>OY804581.1:2542091-3742091 GCA_963680875.1 Bathymodiolus brooksi
TATCACCACCATCTAGATCGGCTGACTGTTCTGTCTCTTGGTCTTCTGACATATCGGTCTCCCCGTCCACGCCTACCATTTCCCTTTCCCCTGACAACTGGTATGTCCTGAGCGTCTGAGCGTCTGAGCGTCTGAGATGGATGGTGACTCGCAAGAAGGCGACCTGTTTCTTGAATTTCTGAAATCTGATGGAAACGGCAATTAATTGTAAAACCAATTTTCAAGTGTGTATGTGTGTATGGGCTGGTTTAATGAACTTAAGAGCAAGACTATAATATAAGAAATATGAGTGAAAATTCTAAGAAACAATTTGTGTTTGTGTTGTAAATTATTTAGACCTCTTTTAATTACATATCAGTGACTCAGAATGGTAGTAGCACTTTATATGTTGAAGCTCCAAACATCACAGGCATTTAATTCATTACAGACTGACTTAAATTAAAGTTAACTGTGAACAGCAATATCTCTTCAAATTTATCTATTTTTTATTTTTATTTTTTCCTTTCTGCAAAATTTACTTTCTTTATTTATGCTTACTATAATTACATATATTTATAAGAACCAGAATTTATACATGAAAATTGCACTATGGGAAAGGGTGGGAAAATTGTATATATCTTTTGTAAATGAACAGTATGAGTACATGCATGAGACTTATGGCAGTGTAGAAATGTATACTATTTACAATTTATTACTTTTTATTTTTTATATACCAATGCCGCTTCCAGATACATTGATTGATTATATGTTTTTTTATATTTTCAAGATAGTAGTTTGTCACGAATTCCCTTTTCTTAATATATGTCGGCTGTAGTCATCGGGTCAATTAATTGTAGGGGACTATCAAATAATGTAAAGCGTTGTGATATTTTTAATAAATGTAGAGATATGTATGATATATCAATTTTAGTAGATACACATAGTACCAAACAAAGAGAAAAACAATGGCAGCACGAATGGGGATATATAAGCAGGTTTAGTTCTCACTCCAGTGCAAGAAGAGGGGTAGCAGTGCTTTTTAAAAATTCATTTGAATTTCATATAAATCAGGAAATCATTGATGAATGTGGCAACTTTATCATTCTAGATATTAATATTCAAGATTATAGAATGGCATTGGTTGCAATATATGGTCCTAATGAAGATAATCCAGATTTTTTTAAAAAGTTAGTATTTAATATAAACCAGTTTGACAATTCATCAGTGATAATAGCAGGTGATTGGAATGTTGTTCAGGACTATAGAGTAGATACTGTCAATTATATAGGAGAAAATAATGCCAAGTCTAAATTGGAAATTCATCAAATGATTAATAGTATGGATCTGGTTGATGTTTGGAGAGATAAAAATCCTGGCGTTAGGAGATACACATGGAGGGGCCCTAATAAAAAACAGAGTCGACTTGACTATTTTCTTGTATCATCTGACATAGAATATTTTGTTCAGTTATCAGATATTGGATTAAGTTATAGATCGGATCATAGCCCAGTTAGTATAGTTCTAAAAATTTTTAATCAAACTAGAGGCAGGGGGACATGAAAATTCAATAATAGTCTGTTAAGGGATGGGGAATTTGTTAAAAAAGTAAAAGATGATATTAAACAGGTAATAGAAGAATATGAATGTGACCTATCAGTTGATTTAGATAATTGTGATAAAGACTTTAATATCAGTTTTCAACTTCTGTGGGAAATGGTTAAAATGAAAATTAGGGGGTCAGCAATTTCTTTAACATCATATAAGAAAAAACAACAAAATAAAAGTGAAAGAGAAATACAAGGTAAGTTGATCAATTTAAATAAACAGTATATTTTAAATCCTTCTGATTCCTTAAATAAAGATATGGAAAAAACAGAGATGGAACTAAAAATCTTGAGAGAGAAAAAGGTAAATGGTATTATAACAAGGAGCAAAGGCAAAATGGCAAGTCGAAGGGGAAAAAAGTACCCGCTATTTCTGTAATCTTGAGAAAAGGCATTACCTTGAAAAAACTATTCCTAATCTAATTTTGGATAATGATATAGAAACTTCTGACCAAAATGTGATTCAGTCAGAACTTCAATTCTTTTACAAAAAATTATACTCGAGCACTGAGCCTATTATCAATAAATCCCATGTTGACCTTTTCTTTAATAGCAACAATCCATTTATAACAAAACCTACTAAAGGGGAAGTTGTTAAATGTGAGGGTTATCTTACATTTCGGGAATGCCTCTTTTCTTTAAAAAATATGAAATTTTTTTAAATTACCTGGTATTGATGGCTTTACTGTGGAATTTTACAAGGTTTTTTTTAATGATATTAAAATCCCTCTTGTGAAATGTTTAAATGAGAGTCTTGATAATGGTAAATTCTCTGTTAGCCAACGTCAAGGATTGATCACATGCATTCCAAAAGAGGGAAAACCAAAACATTTTCTTAAAAATTGGCGTCCCATTACACATTTGAATGTTGATTTTAAAATTGCATCAGCCTGTATAGCAAATAGAATAAAACCGATACTTAGAAATATTATCAGTGAAACACAAAAAGGGTTCTTAAAAGGTAGGTATATAGGGGAGTGCACTAAACTTATATACGATTTGATAGATAAGTTAGAAGAAGATGATATAAAGGTAATAACAAAATTACCGAACTCCGAACAATCTTATAAAGGGAAAGTCAAAACTCATAATTATATAAACAGACAAAATCAGTCAACAACCGGAAAACTGTGAAAACCGTAATGACCCTGACTTGGTACAGGCATTTCTAAAGAAATGGTGGGTTGAATCAGATTTTAAGGCGCCAAACCCCCCGCTCTCATTACGGTTCAAAGGTTCCGGCTGTCACTGTAACAGTATTTAAATACAGGAACAAAATAGGTAAAATAGTTGTCAAAGCAGTACCATATTCGGTGACGTAAATGTCAAAAATACTTTTACGTCACACATTGACAAAAAAATTCTTGACATTTTTGACTTCTTTATCTTTATACATTTTCACTATATGAAAATGCATCGCTTATAATTGTTTCTGCAGAGACGGAATATATTTCGACAAGATATTGGTATCGGAATATAAACTTTTTAAGAGATCAAATAAGGCGAATCTTTTTATAGCCCTGGTCCAGTAGCCTGTTTCTCAGATGAAGATGACGTTTCAGGAAATCAGAATAATTGCTACTGGCCCTTGCATAGCGAATCAATTGCGAGATGTAAATACCATATGCAGGAGAAGCTGGTATATTGCTGCACATGTTTGGAAAATTTATGATTTTAAAATTGAAGTCGTCCCGCTTATCATAAATTTTAGTACTGAGTTGACCACTGTCGTCAAATTCGAGGTATAAGTCCAAAAATGATGCGGACGAAGCTGTATCGGTGGTCTCTTTAACTTCCAGCTCTGGAGGATATATCAATGGAAGAAATTCTGCAAATCTAGAATTATTGATAGATAAAACGTCATCAATATACCTGTATGTGAAATTAAAGGCTCTAGCCTCATGAATCTTCTTATCTTTTACAAGCTTTTGAAGAAACTCCGACTCATATGAGTATAAAAATAAATCGGCTAGAAGAGGGGCACAATTCGTACCCATTGGTATGCCGACGACCTGCTGAAACAGTGTCCCTCCAAAGGAGACAAATATGTTATCGATGAGGAACTCCAGCATACTGATCACTTGTTCCTCGGAGTAGCATGTTTTACGTTTATGAATTTTGTTTGAAAAATATGTGGAATTGTAGCCATACACCAGGCCTTTTACTATTGATAGATTTTGAGAAAGCTTTCGACACAGTGGAATGGTCATTTATTGAAAAAACATTGCAATTTTACGGTTTTGGACCATCTCTTCAAAAATGGATAAAAGCCTTTTATTGTGATATAAGTAGCGCAGTTACTAACAATGGGCATGTTTCTGAATTTTTCTCATTGGGAAGAGGTGTTCGACAAAGAGACCCTCGGTCACCTTATTTATTTATTCTTGTTTTAGAACTCTTGAGTGCTGCAATTAAAAACGACCCAGAAATAACAGGTGTAAACATAAAGGATTCTGAGTTTTTATAAAGTCAATATGCTGATGACTCCTCATTGATATTAGATGATAACCCGAAATCGCTTGATCAATCATTATTTGTCTTTAATACATTTTCAGAATGTGCTGACTGAGAGTTAATTTTGACAAGACCGAAGCAATATGGCTTGGCTCAAGGCGGAGTTGCCATGAACAGCTCCTTCCAGATAAACATTTGTCATGGAACTTTTCTGGAAAATTTAAGTTATTGGGTATTAGTTTTAATTTGTCGGAATCTGATAAAACACTGGAAAATTTTACAGAAAAAGTTCAATCAGTGAAAAAAATATTAAACTTGTGGTCTTATAGAGATCTTACATACATTGGTAAAGTCACTGTTATTAAGACTCTAGCTCTTCCTATTCTAGTTCAAAGCCTTACTGTTTTACCAAACCCTCCAGATTCAATTTTGAATGATATTCAAAATATATTTTATAAATTTTTATGGAATGGTAAAAAGGACAAGATCAAGAGATCCATTATTATCAATGAATATGAAGTAGGGGGACTAAAAGTGTCAAATATTCAATCCTTTTACAAAGGACTTAAAATGTCATGGCTTCATAAATTACTTGACCCTTTCAATCATTCACTATGGAAAGTACTTTTACTGGGTTCTATACAAAAATGGGGAGGAAGTAATATATTATATTTGAGTAAAGAGGGTCTAGAAAAAATAGCAGAAAAAGTTAACCCGTTTTGGAAAGATGTTTTTTTTAATTTATCAGAGTTGAAACAGGAAAAGGGGGAGTTAGTGGATGGTCAACACGTCTTGAGCCAGCCCATATGGTTAAATCCCTTGATAAAAATAAGTGGTAATATGTGTATGAAAAAAATATGTGGTGAAAATGGTGTCTTTTTTGTAAATGATTTAATATCAGAAAATAAAATGCTTTTTACATATGAGGAATTTAAAATAATCACTATAATATTAGATTAAATTTTATAGAATATTTCAGTATTCTAAGTGCCATTCCACATAGATGGAAACTTCTGATAAGAGGGATAGGAAAATTAAAATTAATCGAAAATGACATTGTTGATAGACAAAAGGAACATGCTAAAAGAAAATGGTTAGATCTGGAGGCGGTATTGAGTGGTTAATATTAATATATATCTAGTATACTCAAATATATCTTACCTTGTATAACTTAAAATGCATTGCTAACTTTGAATCTCAAAAGTTATTACAAAACAGTATGTTATGAAGATCAGCTTGTTTTTACATTGTAACTTTTGTGCATTGAAACATTATGTTTATAGAATCATGTATGTATAAATCTGTTTTTGGAAAAATAAACAAATTACAAAAAAAAAAATTTCAAGTAAAAGAGGCAGAACAAATGCTGTGCATTTTACTTTTAGTTAGACATGCGCTATATAGGCAAAACAATATGTTTCTGCTAACCTTACTTACCATAATTTTGAGTATTACTACTCCGAATTTTGTATTTAAAATTTTAAAGGCTTTCCTACTAGGGGATATGGATTCGACTCCCCCTCCACAAACTTTTTTCTTCAAAAAATGAAAAATAATTGATCTAAAAAAAATCGAGTTACCCTTGTTGAACAGATGAGTGATCATGAGTAGAGACATTTTTTCTAAAGAATTGGAAAACAATTATATATTTTTTTTCAAACACTTTGAAAAAAAAAAAAAAAAAAAAAATCTCTGACATCCATGCCTCACCCCAGAATATCAAGTGGTTTCTGCCCAAGCTTTGCATAAAAATAAACAAAAAGATGTTATACCTACCTACTCCATTTTTCAACATGTAAGCATAATTTAGTCTATTTGTTTTCTCGGCCGAATCGTATTTTGACAGTAGAATTGCATCGTAGTTTTTTATTTATATTTTTTTTCAGGAGAAAACTCTAGGTCATATCTCTTAAATTAGAGACTAAAAAAATTGAATCAAGTTGTTCAAGTATGGTCAATAATATTGATTGATTGATTGAGAACCACCGACCATGGGCAAGCAACTGGTAAGTTTTATCAATTGCAGCTGCGAGTCAAGTACACCCTTTTTGTAATGTACAAAGCCGGGCACGAACCCACGCCGTATTGGTGATATGCTTGAATGAGTTGCTAAGTATTCCAACTACGTAACTCATTGAGCCACCCGGGCTCCTTTGTTAATAATATATGTAATACAATTTGTATACAATGTTCCCTTTATCGGACCCCTTTGGAGAGTTTAGGTTTCTTTTTATTGATTTCATCACGTATTTCCGATTTTAAGTGTCATTCTTCTTACTAAATATCATTATATAATATTAACTGATTACCCCCGGATCCAATTTCATAGATATATTTCTTAAATTATGTTAATTATCACGAATACTTACATGCAACATGCTCCCTGGTTATTTATGGCAGTTATCAGTGTCCGGCAAACTTCGCAAAAACATCCGACTTATAAGCCGGTAAACTTCGGAAAAGCAGCCGACTTTTAATTAGGCGTGGTAATGGCGATTTCACCAACAGACAATCGAATTATTTTCACTAATTACGACATTATAGCATATTTTTTAAACCTGGTTTTTGGGTCAGAACATTTTATTAGTATTCAACATCGAATATTGGCAACTTTTAATATAAACAAAAAACAATCAATCTGAGCAACTGTGTGCCTCTAAGGAAAGTGGTCTTGAAATTACAGACCTCTAATAATATCTGGCATCATATTAGTTCTCTGCTGATGGGATTTTCTGTAAACGACTACTCCTACTCCTGTCTAAGCCTATGATTGATAATTAATAAACATTCAAGTATTTATCAGTAATTCAAGCACGATTCATCTGATTTGGCCTCTATTTAATCAGTATTTAACACCAAGAACAACATGCAGACTTTTCAATTTCTTTCTAAGCACAGAATGGTTAGCATGCAGGTATTGAGTGTGGCAGATCGTTGGTTCGAGCCTAGAGACTATGTAATTGGCATGTGTTGGTTCTCCGCTAAGCACGCAGCATTAAAAGAAAAAGAGCAAAGAATGGTTGGCTAGAAATCAGGATAATGTGTCCGAGTCGGGCGGCATGGATATCCGTGGACTGCTGTTTTTGTGAGCTAGCACTATTAAGATCAACAAAGGGCGTTTTTCTAGTACTAAACAGCCCTTATCATCATTTCATTGATAATCAACTTGTTATCGCCATGATATAGCAGAAGAATTGCTGAGTTAGAGTTAAACATATGTAGCGTGCTAGGGGAGGTACGATTAGCGTTTAATCCCTTTGGTATCTTCAAGCTCTTCTTTTTAAAGTGTTTCTGATAATATGTCTAACCAAGGGTCAGTTAGGGTCATATGCAGTCGATGGGAGATAACTCACATCAATAAATAGTTCAGAAAAGTTTAGGATTTATTATCTTCATAAATAAATATATTTTCATTTACAAACAATCAATTTACACTGTAGTTAAGACAATCAAAATATCTAGTGTCAACAATATTTAAATATCAACTAACATTATTACTTATACTAAAATTTCCTAACTTCAAAAAAAAAAAAAAACAACAAAAGGATTAATGATAATTTCCAGCAAAAACAAATTTTACCTGTCAGAGTCCATAAATATTGGACAGTTTACACAATATTTAATAATTGCCTAACTATCAATACAATTTATCCAAACATCAATACTGATATCAATAACTTGAAGTGATAAAAAATATTTTATGAATTAAATGAACACATTTATAGCAGAATTAAGAATATGATAGTTCCGCGTAGTTTGAAATAAACTATGTGAGTTCCCATTTTAAACCTGAGATAGTATATACCTTCGATGATCAACAATGCTTTAGTTCATTACTAACAACTACATGCAGTAATACTAAGTTGTGCTTGCTTGTTTGCTTGCTGTTTTGTTTCTACAAGAGTGCATACATGTATCAATTGTAAAATGTCTGCTTTCAGCAACAAATGCTATTATAACATTGATGTTTATTAAGAAATAGATAATTGAGTAATTATCGAAATCTGGCAAAGCTCTGTATTAGCGACCAATGTTAATCATATGAAGAAGGGTATTTCTAAACAGTCTATTTGAGTAGCTGGATAACAATTTAGCAGTGTTCTGTACAGTTACCTATGCTACACATGTGAACAATGACGTTTCTAAGCATATATTATTTGACTGATTTGATGACAATTTAGCAGTGTGTTGTATAGCTACCTATGCTACACATGTGAACAATGACGTTTCTAAGCATATATTATTTGACTGACTTGATGACAATTTAGCAGTGTGTTGTATAGCTACCTATGCTACACATGTGAACAATGACGTTTCTAAGCATATATTATTTGACTGGTTTTATAACAATTTACCAGTGTTTTGTATAGCTACCTATGCTACACATGTGAACAATGACGTTTCTAAACATATATTATTTGACTGGTTTGATAACAATTTAGCAGTGTGTTGTATAGCTATCTATGCTACGCATTTGAACAATGATGTCTCTAAGCATATATTATTTGACTGGTTTAATAACAATTGAGCAGTGTTTTGTATAACTACCTATGCTACACATGTGAACAATGACGTTTCTAAACATATATTATTTGACTGGTTTGATAATAATGTAGCAGTGTTTTGTATAGCTACCTATGGTACACATGTGAACATTAACATGATATAATTATTTAAATGTATTCAATATGATAATAATTTAGCAAGATTCTGTAATGGATTAACAACATATGCTAATAATGGGCACCTAAGACTTTCAAAGGTAATTTTGTATTTTAGATTAAATTATCTTCTATGAACTGGAAAACTATTTAAAACATTAAGTTATTCTATAAAACTACACCTATTCTCAACCTTTTAAGAATATTTGTGTAGAAGGATCCATAAATATTACATAATTACAATTCCAATTACAATATTACATAACATTTCTATTTAAGATGATCAACTTTAGAGAATATTCTATTTTCAGGTCAACCATTGCCTTAAAAAAATAAAGAAGCTAGAAAAAATACTGTCTTAAACTTTAAAAATGATTTACTTTTCTTAAATTTTACATTTACAAATTTGTCCTTAATTCAAACAAATCAACAACAAAAATCCAAACAACTGCATGCTTAAAAAATTAGCCGATCTCTAATGTCATTTCGGGTGTCGCCGCTTTTATGCTGACGCTTGACGCGGCTGTGTGATTCTGGGGCAATTTATGTGCGATCGAACAGCACACATGTCCAACAAAATGACAGATGAACATTCGCCAAAAATCGGTAAGTTTACTTTACTAATTTCATATTAATGAATTTCAACAATGGATTGAGGACAAATTGATTGCATTATAAAAAAAAAAATACTGATACTTTGAATGCGAAAAATAACAGTTCTAAAAGTATTGGCCATTGAAATCGTTTACTTAATTTTATTGAAAGAAGAAACTGGGGTGGACTATGTAGTGACAATTGACAAAAGCTCGCATAGAAGACAATCACTTTGGTTGAAATTACTGATTTTCGGATTCTACAACATGTAGAGAATCGACAATATAAGAAAGTCCTGTTACAAACGATGTAAATGGTAGAGTTGTACATTGACACTTCACGGGCAACTTGTCAAAGTCTTAGAAACAATAAAACACACATACATAGTTTATATATGACGATAATTATTGGAGTCTGTTCATAATTGCACAACCAATCGGTTATTGCAATAACATAGATAACAAAATTATGTACTCCATAACAGCAACATTATAAGTTAAAACAATTTTCAAATACTATACATTCTAATGTAATCATGTGTATCGATGTGTATTGCCACATTATTGACAAGATGACGTAAGCGGTAATCAGCTAAAATTCAAAAAATATCTCATGCTATTTTAACCGTGGAATTGATACCGTTTACTGGCTGTGCTATCGCGTCACCAGTAAGCTCAATTTGTGACCATCCAATCTCCAATTGATGCCGTGAAAATTTTCATTACAATACAGTTATCTCCTAAATATACATCTAGAAAAAAAAAGGTTGATTTGAAAACTGGATTTTTAAGATTTTTTTCTGAAGATTTATGGAAGTCAAACTGACCATAGTTTGGCACATAAGTATTGTAACTGTAAATGAAAGAAAATATATAATGGCAATTATGCAGTTGTCAGTTTCTATTGATTGTCCATTCTTGATAGCCACTTTCTCTAGCGATTATATAAACCCATTTCATGATTAAGGAAGTACATATATACGTCAAGAATTGTTTTCTTTCAACACACATTTATTGAAATCACCAGTTTTTGCAGTAATATAAGGGGGTAAGGGTACCTTATCTTAGAGGCACCTGTTAGCTGCAAAGCTTATTTGTCCGAGGGGTGCAAATAATGCACAACATACTTATTTTTTACAAGTAAAGAAGATCATACATATGTAAGAGGAGAAATATATCAAAGGGTAATTGCAATCCGTAAATCGAAGAAGGACAGATTTTTATGTTTGACTGAAAATGTGGGGGTCCACATACAATTTGGAAAAGTCAGTCTTCTATAACTAAACGTTAGAGAATACCAAAGGGAATCCAAAAATGACAATCTAGAGAAACTGACAACTTAGGGTACATAAGACGAAATAAAACAAAGCAAAAACACAACACAATGTATGTTGGACACCACTATGCACAAACAAGCAGAATTAATGTAAATAAGACATACACCCTCCAACAAACAACTGGTAAAACAGGAACCAAGCATAGTCTGTGTGAGATTTATGTAAACATTACAACTGGTGTGATTTTCTTTACACATCACGAACAATATTACATCGACATACATATGCAAATCTAACCTTTGCAGTACTCATGGTTTACACAATATCAATGCATATTATAACAATATAAGCTTTGTGAATTTCCAATGTGTCTTTGTTTAAATTTCGTCCTTATTGATTACTATGCCTATGCTTACATGTAGTTAATGATCCAGAACGGTTATGCATACCGATTTTGTGATAGATCAATTTGCCAGAAATATCATACGGAGTGGGCTTTGTAGTATAACATTAAATGCAGAAATAGAATATAAAAGAAACATTGATTTATTTTATTCTCTAAATGTTTATAAAAAGCGTGCAATGTACCATTTTGTTAACATCATTAAGAAATCAACATCAAGATCGGGATAAATTATATCAATATAACTATTGAATTGACCTTAATCCACAGTTATGATCCCTTAAACGAGGAATATCCACAACAATGTGTTCTGAGGCATAATGTGAGCTCTGTTCTCTCAAGGACAAGGCATATGACAATAAATGATAGACAAGATATGTTTGTCTTTAAGAGCATTTTAGTAAAATGCCAATTCAACATAATATTTATAAACATATAGACTAGTATCAAATATATACAACATAATCTACGTCAAAAGTCTAAAACAAATGACTAGCCTAAATCAATAAAAACATCACATAAAAATATCAAAAAAATTGAGCGAAGGTGGGGCATATTAAGCGCCACAAAGCTTCTGCTGTTTATATGAAATGAACCTCTGCATATTCCTAAAAGCAAGAGAAGCTCCGCCCACCCGAAAATTATGCCTCATGGAATATAAACCTGAAATGTACCAAGGTGGCTTGCAATACAAGAAAAATAGGACAACAATATCAAATAATAAGGTGAAACTTGTAAGCCTTAAATATATACTACCAGTAAAGTACAAAAATATAAACTATGCATGTATGTCAAGATCAAGTTAATATCAACAGTCATGACAGTCACATTTCCCCTTTAACATATGGACATAACGACCAAATAATGTTACTGTATAACAGCTGTCTGGACGGTTAATGAGTCAGTATCACAACAAATTGTCGAATTAATGAGACTCTATAACAACGTCATGGACGGTTAAATGTTCTGGATAATAGTGAAATAAACATTCAAAACACATGAATAACTTCTGAGCATTAATAATATTCCCAAATGTTCCGCAAATGTAATGTTACAAAGAGTGGTAACTTCAGTGTGAATTGCAGTATTTGGCATAATCTTCAGCACGCAGTCTATACAGTCTGCTTCCGTTACATTAAGTGTGTTACACCAGTCTTATAATAAAGGATTTGCACTGCTGCGCGGCTTCACCATCACCAGTGTTAAAATCAGATTCATTCACAATGTAACATTTACACTCCTTGTGTTTTTTACAATTAGAAGTCACTACCCTATCATATAGGGCGTTAAAATGTTAATATGTTAACCAAGCAGACTGAATTTCTACACACGATCTACCTTCCGAGTCAACTTTGTAATTAGCAAATTATACATACTTGAAGATCTCACGAGCGTGCTATATACAATGCATTAAAATCTCATCTTGTAGAATGTGTCACCATTCAAACTACAACAGGGACAAGTCCCACATAGCACATATCACTGAAAAGTACTATGGAAGCATAACAAAAATTGAAATATTAAAACACAATAATAAAATTGAACTCAAGCCACATTGGTCAACATATATCTATGTAGCAAAATTCATGAACAATCACAACCGCTTCAGACAGTCAATGGTAGATTTAATTGGCAAGTAATATAACTGATTATACATAAGATTACAGCCGCCTCAGACAGTCTGTAATGTAACCTGACTGCAATCAGCACATCCACAAGCACATACCATGTATTAAGCAGTAAACCCTTCATCAATAAAACTATCACAGCAGCCTCAGACAGTATGTGTATTTGCCACATGTAAATAAGTAATTTTGACACATGAAATAACGAAATCCCCTATGCTCTTTAATATTTCCAAAAGTTATACATACGCATACAAGCCGCCTCAGACAGTCTTGTATACAAGTATATGTATGTACATAACATAGCTGAAATGACCTACAATGAGTCAGATGCCTATACTAGGTAAAAGTGGAACACGAATGTATCTTAGAAAAGAGTCAGAATGCCAGCAACCCATAGCTTTAATTCTATTATCAGGTATTCCCATCATATGTGCTGTTGTTGTCGCCCCAATGCGAAAACTATGCGATTCTTAATGAGTTATATCGTAATTTGCAAACAATAAAGCTACATTTAAAACTGAACAAAATTCACTCCTTTTATGGGACCTAGATCCTTGTAGCAAAAAAGTGGACCTTTGGATCTTCCACGTAAACGTAAAAATTATCTTCGTTTTCGCACTGGGCAATAGTTGGCTTTAGCTTGACTCTTAATTTCCAGTAGGACCGGTTGCTTAGAAGTGTTATGTTTAAAATGTGACATCTTCAGATTAACTGTAGTTTGACCAGATTTATATATATGTAATGTGACATCCTGAAACAGCAACAAATTTTGATAGGTGTTTGAACGTGAAGTTATTTCCCCAATTCTCAAGAATGCAAAACATGCTAATAGAAACATAGCCTCAAACATGATTCTTTGGTAGTACGCTTTTGTCACATGTGCCAAAGCTTGTAATAAATGACCAAGTACTGTAACTGTTATTGGACGGTAAATGTCTGGACCTGCTGCTAGGCGTTTATCACCATTTACTAATTTCTTAATAATGAAATTGTTGGTAATGTCAGGTTTGCCTTTGAATTTCAGATAAAATGACAAAGCTTCAAGATATGTAGAAATGGTGTTAGGAGATTTTCCTTCTTCGAATAAATAAGCTATAAATAAAACATTTTTTTCCACGGTAAAGTCAACAAGTTCAGCTTTAGGAAAATAGTTATCTAAAAATATTAGCATGTTTTGTATGGCTGTGCTATATGTACTCTTGGTGTTGGGTGCAATTGCGGCATCTAGAGCAGTTCCGCTGCATTAATTAAATGACAAGGAACTGTCGTAGGATGATCGTGCATAAATTGGGCTCTTTTTCTGAACTCCTGAAACCGAAAACGTGAAAGCAAGTCAGCCAAAACCTTTCTATGACCCTGAATGTGTACCGCCTTAGGTATGATATTGTATTTCATACATGCCACCACAAATATCCGTACTAATCTCATAATGTGTGGATCCTTTGATGTTTGTTTGTTTATGATATATACTACAGCCATGTTTTCTGAATGAAAAACCACACATTTGTTAGCTAACTGTGACCCCCAAACTTCAATGGATAAGACAATTGGATACAGTTCTTAATAGGTTATGGGGTAATCTTTTACCAACTCATTCCATGAACCATAAAACCACTCACTAAAAAATCGCCCCCAAGCCCAGAGACCCACCTGCATCCGTATATAAATGCAACTTGTTTGCCGAAATCCAAATTTGCTTCAACAACATTGTTTTGCCGTTGAAATGCTCAATAAAAAGCAACCAAGCTGCTATGTCTAACCGACTTTCTTTGTTCAGCCTAATATGAAAATGTGGTTCCGGTATACCTTTAGTACGCTCTATTAGCCTGAGCAGAAAAGTTCTACCTGGCTGAACGACGCAACAGGCAAAGCTTAACAAACCAATCAATGATTGCAGTTCACGTAGAGTAACTTTTCTTCTCACTCTAATTTCAGACTATTCTTAATTTTTAAAACGTTATCGATAGCAATGGTATCCAACTCAATACCTATAAATGTCATAGTTGTTTGGGCATAAACGGTGTTTTCCTCCTTAATTGGAACACCCACGGTATTGCATATTTTGAGGAAAGTTGTCAAGTTTTGATTACATACGCTTTTATTCTGGCCACTTAAAATAAAAAATCATCAAAAAAACATGTACTATTTGTGTGATTCCGCCTTTGGTGTGAGCAGCAATCAATTGAAGTGCACATGCAAATTCTTCAAATATCGAGCAAGAACTTGCGCATCCCATGTGTAAACATTGATCGAAGTAAAAGCAGCCATTAAACTTGATACCTAGAATTGCATGATCCTATGGATGAATAGGTATTATCCGAAGAGCATTACTAATGTCTGTTTTAGCCATAGTTACATTGGGACCCACATTCAAAATAATGTCAATGGCATCGTCAATTGATGAATAATGAACTGTTTTTATTTCATCAGGGATGTAATCATTAATATATTTATCCGTCGGATAAGAGAGATTGTGAATGAGACGATATTGGCCTACCTCATTTTTAGGTACAACCCCGATGGGTGAAATATGCATATTGACAAAAGGCAATTCATGAAATGGACCCGCTATTCTACCTTGAGAAATTTCTTTTGCAAGTTTTTTCTCCACAATTTTCCGGAAACTCACTAGCAGATTTTAAATTTGGCGATGTTCTGAAATGCCTGTCACCTTGAAAACTAATTCGAAAACCATTATTGAAACTGCATACTAAATAGTTTGCTTTTGCAGAATCATAATTTAGCAGAAGTAGAGTCAAAGTTTTGTGGCAGACGGGAGTGACAGGTTGTACACAGTTATTTTTTGTTTGGTTGATTTGAGTTGTTATTTCCCTTATGTTTGCTTGCAAAGCAGTTGAGCACTGAATGTTCCTCTCCACATTGTGAACATTTGTGAGAGAATCTGCAGTTGGGCACTTTGCAAAATCCATCCCTGTTAAAGGACCAACATAATCCTCTGGGATATCGACCTCCAGATTCATTATTTCGAAATGTTCCTCTAGTGTTTCGCCTATACCTAGCCCCTCTATAGGAAGGACGAAAGGAACATCGAAAGGGACGGATGCATCCACAATTGAGAAATGTATTATCGCTGATGACAAAGATGCCTGAAAAGTTACTATCCCTTGCCCTGGTTGCCATGATATAAAATTCAATATTGAAGTCTTCCCATGGTAGGCCCCTGGCCTGCCTATCCATTCTCACCCTCTGATCATACACACACACCATGTATTACTGTTTTGAGATGTTGCCATCTCTCTCACCATCTCTGCATGTTTTGCCAAATGAGGAATGGCCTCTGGGAATTTCTCTGCATAAATAGCCATAGACCTAGTGAAATGGGAGTAGATATTGCCCCAGTGTTTGTTGGTTTTTTCCAATTGTTATAATCTGTAATGAATTTTACTTCCATTTCTGCTTCATTGTCATTGTAAATATACATTAAAAGTTTCTTCACCTTCATGTTCTGTAGTGGGACCACCCTTTATGAACTTGTCAACCACTGAGTTTGCTATCTTGTCAATCGATGCTTGTTCAACCTCAGCACTCAGTCCTGTTGATGATGACTGGCCCCTTTGATTTGTTGTCTTAGGTGCCTTATTCTTTCCCTTTCGGGATTGGCCAGGTTTTACTTTCGGCATTTTATCAGGTCGCCTCAGACAATCCTGATTTAAAGAGTGTCAACGCATAGCATAATTAGATGTACCTGAAAAATATATCATACAAATGAAGCATAGCACCGAGTTATTAAGTGTACATGTATTACTCAAGTATACCCTTGTATATGACATCCATGTACAACATGTACCCTTATGTGCATGTTGACATGTGTTTGTCAAGAAAAATTACTTAATTTAACCATAAACACATTTTTATTTATTATGTAAGAAACCATACTGTGTTGCACCATACATGATGTAAGCTCAAATAAATGTATTAAAACTTTTAAACTCGACTGTGCCACACCATAGTGCCACAAATAATTAGCAACTGTTGAACATTAATGTGCCGTACCATACAGGCACACATAATTGTATCAAACTTTAGAAACTGTAATGTGCCGCAGCATACAGGTACAAATAATTATATCGAAACTTTTAAAACTGCAATATGCCACACCATACAGGCACAAATAATGGTATTGAAATTTTAAAATGTGTATTGTGATACACCATACAGGCACAAATTATTGTATCAAAACATTTAAAACTGTAATGTGCCACATCATACAGGCACACATATTTCAAAAAAACTTTCAAACTGTAGTGTGTCACTTAAATTGTAATGGGTAGCACCTTACAGGCACAAACTGTACCTCTCCATGTACTATAACTATGTATAATTAACTAAGATCCTACCCTCAAGCCCAGAAGGGGCTTATATTCATGCTCAATTCAAACATATGGAGCCTCTGTTCACATTTGTCTATGGTTAATTTGACATCACCTACCAAGAAAATGTGTAAGCAAAAACAAGCACCATATATGCCTAACCATACAAGCATATTTTTTATTTATTTTCTTTTTTTTTTAATAAATTCTGTATGGGTTACTTTTATAATGACTAAAAGTATAGTAGAGGAAATTCAATGAATCATTTTATGTTCATTTCAATAAACTAACAACAGCTATTATACTATTTCAATAAACTAACAACACTATTATACTATTTTGTATACCCATATACCTCATTTAAATGCACCTCATCATCTGTATAATCCAATTCTTGATTTTCTGGCTCCAAAAGCCGGAGTGTCTCCAAAATTGTAGACCTTCCACTCTATCTTCTTTAAAATAATTTCTTAAGAAGGTATTTAGTGTATCTACCCGATCGTTGAACCATGGTATATCAACCGGATACCGCACCTTCGTCTAGGCCATTGCCGATGTAAAATCTGCAAAACTGCCACTCTTTGTACATGATAACAATATTTTAATGTTAAAACTAACCCTATTAATTTTTGTTCTATATCTTGAACTGACTTATCCAACTGACATAAGTCATTTGAAACCACTTGCAGTAAAACAACTGTCGGCTCTAAGCTTCTAACCATATGCAAACATCTTTCTTTAATGTAATCTATATTGGCCCCTGGGTAGCCTCTAAAGAAAACCTCTCACTATGTGGGTTTAAGTTTAAATTTAAATTGACATCAGCACGTACATTAAAACGGAGAAAATCATGAAAACGACTAATAAAAGAATGCCCAAATATCAAAACTTTTGTTGCCATATTATTCAAAGTATTAAATGCAAAAATGCATCAAAACATGTTGCACAATAACCTATGCCGATATCTAGGTCACGATCAAAAGAATTGAAATTATCAAAGATTCTTTACACAGTGTTGATATAAACCCTCAAATCACAATAAATACTTACATCAATCCATATTCTTACTGTCAATACACATGAAAAGACGAAAACATAATTTTAAATTAATAAAAATCTTGAAAATTGCTTTGAACTAAAAAGTTGAGTTTACAATTTGAAGTTTATAGATGGCGCTGCAACAAAATCAATAGTGATATAATGATGTACAATCTAAAAATAGCAATCGCATAGATTACCATGCAATCATAAAACTTCAGTGAAATTACCAAAACATTATTTAGGTATCATAAATTTATTTATGTTCCATAAATCCACTTATGATATATTACAAACAAGCTGACATTTACTTTCCATTTAATGTGCTAAAGTCAATAAATGATAGAGAATACTGAAGAGGTAACAAAAAATGGATAATCCATAGAAACTGGCAACACAGGTCACACAAGACAAAGAAAAAAACAAAAACAAAAACAAAAATAAACCAAACACAATGTGCGTTGGACACCACTGTCTGCAAGCAAACACAAATAACGTTAATAAGACATGAGCCCTCTTACAAATAATTGGAGGTAAAGACGAACACAATATCAATGCATATTATAACAACATAAGCTTTGTGAATTTCCAATGTGTCTTTGTTTACATTTCGTCCTTATTGATGACTATGCCTTTGCTTACCTGTTTTTAATGATCCAGAACGGCTATGCATACCGATTTTGTGATATATCTATTTGCCAGAAATATCATACGGAGTGGGCTTTGTAATATAATATTATATGCTGAAATAGAATATAAAAGAAACAATGATTTATTTTATTCTCTAGTTTTTTATAAAAAGCGTGTAATGTACCATTTTGTTAACATCTTTAAGACATTAACATCAAGATCGGGATAAATTACATCAATATATCTATTGAATTGACCTTAATCCACAGTTGTGATATAATACAAACAAGATGACATTTACTTAACATTTAATGTGCTAATGTCAATAAACGATAGAGAATACTGAAGTGGTAGCACAAAATGGACAATCCATAGAAACTGGCAACGCATGTCACACAAGACAAAGACTAAAACCCAAACAAAAACAAGCAAAAAACGAACACAATGTGCGTTGGACACCACTATCTGCAAGCAAACACAAATAACGTTAATAAGACATGAGCCCTCTTACAAACAACGTGGAGGTAAAGACGAACCAACCATCGTTTGTATGCGGAAATCACAACACGAACCCAAAACGTAAAGACACATAATAGGAGAACACAAAACACTAAAAATAGGAGAAACACGGATCTTAATGACCGGTAAATCTTTTGTAAAAGCACTACACCTATGAATTCAAAGCGTATTTATTAATATTGATAGCAATTCAACTGCTTTATTCAATCAAATTAAGAACAATTTGAAGAAATATTAGAGAATACCGAAAAGCCAATCAAATGTTCCAAATTAATTTCGTAAACCACGAAATTTTGCTTAAAATAAAAACTGGATATATACAAACAGATGAGGGTGTGGTCAACACGCAATACAAAAGAAATAAAAAACAAAGATGGGAACGTATGCGGTTAATATTTATGGATGGCTAATTTGTAAGCTTACTGTACCGCAACGAACAATAGAAAGTAAAACGAACATGCAATACATATTCAGGATCATTTGCATATTGCAAAGTCTATATACAGGTAGGAAGATTTTGAAGGGGTAACCAAAGAATAATATATCGATTTTCTATATTTAAATGAATGCTCTAAGACGATGATTGTATCGTGGTACATTATCGTGTGCGATGTGTTTCCTAATAGCGTTGACGCTGTATTATAGGACAAATCATGTCAATGTTAAATATCATAAACCTCCAGTGTGGAATTGTCACAGTGAGGATAAACACAGCATTAGTATTGGTATACTGATTCCTTCTACCACTAAATACATAATATGTGTTGAATTTTATTTATTGTTCCGTTTTATCTTATCACTTAATGTTTCAGTATTTATCAATTGAGCTTGGTACATAAATATTGTAACTGTAAATGAACGAATATATATAATGGTAGTTATGCAGTTGTCAGTTTCTATTGATTGTCTATTCTTGATAGCCACTTTTCCTAGCGTTTATATAAACCTATTACATGATTAAGGATGTACATATATACGTCAATAATTATTTTCTTTCAACAAATATTTTATTGAAATCACCAGTTGTTGCAGTAATATAAGGGGGAAAGGGTAGCTTAACTTAGAGGCCACTGTTTGCGAAATAACTTATTTGTCCGAGTGGACAAAATAAGGCACAACATACTTATTGTTTACAAGTAAAGAAGATCATACATATGTAAAAGGAGAAATATATCAAAGGGTAATTGCAATTCGTAAATCGAAGAAGGACAGATAATACACTGGCCCGAAGAAGGACAGTAAACGGACAAAAGGACAAACAACGATCCTCAAGGATCTATAAGGATAAATTTCCCCCTTCTCCATTGAAATTAGTAGTCACTGTGTTGAAATGAAATAACATTAGTCTGGTATGTCAAACAACACTGGCAAGATTATTATGTTTGTCTGAAAACGTGGGGGTTCAAATACAATTTGGGAAAAAAGTCAGTCTTCTATAACTAAACGTTAGAGAATACCAAAGGGCAATCCAAAAATGACAATCTAGAGAATCTGACAACTTAGAGTACACAAGACGAAATAAAAAAAAGGAAAAACACAATATTTGCATACCAAGCTCAATTGATAAATACTGAAATATTAAATGATAAGATAAAACGAAACAATAAAAAAAAATTGAACACATATTTATGTATTTATTGGTAGAAGGAATCAGTATACCAGTATTAATGCTGTGTGTATCCTCAATGTGACAATTCGACACTGGAAGTTTATGATATTTAACATTGACATGATTTGTCCTATTATACAGCGTCAACGATATTAGGAAACACATCGCACACGACAATGTACCACGATACAATCATCGTCTTAGAGCATTCATTTAGATATATAAAATCGATATATTATTCTTTGGTTACCCCTTCAAAATCTTCCTACCTGTATATAGACTTTGCAATATGCAAATGATCTTGAATATGTATTGCATGTTCGTTTTACTTTCTATTGTTCGTTGCGGTACAGAAAGCTTACACATTATCCATCCATAAATAATAACCGCATAAGTTCCCATCTTTTGCTTTTATTGCTTTTGTATTGCGTGTTGATTCCACCCTCATCTGTTTGTTTATATCTAGTTTTTATTTCAAAAAAAAAATCTTGGTTTACGAAATTAATTTCGAACTTTTGATTGGCTTTTCGGTATTCTCTAACATTTATTCAAGTTGGTCTTAATTTGATTGAGTACAGCAGTTAAATTGCTATCAATATTAATAAATACGCTTTGAACCCATAAGTGTAGTGCCTTTACATAAGATTTACCGGTCATTAAGATCCGTGTTGATCATCTTTTTAGTTTTTTGTGTTCTCCTATTATGTGTCTTTACGCTTTGGGTTCCGTGTTGTGATTTCCGTATGCAAACGATGTTCTGTTCGTCTCTACCTCCAGTTGTTTGTAAGAGGGCTCCTTTCTTATTAATGTTATCTGTGTTTGCTAGCGGATAGTGGTGTCCAACGCACATTGTGTTGGGGTTTTTTTCCTTTGGCTTTTTCTTTGTCTTGTGTGACCTGTACGGAAAGCGAGAGGTATCTTCAGACTTCAGACTTCACACTTCGAAGTTCAGACTTCAGATTTCGTAATCGTTATTTCCGGATTTTTTCCGTCATTGGTTCTTGCATTTTCACACCTAACAGAAGATTTCTCTTGCTCTCCGTAGATACCGGTTCCAGTGTCTGTATTTTTATTTGAATTTTGGACGCTTTTGCCATTTTTATTAAGTATGATTTTCCAAAAAGTAGTGGCAACTTCAATGTTTCATTTTTAAACTATATAGAGCTTGTGTCATAATTGTTTAATCTGTACTGACTCTAAATATATTAACGCTGTCACTGATTGTATCATACATGTCCATTTTCACTTTCAGTCTGAGGTCGGACCAATTTTCAGTCTCACCAATCTACCTTGGGATGGGTTATTCTGCAAGTCAAATCCAATAGGTGGTGGTCTTGAAGAATCCAGTTAAATACGTCTAATGTTTATCTATTTCTTAATGTTTGCTTTAATCAGTAGTTGTGACTAAATATCGGCAACACCCATTTTGTTTACATTGCTACTATCAAAGTTTTTTAATTTAGCTATCGCCGGTGTTCTAGAGCCATTTTTCACCCTAGCCATAGCCATCTTTCTCCCCGGAACATTGGCTATATAGCCATCTTTCCCCCTTCCTTATCAGGGGATGGCTATATAGTAAAATCCCCCGGAAAATGGCTATAGCCATTCCCCCCTTTACAAGTAGGGGGAATGGCTATATATCGCGTTTTCCCCCTAAATGTTATTTCTAATTTGCTATTAATAAGTTATGATTTAATTGCACTAAGAAAACATTTATTCATTATTATTATTATAATTATCATTATTGTTATTATTATTATTATTATTATCACTATTATTATTATTATTATTATTTATATACTTAGAGTAAAATACATATACATTTTTATTATGCATGATGCATGACTTTGTAAGACATGTATCAACTATCCTATATCGCATCCCTACTTGGTTGCTATATGAAGAGTTATGCATGATCAAACTTATACCACATGCTATGTCAAGCCTCGACCAATATCATCCCTAATATAAGATAATACTAATACTACTACTACTAATAATAATAATAGTAATAACTAGATGACATGGAGATGGAAACTATCTCTAAGGACCCCGCCGTTGGAAAATAAAGTCAATATCTAAAGAATGTGTTGGGGTACCAAAATTATCGTCCCATGAAAAACCCTAAGTTTGAGACATTGACCTTTGAAGGACAAAAATGAATTAAGTAAAACCTTTTCACAGTGGTTAAAAATCACAAAATATCATCCCTCTACAATAATTAGAGCGGACACGATTTTCTGTAGTTCACAAGAAGAGTTTGAAGATACCAAAGGGGCAATCAGAAACCGTAATGGTAAGCGGTTCCTGTTCCACTAGCGGCACCTGTCGTGTTAATTTAGTTACAAATCCGGTAATAAGTCGTGAATGAGGAAAGTACAGGGAAGTGCTTACGACAAGTGGAACATATCCGTGGTCATTTGTGACACAGATATTCCAAAACGGTTAACCATGTCATGGTGGCGGCCGTAAAATGTTCGAAGTAATGACTTCAACTTTACCAAAAGGAACCCTTGGTTCAGTAGCTTCCTTGTTAGCAGCAACCCTCTATCAAGATAATCCTGATAGGAACCACAAGCTCTGAAATATTGTATCATCTGAGAGAGATATACTTCATATAGGGGTCCCATGAAATGAAAAGTTTGAGACCTTGACTTTAGGAGGACAAACAAGAATATGATATGCGACACACCTTCTAATAGTAGTTAACAATCATGCAAAGTTTCATCCATCTACTATAGAATAGAGAAATGACTGGTTATAGATTTATGAAGCAGACACGAATGTGTTTCGAACGGACGGACAGAGCGATCAGTATTGGGCGTTCGCCACTATATGGCGGGTCCCTGATAATCTGTTTCATGTTATTTTTAACATTAATGCACCCTTTGGAAGTGATTACTTCGTTTTGATATCCCAGCATAATTTGGGTGGGAAAACTACTATATAGCCATGTTCCCCCTATTTACCAAGGGGGGATAAATGGCTACATAGCCATTTTTTCGGGGAGAAAATCTACTATATAGCCTTTTCTTCCGCCTATCCAGGTAAGGGGGAAATATGGCTATGGGGGGAAATGGCTCTATAACACCGACATGTATCCCACAAAAAGACGAGCAAAAAAATATTTAGTTTTTTCTGTAACACTGTTTTTTAGTGGATTTAATTAAAAACAAAACACTTTGATCAAGTTTTTCCTTTTGTACATTCGCTATGGTCGAGATAAAACATATACTGCAACAAATGAAAACATAAACAAAACCCGTTGTCCATTTTTGTCATCACAATTCTATATATTGGATCATACTACTAGTATCAGATAAATATGAAAGTGAAGAACCAGAAGAAATGAAAGTAGACAATGATTGTGAACTTATTTGGGCCAAACTCAAAATTAAAGGGTCAAAAGACATCTACATAGCATCATGTTATCGTCCACCTGATAACCGTGACAGCATATACCTAGATAATCTACAAACCTATTTGGCAAACATCTTGGCACACAAAGGCGCACACATATGGTTAGGAGGATACTTTAACCTATCTGGAATTGATTGGCAAAATGAGAATATTAAGCATAACTCACAACACACAGCTGAATGCCACCAACTACTTGACATAAGCAAAAATGCCTTCTTATATCAACTTGTGCTCGAACCTACTCGAATTACAAAAACTCAGTCAAATACTCTAGATCTATTTTTTACAAAAAACAATACTTTAGTCAACCAGGTACGAGTAATCCCAGGTATATCAGATCATGAGGCAGTAGTTATTGAATCCAGTCTAAGACCAATTAAGAAATTAGTAATAACAAGGGGAGTATGGCAATATCGAAAAGAAGACTATGACAACCTGAAGAAAGAACTTAATGAATATTATAATGACTAATGAAATCCATACATCAAAGTCAAAGTCAAAAGGTTTTATTTAAAGTCGGTAACATACAACATAAGCAGGGCCGGATTTAGATGAAGAGAGGCCCTCGGCTATTCCACAAGTGAGGCCCTCCCAAAGCCACCATCCTTGCCACAAGAGGAAGATGGAAGAGTATCTTAAGCAAAATTCAGTGAAGCCAATAATATACCTACAAAGTGTGGGATCAGTAGGTGTGATATCAGTAGCGCAATTAGGCCAACGTCTCTCGTTGCATCTGTTGGAAGAACATTTTTTGCGTCACGATGTCGAGACAAATGTGATATCTGATAACACCTTATAAGCTCACTTGACCCAAAGAGTCATGCGATGCATAACCTTCGCTTGGCGTCCGTCGTCGTCCGTAAACTTCTACATTTTAATCTTCTTCTATGAAACCACCACGCCAATTGGAAACAACTTTGGTAGGAATGTTCAATAGATGGTCCCCCTACATAATTTATGCTTAATGCTGATCAGAAGTACACAAAAGAATCAAGAGGCCCAAAGAGTATACATTATGTATTGTTGAATTGTTTTTTAATGCATTCCTTAAGAAAATTCCTTTCAGAAACATGCATGCCGTCATTATATAACTATTGCGTTTTTGACATAAAAGGGGTCAAAAGGGGGAATTTAAAAAAAATTGAACCTTTTTAATTTTTATCCAATGTTAATGCATTTTTTTTTGGCAAAGTGTTCATCTTTATGAGTTATTGATGGACCATGATTTTTTTAACTATTTAATTTAAAAAAAAAGGACCTAAAAGGGTCTCAAATTCGACATTTTGCATATTTTAAAGGTTTATAGTATTTTTATTTTTCTTCCAATTTTCACCTAATTTTGAATGAATTGTATTGAGAGCTTTCGGCAGTATGTCGACGGATTTCCTCTATCTTTTACGGTTTCCGAGATAAACTTGACCGAAAGAGACCGAAAAGTCCAAATTTCCAAAATTTTAAAGGTTTTACTTTTTCATCCAATTTGAATGTAGTTTTTGCAAAGTGTTCATATTAACCTGTGTCTATTACTGACATAATTAGTACTGTATAAAGGAATCTCTGATACTACTAGATTGCTTAAAACCCATATCGATGGAAATTTTTGAGGATAACTTCCATTTATGTTGGTTCGCGCCCGGCTTTGTAAATACCAAAAAAGGGTGCACTCGACTCGCAGCCGCAAGTGATAAAGTTTACCAGTTGCTTGCCCATGGTCGGTGGTTCTCACCGGGTACTCCGGCTTCTTCCATCACTAAAACTGGTCTCCATGATATAGCTGAAATATTGCTGAAAGTGTCTGTATATACCAAAAATCAATCAATCAAATCCTTTTATTAAATTGCATAGAGCAACCTGCTGTCAAACTCTATGACTTACCCCCCAAAAAAAAGATTTTTACTCCAAATGATCTATAATTTTTTATTTTTTAGACAAAAAAAAAATTTAATCGAAACACGAGTTAGATGGTGATGAGAAATACATGTATAGCATTGGTGTGGGTTTAGATGCAAGTTTATTAATATGTCTAAATAATGGTTTTGCAGATTTGGTTTATTTTGGCAATAATTTTAATTATCGGTAATTTGCACATTTTTACTTCGATCTCATGGAGTTGTCTTCTCTTCTCTTCTCTTCTTCTTCTACACAGTCGGCAAAAAGCTCCGAAAATGTTTCGTCAGGCTCCGGTTATGTCAGCTCAGCATGATTTTCATACAGATGACGACAAAAAAAATAGTTTTATGATGATATAGCATTATTGTATGTCGTTATCAGTCGATTATTTTTGTTTGTTTTTACCTGTATGTTGCTGTGGTTATCTTCATCGATTACTCAGATATGGATAAAATGATGGACATAAACAATGACAAATACTAATAATGAGATTGAAATCATCAAATAAAGTTATACAAAATAGTCTATATGTGTAATTAAAGCACACAAACCCTTTGTAATGCGTAGAGAAATGATCATGTACACTGGTGTGCTACCATGAATAGTTTTCGATTAACTACAGTTAAAAACACAATGCTTATCTACGTAAATTCGTTCATGTTTTGTCAGCCATACTTTCTGGTTGAGTCACATTTTTTTATTTAAGTATAATCGGTTTTGTCACTGTACAAAATTGAAAGGATAATTAAAAAAATCCCAATATCATAATTATGTTTCCTTTTTATAATTTATTTAAGTATGCAAAGTTTGTTCAGTATATATTACAAACACAGGTTCAAGACATGGCTTACACACACTGTTTAATATCTTGATTGTACATTTTGTTATGAAATTCTAGTTTTGTTTAACTTGCATTTTTAAGTTAGAGATGAATACTGGAAGCTTGTCGCCATTGTTTGTTAATGCCAAACGACATTCTTGAATCTTAAGTTAATACAAATAAAGTGAGGGTAATCGCAAGATTGAAGGATAAGATGTGTTATTTCTTTGCCGTCTCGTTAATGTTTTTTTTTATCCTGCAGTTTTCTGGTACCTGATTCATGTTGAGCGACGGTAAGAAACAGTAACAGCATGTATGCTTATAAACGTGGACTTCACATAATCCAAAACAATAAGAACGACGCTTGTTTCTGTTCTTTTTGGACAATTTGACAGTTGTTTTGGGCTTTTTTTATTTATTTGAGGGGGGGGGGGTATTTATCAGTATCAACGAACTGACTCTGATACTGATTTGATTTTGATTTATTGTGCTTCACACCACTTTCAGCAATATTGCAGCTATATCATGGCGACCAGTTTTAGTGGTGGAAGAAGCCGTAGTACCCGAATACACCATTTTTGTAAATTACAAAGGCAGGCGCGAACCGACGCCGTATTGGTGGTGATAGGCTTGTATGAGTTATTAGGTCATCCAACTACCTAGCTCGTTGAGTCACCCGGGCACTGACTTTGATACTGAAAAAAAAATAAATGAAGATCTCGACAGACATTTTAATTAGTAGCAAAGCTCGTCTTATCAAACTCGCTGTCATAATGTAAGAATAATGACTTGTCTCGACTTTCATTCAAATATATAATATACATAGAATATTTGTAATGCAATGTGTAATTATGTGTAGATATTTGTTGGAAAAGCTATGACGGAGAAAATCCGGAAATAACGATTCCGAAATCTGAAGTCTGAATTTCGAAGTGTGAAGTCCGAAGTCTGAAGTCTGAAGTCTGAAGATACCTCTCGCTTTCCGTACACTACAACTATGCATTCAAAGCATTTTTTTTTTAATATTGATAGGAATTTAACTGCTTTATTCAATCAAATTAAGACCAACTTAAATAAATGTTAGAGAATAGCGAATTGTTTTTAAAATAAAAACTGGATATAAACAAACATATGAGGGTGAGGTCAACACGCAATACAAAAGTAATAAAAAACAAACGATGGGAACTTATGCGGTTAATATTTATGGATAGCTAATTTGCAAGCTTACTGTACCGCAACAAACAATAGAAAGTAAAACGAACATGCAATACATAGTCAAGATCATTTGCATATTCCAAAGTATTTATACAGGTAGGATGATGTTGAAGGGGTAACCAAAGAATAATATATCGATTTTATATATCTAAATGAATGCTCTAAGACGATGGTTGTATCGTGGTACATTGTTGTGTGCGATGTGTTTCCTAATAGCATTGACGCTGTATAATAAAAACAAATCATGTCAACGTTAAATATCACATACCTCCAGTGTGGAATTGTCACAGTGAGGATACACACAGCATTAGTATTTGTATACTGATTCTTTCTACCACTAAATACATAAATATGTGTTCCATTTTATTTATTGTTCCGTTTTATCCTATCATTTAATATTTCAGTATTTATCAATTAAGCTTGGTACATAAATATTGTAACTGTAAATGAAACAAAATATATAATGGTAGTTATGCAGTTGACAGTTTCTATTGATTGTCCATTCTTGATAGCCACTTTCTCTAGCATTTATGCAAACCTATTACATGATTAAGGATGTACATATATACGTCAAGAATTGTTTTCTTTCAACACACATTTTATTGAAATCACCAGTTGTTGCTGTAATATAAGGGAGGGAAGGGTAGCTTAACTTAGAGGCCGCTATTACATGATAAAGGATGTACATATATACGTTTTTGCAGTAATATAAGGTGGTAAGGGTAGCTTATAATTCACAACATACTTATTTTTTTCAAGTAAAGAAGATCATACATATGTAAGAGGAGAAATATATCAAAGGGTAATTGCAATCCGTAAATCGAATAGGGACAGATAATGCAATGGCCCGAAGAAGGACAGTAATGGGACAAACAACGATCCTCAAGATTCTATAAGGATAAATATCCCCCTTCTCCATTGAAATTAATAGTCACTGTGTTGAAATGAAATAACAATAGACTGGTATGTCAAACAACACTGGCTAGATGTTCATGTTTGGCTGAAAATGTGGGGTCCAAATACAATTTGGGAAAAAAGTCAGTCTTCTATAACTAAACGTTAGAGAATACCAAAGGGCAATCCAAAAATGACAATCTAGAGAAACTGACAACTTAGGGTACACAAGACGAAATAAAACAAAGCAAAAACACAACACAATGTAAGTTGGACACCACTATGCACAAACAAACACAATTAACGTAAATAAGACATACGCCCCCAAACAAACAACTGGTAAAACAGGAACCAAACATAGTCTGTGTGAGATTTATGCAAACATTACAAATGGTGTGATTTTCTTTACACATCACGAACAATATTGCATCGACATACATGTGCAAATCTAACCTTTGCAGTATTCATGGCTTACACAATATCAATGCATATTATAACAACATAAGCTTTGTGAATTTCCAATGTGTCTTTGCTTAAATTTCGTCCTTATTGATTACTATGCTTATGTTAACCTGTATTTAATGATCCACAACGGTTATGGATACCGATTTTGAGATAGATCAATTTGCCAGAAATATCATACGGAGTGGGCTTTGTAGTATAACATTAAATGCAGAAATAGAATATAAAAGAAACATTGATTTATTTTATTCTCTAAATGTTTATAAAAAGCGTGCAATGTACCATTTTGTTAACATCATTAAGAAATCAACATCAAGATCGGGATAAATTATATCAATATAACTATTGAATTGACCTTAATCCACAGTTATGATCCCTTAAACGAGGAATATCCACAACAATGTGTTCTGAGGCATAATGTGAGCTCTGTTCTCTCAAGGACAAGGCATATGACAATAAATGATAGACAAGATATGTTTGTCTTTAAGAGCATTTTAGTAAAATGCCAATTCAACATAATATTTATAAACATATAGACTAGTATCAAATATATACAACATAATCTACGTCAAAAGTCTAAAACAAATGACTAGCCTAAATCAATAAAAACATCACATAAAAATATCAAAAAAATTGAGCGAAGGTGGGGCATACAAACGCCACAAAGCTTCTGCTGTTTATATGAAATGAACCTCTGCATATTCCTAAAAACAGGAGAAGCTCCGCCCACCCGAAAAGTATGCCTGAAATGTACCAAGGTGGCTTGTAATACAAGAAAAGTAGGACAACAATATCAAATAATAAGGTGAAACTTGTAAGCCTTAAATATATATTACCAGTAAAGTACAAAAATATAAATTATTCATGCATGTCAAGATCAAGTTAATATCAACAGTCATGACAGTCACATTGCCCCTTTATAAGTATTTCTCGGACAGATGGTGACATTGGTTCATGTATGGATAACGAATGTGTAATGAATCTTTATGACCATGAACTGGACGGTATGAAATTCTGGATAACATATGAACATAACGGCCAAATAATGTTACTGTATAACAGCTGTCTGGACGGTTACTGAGTCAGTATCATAGCAAATTGTCGGATTAATGAGACTGTATAACAACTTCATGGAGGGTTAAATATTCTGGATAATAGTGAAGTAAACAGTCAAAACACAGGAATAACTTCCAGCATTAATAATATTCCCAAATGTTCCGCACATGTAATGTTACAAAGAGTGGTAACGTCAGTGTGAATTGCAGTATTTGACATAATCGTCAGCATGCAGTCTATACAGTCTACTTCCGCTACATTAAGTGTGTTACACCAGTCTTATAATAAAAGATTTGCACTGCTGCGCGGCTTCATCATCACCAGTGCTAAAGTCAGATTCATCCACAATGTAACATTTACACTCCTTGTGTTTTTTCTACAATTAGAAGTCACTACCCTATCATATAGGGCGTTAAAATGTTAATATTTTAACCATACAGACTGAATTTCTACACACGATCTACCTTCCGAGTCAACTTTGTAATTAGCAAACCATACATACTTGAAGATCTCACGAGCATGCTATACACAATGCATTAAAATCTCATCTTGTAGAATGTGTCACAATTCAAACTACAGCAGGGACAAGTCCCACATAGCATGTGTCACTGAAAAGTACTATGGAAGCATAACAAAAATTGAAATATTAAAACACAATGATAAAATTGAACGCAAGCCACATTGGTCAACATATATCTATGTTGCAAAATTCATGAACAATCACAACCGCTTCAGAGAGTCAATGGTACATTTAATTGGCAAGTAAAATAGCTGATTATATATAAGATTACAGCCGCTTCAGACAGTCTGTAATGTAACCTGACTGCAATCAGCACATCCACAAGCACATACCATGTATTAAGCAGTAAACCCTTCATCAATACAACTATCACAGCCGCCTCAGACAGTCTGTGTATTTGCCACATGTAAATAAATAATTTTGACACATGAAATAACGAAAACCCCTACACCCATTAATATTTCCAAAAGTAATACATACGTATACAAGCGTCTCAGACAGTCTTGTATACAAGTAAATGTATGTACATAGCATAGCTGAAATGACATAAAATGAGTCAAATGATTATACTAGGTAAAAGTGGAACACGAATGTATCTTAGAAAAGAGTCAGAATGACAGCAACCCATAGCTTTAATTCTATTATCAGGTATTCCCATCATATGTGTTGTTGTTGCCGCCCCAATGTGAAAACTATGCGATTTGTAATGAGTTATATCGTAATTTACAAACAATAAAGCTTCACTTAATACTGAGCAAAATTCACTCCTGTTAATAGGACTTAGATCCCTGTAGCAAAAAAGTGGACTTTTGTATATTCCACGTAAAGGTACAAATTCTCTTAGTTTTCGTACTGGGCAATAGTTGGCTTTAGCTTAACTCTTAATTTCCAGTAAGACCGGCTGTTTAGAAGTGTTATGTTTAAAATGTGACATCTTCAGATTAGCTGTAGTTTGACCAGATTGATATTTATGTAATGTGACATGCTGAAACATCAGCAAATTTTGATAGGTTTTTGAACGTGAAGTTATTTCCCCAATTCTCAAGAATGCATAAAATGCTAATAGAAACATAGCCTCAAACATGATTCTTTGGTAGTACGCTTTTGTCACATGTGCCAAAGCTTGTAATAAATGACCAAGTACTGTAACTGTTAATGGACGGCGAATATCTGGACCTGCTGCTAGGCATTGATCACCATTTACTAATTTCTTAATAATCAAATTGTTGGTAATGTCAGGTTTGCCTTTGAATTTCAGATAATATGACAAAGCTGCAAAATATGTAGAAATGGCGTTAGGAGATTTTCCTTCTTCGAATAAATAAGCTATAAATAAAACAATTTTTTCCACGGTAAAGTCAACAAGTTCAGCCTTAGGAAAATACTTGTCTAACAATATTGGCATTTGTTGTATAGCAGTGCTATATGTACTCTTGGTGTTGGGTGCAATTGCGGCATCTAGCAGCAGTTCCGCTGTATTAATTAAATGACAAGGAACTTTGGATTCACTGTCGTAGGATAATCGTGAATAAATGGGACTCTCTTTCTGAACTCCTGAAACCGAAAACGTGAAAGCATGTCAGTCAACACCTTTTTATTACCCTGAATGTGTACCACCTTAGGTAAGATATTGTATTTCATACATGCCACCACAAATTTCGTACTAATCTCATAATGTGTGGATCCTTTGATGTTTGTTTGTTTATGATATATACTACAGCCATGTTATCTGAATGAAACACCACACATTGTGAGCTAACTGTGACTCCCAAACATCAATGGATAAACCAATTGGATACAGTTCTTAATAGGTTATGAAGCCCAGAGACCTAGCTACATCCGTGTATGCATGCAGCTTGTTTGCCGAAATCCTAATTTGCTTCAACAACATTGTTTTGCCGTTGAAATGGTCAATAACAAGAAACCAAGCTGCTATGTATAACCGACTTTCTTTGTTCAGCCTAATATGAAAATGTGGTTGCTGTATACCATTAGTACGGTCTATTAGCCTACGCAGAACAGTTCTACCTGGCTGAAAGACACAACAGGCAAAGCTTAACAAACCAATCAATAATTGCAGTTCACGTAGAGTAACTTTTCATCTCACTCTCATTTCAGATAGACTATTCTTAATTTTTAAAACGCTATCGAGAGGAAGTCTGGCTTCCATAGCAGTGGTATCCAACTCAATACCTAGAAATGTCATAGTTGTTTGGGCATAAACGGTTTTTCCTACATAATTGGAACACCCAAGGTATTGCATATTTTGAGGAAAATTGTCAAGTTTTGATTACATACGTCTTTATTCTGGCCACTTAAAATAAAAAAATCAACCAAAACATGTACTATATGTGTGATACCGCCTTTGGTGTGAGCAATCCATTGAAGTGCACATGAACATTCTTCAAATATCGAGCAAGAACTTGCGCATCTCATGGGTAAACATTGATCGAAGTAAAAGCAGCCATTAAACTTGATACCTAGAACTGCATGATCATGTGGATGAATAGGTATTATCCGAAAAGAATTACTAATGTCTGTTTTAGCCATAGTTGCATTGGGACCCAAATTCAAAATAATTTCAATGGCATCGTCAATTGATGAATAATGAACTGTTTTTAATTCATCAGGGATGTGTTCATTAATAGATTTATCCGTCGGATAAGAGAGATGGTGAATGAGACGATATTGACCTACCTCTTTTTTCGGTACAACCTCGATGGGTGAAATATGCATATTGACAAAAGGCAATTCATGAAGTGGACCCGCTATTCGACCTTGCGAAATTTCTCTTGCAAGTTTTCCTCCACAATTGCCGAATCTCACTAGCAGATTTTAAATTTGGCGATGCTCTGAAATGCCTGTCACCTTGAAAACCAATTCGAAAACCATTATTCAAACCGCATACTAAATAATTTGCTTTTGCAGAATCATAATTTTGCAGAAGTAGAGTCAAAGTTTTGTGGCAGACGGTAGTGACAGGTTGTACATAGATATTTTTTGTTTGGTTGATTTGAGTTGTTATTTCCCGTATGTTTGCTTGCGAGGCACTTGAGCACTGAATGTTCCTCTCCACATTGTGAACATTTGTGAGAGAATCTGCAGTTGGTCACTTTGCAAAATCCATCCCTGTTAAAGGACCAACATAATCATCTGGGATATCGACCTCCAGATTCATTATTTCGAAATGTTCCTCTAGTGTTTAGACTATCCCTAGCCCCTCTGTAGGAAGGACGAAAGGAATCTCGAAAGGGACGGTTGCATCCACAATTGAGAAATGTATTATCTCTGATGACAAAGGTGCCTGAAAAGTTACTATCCCTTGCCCTGGTTGCCATGATATAAAATTCAATATTGAAGACCTCCCATGGTAGGCCCCTGTCCTGCCTATCCATTATCACCCTCTGATCATACACAAACCATGCATTACTGTTTTGAGATGTTGCCATCTCTCTCACCATCTCTGCATGTTTTGCCAAATGAGGAATTGCCTCTGGGAATTTCTCTGCATAAATAGCCATAAGACCTAATGAAAGCCGTGGTCCATTGTTCAATGTTATACAAGGAGTACATTGGCTTATTAGGAAATACTGACAGTGTAGAGTTGGCCACAACTTGAAATTACAAGCCCTTTTCATTTGTATTGATATTGTTTTGAGGCAGAAGTAATGCCAGATCAATGAATTGATCTTTCCAAATTTGTTGTTTTAATTTATCGCCGATCAAAGCAGAAATGGGAGTGGATATTGCCCCAGTGTTTGTTGGTTTTTCCCAATTGTAATATGATCCATCTGTAATGAATTCTACATCCATTTCTGCTTCATTGTCAGTGCCATGTACTAAATCTACATTAAAATGTTCTTCACCTTCATGTTCTGTAGTGGGACCACCCTTTATTAACTTGTCAACCACTGAGTTTGCTATCTTGTCAATCAATGCTTGTTCAGCCTCAGCACTCAGTCCTGTTGATGATGACTGGTCCCTTTGATTTGTTGTCTTAGGTGCCTTATTCTTTCCCTTTCGGGATTGGCCAGGTTTTACTTTCGGCATTTTATCAGGTCGCCTCAGATAATCCTGATTAAAAGAGTGTGAAAACATAGCATATTTAGATGTACCTGAAAAATATAAGTTACAAATGAAGCATTTTTAGAAACCACATTGTGTTGCACCAAAACTGATGTAAGCTCAAATAAATGTATTAAAACCTGGACTGTGCCACATCATAGTGCCACATCATAGTGCCACAAATAATTAGCATCTGTTGAGCATTACTGTGCCGCACCATACAGGCACAAATAATTGTACCCCAATGTTTTATTATTTTTTGTTTATACTATAAACTGTAATGTGCCACACCATACAGGCACAAATAATTGTATCAAACTTTATAAACTAATGTGCCGCACCATACAGGCACAAATAATTTTATCGAATTTTTTAAAACTGTAATATGCCACACCATACAGCCACATATAATTGTATTGAAACTTTAAAATTTGTAATGTGCCACACCATACAGGCACAAATAATTGTATCAAACTTTATAAACTAATGTGCCGCACCATACAGGCGCAAATTATTGTATCAAACTTTATAAACTGTAATGTGGCACACCATACAGGCACAAATAATTCTATCAAACTTTAAAATCTGTAATGTGCCACACCATACAGGCACAAATAATTGTATCGAAGCTTTTAAAACTGTAATGTGCCACACGCTACAGGCACAAATAACTGTATCAAAATTTTTAAAACTGTAATGTGCCACATCCTACAGGCACAAATAATTCAAGCAAACTTTTAAACTGTAGTGTGTCACTTAAATTGTAATGGGTTGCACCATACAGGCACAAAATGTACCTCTCCATGTACTATAAATAATTATAAGTATCTAAGATCCAACCCTCAAGCCCAAAAGGGGTTTATATTCATGCTCAATTCAACCTTGTGGAGCCTCTCTTCAAATTTGTCTTTAGTCAATTTGCCATCACCTACCAGGAATTAACAAATCCCCTAGCCCGACGCCCGGGACTAGTAATTTCCACATTTGGGCTAGCTGAAATAATCAGCTGTATGCCCGACGGGCTAGTAAAAATATATATCGGATATTGACAAACTTGTCAATATTCGCGTATCTACTTATATTCATATATGTTATATGTTGTTTAATGATCAGCAATGTTTTATTTATTCAACCGCTAGCTTTTTGTCGAAATTGAGAGCAAAGAAGGTAGAAAAACTGCGTATTCTCGTCATAAAACAGCTTCAACAAACGACGGCTTACCGGAAATTTCGAAAATGAAATACCGGAATCAGATTCCGGAACGACTATTTCCGGTTTTGCCGATAGTAAAAAAAAAAAAAAAATATTTGTTATGAAATAATTAGATTTTTTTGACATGTGACCATAAACACACATATTTTTTTGGCCTTACAGTGACCTGAACTGTGGAAATAAGTGAAAATAAAACGCAATACCAGACTTGAAAAGAAAGATAGTTAAACTAATATACATTGTACATGTTGCACAAGGGTTCAAGTCTGCAAGTCGGATTCATGAAATCACGGTATTGGCCAGGATTCGTGGTTCATAGATTCGGGCTAGTAATATTTGAGAGTATGCTAGCCCTGGGCTAGTGAGGTGGTCCAAGATTTGTTAACCCCTGCCTACCAAGAAAATGTGTAAGCAAAAACAAGCACCATTTATGCCTAACCATACAAGCATTTTTTTTTTTGGATAAATTATGCATGGGTTACTTTTATAATGACTAAAAGTATAGTAGAGGAAATTCAATGAATCATCTTATGTTCATTTCAATAAACTAACAACATCTGCTCGTACACTATTATACTATTTTGTATACCCATGTACCTCATTGAAATGCACCTCATCATCTGTATAAACCAATTCTTGATTTTCTGGGCTCCAAAAGCCGGAGTGTCTCCAAAATTGTACACCTTCCACTCCATCTTCTTTAAAATAATTTTTTAAGAAGGTATTTAATGTATCTACCCGATCGTTGAACCATGGTATATCCACCGGATACCGCATCCTTCGTCTAGGCCATTGCCGATGTCAAATCTGCAAAACTGCCACTCTTTGTACATGATAACAATATTTTTGTGTTAAAACTAACCCTATTAATTTTTGTTCTATCTCTTGAACTGACTTATCCAACTGACATAAGTCATTTGAACCCACTTGCAGTAAAACAACTGTCGGCTCTAAGCTTCCAACCATATGCAAACATCTTTCTTTGATGTAATCTATCTTGGCCCCAGGGTAGCCTCTAAAGAAAACCTGCTCACTGTGTGGGTTTAAATTTAAATTTAAATTGACATCAGCACGTACATTAAAACGGAGAAAATAATAAAAACAACTAATAAAAAAATGCCCACGTATCAAAACTGTTGTTGCCATATCATTCAAAGTATTAAATGCAAAGATACATCAAAACATGTTGCACAATAACACATGTCGATATCTAGGTCACGATCAAAAGAATTAAAATTATCAAAGATTCTTTATACAACGTTGATATAAACCCTCAAATCACAATAAATACTTACATCAATCCATATTCTTACTATCAATACACATGAAAAGACTAAAAATTAACTTTAAATTAATAAAAATCTTGAAAATTGCTTTGAACTAAAAAGTTGAGTTTACAATTTGAAGTTTATAGATGGCGCTGTAAAAAATCAATAGTGATAGAATGATGTACAATCTAAAAATAGCAATTGCATAAATTGCCATGCAATCATAAAACTTCAGTGAAAAATATTTCATAAAATGACCAAAAAATTATTTAGGTATCATAAATTTATTTATGTTCCATAAATCCACTTATACTATAATACAAACAAGATGACATTTACTTTACATTTAATGTGCTAAAGTCAATAAATGATGGAAAATACTGAAGAGGTAACACAAAATGGACAATCCAGAGAAACTGGCTACACAGGTCACACAAGACAAAGAAAAAAACAAAAACAAAAACAAGAAAAGCCCAACACAATGTGCGTTGGACACTACTATCCGCAAGCAAACACAAATAACGTTAATAAGACATGAACCCTCTTACAAACAACTGGAGGTAAAGACGAACCGAACATCGTTTGCATGCGGAAATCACGACACGGAACCCAAAACGTAAAGACACATAATAGGAGAGCACAAAAAGCTAAAAAGATGGGCAACACGGATCTTAATGACCGGTAAATCTTTTGTAAAGGCACTACACCTATGGGTTCAAAGCGTATTTATTAATATTGATAGGAATTTAACTGTTGTATTCAATAAAATCAAGACCAACTTGAATAAATGTTAGAGAATAACAAAAAGTCAAATTTCTAAATTAATTTCGTAAACCACGAAATTTTGCTTAAAATAAAAACTGGATATATACAAACAGATGAGGGTGGGGTCAACACCCAATACAAAAGCAATAAAAAACAAAAGATGGGAACTTATGCGGTTAATATTTATGGATGGCTAATGTGTAAGCTTACTGTACCGCAACGAATAATAGAAAGTAAAACGAACATGCAATACATATTCAAGATCATTTGCATATTGCAAATTCTATATACAGGTAGGAAGATTTTGAAGGGGTAACCAAAGAATAATATATCGATTTTCTATATTTAAATGAATGCTCTAAGACGATGGTTGTATCGTGGTACATTATCGTGTGCGATGTGTGTCATAATAGCGTTGACCCTGTATAATAGGACAAATCATATCAATGTTAAATATCATAAATCTCCAGTGTGGAATTGTCACAGTGAGGATAAACACAGCATTAATATTGGTATATTGATTCCTTCTACCACTAAATACATAAATGTGTTCAATTTTATTTATTGTTCCGTTTTATCTTATTACTTAATATTTCAGTATTTATCAATTGAGCTTGGTACATAAATATTGTAACTGTACATGAAAGAATATATATAATGGTAGTTATATTGATTGTCCATTTTTTATATCCACTTTCTCTAGCGTTTATATAAACCTATTACATGATTAAGGATGTACATATATACGTCAAGAATTGTTTTCTTTCAACACACATTTTATTGAAATCTCCAGTTGTTGCAGTAATATAAGGGGGAAAGGGTAGCTTAACTTAGAGGCCGCTGTTAGCTACATAGCTTGTATGTCCGAGTGGAGAAAATAAGGCAAAACATACTTATTGTTTACAAGTAAAGAAGATCATACGTATCACTAGGAAATAGAAAATGCAAATATCCCCGGTAAAATGCAAATATTCCCGGTAAAATGCAAATAATTAAAGATTACCAGTTAGATTAGCGTTTACCAGTTAAATTAGCGAATTGTCTTGTTATATTTGCGTTTTACCTTTTAAATTTGCATTGTCGTGGCATTTTAGCGTTTTTCCTTTTATATTTGCGTTTTTCCTTTTAAATTTGCATTGTCGTGGGATTTTAGCGTTTTTCCTTTTAAATTTGCATTGTCGTGGGATTTTAGCGTTTTTCCTTTTATATTTGCGTTTTTCCTTTTAAATTTGCATTGTCGTCGGTTTTTAGCGTTTTTCCTTTTAAATTTGCATTGTCGTGGGATTTTAGCGTTTTTCCTTTTATATTTGCGTTTTTCCTTTTAAATTTGCATTGTCGTGGGATTTTAGCGTTTTTCCTATTAAATTTGCATTGTCGTGGGATTTTAGCGTTTTTCCTTTTAAATTTGGATTGTCGTGGGATTTTAGCGTTTTTCCTTTTATATTTGCATTTTTCCTTTTAAATTTGCATTGTCGTGGGATTTTAGCGTTTTTCCTTCTATATTTGCGTTTTTCCTTTTAAATTTGCATTATCGTGGGATTTTAGCGTTTTACCTTTTACATTTGCATTTTACCAGTTAAATCGCACGGTCATCTAAATCACCCGCTGAGTAGAGATTACGTAGTACTGTAGTCGTCACTAGCTCATTGAAAATGACGATCTATAGTATTATATTATCGTGTATCTATCTATACGTATTTATTTATTTATTTATTTATTATTATTATTTATGTCATACTAGTCTGGCCCTTAATAAATTTAGTGTATTCAATACACAATAATCCATCAATTGTTGGTATTTGATTTTCATGTCGTATTTTAACTTAATGCGATGTTTATTAAGAAATGTGACTTTAAATGTATTAAAATATTAGCAAAGTGTGATACACGTACAGAATACGTATACTGTTGTCACTTCACTATTACTTGTTTATCATGCGAGAAATACATTAACCTTGTAATACCTATGCTGAGACTATTTACTAAATAATGAATTAAGTATATATTAAACTATCGGTCTCTATTAAGTTATTTATGTCTTGTTTTATAGCACAGGATTGTGTATGTACAGCGTCAAAGTTATTGTGCTTTAAAAGTTCTGATTATTGTAATGAGGCACCTTAATGAACAATAAATATTTTTGTTTATGATATAAAACAAATAATCATAACCCTATGTAAATGCCGTTTACATAACGTACGCGCCCTTGTCCGATCCAACAGAAATATGCAATTTACATGTAAACACTATTTTGTCAGTTAATTAGATTGAACAATAAATACAGGATTTTTTTTTCTTCAAATGTTTATATAATTCCCTGAAAAATATAAGAACAATCTATAATAGTATTATATTATTGTTTATTTATTTGTACCATTCTGGATGATAATAACTTTAGCTATTCAAAACACAATAATCCATCAATCGTTGTGTATTTTACAGTAGTTATGTATATTTTATTTCTTGATTTTGTTTTTCAGGATCTAGAGAACTATGCACTCATATTTATTTCAATTTGATGTTGATTTAAATGTAAACGTTTAATATTTTCACGGAGATTCAACATTATAATTTATGCTTATTTATTTTACAGGCGATTGATGCATTTTAGTGGCCTTACCGTTCATCATTACGAACATATTGTTATATGGTAAATTACTTCAAGCCTTACAAATCGGGTAGTCTATTGTGCGACATTATATCCAACTTAATCATGATTCGCTTCGATAACTCTACAATTTATTACGGGCTTGGCTTGTTTTCGATAAAAAAAAATATTTATATGGATATTTTTTTTAAATAATCGCTAATACAGTGTTAAACATAGATTTGTATGCATCTGAAAGCAAAGCTCGGAGCTAAGAAATTATTTATATGAATATTTTACGTTAAGTTTAACGTTTAAAAAAATGAAATTCACTTCTGTAAACATCTGTTTTATAGGCCTTGTATTAAAATATGTGTTGAAATAGTGTAAAACAATTGAATTTTCTATAATTCAGAGAGAACACATTTGTTGTCCCCACAAGAGTTACATGCCTAGAGGCCTTTTCCTCAACCTGTTGTGTTTACTGCTAAAGTGTATATTGTATTGGAGTGAGCTGTAAGTAATGAATTTATACCAAAGTAATAAAATTTTATGATTTCGTGTATCCCTCAAGGCCAAGTTATAGTTAGAGTATATTAAGTGAAATTTTAATGGTTAAGAAGGGGCGGAGCGAGCTGCAACAGCTGCATTAAAAATGAAACGCGTGTGCGCGAAGCCGAAGAATTTTTTTTAATTGAAGTGCCTGACAACGTAAGGAAAATTGTGATCGCAAAAGCACAGGTACATGGGGTCATGACCTACATTACCCCTCCCCCCTTTTTTTTTCATTTTTTTTTCCATACACTTCTCAACATAATTTTGGTATCAAATAATCATAAATCTACTATTTCTCTCTCTATATTGATTTATAGAGATTTATGATTATTTGATACCAAAATTACGTTGTCGGGCACTTCAATTTTAAAAATTCCTTCGGCTTCGCGCACATGCGTTTCATTTTTAATGCAGCTGGGCCCGTATTCATAAAGCCACTTAAGTTAAGATTTTCCTAAGGAAACACTTAAGTTAAGGAAACTCCGCCCATTTTACTTGAGTGGTATTCATAAAACTTCTTATTTTAAGTATTTCCTAAGAATAACCTTAAGTTAAGGAAACTCCGCCCATCATACTTAAGTGGTATTCATAAACGTCCTTAAACTAAGAAAACACTTAAGATTTCCCTTAGCTTTAAGATAGATGGGTAGGTTCCTTAAGTTTTCTTGAATTGCTATTTTATATTGATTGTGAGTTATGAAAGTGATATTGTATGAATAAAAAGATAACAACAAACCATATTAGCAATATTTCATAGGCATTCGAGTTTATCATCAAATCCATATCATATCTTACATGTACATACAATTCACCGTCAAGGTCATTTTCCGGATGAGTAAATATTTTTACAACTGTACCATTTGATGGCACGTGCTTTGCGGGTATATGAAATAGGTATAATTAAAGCATATTAGTATTGCATTATTACCAATACAAACATGTTCCATGTCGGACGTTTTCGGTTGTTTCATGCTGGGAGAAGAGCTTTACGTAGAGAGCGAGTATTCAGAGATCGTACAAAACCTCTTGATATCTACGATGACTTCGAGTTAATAGACAAATACAGATTTGACCGACAGTCTATTATGATGATATGTGATATGTTACAGGGTGACTTAGAAGGCAGTACATTTAGGAATCGAGCCTATTTTTTTTTTTATGTTTTATTTACATGATATTTCCATAGTCATTAAAATTAGTTTCGTATATAACTGTTAAACGTAAAATCCTCCAAATAGATGAGGGAGGTGCATCCAAACTCAACAGTGGGAAGTTGAGGAACATTATGATTGTGTCCCTGTTAAACATACATGTACCTAAATTTTAAAGAAATATAATTGTTGACGAAAATTTTGCTCTTAAAACGTCCTTTCTTTTCTCGTATTCCTCCATTAGTATCATCTTCTCTCAATCGGTCCGGTTTGGCTTTCTCTTGGACATGTTTAATAGTTAAAAGATTTTGATACGACTACAGTTTTATTTATATATGTATGTATGTATTGAAGTGGTCAAGCAATGCACGTGAAAGTTAGAGTATATTAAGTGAAATTTTATTGGTTAAGAAGGGGGTCGCATCGCTTCGCTCGCTCCGCCTTCTTAACCATTAAAATTTCGCTTAATATACTCTAACTATAACAAAATATCAAAGAATTGTGTCCTTCCTAATTGAGAGGAATTAAGGGGTCCCATTAAGGGTGAATTATCAGGGTAATCACATGTTAATAAAGGTAAATTTGATTCTCTTTTTTGCTTTTTCTACATAAATGGAATTACATAAAATACGAAAACAAATTAATGAATATGTATTATTAAACTCTAAAACTATAAAATTACACATGAAATATGAAAATATAATACTGAATATTTATTATTAATTTTACACCAATATAAACACACATCAAATATGAAAACATAATAATTAATATTTATATTAAACATTAATACTACAGAGTTCGCGAAATTGCATATGGGTTTGGTGGTCCTAGTGAAAAAAAATGTCAGTCCTCACTACAGCCAGCATGGATTACGCCAAATCCGCGCGGTTTCGCGGACAATCGCGGCGTGGAAATTGACTAATTAGCATCGGGAAGTCCGCGATCGTCTCGCGGCTGAACGCGGCAGTCAAATTGTCCATCAGGACATTCGCGGACAACACGTTATTAGCGCGGCAAGCGAGGAAAGTAACCACATAACAATAGTTTTGTTGCAGTCATACAGAAACGATCTTTGTTTATTATTATTATTTACTTTTATTTGTTTTCTTCATTTTTTTTTTTTTAGAATAAAACTTGTTTATATGTATGCAATGAAATTATCTTTCTCCGTTACCAAAACAAAAAAAGTATTCTTTGTTTTGTACATCCATAATCGATTTATTTTACAACTCTCTCACCTTGTCAATCATGTGTTAATTGCTCCTTATCGGTCTCTTTGATGTATAATTGACTGACAAATAGGCGGTGCTTATTGTACAGATATAGAAATAGAATAAATATAAGTTTATTAACAAAATTAGGGCCCCAGGAGGGCATATACAATTAACAAGGGGGAAAAAAAGATATTATGTATATATTTTTTAATGTCGGACTTAAAAGCACATTAGAGCTTATGTTATTGTTGTACTCATGTACCGACTTTTAAAATAAATTACAAATGATGCCCACCGGTGCAAACGTAAAAGTCGTACAGTTTACTTTGTTCAGTCAATCCCATTTAACTTTTGCATTTGAAATTACTGAAATTAATTTCATGTGATTACGAATCTTTGACACGCATTCAACCTGTACCTGAAATATCGGGACCACCAATCATCAAATTTACGGCAACGTAAATATTTACATGTATATTTTTTTGTATATATCTCATACTAGACGGAATTAGCATTAGACTTTACGAATAAAGTTGAAACAAAAATTTGAAAAATGATTAGGTGTAAACATATATCTTCGCATGTTCATGTATAACATAACATAGTTTATTAAATCAATCAAGAAGCCCGTGAGAGCACAGAATTAGAGACATTTACATTTTACACTTACAATGATTTTGATGATGTATGCAAAAGGGGGTAACGTAAATATGACTGATAAATTGTGTGTTGAAATTTACTGAAACTATCAACCTTTTCCGACAAACATTCATGCAAATGTTCTGTTAAATTTTCTTACTTATATAAATATAAGATATTTTTGTCTTTATTTTGTACATAAATACACTAGTGTGTTTCTACCTTGCAACATATTCGCGCCAGGAAAGGTAGCTCAAAGGTCAATAAATAACTGAAATATTGTTGAAAAGTGACGTTTAAACACCCATAGCCTCATATGAATTATTGCAATAAAATATCGATTAAGTAACGAAATCGATATAAATTATTTTCCAGTTTATTTAATATAAAAAGTTGTTTTACACGTTTACTGTGAGATGTATTGCAACCGCCATTTTTTTACTACAACCACGTGCGCATGCTCGTGTTTGATAGAAAAGCTATAGCTATATTTAGATATTTTGTGATAATAATTTTATATTGTAAATCGATCCACCCTGTGATTTTTTTCAACAAGATACATTTTTTATAGTATATATTTTATTATTAAATACAATATTGAACTGATTTTCGCTAACACTTCAATCATTGAATATTGATTTTTTTCGAATGTTGAATATGTTTTCCCCAGAATTGCACCCCCTGTTAGTATACATAAATTTTATTGCTTTATTTAAAAAAAAATAACACCAAGAACATCGATGATACGAGTGTTCTTATTCAGAAATAAACCTACAGCAAAATAAAGGTATACTGTAAACAAAATTTATTGTCCGAAAAATACGGTACTCCTCTACTATACTAATTTGGATTAGGTGATGGGAATTAGGTGTCATCATCAAAATAAAGTATTTTATGATAATGATGGCTGATTAAAATTGTTTGTCCTGCATTGGCTGTCAGTTGTAATATACAGGATGTAACCAATATACAGGAAGAGCTCCTACTGTGAAGCCATCTATTTTGAGATGTCATTCAATGAAAATAACAACCTGACCATATTGTTACATAATAAGAATAAGAATTAGATAAGAAATTAAAATTTATAGAAGGCAAGGATTTATATAATTAACACATTAAGTCACATTTCATTTATTTAGCTTGGGTCAGTTATAAATTTATTTTTTAAGTACAAATAAATTGGAAGACGGCTTGAAAATCGATGTAAAGATTTATTAACATTAAGGGATTCTTTAATTAATGGGTTTATATTATTAGTATTTATTCTTACAAAATACATCATAACTTGAGTTTTAATAAAGGAAGCAATAGGGAGTCGCCCCAACTCTGATAATGTCGAAATGTTACATGCAGTTTTTTTAAGGCCTAAAACTGTTTTACAATATTTATATGGCTGTGAAGTTTGGGAATTTAGTGATAATTATGTAATTGAAAAAATTCATTTGAAATTCTGCAAATTAATACTTCACTTGAAGCAAAGCACGCCAAATTGTATGATATACGGCGAGCTTGGTCGCTTTCCACTTTACATAGATATAAAATCTAGAGTAATATCTTATTGGTGTAAATTACTTACTGGAAAAGCTTCCAAGCTGTCGGCCATATCTTATAAACTTTTGCATATTTTTTTTTGTAATGGAAATATATCTGCCCCTTGGGTAAAATTTGCAAAAGATATATTGGATAACTGTGGCTTATCAAATGTATGGACATTTCAGAATATAAACTTTAATACTGAGTGGGTGATCGCTTATGTGAAATTACGTCTCCGAGATCATTTTTTACAAGAATGGAATAGCAATTTAGAAAATTCCCCAAAGGCATTGAACTACAGACTTTATAAACAAATATTCGAATTTGAAAACTATTTTAACATTTTAGAAAATAAAGACATTTTCACTTTTTGCAAAATTTAGAACCACCAATACAAAATTACCCATAGAAACTGGAAGATGGAATAATATCGCAAGGGAAAATAGAAAATGTCAACTCTGTCAAGAAAATCAAATTGGGGACGAATTTCATTATATAATGCGATGCAGTTATTTCCATGACAAAAGAGAATCATGCATTGAAAAGCGGTACTTAATATTTTGAAATTTAAAGAAATAATAAGTAGTAAAACACAATCAAAATTAAGGAAACTCTGTCAGTTGATCAGAAACATTAATTCTAGTTTACTACCTCCTGGGTAATTACTATTGTTATTATTGTATTTATTGTATTTATTTATTTTCTGTATATATTGTATATATTGTATCTCTATACCAATGTATTACGATGGTTTATGAGAATAAAGATTGTATATGTATGTATTTTTTCATATGATGATTTTTCCTGTAGGCCTAAAGTATCACAAAAAGTATTATTTCTGATTGCTCGAAGCATGGCTCTATATAAGGGGAGGTATTCGTCCATATACCATATTTCACAATTATAACTTATAATGGGACGGATCAGTGTGTCGAAGAGTTTACAGGAGAGGTTGACAGGTAGTTGTTCAAAATTTGAGAAAAGTTTTCGCATTTATAACCACGAGACTACATGACCCGAATGCTATTCTCTTATCCAAACATATCCGGGTATTTAATAATAACACTTTTTTTTAGCAATCAATTTTAATCGTTTCATTTATATAAATCGTTATTCAATAATTCGTCTATTTTATTAACAAAAATAAACTATTGTAAAGAAAATATTACTTATTAGCAAAGTGTATGAATGGATCAGAGACTACAGTACACACCAAGTGTATCAACGATCAAACACTCAGGTCCGACATATTCCACCCAAAATGTCCGACAAATGTCCGACAAATTTGAGAGTCAACACTCTCTAAGTCCGACTATTTGGTCGGACATTATGGTCGGACATTTTGGTCTTGGTCGGACATTTTGGTCGGACGTGAGAGTGGATATTAAAGGGATATTGTCTACCAGCTCCGTAATTTTTTCATACCCAAAATTATTGTCGATTTCCGTACTGACCTTCATAAAATGAAGATTAAACACCGAATTATTGATGAATACGCTCCGAAACGTTGTGTTTTCGACTAAAAAAGCTGACCATCGTTACCGGTAGCTAATTAATTATGCACAGACCTGGGCGAGGCCAACTCTATTTATTTATCTATTTTTATGTCAGTAGCCCGGATGCTGCAGCATGGATATTGATGTAGGTTTCTATAAAAGTTGAGGAAAAAAGCTATTTGCGAACCGATTGTATCTAAAAGACGTAGAATAAATAATGTCTGTATCAGGAATAGATTTTCTTTGATGAAAACTACATGCCTTAACAGATTCAGCCGATATTTCCACGATAACCATTGAAAACATGCCAGGAGGCACCCCATGGGGAAAAGCTCAACTACGTATTTTCGATCGGAAATTTTTGCCGGCGTTAAAAATAACTAAATTAGTTTTTTTCTTCTTATAAGTTATGAAGTTGTTCACCGAGATTTTGATACACGTGTTTAATTAATTTATTTTAGCCAGTTTGACCGACAATATGAAAACAGAGACATACATGTAGAACACAGTGAAATACATGTCTGATGAAAACGAATGACGTAGCCAGTGTTGTTTTATTTGTTAATTGACTGGAATGTTTCAGAGAAATTTGGGCTGGATTAGAAACAAAAGAGACCTTACTTCTAGTTCCAACAAGACAGTTGCTGCAAAATAATATGGGACTGACCATTTACCTTGAAGTGGGCTATGTCACGTTTTTTCGCCGTAGAAATGTTTTTTTCAGACGCCACAGAAATCATATTTTCTTATTTTCCGGCGAAGTGCCAATCTAATTAAAACAAGGTGAACTGTGATCTAATGCTCACTTATGATACCCCTGCCACTTCCCATGATATGGGGTACCTATATGAAGCTTGTGACCAAATACCAGATTTCTGCCATCAATAGTTGTTGAGAAAAATGTGCATATATGTTCAATGTGGATAAAAACCAACTAAATCGGCAAACAGGAAGTAGGAATCTGATGGTTCCAAAAACGCTTCCCACGATATGGCATACTTATGTGAAGCTTGTGACCAAATATCAGATTTCTGCCATCAATAGTTGCTGAGAAAAATGTGACGAAAAATATTTTGGAAGGACGGACGGACAGAGGTAAAACAGCATACCCCCCCTCCCCCTTCGGGTAGCGGGGGTATAATTAGATCTAAAATAGGGAGCAAGTGCGTATATCTAATTTTAATTAGATTGGCGAAGTGCTGGAATAATTGTTTTTCTTCAAAATTTTGTATATGATTATACTGTGAAAATGGCAAGTATATCATTATACTGTGAAAATGTCAAGTCGGAATATATTTTTTTCTCCTGTCCAGCCAAATTTTTTTCTTCAAGATTCAGAATCAAAATAATTTTTTAGAAAAAAAAACATAAAATTAAAATTGAATAGCTTGAGGGGTAAATTGATAAAAAAAAATTGCAAGACCAAAATGGTTCTCCCATATACCAACAAAAAAAACGAAATAAAACTGTGGTCATAAGAAAGTCCCACGAGAAAATCTTTCCTTCCAAAATAAGACTTTTTTTTATTTCTCTAAGCTGAATTTGTGCAAACTATTTCACTTATAATGAATTATATTTCTGTTTTAAATAGAGCTCATTTTTCTAGATGAATGTATAATCATCTGTCTTTACTGTTTTTATTAAATCTCTTGTCTTTATTACAGGACTTTGATCGGATTGTCCGTGATGAGGCAGTGTTGGGGGTTGCTAGAATGTTTCGAGAGGAACTTGTAGTAATGCCCCATGACGAGGATTACAACAGATCCAATAGGTATGCAGCCTACCGCCAGTATATCATTTGGGCACATGGCCGACTTGGAGCTGGGGTCAGACGTGTGATCCCAAGCTGTTGTACTTGGAAAATTAGGGACAAGTATCCTGATCTATATGAACAATACAAGGGTTTCATTCCTAGACGATTTAATTAAAACTTGTTCATGAAATATTTTGTATTTTATCCCATATACCCTAATGATAAAGTTTACCACTTGCTTCCCTATGGTCGGTGGTTGTCCGGGTACTCTGGCTTCGTCCACCACTGAAACTGGTCGCCATGATATAGCTGAAATATTGCTGAAAGTGGCGTTAAAACACCAAAAATAAATCAACCCTAATGAGTTGTTAATTTCACAAGTTGGTCAGTTGGAATTGTAAATTTAATTTGAAAGTTTTGCCATCTTATTATTATTTTTTGTTCTATCAGCACTGACAACTTCTTCTAAAATGGACTGACAGTCTTTTATATAATTCAAAACCATACTTGGCAGAGATGTTTTCTATGAGGTCCTACACAAGAGTCGATACTTTTGTGCAGATTCGTCAAAAAACATGGCCACCATGTGACTTTGAAAATTCTGATTGGTCGATTTTCAAGAAACTTCTTCTCAAGAACCGCTGAAGGGATTGAATTGAAATCTGGTATATATGTTTTTATGAATGTCTTTAACCACAGGGGCTAGGTGCGTCCGAAAAAAAAAAAAAAAAAATACTATATAATACTACAAGGGGGCGAACTCGCTTGCTCCCATTTTTGTAAGTCGTCGTGATAAATTGATCGTAACTTCGGAACGCCTTAATATTTTCAAAAAATGTTTCCACCAGTCGAAAGTCAAGTAATTTTCCTTTCCAAAGAGACCCCAATTGTTAGTGTAGGCCTCCGAACTGCTGAGGTATCATACACGAACCAAAACAAAACGGCGTGAAAATCCGAAGTCGTACAAACGCTGGGATGACCACTTCCCATCTATGTACAGACTTTCCCATGCGTAAGCGAGTCATTTTGACTAGCTAAATACTTTCATCCATTCAAATTATGATAAAATTTCTTACCTTACGCTAATTTATATGTCCTTTAAGTCTGTTTTTGAAAGAAATCCCATTTGCATCCTTGACAAATGCCATAGACGTGAAAATTGAGAGATTTCTAACAGGCTTTTTGATTGGGTGAAACAGATTGTTCAGCCAATCAAAAAGCCTGTTAGAACTCTCTCAATTTTCACGTCTATGGCATTTGTCAAGGATGCAAATGGGATTTCTTTCAAAAACAGACTTAAAGGACATATAAATTGGCATAAGGAAAGAAATTTTATCATAATTTGAATGGATGAAGGTATTTAGCTAGTCAAAATGACTCGTTTACGCATGGGAAAGTCTGTACACAGATGGGAAGTGGTCATCCCAGCATTTGTACGACTTCGGATTTTCACGCCGTTTTGTTTTGGTTCGTGTATGATACCTCAGCAGTTCGGAGGCCTACACTAACAATTGGGGTCTCTTTGGAAAGGAAAATTACTTGACTTTCGACTGGTGGAAACATTTTTTGAAAATATTAAGACGTTCCGAAGTTACGATCAATTTAACACGACGACTTAAAAAAATGGGAGCAAGTGAGTTCGCCCCCTTGTAGTATTATATAGTTTTTTTTTTTTGGGGGGGGGGGGGGGGGGTTCGGACGCACCTAGCCCCTGTGTCTTTAACATGTGTTGTTACTGTTTGCGCCATTTGAAAATTCAAAATGGCCACCAGCGGAGGTCAAAGTTTGCATTGAAACCCTATGGGAAACAACATTTTCATCTTCTTCTTGAGAACAGCCAAACAGAATTTAACCAAACTTGGCAGAGATGTTTCTTGTGAGGTCCTAAAAAGTTGTCCTGGTTTGTACTAACTAGACCAACACACTGAGTGCTATCATTATTGTGCATTGGACAATTTGTAATGCCCATTATCCTGACTTGGGTACTTTTCCACTCTAAATGTGCAGAACTTCTGTTAGACCAGGAAAAACAAAGAGTGACAATCTAAATTTATTTTATGCCACAATATAGTAAATTGTTTTGTCTTGGTCTTCAAATCTGGATTTCTGAGATGCTACAATATTATCCCGAGTTGGAGGTTGTGGAATTGGTGCAAGATGGACCAAGATTCTTCTGGGATCATCTACTTCCAACTGCACACGTTAATTCATTCCTTCATTATCTTGCAGTCTCATACAAATGATGACCCTTAATAGTCTTGGAACATAGGAATATGACTTGTCAGCTTTAACAGGCTGCACAGACCATCTAGCTGTCTTTTTGTTGTAACTTCTCTGCCACCTGAAGTAGAAAAATACATACAATGTAATTCACAAGAATAAAACAATAGAATTGAGATTATGATCTATGGAGCCCTAACTTTCAATTCAAGATGAATATCTCGAATGTATAGTGAATGAGCAACTAAACATATCATTACAAGTTCACTTTATGAAGGATTTTAGTGATTTGTAGACAGATTTTAGGTTGTGGTCATCCCTCAAGAAGTTCTACGGCAGGCAACACGAGCTGGTCAATGGTTACAGGGTGTCTGTTACCCAAATCAGAACTGATCTTCATTTGTTGTTGATGTCTTTCCTTTCATCGGATGGGACTTCTACCCGACTTGACCATGGACAACGCAGCAGGTTTGCGACTTTCGATTGACCCTTCTGAAGCCTATGATCAAATATCAGATTGCTGCCATTAATAATTACTGAGAAAAATGTTATGAACATCTTGGGACGAACGGACGGACAGAGGTAAAACAGTATACCCCCCCCCTTTCCAGTGGAGTGGGGGTATAATAAAGCTCCTATGACATATGATTATGTATGGTTCTGTTATTAGGACAAAATTTCAAGTATGTAAGTTACAACTGAAACATATGAAATTAACATGACAAACCTTAGAGTGAAGTTGAGGCTAGGTTCAAAATCTTCATCGTCAGAATCATCACTGTCCTCTTCAGTAATATCTATTGAGAGACTGTAAGAATAAAAAATAATTGTTTATTACAGTGTATGTGTATAATATCGAAACAAATTTTGTTATATGGTTCTGATGTGCAGCTGTATAACGAAAAAGCTTTTCAAAATAATATTAAATCTATATACATGTATCCAGCACACATCTACACAACCCAATATAAAGAGACAAAATTACATCAAAGTTCCAGGAAAAAATTTGGTGCGCCAGACGTGCATCATTTCTGTCCCAGTTTGGTTTCATTCCCGTAAGCAGACTTGGGGTCAATTACTTTCAAATGTAATCGATTACATTACAATTACTTTGCAATTTTCATGATTACATTACATTACGATTACATCAATTTTCAAATGTAATCGATTAAATTACAATTACTTTGTAAATGTAATCGATTACATTACTGATTACATTTAATGTCATGACAACCAATATTAGTGTTTTATGTTATAATTTTGTCTCATATGCATCTATCCAATATCTCCTTTTTTAATGTATTTCTTACTCAGAACAATGAAATACAATTCAGTTTTAATGTGATCATTACATGCAATAAGATACATTATTAATTAACTCTATATTATTGTTGTCAATACAACCTAAACTGTCTTTACAATATAAAATTATAAACTCTGCCAATATAAAAAAACTAAACCAATATTGATATTGGCTTAGTTTTTTTTATATTGGCCGAGTTTATGATTTTATAATTACCCATTATAAGATAAAATTTTATGGTTAATTAATAAATATATCATTTACGTTGTAAATTATAAATAGCAATTCTCATTTTCCTTTTTTCATAAAATAAGTTGTGTCTAATTACTATGACCAATATTCATTCCATCTTATACTATTAGTAAATATTATAATACATTTGCACATTTTAATAATATATATCAAATAATTTCAAATATCCTGTCAATAGTTTATTGTGGATAATAAACTAGCAGTTAACCTGAGTCACCCATAAAATTTGTAATTAAGGTCTTATTTATTACACCAAATTATGTATCAATCATCATTACTAAATTTCACACCATTTACATGGGTGTCCTTGATATATAATTCAGAAGATAAAAAAAACCAAGTCATTCTGATTCTAAACATTTGCTTAAAAATATGCATAATTTCTCAGTCTAAATATGAAAACTAAATCTTTAATTTATGTAAATAGGTTTAATAAAATATAATTTAAAATTTTAGAGCTGTTTTCACTGAAATTTTTAAACCCCATTGAAATTGAGATATTATTTGTTTGGATATCAAGTCTTTGAAGCCATACTTAATATTTTTTTAGTACTTGTGATAGTTTTGATTGCAATTAAATATAGAAGAATATCTTTTGATCATGTTGTGATTGCCACTTTATTTTAATAGAGTTTTTTTTTTAAATTTCATAACATATTTTTTTATTTAGATGTCAATAAACTTTATATGTTTTCTAGTAAACCATTCTACATTATTTGTTAAATAAATTCCATAAAGAAAATTCATTTACATAAATCATACATTAAATATCTAAGGAGATACATGTATGTTTCAGTTAAGAAAAAATAAGTCAAAATGATGAAAAGTAATCTAAATATAATCAGAAAGTAATCATGATTACAGGGTCAAAATGAATGTAATCGATTACATTACGATTACATGTAATCTCTAAAAATGGCCGTTTACAGATTACATCTAATAACATGAAAAAATGTAATCGATTACAACTGATTACAATTACGATTACCCCATGTCTGCCCGTAAGTAGCTAAGGAGGACTGGCCATTTCAGCTTGTGGATTGATGAAAATGTAACGATGATGCAGAAGCCAACATGATCCCTATATAATATAGCCAAGCAAGCCACAATAATTAATAGGAAACTGTTATACAAGTGACTGTGTTGAACAATATTGACAATGTTACCTATAAGGGAACGCTAATTAATTTAACTTGAAGGGGGGGGGGGGGTGGTTATTGGTTTTTTTCTAAAAAAATATTCTGATTCCCAATGTTGCTGAAAAAAATATTCTGATTTTGGTGGAGGGAAAAAAAAAAAACCTGATTCAGAGTTTTTGTCATATAGCCTGATGCGGAATTCTGGAAAAAAAATTCGCATTTGGGCGACAAAAAAAAATATATTCTAACTCTTGTGTTGTCAGAAAAAAAAATTCTGAACGAAACAAAAAGCCATAACCCCCCCCCCCCCCACCCCTTCAAGTTAAATGGTCGGTCCCTAAACATAATGTAGAATATGTCTAATCTTTAACAAAATGAACATACTCAAATGGGTTCACAAATGAACTCGATTTCTCCAGTTTCATCCGTTTCGTTGAAATGTGATGGCTGCTCATTTCTTCTACTCTAGAAATACCTTGGTCAGAATATCCAAATCAAAAGTACAAATATCAATCACTACAAAATCACATTTGTCTGAAATTACCAGTTTTTGTCGTAATTTGCCTAAAGAATTAAGATAATTTTACAAAAACCTGCATGATTTTAACACAGACATGGGCCATCGGTCTACTGTTAAATTCACACACTGTGAAACATGCAAATTGCTATGGATCTTCACATTATTTCTTAAAAATCTTGTTTATAAATCATACTTACAAGATCCAAACTAAACAAGGCAAAGCGTGGCGTATCCCCTCGCCTAAAAATTTGACCCGGTGACCTTGACCTTTGATTTTGAAAATCAATAGGGTTCCAGATTCTCTTAAGGACTAAGTATGTAACAAGTTTGGTCAAAATCCATTGAAGGATGTTGATTCTAGAGTGTTCACAAGGATGTTACGTGGTAACATTTTGACTCGGTTATCTTTACCTTTGACCTATGAGGCTATGACCTTGAAAATCAATAGGGTTTCGGTTATCTTAAGGACTAAGTATGTACCAAGTTTTGTCAAAAATCCATTGAAGGATGTTGATTCTAGTGTTCACAAGGATGTTATGCAGTAAACATTTGAGCCTGTGACCTTGATCTTTGACATATGACCTTGAAAATCAATAGGGTTCCAGATTCTCTTCAGGACTAAGTATATACCACGTTTGGTCAAAATCCATGGAAGGGTGTTGATTCTAGAGTGTTCACAAGGATGTGACGGACGGATGGTAGCGTTACTATATCCCTTCGCAACTTCGTTGGCGAGGGGATAAAAAGCAGTTCAAATGACATTTCTTTAAATAGAAAGCCTTTATATGAAAAATACATATTGATTTCCCTCCATCATGTCTAGGTTGATAATTCTAAGATAGTAAAGTATAATTTTGACTCCCTGAACTAAAAATTTTGTCCAAAATTGTTGAAATGTAGTAAAAAACTAGTTAATGTAATGTTTTTAGAATAGTCAAGAAATAAACTTGGTCTGCATAAGGAAACTGAAAACGGTTTTCATTTAGTCATAGTCTAAAATATGCAGTTCAGGACATTTCAGTAAAATTTTATAGTCACATATATAGAAAAGTTTCTGAAACTTGCAAATTTCTATGGATCTTCATATTATTTTTTAAAAACCTTGTTTATGTATCATATTTACAGGATCCAAACTAAAAATGCTACTGAAACGACACTTATTTAAATGGAAAGCTTTTTATATAAAAGATACATACTGATTTTCCACTATGGTGATAATTCACAGACAGGAAGATATAATTTTGGCTCCCATAACAAAGTTCTATGTTCAAACTTGTTGAAAAGTACTTTTAACCTTGTTTATGTAATGTATTTCCAGTACCCAAGATATAAACTTGTTTGCATAAAGGAATTGAAAATGATTTTCATTTAGCCATGGTCTAAAATATGCATTTTAGGACATTTCTGAAATTTTCAGTAAAATTTTGTAGTCATATATAAAAAAAGTTCTGAAACTTGAAAATTTCAATGGATATTCATATCATTTCTTCAAAACCTTGTTTATAATTATATATTATACTTACAGGATCCAAACTAAAAGTGCAATTGAAATGAAGCTTCTTTAAATAGAAAGCTTTTATTTGAAAAATACATACTGATTTTCCATTATAGTGATAATTCGCAGAAAGTAAGGTACAATGTATATACTTTTGGTTCCCAAAACTAAGTTTCATGTCCAAGTTGTTGAAATTTGATAAAATTAAAAGCCTAATTATATGTTGTATATCAAAGAAATAAATTTGCTTGAATAAAAAGAACTTTAAAGGGTTTTCATTAAGCCATGTACAGTTTTAATTCTTGCATTAAAAATGAATTGATTCGATATTTTTTTTAAAATTGATAATAATAAACTGCATTGCCATTGATATCATTTTTGCACTCCCATTTCCCCTTTGCTGGCCTCCTAAAATTTGTGTTTGTTTACCTCGCAAATACGGCCGTTTTATGCTACTCATTGACAATAATTTGCTGTTGCCCGGTGCAAAATTACATATATTGATATCAATGATCATAGGCATCGTCATAAATTCATAAAATATGAAAAACGATTGAGAAAAGAAGGCAACATGCTCGGCTTACCTATCAACAATAATCAAGCAAAATCTTTGCCACTTCAGCGTGAGATTTGACGCGTAGCACTTCCTTGAGTTCGCTCCATCCAACGGCAACGGTCCAACTGATCCCTTACATATATCCTGCATTTGTTCCATTTGGAAGATACTTCACTTCTATTCCTCTTTATCTCGGAATCCGTCAAAGTCCGCTTTCTTCCACGCGTTGACAGTTTCTCTTTTGCCCAAGAACCACATGTTGTTTATTGTTTCTAAACAGTGCGCATGCTCAAGACGTGTTCACATAGAAGGCCATATGAATAGATTTGAATATTGTCATCTAGACAATAATTCTGATAACGATAGTTTTGGGGTCTTTATTGTCAAAAAATCGTATCTTTTGCAGCATAACTCGGTGTTAATCTTCATTTTATGAAGGTCAGTACGGAAATCGACAATAATTTTGGGTATGAAAAAAATACGCAGCTGGTAGACAATATCCCTTTAAAAGATTTTTTTTTACATTTCTCGAGGTGAATATGTCAAACATTTTGTGATCGATGCGTATTTGTAAGCGTACTTTCTTTCCGGTGTGTAAAATGTGCGGGTACGTAAATACCCTAGTGTATTTTTACCTTGCACCATATTCTCGCCAGGAAAGGTAGCTCCAAGGTCAATATTTGTCACGCTCGGGCACAACAGTCGTTCGATGCATAGGAGCACCTCATAATCAAAGAATTGTACAATAAAAAATAGTTACACCGTTTGTGTTTCTTTAATCTGTTTAATTTTAATAGATCTTTCTAGTACATTTAAATTTTACGATTACAATCGGATTGCTAGAAATATCGTAACTTTTCCGAAATCTAAACTTTAAAATTATATACGCCAAGTCCAGCCCTGGCTTGGATTTCTCGAAAAAAGTTTTCTTAACAAACCACATTAAATTTGAGTAAAAACTCGACTTAAGTTTGGGTTTTGATTTTGTTTGTTTGGAGAAATCACTGACGATTTAAAAAAAAAAAATCTGTTGTCACTTAAAACAGTCAATGAGGCCGGTAAGGCTGTGTACATGAATGAACAAGAAATAATTCTTTCGGAGTGTGATATCCATATAAAGGTGAAATAACGGATGCAAAAATCACCGGCTAAAGTTACACAATATTCTGTTTACAAATATTTCAAGTCTCTATACTTGTTCATCTGTGACGGCAATATGTGAATTGGACTAGGTATTACAGCCAGCTTGATATGAATTAATTACCTCAGGTTACAGGTGTCAATAATGGAAGGAACATCTTGTCGACACAAATTTCCAGGTGCCAGTGGGAGAACAATTATAATTAATTCTATTTAATGTTGTTGTTTTTTATTACTATTTGTTTGTAGGTACATTTGCAATCATTGAAGTAAATTTAATTTGAGAGTCAACACTCTCCAAGTCCGACGTGAGAGTGGATATTTAAAGATTTTTCTTACATTTCTCGAGGTGAACATGTCAAACATTTTGTGATCGATGCATATTTGTAAGCGTACTTTCTTTCCGGTATGTAGAATGTCCGTTTACGTAAATACCCTAGTGTATTTCTACCTTGCAACATATTCGCGCCAGGAAAGGTAGCTCAAAGGTCAATATATAACTGAAATATTGTTGAAAAGTGACGTTTAAACACCCATAGCCTCAAATAAATTATTGCAATAAAATATCGATTAAGTAACGAAATTGATATAAATTATTTTCCAGTATATTTAGTATAAAAAGCTTGTTCTACACGTTCACTGTGAGCTGTATTGCAACCGCCATTTTTAACTACAATCACGTGCGCATGCTCGTGTTTGATGGAAAGCTATAGCTATATTTAGATATTTTGTGATAATAATTTTATATTGTAAATCGATCCACCCTGTGATTTTTTTCAACAAGATACATTTTTTATAGTATATATTTTATTATAAAATACAATATTGAACTGATTTTCGATAACACTTCAATCATTGAATATTGATTTTTTCGAATGTTGAATATTTTATCCCCAGAATTGCACCCCCCTGTTAGTATACTTTTATTGCTTTATTTAAAAAAAAAAATAACACCAAGAACATCGATGATACGAGTCTTCTTATTCAGAAATAAACCTACAGCAAAATAAAGGTATAATTTTTTGTACTGTGAACAAAATCGTCATTTTTATCTAGATTTATCGTCCGAAAAATACGGTACTCCTCTACTATACTAATTTGGATTAGGTGATTGGAATTAGGTGCCATCATCAAAATAAAGATTAAAAAATGTATTTCATGATAATGATGGCTGATTAAAATTGTTTGTCATGCATTAGCAGTCAGTTGTCACCAATATACAGGAAGAGACCCTACTGGGAAGCCATTCAATGAAAATAACAACCTGACCATATTGTTAAATAAGAATAAGAATTAGATAAGAAATTAAAATTTATAGAAGGCAAGGATTTATATAATTAACACATTAAGTCACATTTCATTTATTTAGCTTGGGTCAGTTATCAATTAAAAAGACAAAAATGGTTTAAAAAAAAATCTGTCTAATAAGTATTTACCTAAATAACGATATCATGACGTATAATAATTTCTCACCGTAAATGTATTTATTTTATTAAGATATGTATACACATATATAAGAAAAAAGATATGAATTTATTTTCTAAGTACAAATAAATTGGAAGACGGCTTGAAAATCGAAAACGTAGAATAGTTATCTATGTTTATAAGTCTTAGTAAAAAGAGTCTTGAGCAACGTTTTTTTTTCACACCTGTGATAGGTGTATTTCTATATCATGAATGCACGATGCGACAACATGCTGAGATGGGTGATGTTTTGACAGGTAAACTGTAAAAAAAAAACCCGTAGAATACACTAATACAATATTATTTCACCTATATCAAGACTCCGCAGACTGCCAATTTTCAAGAAGAAAAACACGGGATGTATGACCCATTCGCCATGAACAAAATAAAACTTAAATTTTACTAAATAATTTTAATCCAAATTTGCCTTTGTCATGCATTAGCAGTCAGTTGTAATATACAGGATGTAACCAATATACAGGAAGAGCCCCTACTGGGAAGCCATTCAATGAAAATAACAACCTGACCATATTGTTAAATAAGAATAAGAATCAGATAAGAAATTAAAATTTATAGAAGGCAAGGATTTATATAATTAACACATTAAGTCACATTTCATTTATTTAGCTTTGGTCAGTTATCAATTAAAAAGACAAAAATGGTTTTAAAAAAAATCTGTCTAATAAGTATTTACCTAAATAACGATATCATAACGTATAATAATTTCTCACCGTAAATGTATTTATTTTATTAAGATATTTATACACATATATAAGAAAAAAGATATAAATTTATTTTTTAAGTACAAATAAATTGGAAGACGGTTTGAAAATCGAAAACGTAGAATAGTTATCTATGTTTATAAGTCTTAGTAAAAATAGTCTTGAGCAACGTTTTTTTTCACACCTGTGATAGGTGTATTTGTATATTATGAATGCACGATGCGACAACATGCTGAGATGGGTGATGTTTTGACAGGTAAACTGTAAAAAAAAAACCCGTAGAATACACTAATAAAATATTATTTCACCTATATCAGGATTCCGCAGACTGCCAATTTTCAAGAAGAAAAAAACGGGATTTACGGATTTATGACCCATTCGCCATGAACAAAATAAAGCTTAAATTTTACTAAATAATTTTAATCCAAATTTGCCTTTAAAGAAATAAATGTATAAATTATAATTATTTACCTGGGTTCGTTCGTCCTACATTTGGCAAACACGTAAAAGAGCAAACGCATCCGATATCGTAAACCGGCAACTGTCTGCAGCAAGTGAAAGGGCCTTGGCATCGATTGTCGCGAGTACATAGGGACATATTAATATTCACTTCTAGTGCACTTAAAACATGGGTACTGCATGTTAATACATTTTATTCATGGATATTATTGTATATATCGCCCGTGACAGCCGTTAACATATCAATACTTTCCGTACCACTGTATATCACTCATTTACTTCAGCTTTACTATGATATGCATGTTTCTTTATGCACAAATTTATTGGTTAGCAGAATTTGGGGACGTTTCCTGTTTACAGTTTAACTATCTGAGAGTGGAGACTCTCACTCCGACCTCGGAGGATTTGGTCGGACATTTGTCGGACAATTTGGTCGGACATTTGTCGGTGTGAAGTCCGACAAAACTCTCTGTCCGACCTGAGTGTTTGATCGTTGATACACTTGGAGGGATCTGTATATTATGTAACCTTGTACATGTCAATAAAAAAAAATGTCGGATGTAAAAATACGGATGAAAACACATAAATTGACGCTACATTGTAGGAATAATGACATTCTTTTCTTAAGAAAGGATAAATACAGCAAGCAAGTTTGTTATACATTTAAATTTCACCCCGAGATCACACTATTACTAAAACTAGGATGTCAACAAACAACAAGCATAACCAACAAAACACGTGACGCTATCAAAAAAAAATTAAAACAATATCGTTAACTAATGAAATAGAAAATTGAAGTACAACTTTTTAAAATATTTTATTGGATAAAAATACAATAATGAATGGAGTATGTGATCTGAGCTCTTCCTGTCCAAAAATATGTAGAAGAATATTCGATTATTAGCATCGTGTTATCGGTTTTCGTGCTATTATCGATTTTCAGATATAGCGATTAACAGTGTTAACCCTTCATTCATATGACGATTGGAATTTTCAAAGAATGCCTAGTTAAATATTTCTTTGTACATAAGATTGTTTTTAAAGTCATTCTTGTATTTTAATATACTCTCGATTATCTGGCAACTTTTGCTGTCAGTAAAATGGCGTCATCTGTTTTCGTATGAAGTAAAAACAGGGCCGATATACGGGATGGAAACGAATATAAAATCCGGAAATGGCTGGTTTTAAAATTTCATGGTTCTGGCCATCTACCAAATCATATTACATCTAAATAAAATAACAGAATGTTTGAAAATGACCACTTTCAAAATTGTGTTTACTTTTGATGTTTTTCTTAGTACTGAAACCACAATGCACTGCAAAATGACATGTATTTTATATAAGAAACAGGCATATTTCAGTCAGCTCTTTTGTTTACAAGTACGATCAGTGACCCCATGACAGTTACATGATAGAAAGAGCCGGTGCCTGAGAGGCAGACGACATAGTAAGTTCAATTTTATATAGCCCTTCTGGATTTTTTTCCGGCTACTTTATAAATGAAGTAAATTTTTAACATTACAAAAAGTACGGTTCAGTAGGTAGGTTCACTGTTTTTGGTACTTGCGTCTTTAAAAGCAAACGTTAACATCTTTTATGAATTTATTACACAATCACTTTTTGCAGATTTACGTTTTGTTTCTATATACTTATGGCAAAACAAACGAATCGGAGAAAACGATCCGTCTTTAATGAGACACATTTACAAAAGATTTTTTTCGAAAATTGAAGAACTACGAAATTATGTGAAAAAAAAAGAACAGACATCGGAACAATGCCATGAATTCGTAAAAAAATAAAAATAGGCCTATGCTACGGAGTAAAATTGTTTTAATGCTATTATTTATAAGATCGCACTTTGTAATCGATCGTTCATGCACTACAATAAAGCTACACATAAGCTCTGCTTCTTAGCTAAAAGCACAAAAAGTTACAGGGTAGGGAGCCATAAAATTGAGAGGATTATGTAAACATATAATTTGTAATAGTTTTCATTTGACAATTACAGACGATGCGTATTATAAATACTTTTAAAGTATATTATACAAAACTTCAGGGTACATCTCTTACGTAATATAATAATTTGTTTATGGAAATACAATATTCTTACTTGCCAACAGTAAAAAGATTAATCTGTTTTCATAACGGTTATTTCTGATTTGAACAAAGCGTAATATGTCTGTGTAAAGAAAACATTTTTTGTTTATTTTAATAACGTCTTTCGAACTGGCGGACCCTTCTGATTAATCTCAGAATAGTCATAAAAAATATGATTGTTGTTTTTATTAGGAAAAATTGCATATGAATGTTTTTTGTCTATTTGTTTTTTGGGGTTTGCAAGAAGAATGTTCTACCCTGCTCTGTTCACCCTGCTTTACTTCATAATTTTGGTTCTTGCTATATCATTCTGATGATGCAAAAAAAAAATCAAGATAAAAATGAACAATCCAATATAACTTACGATCAATGTTAATCTTAAGATTTTTTTTGTGAAAATAGCCCCAGAATCATTGCTGCATCAGGTGCGGATCCAGCAGTTTTGAAAACGGGGACCCAGGCTCTTGTTTGCCAATTTTTACCCAATTTGTACACGAATTTTACTAAATTGTCGAACACCCCCTTGCTCCGCCAGTGAGCTTTAATATGCACCCATTCCTAATGTATACTTGATCACCTATTAGAACCTTTAAAACGTGTATTGCATCTCCTATTCTAGTCACGGGTACCATTAAATGGTCACAAAATGTGTATTGCGTTTCTGATTATTGCCAAAGATTGTGACACATGTATTCATGTATTCGGTCAGAGTCCCGTCGACCGGATGTAAGATGAGACTTGTATATTCTGCCTGGCAATATTAGGTACCCTGCTGAGTGAACCGGTGTGAATGTACCTGTTGTTTTCAGAATGAAAATAAAAATAAGTAAACCCGCCTTTCACTTCTTATTTCAGGAATTATTTGCCTTAATTTATTGAAGAATAAAATATTTCAAATTAAAATATGGTCTCTCGCTTTACGACGTTTACATAGGGATATGATTATTTGTTTTATATCATAAACAAAAATATTTATTGTTCATTAAGGTGTCTCATTACAATAATCAGAACTTTTAAAGCACAATAACTTTGACGCTGTACATACACAATCCTGTGCTATAAAACAAGACATAAATAGCTTAATAGAGACCGATAGTTTAATATATACTTAATTCATTTTTTAGTAAATAGTCCCAGCATAGGTAATACAAGGTTAATCTGTTTCTCGCATGATAATCAAAAACAAGTAATAGTGAAGTGACAACAGTATACGTATTCTGTACGTGTATCACACTTTGCTAATATTTTAATACATTTAAAGTCACATTTCTTAATAAACATCGCATTAAGTTAAAATACGACATAAAAATCAAATACGCAACAATTGATGGATTATTGTGTATTGAATACACTAAATTTATTAAGGGCCAGACTAGTATGATATAAATAATAATAATAAATAAATAAATAAATAAATACGTATAGATAGATACACGATAATATAATACTATAGATCGTCATATTCAATGAGCTAGTGACGACTACAGTATTACGTAATCTCTACTCAGCGGGTGATTTAGATGACCGTGCGATTTAACTGGTAAAATGCAAATTTAAAAGGTAAAACGCTAAAATCCCACGATAATGCAAATTTAAAAGGAAAAACGCAAATATAAAAGGAAAAACGCTAAAATCCCACGACAATGCAAATTTAAAAGGAAAAACGCAAATATAAAAGGAAAAACGCTAAAATCCCACGACAATCCAAATTTAAAAGGAAAAACGCAAATATAAAAGGAAAAACGCTAAAATCCCACGACAATGCAAATTTAAAAGGAAAAACGCTAAAATCCCACGACAATGCAAATTTAAAAGGAAAAACGCTAAAGTCCCACGACAATGCAAATTTAAAAGGAAAAACGCTAAAATCCCACGACAATGCAAATTTAAAAGGAAAGACGCAAATATAAAAGGAAAAACGCTAAAATCCCACGACAATGCAAATTTAAAAGGTAAAACGCAAATATAACAAGACAATTCGCTAATTTAACTGGTAAACGCTAATATAACTGGTAATCTTTAATTATTTGCATTTTACCGGGAATATTTGCATTTTACCGGGGATATTTGCATTTTCTATTTCCTAGTGTATGTAACAGGAGAAATATATCAAAGGGTAATTGGAATCCGTAAATCGAAGGACAGATAATACACTGGCCTGAAGAAGGACAGTAAAGGGACAAAAGGACAAATAACGATCCTCAAGGATCTATAAGGATAAATTTCCCCCTTCTCCATTGAAATTAGTAGTCAGTGTTGAAATGAATTAACATTAGGCTGGTATGTCAAACAACACTGGCAAGATTATTATGTTTGGCTGAAAACGTGGGGTCCAAATACAATTTGGGAAAAAAGTCAGTCTTCTATAACTAAACGTTAGCGAATACCAAAGGGCAATCCAAAAATGATAATCTAGAGAAGCTGACAACACTGCATCAAAAATCATCTTTTGATACCTTTTGTGAAGCACAAAATATGTACAAAAGTCGGTCCACCTTATAAGGTCATCTTTTGTCGAATTTTGTTTATCGAAAGGTTGTCTTTGGTCTTTTGTAGTTATAAAAGGTGAGCAAAAGGCTGTCTTTTACCCTTTGTCATCCTCTAAAGATGTAAACATATGGTCTTTGATATTTTGTTCTGTCGAAAGCTGAAGCAAAGATTATATTTGACATTTTGTTCGATCGAAAGATGATGCAGATGACATTTGACATTTTTTAAAACTTGTAATATTTTAGAGGAAGTAACAAAGATATTTCTCATATGATTTGTTACCTTGTATTTTATTGGTTGTTGTTATGACAACGACAAAAGTTGACACATCCTTAAATTCTTTTCATGAGCTCACAAGTGAAAATTTCTACAGCGAAGAAGTCCTTCCAGGAAAAGAGCATTTCAATGCATGAAATGTAACAAAGGTTATTTTATCGAATTGTAAACTCTGCCTTTTCACTCACAAACTCTATGTAAAGTAAGGACTTTATTCAATTTGTGAGTGAGGCGGCCGAGTTTACATATCAATAAACTCCTCCATAAATAACCTTTATCAATAAAATATATTGGTTTATAATTGATTGTCATACTTTGATGTAAGGACACCAGTCAAGCATTTTGACAGTATGTTGCTCATCACAACTTCTTCAACTACCAAGTTTAAATTGCTGATTATCAAAAAATGCAGAGCTTTAAAATGGTTTACCACAACATTATTGACTCAATCTTAAGAATTCTTATTGCGATTTAATTATTCAATAGTTTGTATATTCTTGGTGCTTTTCATTGCTAGGTTTTCCTTTATGTTGACTTGTTTATATACAAGTAATGGATAAATTGCCAACTAGACCATCCAACACCTAAACCAGCTTCTTGCATAATATCATTTTACCTTTTTAGATCTAATTCCATCAACTTGTTTTGTGAATCAAGAAACATGTACACTGTTAATGTACACACTAATGGGAAATTTAAAAAATAAAACAAAAACAAGACACTATTTCAAAATATAATTTTATTTAAAAAGAGACATATTCATATACAACACAGGAAACAAAAAAAACTTAATACATGATTCAAATACATCCGACCATTTCCCACTGAATAAGAGCACAATAAGGAATTTTAAGTAATGATAATCCTGCACACAAATTGCAACAAGCAATAGACAAATTAAAATTTCTCATAAAACATCCGAGTCCTAATCTTTATGTTCAGTTCTTTGATTTTTTACAGAAAATAAAATCTTGATAAATTTTAAACTGAGGAGCTACTCCATCGTACTACCGCAGCAAGTCGACATGGGAAAAACTTAAACATATGTGGACATAATAATGTTAATCATAATTAGTGTTTGGCCCCTTTGGGCCCTTTTTTCTAAAATAGAAAAATACCATTTAAACCTTAGCATAAATTAATATAACAATATCTAAACTAAATCCTCTAAAACCGAATTATCTCCCTTTCCAATAAAACATCTCCCTTTATCAATACTGTTTTCTAACATGATAACTTCAAAGTATGACAGTAAAACATGTTTACACTGTAAATAACAATATTTCTATGTAAATTATTTGTTCAGCTAATCAACCATATAATCAGTCAACCTCATATGAACAGCATCAACATTTACAAAAAAACCTAAAACTGTAATTATACTAAACATACCACTAAATAAGGTAAAGTAGACCCTCTAACTACATATAAGCAGCTATTAAAGTATATTATTCTCATCTTTCTATCTCAATCTGTATACATGTACTATCATGACTATACACTTTCTATACATGTAATTAATATTTTTCATTAAAGATATCTTCAAAAATCAATATCTTGATTGCAAATTTTTCTGTTTTATTATTTTTACATCAAAGTTTTATTGATCTTCTGTTTAAGCAGAAAACTTCATTTTCACTAAAGCGGTGAAGTGACTGATGGCTAATTATGCAAATGTCCTTCGATCTCAGTAACTATACGATAAAAAAAGAACTGTAATCCAACACAGGTACTTGTGGACAGGACCCTATGTCGCTCCCCTTTTTTCTTTATTTTTCTATTTTTAACATCGACTTTTTTTCATATAAACAATAAATACAATCAAACAGTAGTTTCTATCCATGCCGGGTTTCTGACATAATATAAGTTATATCATGTCAGAAACCTGGCATGGATAGAAACTACTGTTTGATTGTATTTATTGTATATATGTCATACAGTGATACATAGAAAGTTGCAAAATGTTGTTTATATGAAAAAAAGTCGATGTTAAAAAAAAAAAAAAAAAAAAAAAAGGGGGAGCAACATAAGGTCCTGTCCACAAGTACCTGTGTAATCCAATACGTTTTTCAATTAACTAAATAAAAGAATTCTTTTTGACTAATTAATGTAGTTTCTATCATTGGTTACTTTTTATCCATATTTCTTTTACAATATTGGCTAGAACACTTGTAAGTATAAAAGTTGCTATGCACAAATTTCTGTCTCATTGTCTCTAATTTTCTATGAATAAAATAATGTACATGATAAAACAGTAAAATAAAAGATCTCTAGATATACTCCTCTCTCTCCATCAACTGGAAAGTAAACTACTAAATGGACATGTGCATCACTCTATTTCCATGATGTATTGATCACAAAGATTACTAATTAAAAATTGTGTGCCAAAAGAATAAAAATAAAAAATTGAACTGAATAGAAAAGATACAAAGAACAACAGGAAACATTGTAACAATATTGAATAATAATGCCCTTTCAAAGTTTCCTTTCAGACAAACTTCACATCAATTATAACATGAGCAAACTTTGAGGTAGTCAACAATTAATAAAAAATGCATAATAAACAGGAACTACCTTTATATTAATTATTGCCAAAAGTCAGACATATCTAAACTATTTGGCGTTCCCTGGGTGACACAACGATAACATTCTTATTGTATTGTCTTGTTTTCACAAATACAAAACGAGACCTTATTCTATGAAGAGGAATAAATGAAGCTGGTCCCTCTTGTACACAAAGGTCAGAACACCACACCTCAATAGGTTTTCAATAACTATATCTAATATTATCAGGCAACCTTTTGAACCAATTTACTTTTGCAAGGTAATGGTACAAACTTTTCCCATCAACAACAACAGTGTCTAAGTATTTCTAAAATTTGACCAGGATGAGGATTCCAATCACTCTTATCAAAATCAATTTTTCCATCATCACACCAATATGCTGTTACATAAGATGATCTTACAGTTCTACTTCGACTCGAACCTAATACAGAGCCATTAATATATATATCTTTCCCTTTTAAAACAGAGGAACATAATACAAACTGTCATGATTGAAAATGTTTCGGTAAAAAGCTTTCAAATGACGCTCTTCATCAGAATGCAACACATACTCCTTAAAACTTGGTGCTATAATACCACATGATATTGTCCAATCTACATCTCTAATATTTGTGTATATTGATGATAATTCTGTAACACTAGGTGTGATAACATTACTTATTTCTCCCAAAGTCCCTCTATCTCTAATGGTTCCTGACAAATCTTCAAAAATTTACTCAAAATTAGGATTCAACTCATCCATTTTCTCTCTTGCCCAAGATTCTTTTAAAAATCGTCTCGTCAATTGAGCTTCTAATTTTTTTTTATTTGTCTTGTAAGACACAAGTATTCCATTCTCTCTCAAAACTAAATAACCAAAAAGAATATATAGGGCCAAAATCTAATATACAATCGTACAAATGACAATGTAAATGCATATTTGGTGTTACATATTCACTGCCATAGAGACTTTCAAATCTTTGACAAAATTCCATTAAAAGTCTATCTGCAACTTTAGCATTGCCACATGATATAAGCACAGAACACATTTTTCGGCAAGCCAATACAAACATTCTCCAGCACTGTAAATGAGAATCTGGAAGGATACCATTTAATGCATATATCGAAAATAAAAGTGTCCAATTCTTAAGCTGGTCTGCATTAAATGATCCAAATGATGTAGCAAACTTTGTGGCAATTTACCGACATCAGATGGACAATGAAAGGGTTGAATTCTATCTTGAATTATTTTGCACGTTTCATCATCTAATAAAACCATGTTTTTCGATACATTAATCATACGCTTAGCAGTACCAAGAAAAAGGTTATGCATTGGATCAATGGGTGTCATTCTAATAGGGTAAAAATATGGTAACCTGATGAGACACGAGTATCTTGTGCCTAATTCATGCTCAAGGCAATCTCTTTCTCCTTTAGACGAACAATTCAAAATCTGGGAAACTTTATCTCTATGTGATGAATTTCTTCTGTACTCAAAAGCAGAGCGATCAAACACCCCATAGTTTTTTTCACCAATCATTCCTGGAAACTCTTTTTTACATTTATTGCATCCCATTGTAGCAGAATGCCCTAAAAAACCACAGAGTTTTCTGCTGGCAGGTACATCACATCCTATACATAACAAAGCAAGTTTAAAGCATTTCATAGTATTCTTTGGTTTAAAGGATTTCATGTAAAAACCATTTGTCCAAGCTTCCTTAAGCTCATTAACAAGAAGATTCATGAACGTATTAGTTTTTGGCTCAGTTTTCATATCAGGAATAACCCCAACAAGAATGATATTCTGACGCTTAAACCTTTCCTCTCTTGGCAAATTAAAAAATGCAAGATAAATCACACCAATTGAACAGTTTGTATGTTTGAAAGGTTGAAACCAATCAACATTTAACATCACACCATAATTTCCCTCTTCTGTGAAAAAAATAAATTTTTCACCATTAAATTCTTTCCATATTCTTCCATCAAAAACATCACCCAAAACACCTTATTTTCTTTCAAAAGACCTCCATTTTTCACATAAATCTTCAAAATTACTTCTCTGTACAAGATTTTCTAAGCTACTTCTCACAGACTTGTAGCAAAATGTTTTGAAAGGATACAAATTTTGTTTGATGATATGCTATGAACTTCATATAATAAAGCTTTTCCACAAGGCCTTCGAAAATGAGGTAGCCTGTGATTGGGAAATTCTACAAAAGTACATGTCTTAAGTACATTAATCCCCTCAATACAGACATAGCAATTGTCATAATTATACAAAGAATAGCACTTTAAACAAACAACATATTGATCAAAACTGATCTCACTCTTCACAAATTTAGTGAGGGAATACATCACATCCTATACATAACAAATGTATAGGATGTTTTGAAAGGATACAAAATTTTGTTTGATGATATGCTATGAACTTCATATAATAAAGCTTTTCCACAAGGCCTTCGAAAATGAGGTAGCCTGTGGTTGGGAAATTCTACAAAAGTACATGTCTTAAGTACATTAATCCCCTCAATACAGACATAGCAATTGTCATAATTATACAAAGAATAGCACTTTAAACAAACAACATATTGATCAAAACTGATCTCACTCTTCACAAATTTAGTGAGGGAATACATCACATCCTATACATAACAAATGTATAGGATGTTTTGAAAGGATACAAAATTTTGTTTGATGATATGCTATGAACTTCATATAATAAAGCTTTTCCACAAGGCCTTCGAAAATGAGGTAGCCTGTGGTTGGGAAATTCTACAAAAGTACATGTCTTAAGTACATTAATCCCCTCAATACAGACATAGCAATTGTCATAATTATACAAAGAATAGCACTTTAAACAAACAACATATTGATCAAAACTGATCTCACTCTTCACAAATTTAGTGAGGGAATACAAATTTTTTGGAAAAATGTTATAAAATTCCCTACATCATTCTGATGAAAATGATATAATCAATAAAAATGATGATATAAGCTTCAACAACAGACCTACTGCAATATCAGAAACATAATTGATGCATTGCAACAACATAAGTAGCCTACAAAACCAGTATATGTCTCTGAATATTTTTCTTTCAGCAATCCTATGCTCAGACTCGCTAATATCTTTATCAAAAAGATCATCATATTCATCAAAATCTGAAATTTTTTCTTGACTTTCACTATCAGAATCAGAGTTCACTACCACATCATCGAAATATGCTTCGACATCTTCATCTTCTAAATTTTTGGTTTTACGATTTCTTACATCTAATTTATAATTACTATAATCAATTGCTGAGTCACATCTAAACTTTTTTCACATTTATCTGCTATTTCATCTGGAAAGATATCTAAATCATTTGAAGATGTTGAGGGCTTGCAATCTTCAATATGTCTGAGAAAATGACGATAAGACAACTCTTCATTACAAGTTGGGCAAATTTTTCTTGCACGTTTTGGCTTTGATTCCATTTCTTTCAGCAAAAAAGTAAGTTCAAATCAGGACATTCAATAGAAAAAAATGCTTGCTTTTAACTTTAAATTTTGACAAATGAAAACATGCCTAGGAGAGCGTTTCATCAGTGGATGTGCTTCTCAATCATACGATAGAGTGCCATATCATCGGAAATGATGCTCAAATAGAATGTCTCCACCTCAATTAATCTAAGTGATACAATTTGTTAATTACAACACTTTCAAGAAGGGAAAAATTGCCTCTGGCTGTTGATTTTGATAGTTGCACTGTCTATTTTGTCTCTTACAAGGGAATGATCCTTTTATTTTATTATATAGAAAAAATGCCAGCACCAGTGTCTTATATGATGTTGTATATACAGCATAAAACTATCCTACAGAAATGAAACAAATTGTACTTCACTCATAAATAATTCTAACAAACAAATAAAAGTTTAAAAATCAGCAATAAAGAGAACTACAAGGTGAATAATAAAATCAAAAACATATTTGACCATATATAAAATCTTAAACTACAGCCCACAATATTCATCTGTATTTATGTTCTTCTTGTAGTTCTTGAGATGCCGCTTCTTTACTTTGAATTTAACCATGTTAGCAAATAATGGGTCATGTTTGAACTCATCCCAAAATTCCTGGATTTCTCTATTGTATTTGTTTTCTGGTCTCTCTCCTGGTTTTCATATACTTTCTTCTTCTGTTGAACTTGTAGTTGTCTTTGGAGAACTGACCTCACAAGGTTTCTGTGGTGTTTCTTCTCTGTTTTCCAACTCGGAAGGTTTTGCTTGCTTTTCAAGGTACCTGAAATATGGCAAAAATGTACTGAATAGTCATGGTTAAACTGAAAGAGCAATGTCAAACATTGAGAACAAGATATGATTATAATCTAACGATTATGAAGTCTCCCAAACCGGCCACAGACAACCGGTTTAAAAAATAAATTAAAAGCTACCTTTGAAATCGAACAATGTTGAATTTTTGCGGTATTGTGGCAGCCATTTTGAAAATGGAGACCAGTAGAAATTTGTCAATGTCAGGAATCAATTCAGGACGTTGAAATCGAACAATGTTGAATTTGTGCGGTATTGTGGTGGCCATTTTGAAAATGGCGACCGGTAGAAATTTTTCGATGTCAGGAATCATTTCGGGACATCATAATCTACCCACATATGAAATGTCGTTGAAATCGGACAATGTTGAATTTGTGCGGTATTGTGGTGGCCATTTTGAAAATGGCGACCGGTAGAAATTGTTCAATGTCGGCAATCAATTCAGGACATCATTATCTACCCACATATCAAATTTTGATGATATTGGACAATGTTGAATTTTTGCGGTATTGTGGCACCCATTTTGAAAATGGAGACCAGTAGAAATTTGTCAATGTCAGGAATCAATTCAGGACGTTGAAATCGAACAATGTTGAATTTGTGCGGTATTGTGGTGGCCATTTTGAAAATGGCGACCGGTAGAAATTTTTCGATGTCAGGAATCATTTCGGGACATCATAATCTACCCACATATGAAATGTCGTTGAAATTGGACAATGTTGAATTTGTGCAGTATTGTGGTGGCCATTTTGAAAATGGCGACCGGTAGAAATTGTTCAATGTCGGCAATCAATTCAGGACATCATTATCTACCCACATATCAAATTTTGATGATATTGGACAATGTTGAATATTTGCGGTATTGTGGTGGCCATTTTGAAAATGGTGACTGGTAGAAATTTTTCAATGTCGGCAATCAATTCGGGACATCATTATCTACCCACATATCAAATTCTGATGATATTGGACAATGTTTAATTTTTAACGCCCATTTTTTATACCGTGTTTTGGCAGCCATTTTGAAAATGGCAGACATCTCGAAAAATTTTAAAATGCAGAATTGCTCCTCTAATGGTGACCTATCACTATGTCAAATTTTATGTCTCTATCATTATTCATTTAGAAGTTATCAATATTAATGTACGAAATTTCAACTTTCCCATAGGATTCTATAGTAACCCCCACCCCCTTTGAACCCCTCAAAATATGACTTTGACCCCCTTTACCACAAAGCTGAAAACTTTAGGACCAACTAGAAGCATATATCTATAACTCCACAAAGCTTCATGAAATTCTGTCCAGTAGTTCCTGAGATCTGCCGTGGACAAGTTCATGGTCCGCGGAAAGAAAGGAGAAAGAGAAGAATAATAATAATAATAATAAGAAACGGAGCAAAAACAATAAGTCTCCCAAACTTTGTTTGGGAGACTTAATAACAAACTGCCCTTTTTAACGAAGAACCTCATTTTCTATAATTTGTGTGCTGTTTTGTATAAACAACTTGTAGAAAAATATGATCTACCAAATGTGTTTTTTCTCTTCTTTGCTGCTGATTCTAATAGACTTTCCTGATTTTCTTGTAGGGCTTCAGGGTATAAATTTCGTTAAAAACCCATTTTTTTTTCAAAACTTTCTTGATCACTGTCTGTGGCATTCACTTTACTAGTGCAGAAATGTATGGATTATTTGATGTCATACTTAATGGGGAATAACTCTGTCAAGAATGTAAATACTTCAGGCAATCTGCATGGCCTGTATGCCTGTTTTTTCTAAAATACCCATATGGTTGTACCATACACACATGGATTGGCTAGAGGAGAATTCTCTCTTTTTTCTCTTATTTTTGCTTACAAATTGAAATAGAAAATTAGGAAATCTTGAAAATAACATTCCCAATTGTAAATTTTACACTAATTGCATTCTGATATGAAAATATTTTGAAATAACAGTGAAAAGGCTCTTTGAATGCCAAAATGTTTGAAGGAATCGAAAAGATTGAATTTTCTCTTATGTTCACCTTTCATAATTGATGAAAATGTCAACTAGGGCCTCTGTAATCAAAAAGGCTATTACACTTTCTTAAAACTTTTTACTGAAACTGAGGAGCTTCCCCAAACAGTTAAAATTTCATAGAGATTGGTCAAGGCAAACTTAAGTTATTGCACGGAAACCACTTTGTTCACAGACGACAACGACGACAGACCCATATCATAATATTACCACGATTGTTTTGCAGTTGTATGAAAAACATGCTCCCCTTGATCCATCCCATTACCAAATAACATCATTGTAGATCAATTAGTATCCGAAAACTGAACTCTGACATAAAACTTAGTCAAAGTCAATGTAGGGTCAAATTTAGGCCAAAGTGATCTACTTTTGGTGGGGTGCTGACATGCTCCCCTAGATACATCCTTATAACAAGTAAACATCATTGTAGGTCACCTAGTATCATAGAACTGAACTCAGACATAAAACTTAACTAAAATCAACTTGGACATAAAACTTAACTAAGGCCAAAAAAAAAATTATGTGTGTTTACGGTCACGCCGACCCTAACCTTTTTTATTGGCAATTATTCGACCATAATTTTTGCTAGCGACCCTATCAATTTTTACACAGAATTCGGATAACCATTTTTGTTGTTTAATCAGCAGCAATGTTTTATTTATTCAACCGCTAGCTTTTTGTCGAAATTGAGAGCAAAGAAGGTAGAAAAACCGTGTAACTCGTCATAAAACAAATGACGGCTTACCGGAAATTTCGAAAATGAAATATCGGAATCGGATTCCGGAACGACTATTTCCGGTTTTGCCGATAGTAAAAAAAAAAAAGAAAAAAAAAAAGTTAATTCTGGCCGACAGACCCTAGATTTTTTTGGCATGTGACAGTAAACACACATATATTTTTTTGGGGCCTAATGTCGATTGACTATGAAACATAGGTCATGGGCTTAGGAGTAGGGGTGTAAATGAAGGTTATCTAGTGGTGGTATACACATAATCCTTTCAAAACAGGACTGGCTGTGAATAAAACAATACTTTACCTTTTTCTTCTCTTGATAGCTCTTCTCTTTTTACTGGATAATTTTACAGCCTTGATGCTCTTATTTCTAGTCATTAATCTGCAAAAATTTGAATCTTTGTTTCACATACTAATAAGATCAACAACAAGGCAAAACATTTATTATTTCCTATGTGAGATATGACGGACTTTTTGATGTAATTCTTTGTCTCCCCATGATGTCATAACATTGACATTTATACCCGGCTTGACCCAGGTGAAAATGATTCACAAGGAAAATAAATTTCATATCTGGGTCCGAACAAGGGTGTAAGAGAATTTACATCCGGTTTGACCTCTTATAATTACACCCTTGGCCTGTTGCTTGGGGTGTTCGAGTTCAAAGCCGGGCGTGAATTCCTGAGCAGCCTTGTTTGGGTCCAGATAACTAATATTATCACATGTTTTGGTACTGATAAGTGCTTTTTGCATATGTGATATGACCGGAAGCAAAAGCAGTTGTTAGCCTGTGGCATCTTGCCCTCTTCTGATGGTCATCATCCTTCACTTGCAACGTCATGACAGATTTAGATTGAAAACATCTTTTAGAAGAAAATAAGTTTTAGAAGTTGCATCATGAAAATTTCGCATATAATCATTTATGATATTTACAAAGACGGAATAATACTGCTGGAACTCTATATGATATGTTTCCTGGCCTGTTGGATATTTTCTTATCAATACAGGTTTTATTAAACACTTGTGACGTCATATGCCAAAATCCATTTGGACATGTCTCAGATCTTGAGAGAAACAGATACTACAACTTGAGTCTGTTATTTATGACACATTGAATAGTTAAAATTTTCTCATTTTATACCACTAAGCAAGCTTCTTATATAAATTTAGAATTGGGTCTTCCACGGAAAACATATGTCGCCTTCCAATTGTTGTTGGAAAACAGGAAGTAGATATGCGATGGATCTGAAAATGTGTCACACAGTACAGACCACCATGACAAAGATCTGTACCAATATCTAAAAGCTACAACATATAGTTGCTGACAAAAATGAAGAATTCGGCAAACAGGAAGTAGACATGTACCAAATATTGAAAAGTTGTGATGTGTAGTTGCTGAGAAAACTGTCATAATTGGTAAAATCATTTTGAAAACACCGTATTTCTATTGATATTTGTTGTTGCTTGCTTATAAAAATCGAGTTGACTTTGGGAAAAGAGAAAGAATTTTTGATACATTACATGTATTTTCCATTGTTATGATTGTAGTCTGATATTGGTTGAAGTGACTGGGTCAGACAAATGTCTGGCGGTCACGTAAACAATTTATACGGACTGCATTATGGATAAAAAAATTATCAAGTGTATTTAAACTCACAAATTTCCATTAACTCTGTCCTTTTATTATCATAGATTTCCTTCCTCCTTCACTTCTACAAACCTAAACCTACTGTCTCAAAACTATGTCAGGAACTGCAAAAAGACCTACAATACAGATATCTGTGCATTAATAATAAAAAGATTACTAAGTTAACGTATAATTGATTCCTTTTCCAAACAATGCAAGGTATGTTCCAAACGTATATATCCCTGAATCCAATATCTTAAAAAGGTCCCCAAAATATGGCTATAAGGTTAATTTCAATAGTGAAAATATTGATGCATCCAAGTAAAAAAATATTTTTTCTTAAAACCCAAAACAGGATAAAGTAAAAGTGTCCAAACAGGACACGGCTGCCCAAGCCTTACATGTATGTAATATATATGCTTATTTCGAGGATGCTCACCAGACCTGAAAAAGGGGAGGCATTGTACAACTCACCATACTGAAGCTTTATGCCAAATTTCAAATCATTCTGTCCAGTAGGAGCAGAAATGTCTTTGAACGAAATTTTAGGGACAGACGGACATATGCAATTAGATAGACATACGATATAGACAGACAAGGCCTGAAGGTCAAATCTTAATGCTCCTGTCACCTGAATGCAGGAGCCTAAAAATCCTTTGTTTCTCCTTACATGGTGAAAAATTTGAGTCGGAAAATTATATATTTTTTTTTATATTTTATGTTGTGATAGTCAGTCCAGTAAAGGATTCAAATGATTTTTTTTTACTTAACTTCAGCCTTATTTTCTGTGAAATCACTGATTGAGTAGAGAAGGCCTAGATTTGAGGCAGTACTAATTACTTCTTTAAAAGGGTACCTAATTTGGGAGAAAACAGTTAATTTCATGTAAATTTTAAAGCTAGCGAATAACTTCTATGCCATAATAAATAGAAATAGGCACTTGTACTTACGTGACGTTTTGTATTCAAATTAGTTAGAGTCTTTTTTGTGGAATTTTTTTCCCTCCAAATGCATTACATAACATCCATATTTCATCTGTAAATAAAATATATCTTTACATATTTTCTTGTGATTTAATCTATACAGAATTATCTCCCTTAACACATTAATTAAAAATAAATTATATCTTCATTAAATTACTTAATTTCGTAAAACAATCAATAACATATACAAAACATTATATAAGTAACAACATACAATAAATATTTCATTTATAAACATAAGTTTAAAAAAATACTAGCCATAACCAAAATAAAAAAATACCTTATCATAACTACAAATGTATATATCCCAACGGAAGATATGGGACTCTTCCGAGGGATGCAGGGGTTTCAAAGTGGGCCGGTACCCGGTACTTTTACCCGTCTGAGATAGTGTATAGTACCGGCAGAAATTACTGAACCCCCCTACTGAACCCCCCCAAAATTAGCGGTGGTCAAAACCACAAGTACGATGGTCGATAGGCTTGTGGAATATTTTTCATAAAAAAAATTGATCATGTCAATTGCTGAATTCTCGCATTCAAATCGAACAACTGCGTCACGACCAAGTTGATGGGATATTCCCTGTTTTAAAAATAACTTTACCTTAGAATCATAAATAGCAGTTTGCGCATGCGGTAAATAGATATGTTTTCGCCCCAATATCTTTTCATCCTTGTGTAAAACTCGGACCGGAACAAAGCTGACATCATTTCAAAATAAAAAATGACCGATTACAAATTATGTTCAAACACAATTTAGTGTAATCTTCAGTAATATAAGTATGATCATTGTGTATTATGAATATATGACTACACAATATTTTGTGTGATTTTTTTTTATCCATTTAAAACCCAGCGTCGAATCACTCTGGGGCGTACTGTCTTGTTGCTTAGCTCCGTCCATATTGTTTAACTTCCGTTATAAAAAAATAAAAACCTATGGCTAATTTATTTACATATTTTGACGGGGCCCTACCGCGGTTGTTCACAGAAATGAAAGTGTGCTGAAAAACATTTTTAAAAGGGGGTACGAGGAAATAAGGGATAGAAAATTACTAGAAATCTTGAAAAAGGACCGGACATGGCTCAAATACGAATTACGTTGTAATGTCAAAACGCTGGCCCCACTTTTATTCCAAAATAATTTAACTTTTGTGATTCAAATGTTAATAAATGTCTTCCCGCGAATCGTTTTTGTTCGAACATTATTTTTGCACATAAGTCGTGAAAGTAACAATATATATTGTTTTTGTTTAATTATATTTGTATTGATCTCATAATTTACTATTAAAATTATAAATTTTATTAAAGATTGATGATTGCAAATTAAATTTATATGTTTCATTAATTATGACACTTATATGTCTTGATCCGTGCCAATGGTCTTTGATGAGTTTAATTACTGGTAATAAAGTAAAAAAAACACACAAGCCAAGGTATTGTGAAAAAGAAAAGGACAGCCAACAAAAGAATTTTGAGAAGTTTAAGCTTTGATAACAATGGCTTGGTTAAGCCTAGCTGTGGAACCATAGCTCTTTATGGTCCTTTTGGTTTTTTTTAAGATATGGCAGACTTTTTCTATGAATAATCTTGGCTGAATTCTGTAAACTTAAATATTCAATAAAGAAATTGGGGGAAAAAATCCAGGCATTATGCATGGTCTTCACTCTTGGTGAAATCTGAACTCTAAAGTTAATGGGATTTTTCTTTCAAAAACACTTAATGTTTTGCAGTCTCTGAAGTACATTTTTTGGTCCACAAAATGCTAGATTTCAGGAGTTTCCACCCCCTGGACCCCTTACGGCCCTCAGCCTAATTTTTTAGGTACCTCCTAAAATTTAAGAAGTACCTCCTATTATAAAAAACTTTGAAACCCCTGGGGACGAGAGAATTTGTAAATACAGTCAAACCTGTCTATAGTGGTCACCTGGGGGAGAATGACAAAATGACCACTATATACAGGTGACCTTTATATGGAGGGTTTGAATTTTCGACAATATATTGTACATTTGTTGTGAATAAACATTTTTTAATTACCTGTTATGTTTTCTTGTTATTTTGTTCTTGTGGTCATGTTACTGAACTTACTCTTGTTTACATTTATTGTTGATGAAGTTATCTCAAAGTGATATTAAATAAACCAGTTTCATCCATATTATACATATCTCTTGGATGATAATCCTTTATCAGATTTGGTCATTTTGATTTCCACTCAGATACAATTGTGACATTTACATCACCACTTTCACCTGACAGTGTACGAACAACGATGTTATGTCTCTTTAAAAAAGATTGTAGCCAGCCATTTGAAGCTTTGAATTGATCTACTCCAAGGTCCTTAGCAAACTTGAGAGCTTGTTCCTGTATCAATGGGCCGCTAATATTTATTCTTCTGCCAGTTGCTTCTTGAAACCAATCCCAGCATAATTGGTTAATGTCTTCATTTCCGGTCGCACGACGTTGACGTTTTCTTGAACCGGGCATATTGTTTTTAAAATTGTCAAGTATCTCACTTTTTCTTTTTATAATGTTCATGATCTGGGTGCGACCAACACCCATCTCCTCGGCCACAGCCCGACAACTTTTCCCACTATCACACAGATTTATAGCCTTCACTTTATCGTCTAAATTTAAAGTTTTCCTAGTTACGGATGTTGACATGATGCACTAGATACGTAATACAATCTTTCTGATGCAAAATATTTTTGATGAGTGAATTTCTACTCTCATTGTAGTGAATAAAAATCTCAAATAACCCCCGGGTATTACCTGTTCTTCAAGTAATTTATTATTCACAAAATGTAAAATAGAGTTTGTTTATTTAGTTAATTAAATTAATCAATATGTTTTGTTACACTTGTAACACCTCGGCATTTTTAGTACATTAGAGAAAAATACTGATCTTCCGAAATCACTTCCGGTATTATTTAAAAAAAACAATTAACGTTATACAAAGGTTTTATGCTGAAAATTACCAATAAATGGTGGCCGCTGACCACATTGAACAGGTGACCGCTATTTCGAATTAAAATATATAATAAAATGCACTGGGAGAGCAGGAAAGTGACCGTTATGACCAGGTGACCACTATACAAAGGTGACCGTTAGGGCAGGTTTGACTGTACTGCACTTTGGGCAAAGTGGAAGATGAGACTCACTTTTTATTTGAATGTCCACTATATGTAGAATCAAGGGTATTTTTTCTTAGATATATTATATGAATGAAAAATGCCCCAATTTACAACTGCTAAATAACCAGAATAAACTAGTATGGTTAATGACCAATGAGGATACAGATATTGTCAACTTGTTGACTATTCAAAATAATTATAATCTAAGAAAGGTGTCAACTAATAATATCTGAAATGTTTTTACCTTTCCAAAATCAGTCCACTTTGTCCTCTGTGAAATGTACTGTTCATTATCATATAATTTATTAGGCCTGCATGCTCTACGCCAAACATTAAACCAAGGAACACTCTGTTAATTGGTAGTTCAATTCTGAAAAGTATTAAAACAAAGGGTCTTACAAATACTGATATCTGCACAAACAGAGGAGCCACTACAGACAAACTTATTGACATTCTTCAAAAGAAAGATTTAAGCCAGTATAAAACTGTTATTGTACACATTGGTGGGAACGATTTTCATAATGGTGACAGTTTAAAGGGATATTGTCTACCAGCTGCGTAATTTTTTCATATCCAAAATTATTGTCGATTTCCGTACTGACCTTCATAAAATGAAGATTAAACACCGAATTATTGACGAATACTCATCGAAACGTTGTTTTTTCGACTAAAAAAGCTGACCATCGTTACCGGAAGCTAATTAATTATGCACTGACCTGGGCGAGGACAACTCTATTTACTTATCTATTTTTATGCCAGTAGCCCGGATGCTGCAGCATGGATATTGAGGTAAGTTTCTATAAAAGTTGAGGAAAAAAGCTATTTGCGAACCGAATGTATCTAAAAGACGTAGAATAAATAATTTCTGTATCAGGAATAGATTTTCTTTGATGAAAACTACATGCCTTAACAGATTCAGTCGATATTTCCACGATAACCATTGAAAACATGCCAGGAGGCACCCCATGGGGACAAATTGTTTTATAGCAACTACGTATTTTCGATCGGAAATTTTTGCCGGCCTTAAAAATAACTAAATTAGTTTTTTTCCTCATATAAGTTATGAAGTTGTTCCCCGAGATTTTGATACACATGTTAAATCAATTTATTTTAGCCAGTTTTACCGACAATATGAAAACAGAGACATACATGTAGAACACAGTGAAATACATGTCTGATGAAAACGAATGACGTAGCCAGTGTTGTTTTATTTGTTAATTGACTGGAATGTTTCAGAGAAATTTGGGCTGGATTAGAAACTAAAGAGACATTACTTCTAGTTCCACAAGACAGTTGCTGCAAAATAATATGGGACTGACCATTTACCTTGAAGGGGGCTATGTCACGGTTTTTCGCCGTAGAATTTTTTTTTTCAAACGCCACAAAAATCATATTTTCTTATTTTCCGGCGAAGTGCCAATCTAATTAAAACAAGGTGAACTGTGAGCTAATGCTCACTTATGATACCCCTGCCACTTCCCATGATATGGGGTACCTATATGAAGCTTGTGACCAAACGCCAGATTTCTGCCATCAATAGTTGTTGAGAAAAATGTGCATATATGTTCAATGTGTATAAAAAACAAACTAAGTCGGCAAACAGGAAGTAGGAATCAGACAGGTCCAAAAACGCTTCCCACGATATAGGGTACCTATATGAAACTTGTGACCAAATATCAGATTTCTGCTATCAAGTTGCTGAGAAAAATATCTTGGAAGGACGGACGGACAGACAGACAGAGTTAAAACAGTATACCCCCCTTCGGGGAGCGGGGGTATAATTAGATCTACACACTTGCTCCCTATTTTCTATCTTTTTTTGGGGTCGCTCGTGTAGAAAATAGGGAGCAAGTGCGTAGATCTAATTTTAATTAGATTGGCGAAGTGCTGGAATAATTTTTTTTCTTCAAAATTTTGTGAAAATGTCAAGTCGGAATATTTTTTTTTCTCTCCTGTCCAGCCACATTTTTTTCTTCAAGATTCAGAATCAAAAATTTTTTTTAGGAAAAAACCATATAAAATTAAAATTGAATAGCTTGAGGGGTAAATTGATAAAAAAAAAATTTGCAAGACCAAAATGGTTCTCCCATAAACCAACAAAAAAAGGAAATAAAACTGTGGTCATAAGAAAGTCCCACGAGAAAATCTTTCCTTCCAAAATAAGACTTTTTTTTATTTCTCTAAACTGAATTTGTGCAAACTATTTCACTTATAATGAATTATATATTTTTTTTAAATAGAGCTCATTTTTCTAGATGAATGTATAACCATCTGTCTTTATTCTGTTTTTATTAAATCTCTTGTCTTTATTACAGGACTCTGATGGATTGTCCTTGATGAGGCATTGTTGGGGGTTGCTATAATGTTTCGAGAGGAACTTATAGTAATGCCCCATGATGAGGATTACAACAGATCCAATAGGTTTGCAGCCTACCGCCAGTATACCATTTGGGCACATGGCCGACTTGGAGCTGGGGTCAGACGTGTGATCCCAAGCTGTTGTACTTGGAAAATTAGGGACACGTATCCTGATCCATATGGACTATACAAGGGTTTCATTCCTAGACGATTTAATTAAAATTTGTTCATGAAATATTTTGTATTTTATCCCATATACCCTAATGATAAAGTTTACCACTTGCTTCCCTATGGTCGGTGGTTGTCCGGGTACTCTGGCTTCCTCCACAACTAAAACTGGTCGCCATGATATAGCTGAAATATTGCTGAAACACCAAAAATAAAAAATAAATCAACCTTAATGAGTTGTTAATTTCACAAGTTGGTCAGTTGGAATTGTAAATTTAATTTGAAAGTTTTGCCATCTTATTATTATTTTTAGTTCTATCAGCACTGACAACTTCTTCTAAAATGGACTGACAGTCTTTTATATAATTCAAAAACAAACTTGGCAGAGATGTTTTCTATGAGGTCCTACACAAGAGTTGTTACTTTTGTGCAGATTTGTCAAAAAACATGGCCACCATGTGACTTTGAAAATTCTGATTGGTCGATTTTCAAGAAACTTCTTCTCAGGAACCGCTGAAGGGATTGAATTGAAATCTGGTGTATATGTTCCTATGAATGTCTTTAACATGTGTTGTTACTGTTTGCGCCATTTGAAAATTCAAAATGGCCACCAGCAGAGGTCAAAGTTTGCACTGAAACCCTATGGGAAACAACATTTTCATCTTCTTCTTGAGAACAGCCAAACAGAATTTAACCAAACTTGGCAGAGATGTTTCTTGTGAGTTCCTAAAAAGTTGTCCTGGTTTGTACTAACTTGATTTGTGAGTTCCTAAAAAGTTGTCCTGGTTTGTACTAACTAGACCAACACACTATCATTATTGTGCATTGGACAATTTGTAATGCCCATTATCCTGACTTAGGTACTTTTCCACTCTAAATGTGCAGAACTTCTGTTAGACCAGTAAAAACAAAGAGTGACAATCTAAATTTATTTTATGCAACAATATAGTCAATTGTTTTGTTTTGGTCTTCAAATATGGATTTCTGAGATGCTACAATATCATCCCGAGTTGGAGGTTGTGGAATTGGTGCAAGATGGACCGAGATTCTTCTGGGATCATCTACTTCCAACTGCACATGTTAATTCATTCCTTCATTATCTTGCTGTCTCATACAAATGATGACCCTTAATAGTCTTGGAACATAGGAATATGACTTGTCAGCTTTAACAGGCTGCACAGACCATCTAGCTGTCTTTTTGTTGTAACTTCTCTGCCACCTGAAGTAGAAAAATACATACAATGTAATTCACAAGAATAAAACAATAGAATTGAGATTATGATCTATGGAGCCCTAACTTTCAATTCAAGATGAATATCTCGAATGTATAGTGAATGACAAACTAAACATATCATTACAAGTCCACTTTATGAAGGACTTGAGTGATTTGTAGACAGATTTTAGGTTGTGGTCATCCCTCAAGAAGTTCTACGGCAGGCATCACGAGCTGGTCAATGGTTACAGGGTGTCTGTTACCCAAATCAGACCTGATCTTCATTTGTTGTTGATGTCTTTCCCTTCATCGGATGGGACTTCTACCGGACTTGACCATGGACAACACAGCGGGTTTGCGACTTTCGATTGACCCTTCTGAAGCCTATGATCAAATATCAGATTGCTGCCATAAATAATTACTGAGAAAAATGTTATGAACATCTTGGGACGAACGGATGGACAGAGGTAAAACAGTATACCCCCTCCCCCTTCCAGTAGAGCGGGGGTATAATAAAGCTCCTATGACATATGATCATGCATGGTTCTGTTATTAGGACAAAATTTCAAGTATGTAAGTTACAACTGAAACATATGAAATTAACATGACAAACCTTAGAGTGAAGTTGAGGCTAGGTTCAAAATCTCCATCGTCAGAATCATCACCAACACCACTGCCCTCTTCAGTAATATCTATTGAGAGACTGTAAGAATAAAAAATAATTGTTTATTACAGTGTATGTGTATAATATCGAAACAAATTTTGCTATATGGTTCTGATGTGCAGCTGTATAATGAAAAAGCTTTTCAAAATAATATTAAATCTATATACATGTATCCAGCACACATCTACACAACCCAATATAAAGAAACAAAATTATATCAAAGTTCCAGGAAAACATTTGGTGCGCCAGATGTGCGTCAATTCTGTCCCAGTTTGGTTTCATTCCCGTAAGTAGCTAAAGAGGACTGGCCATTTCAGCTTGTGGATTGATGAAAATGTAACGATGACGCAGAAGCCAACATGATCCCTATATAATATAGCTACTAGTAGTATCACTATGAAAGCCACAATAATTAATAGGAAACTGTTATACTAGTGACTGTGTTGAACAATATTGACAATGTTACCTATAAACATTATATAGAATATGTCTAATCTTTAACAAAATGAACATACTCAAATGGGTTCACAAATGAACTCGATTTCTCCAGTTTCATCCGTTTCGTTGAAATGTGATGGCTGCTCATTTCTTCTACTCTAGAATTACCTTGGTCAGAATATCTAAATCAAAAGTACAAATATCAATCACTACAAAATAACATTTGTCTGAAATTACCAGTTTTTGTAGTAATTTGCCTAAAAAATTTAGATAATTTTACAAAAACCTGCATGATTTTAACACAGACATGGGCCATCGGTCTACTGTTAAATTCACACACTGTGAAACATGCAAATTGCTATGGATCTTCACATTATTTCTTAAAAATCTTGTTTATAAATCATACTTACAAGATCCAAACTAAACAAGGGCAAAGCGTGGCATATCCCCTTGCCTAAAAATTTGACCCGGTGACCTTGACCTTTGACTTTGAAAATCAATAGGGTTCCAGATTCTCTTAAGGACTAAGTATGTACCAAGTTTGGTCAAAATCCATTGAAGGATGTTGATTCTAGAGTGTTCACAAGGATGTTACGTGGTAAAATTTTGACCCGGTTATCTTGACCTTTGACCTATAAGGCTATGACCTTGAAAATCAATAGGGTTCCAGATTCTCTTAAGGACTAAGTATGTACCATTGAAGGATGTTGATTCTAGAGTGTTCACAAGGATGTGACGGACGGACGGTAGCGTTACTATATCCCTTGGCAACTTCGTTGGCGAGGGGATAAAAAGCAGTTCAAATGACAATTCTTTAAATAGAAAGCCTTTATATGAAAAAAACATATTGATTTCCCTCTATCATGTCTATGTTGATAATTCTAAGATAGTAAAGTATAATTTTGGCTCCCTGAACTAAAAATTATGTCCAAAATTGTTGAAATGTAGTAAAAAACTAGTTAATGTAATGTTTTTAGAATAGTCAAGAAATAAACTTGGTTTGCATAAGGAAATTGAAAACGATTTTCATTTAGTCATAGTCTAAAATATGCAGTTCAGGACATTTCAGTAAAATTTTATAGTCATATATATAGAAAAGTTTCTGAAACCTTGCTTATGTATCATACTTACAGGATCCAAACTAAAAATGCTACTGAAATGACACTTATTTAAATGGAAAGCTTTTTATTTAAAAGATACATACTGATTTTCCACTATGGTGATAATTCACAGACAGGAAGATATAATTTTGGCTCCCATAACAAAGTGTTATGTTCAAACTTATTGAAAAGTACTTTTAACCTTATTTATGTAATGTATTTCCAGTACCCAAGATATAAACTTGTTTGCATAAAGGAATTGAAAATGATTTCCATTTAGCCATGGTCTAAAATATGCATTTTAGGACATTTCTGAAATTTTCAGTAAAATTTTGTAGTCATATATAAAAAAAAGTTCTGAAACTTGAAAATTTCAATGGATATTCATATCATTTCTTCAAAACCTTGTTTATAATTCTATATTATACTTACAGGATCCAAACTAAAAGTGCAATTGAAATGAAGCTTCTTTAAATAGAAAGCTTTTATTTGAAAAATACATACTGATTTTCCATTATAGTGATAATTCGCAGAAAGTAAGGTATATACTTTTGGTTCCCAAAACTAAGTTTCATGTCCAAGTTGTTGAAATTTGATAAAATTAAAAGCCTAATTATATCAAAGAAATACATTTGCTTGAATAAAAAGAACTTTATAGGGTTTTCATTAAGCCATGTACAGTTTTAATTCTTGCATTAAAAATGAATTGATTCGATATTTTTTTTTAAATTGATAATAATAAACTGCATTGTCATTGATATCATTTTTGCACTCCCATTTCCCCTTTGCTGGCCTCTTAAAATTCGTGTTTGTTTACCTCGCAAATACGGCCGTTTTATGCTACTCATTGACAATAATTTGCTGCTGCCAGGTGCAAAATTACATATATTGATTAATATCTACCGAAAATGATCATAGGCATCATCATAATTCATAAAATATGAAAAACGATTGAGAAAAGAAGGCAACATGCTCGGCTTACCTATCAACAATAATCAAGCACTTCCTTGAGTTCGCTCCATCCAACGGCAACGGTCCAACTGATCCCCTACATATATCCTGCATTTGTTCCATTTGGAAGATACTTCACTTCTATTCCTCTTTATCTCTGAATCCGTCAAAGTCCGCTTTCTTCCACGCGTTGACAGTTTCTCTTTTGCCCAAGAACCACATGTTGTTTATTGTTTCTAAACAGTGCGCATGCTCAAGACGTGTTCGCATAGAAGGCCATATGAACAGATTTGAATATTGTCATCCGGACAATAATTCTGATAACGATAGTTTTGGGTCTTTTTCGTATCTTTTGCAACATAACTCGGTGTTAATCTTCATTTTATGAAGGTCAGTACGGAAATCGACAATAATTTTGGGTATGAAAAAATTACGCAGCTGGTAGACAATATCCCTTTAAATGTCATCTATCGACTATGAAAAATATGAAAGTTTACTGTGTCAACTGCGAGTAATGTGTCAACCTGATACCATCACCATCATAATGGTGTCGGGAATCCCACCTCGGTACGGTGTAAATGTTGATGGCCTAAATATGATGTTGGATGAATATCAATTATGTGTGAATTTAAATTTACAATTTATTGATCACAACCATCATTTCTATGACCGAAACGGATCTGTGAACAATCTTTTATTTCATGCGGATGGAATTCATTTAGCAAACAAGGGAACTTCTGCCTTCTTACGGTCAGTAAATGATCATGTCAAAATATTAAAAATGGTACTGTTTAAATTGTGGAGAATCTGGACATAATGTTAACACTTGTAAGCATGGACAAAAAGTACTTTGTTTTAATTATGGGCATAAAGAGAAATTTTGCAATTTTTACACAACTTAGGAAAATGGCAAAGAAGAAAATGTCTTACAGCTATCTAATCTAAGTATTTCAATCCCCACACACCATTTATTTGAAAGTTTATATCTTGTTTGTCCTAAATGTGACATTTTTCCATGCATATGTAAATCAACTGATAAAAAGATCAAGAAATTACATACTTCCACTTAATAAAACACATAATGAAATAAAACCTGATGAAGATAAAACAATGAATTTAAATAATAATGCTATTGTCCAACCTCAACAGGAGGCTCCCAATGTCCAATCTTTGTCATCTTCTGAAGTAATTAATGTATCTTGTAATGGCATTAAAGAAGAGTTAGCCCTATATCCAGCTGATTCATTACATATCTCTAAAACATTAAATCAGTTTGTAAAGTAATGATGGAAATTTAATACAATTTAACAAAAATAAGAATATCAACCTTTTTATCACTGTGTCCAATAATGAGTGATTTCACTATTTTCTATCCATTGCAAGCAATTTCATTTATATGCGAACTTAAGCGAGCTCTTTATGGTATAAAATGTGTACTTGGGATTTTTTAACAAACATGAAACATGGTTGAACATACCATCGATTAACTTGAATAATACTGCGCCCTCTATCGGCACTTTCGCTGGACAAGGGCTTGAACGCTCTTAGTGGTAAAAATCTGTCAGGCTGCTGGCTGGTACAGCCGACCAATCAAATGTCAGATATTAGCGTGTATGCGCATTAGTGAATCCTTTTACTTCCGTTTGTAAATATTGACAAAACAAACACGGAGAATGATTGTGCACGTGCCTTTGCATATTTAGAAAACAAATACACCTTTATTCTCATAATTATGATTTAAATTGCCATAGATTCACAAATCTTTAAAGATTTAAAAAAATAAAACACTGTGTAATCATTTTTTGAAGTTTTTATGTTTTAATCTAAATTTGCTAAAATGTCGCAACATGTATTTTTGTAATGTATGTGGGACAATAAAAGTGAATTTATTGTGGATAATAGGATCGAAACACGTAACTTGCCGTTAACATAAGATTGTATAAATATGGATATGCACAAGTTAAATTAAGGAAAATGGGATGAAATAATAAAGAAATTTTATTGAAAATAAATATGTAAACAGAAAGTTGATTATTTCATAAATTAAAATGATTTTTAATACAATTTATTAAGAAATACCCATCACAATATCGTTATTTAGGTAAATACTTATTAGACTGATTTTTTTTTAAAACCATTTTTGTCTTTAATTGATAACTGACCCCAAGTTAAATTAAATGTGACTTAATGTGTTAATTATATAAATCCTTGCCTTCTATCAATTTTAATTTCTTATCTAATTCTTATTCTTATTATGTAACAATATGGTCAGGTTGTTATTTTCATTGAATGGCATCTCAAAATAGATGGCTTCACAGTAGGAGCTCTTCCTGTATATTGGTTTAATCCTGTATATTACAACTGACAGCTATGACAAACATTTTTAATCAGCCATCAGTATCATAAAATACATTTTTTTTAAATCTTTATTTTAAATGAAATTAAAAAAATCATTATAAGAGTGAATTCAATTCAAGCTTTTATTTACTTTCCAATTTTGAAATAAAAATCATTATGTTTTAATATTTAAAAAATAGTAATTATTCATTTATGTTTTATTTCATGTTTGGTTGTATTTATCCAAATATGTGTATTGCATACAACATTACATCATCTGATCGCTCCATTGGACATTATTTACAAACACTTTAGCTCCTCCTATTTTATGTCGTAATACCCATAAGTCATAGCGATTTACTATTTCCGGTTTGACGGATTTTTCCAATGAATACATCCAGGCGTTGATGCAGCGACTAGCGGGAGAGTAATATAACGACTGGATTATTCGGGTTAACCATCGAAGAAAACAAAATTCTACACTTTGTAAACACCGGTTTCCGTGTAACACACTAATACACTCAATTAATGAAGATCTTCTTCACATAAAGCGCAAAGGTGATCCTGAAATCTCGTACCCTCTCTCGTACGTCAGATACCACTGCAACCCGGAACCTGTGTGTAATAAAAGTCATTTTGTTAGCTTGTTTTACTTATATTGATATTTTTTAATTTATCAAATCTCTTCTGACATACTGACAAAATTTTTTGTTTCTACGTGGAAGTTAACTTTTGAGATTTCGTAAGGAACGATAACTCCAATAAAGGAACGACAGCTCGATTGAATGAGACTAGATTCGGCCCAAAAAAAAAGTCGTCCCCAATATATCTCGGCCCAAAAAATCTCGACACTTTTTGATGCACTGGATGAGCGTGAAATTGCCAGATAATTTTCAGATGTGCGAGCATTCATGGTCGTGCCGATTTCATATTATTTATTAAATTCCAATAAGGTAAAACAAAATATGTATTAATAGAAATTGTTTATGATTCATACGTTTTAAGTGAAAAAAATACACGGTTTTCCAATAAAAATCTCATAATAAAAGAAAAGATTTCCGGTTCGGAAAGAACAGAGTTATCTACCTTTGTGGTTCAGGTTACACATTTTACCGACCTTGAAATCAGAAAACTGCACCTTTCAACTTTTTGAATATATTTCGACATCTTATTATAATCTATGTGTTTCAAGTATATAAAAATACACAATAAATGAAAAAGTTTTTGAAAAACATCGTAAAATTAAAGATTTCCGGTTCGGGACATTTCCGTCAATTTCCAGTTCGGGTTCGGATTTGGGTTACACTTTTTACCGACCACCATATGCAATACTATTTGTTTAAATTAATTGTGATAATTACCAATGCACATGTTTAGTGGTATGATGTTAGATAAAAATACAGGATTACTGTCAACATCTTCTGCTAATAAAAACCAGAAAAAGCCATTAAACAATTCTCCATGTGTGTCCACTGTCTCATTTATACCATCTTCCTTATCTTGTATTACTAGATGTAATGTATTAAGTCATGTCCCTGGGGCCAGATTTATTGAGCAATCTCTACAGGTGGCCAAAAATCAAAGACCTATGTCATCTTCTGATACCCATATGTTTATTGATAATGTACAGGAATTATCAAATGACCATGTGGTCTTTTTTATTGATCATTTTCTAACCATGTTTTTTGCATTTTATATTGTAAATATTTCTTGTTTAAATGCAATTTTTCTTATGTCTTTTATAACACCTAATAACAAACAGAATGAGACTTTTAATATATATGGTTTTAAAAACACTAAAGGTATTAAAATTTGCTCACATAATGTAAATAGAATGGAAAGTAAGTTTGATGAAACAAAAAACAATTTATTGCAATCTAAATACCCACCTGATATTGTTGGCTTTTGTGAAACTTTTTTTCATGAAATTATTTCAGCTGACTGAATATTAATCGGTATGTACAGGAGAGAGAGGATAGAACAGAAAATTGTGGTGGTGGTTGGTTAGCATACATATCAGAAAATTTAGAATATATATACAAATGTAAAAGAAAACTAGATCTTGAAAGGAGTAATATGGGACGAAGTCCCAACTATGGTAGAAATAGCAATATTTTGATTCCAGATCCATATCACTAATGGCTTAAATTTCATGCACCGGAAGTGATACACCGGAAATCAATACATGGCTAAATCTGCAGAAAATCGGATGTGCAGTAATCTGGAACTACTTCCGGTTATTAATGTTAAAAGTCGTCCCCGATATATCTCGGTCCAATAAATTTCGACACTGTTTTGATGCACTGAATGAGCGTGAAATTGGCAGATAAGTTTCAGATTCGCGAACATTCATGGCCGTGACTATTTCAATCTTACATTGTACTACAGTACACTCCAAAAAGTACACAAAAGTAAGTAAAATTTCTATTTCAATCATCCCAAGGATTTACATGATTTAAATATTAGATAATGTGGATTGTGCTTCGCTGGCACTACAGGTGGCACCTGTCTCATATTATTGTTTAAAAAAATTATTGGACTTCGTCCCAAGTTAGGTACATGTAACACCTATTATCATATTATGGGACGAAGTCCCAACTATGGTAGAAATAGCAATATTTTGATTCCAGATCCATATCACTAATGGCTTAAATTTCATGCACCGGAAACCAATAGATGGATAAATCTGCAGAAAATCAGATGGGCAGTAATCTGGAACTACTTCCGGTTATTAATGTTAAAAGTGGTCCCCGATTTATCTTGGCCCTAAAAAAAAGTGGTCCCCGATATATTTCGGCCCACAAAATATCGACACTATTTTGATGCACTGAATGAGCGTGAACTTGGCAGATAATTTTCAGATTCGCGAGCATTCATGGCCGTGCCTGTTTCAATAGATGGAAAGAGCATCCTTACATTGTACTACAGTACACTCCAAAAAGTACACAAAAGTAAGTAAAGATAATGTGGATTGTGCTTCACTGGCACTACAGGTAGCACCTGTCTCATATTATTGCTTAATTTTTTTTATTGGACTTCGTCCCAAGTTAGGTTACACTTATTATCATATTATAGAAACAATATCATTATATGGTTTGAAATTAAACCATGTTATAAAAAATCCTTTTTACTATGTTTTGTCTATAGGAAACCTATAGCTAGTGAACTAGTTGAATGGATTGACAAATTTGAGTCTGAACTAAATAATGCAATTTTATTAAATTCTGATATTGTCTTAACAGGTAATTTTAACATGACTTTTTTGCCCTGTAAAACATCACAAAAATGGTTGTCTATTCTTGAAACTTACAATCTTAATCAAATAGTACCAACTTACTAGAGTGACAAAAGAATCAAAAACATTAATAGATCATATTTATATCACCAATTTAGAAAAACTTCAAGAATCACATGGGGTCCAATACTCTGTTACTGTTAGTGATCATTAATAATGATTCATTGGCAGTATGTAAACAATTCAATACTCAAAGAAACATATTTAATGAAAAAATATCAAATATACTTGAAAATGCAAGTTATAAAAATGCTAACAACAAAATAAGCTTTTTGTTTAATAATAAGTCATACTCATTCTCAATTCGTAGATTGACTTCCTCTTTCATATCAAACTGTTTGAATATAAGAAAAGATTTGCTATAATTATTATAGCGTTTTATACTGCAACTATTATGATTTGTTCCACTACATGCATATTATGTTATTGTGTATTATCATATATTCTGAGCCTTAACCATTTATTGTTGATGAGTTTGTGCTAATAAAGTATTTGTATTTGTATAACTAGAAGTGAGCAAATTAGTGTCAAGAAAGACACACATATTTCTATTGTCTAGCCGCAGAGGGTCAAAATAGCAAGGTACTGTGTGAAAACAAACAAACAACTCTGGATTATCACCACAGGCACTTGTTTCTGGTAAAAATAATATATAAACAATGTATAGTATCTAGGACTAGGTATATTTTTTTTAACAGAATTAGAAACACGTGCCTGTGATTATCACCCCTGGGCCCTTTTCTGGAAAGTTAATCAGTTGAGATTAGGGAATCCAGATGTTTAGGGATTGCACAAGATGGGTACCGGGTCGTTTCGCCCCGAATCCTGTTCACCCCCCCCCCCCCCCCGAGTCGTTTCGCCCCGATTCCCTTCTCTCCCCGGGTCGTTTCGCCCTCATTTATTAAGAGTGCTTTAAAAAAATGAAATATGGAAAATACCATTGCAAATATTTGTATTTTGGATGTTGTAAGGCTTGTTCATGGGTAATTTCTTCCTCATAATTACACGGTAACATGCTTTCTTGACGTGTTTAATATTATGTATTGCTTTACTCTTTGTTTGACACCTGATTAAATGTGTAAAATTTCTTTGTTCACTTTCATTGTTTGACACCTGATACGAAATCTGATATTTATTATTGTTATAAATATCCGAGAAATTAGCATAAGAAGGAGAGTTTGATGTCTTCGTTAGTCGATTTCGTCATATTTTGTTGCCATTCTGTACACATATTAAGTGAATCTAAACCCCTTCACGATGATTCTTTTTTGAGAAAAATATTCTCCCTTTTGTGTTCAACAATATTCCACTGACCAAAACGAATGAATTATTATTTTTTTTGTATACAACCAATAAATAAATAATCAAAGTAGACCAAAATGAACGAATAATTTTTTTTTTGCATACAACTAATAAATAAATAATTACCAAAAAATTGTCGAAAAAGACTTCATCTATTATAATATACCGTCACGGTATGTGTTTTTGTGCGTCATCTGTTTTCGTTTTATCCATTTTATTTTGATTTCCACAGTGCACGCATTATTTTTGATGTGTCTTCCGGTTTCTATTTATGGAACATAAACAAGACTACAGCGTAACATCTGTAAAAGATGTTAAAGTTTGCTTTTAAAGACGTAACTACCAAAAACAGTGAACCTACCTACTGAACCATACTTTTTGTAATGCTAAAAATTTACTTCATTTATAAAGTAGCTGAAAAAAAATCCAGAAGGGCTATATAAAATTTAACTATGTCGTCTGCCTCTCAGACACCTGCTCTTCCTGTCATGTAACTGTCATGGGGTCACTGACCTTACTTGTAAACAAAAGAGCTGACTGAAATGTGCCTGTTTCTTATATAAAATACATGTCACTTTGCAGTGCATTGTGGTTTCAGCACTAAAAAAAACATCTAAAGTAAACACAATTTTGAAAGTGGTAATTTTCAAACATTCTGTTATTTTATTTAGATGTGGTATGATTTGGTAGATGGCAAGAACCATGAAATTTTAAAACCAGCCATTTCCGGATTATATATTCGTTTCCATTCCGTATATCGGCCTTGTTATTACTTCACACGAAAACAGATGACGCCATTTTACTGACAACAAAAATTGCCAGATAATCGAGAGTATATTAAAATACAAGAATGGCTTTAAAAACAATCTTATGTACAAAGAAATATTTAACTAGCCATTCTTTGAAAATTCCAATCGTCATATGAATGAAGAGTTAACACTGTTAATCGCTATATCGGAAAATCGATAATACTAGCACGAAAACCGATAACACGATGCTAATAGCGATTAAGTGGGGCGAATCGACTCACTTTCCTGGGCGAAACGACTCGGATTCCACAAGATGTGGACTACAAAAAATTTACCACATAAAAGTTAAGGACACTGTTTCTTTGATTTCAACTGCCTTTCTTCAAAGAAAATAAATTGCCGGGTGGAATGAACATGGCGGCTTCTTCCAGGCATGTGCTTTCAAATGGCATCCAAATATGGTCATGAGTTGGCAGAAGCAGGCAATCATCTACAGCACTCGATCTCTGGCACCGTTATCACGTGAGATATAGAGTTTCACATCCTCTGCATTGAATGTGCACGGCTTTTGCGCGGTTTATTCAAGAATCAAGTTCGGAAAAAATTCTCTGATCGAAGTTCGAAAAAATAATCAAATTCCTGTAATCCTGACAATAGATTCACGATGATGAGTGATACAGATGAAGATTGTGGCCTGGTCTCAGACTCTGAGCTTCTGTCGATAACAAAGCCACGGTCTAATCATGGAAAAACTTCAAAAAGGAAAGCTCCACCGATTTCATCTAGTGATTCGGAAGAAGACAGGGATAGGAGCACCCTGTCCCTGATGAGAAGAAACAACACGATAGGAAATATTTTCAATTTCATTCGAATCAAATTCATTTTTATAGATTGGTTTGTTTTTTCAATCTTCAATGTTTTTTTTTATAAATTTCACACAATTTCCGCTTAATGACAAGGGAGGTAATAAGAGGATAATAACAAATTAAAGAAAACTGTCCCGTCGATAATTTAAACGACTAAAAATTAGTCACTGACAATAGAAAATGATTTAAAGTAAGACTGCCTTAAAATTAAAGTAATTCAGTTGATCATCTAAAGAGCATATATTACACAAAGTAAAGAATCAGTCGATTCTAGACTTAAGTTAATTTTCAGAACAAGCAGCACGTGCTTTAGGTGCTTCTGTTACCTGCTACCTATCTTGAATCTTCATCCACTGCCTGGATAACCGTTGTTGCCAACGTATACACCACAGAATCCAGAATCATAAATGTCTGGTATGGTGTGCTCCCATCACGTATCCCTAACTTATCTCTAAAATATCCCTATCTAGTTTAAAAAAACGGGATTAAAAGTATCTATTTCTATATACACGGGTCATAAAAGAATCAGTTGTATTGATAAAAGGTAAAAAGAACCTCTTCTAGTGACTAGTGTGCCGCTGGATGAAACGTTATTAATATATACACTGTCCATTAAAATTTCATTCTAAAACCGTTTAAAATATCCTGGCATATCCAATTAAAATTTCTAAAAAGAAAAAGTTGTTCGTTACGATATTCAGCAAGCTTTCACCCTGCTAAATCTTATATATATATATATGTATATGCCTAATCTACTTCTGTCTGCTCTCTAACGGTGTCGATATCTTATTAATTCTCTGGTTTGTTAGGTCCTATTACTATACCGTAGTTATTTTGTGTAATCGTTGCAGGTACAGTTTATAACATAAACCTCTGGATAAGGTTTCCAAATAGCTCCTTTCCTTTAGTGGTATAAAGTCAAATTTTGTACAGTCAATTAGTAGCTGTTGCATATTTTGATCCTCCAGTAGGTCTGTGACATAAGGTGTCAGATTCTCATTTGTTTCCAGATATGATAGAATTTTATCCATGAATGGTTTTCTAACTTCCTGTAGGCTTGCACATTGCAGTATGAAATGAGCCGTGTTTTCGGTCTCCTGTTTGCATATTGGACAAAGGGAGCTGACTTCACCTTTCCTTGCGAATTTTGCTTTGTGTTCCTGTAAAGTAAGCGTTCCTGTGGCTAGTTTCACCTTGACCGCTGCCATTGTCACGGCGAATGGTTCAGTTCCACAGCTTGACCAGATATTATGGCAATGTCCGTATCTAGCTTCTGTCAAGTGTAGAAATTTCAGTGAACTTTTGTTTTCTGCATCTTTTACCATTTGATTGATATAGTATTCATTTATTGTGGTGCCAACAGATCTATTCCATGAAGATTTTGTAGGTGGATTAACTATCAAATCATGGGGCGAGTTCAGACTGTACTTTTTCGAGATTTCGTCCAATTTTGAGAACCAGCTGTCCGAATTCTGACCTTTCATAGCTAGCTGCCTTAGAGCTATATCTTTTTCAATAGAGTTGTCTTTTCTTATAATATTGCCGAAAGTTTTTAAAATTCTTTTGTGTAATTCTCCAACCACTGGTATACGGCCCATCATTAAGTATGTTGCCTCATTAGCTGTTCTTTCTGGAAGGTTTTGAACTTGCTTTAGTAGTTTTTTGAAGTAAATTTCCAGTTTTTGTATTTCATTATGTCTTAAGGTCGACCTTTTAATAATGTTTTGTTTTTGCAATAAATATTTTCTTGTTAATGAATACATGTAGTTCTCTTAAGTCGAATCTGCCCATGCGGTCACCTTTTTGTTTAATTTTTGTGCTCTATAATTTACAAAAGTTATCAGTTGAATCATTTACAAAGTACATGTGCATGTACATATCTTGCCCAACCAAGACTGACTTGTTCCTGAATTTAGCACTTTTTCCATACTAATCCTTATATGTTATTATTGGTCTCCTGACATTGGCATAAACAAGAAAGGGTGGAGTGCCCCATGAACAGAAACCACACCATAATAAAATGCTTGACATACATGTAAGAATGGAACATGACTGTTAATGTATAGCCCTGTATCAGGGCATACTATTTAACCCCTGTCTGTCCCTCCCTTTTTGTAATATTTTGTAGTGTGTTTAATGTACAAATACTAAAGGTGTGCATTCCTACAGGATTTGACTTCTAAAAAATCACAATATGATATAGAGTTGAACTAAGTCATTTATAAGTTAGAACATCAAAAGTGTCTTACACCCACAGACTTTATACATTCTCTAACAAAAGGGGCATACCACTTTTAAGGTGGGCCTTTTAAAAAGTTTTATTTGATGCTCCATAATATGATAATTTACAAATTGCATGTTTAATGTGATATAAATATGATAAACTATAAAACCATGCAGAAGTCTAAAAATAATGCCAACTTTAAAGCATTAACATTACAAAGCTGGTTTTTGTAGGAATACCTGCCAGTCGCTTAGGGGGAAAATACTTATTTGGATTTCCCTTTCTTATAAGGACCCCCCCCCCTTTTTTTTATAGGATAGTCAGACAACAAAATATACGAGATTTAGATTAATTTTCTTCAAGTTAATCGATAAGTACTCGCTAGGATGATATATTTGATTGATTCTTGCAGGTCTAGGATGTTTTGTAAACAGTACTATTTTATTTGCGAGGTTGTGTCACAATATCCTTGGGAGTTGGAACTACTATAGATGAATATTCACACGATCTCTCATTATTTTCAAGATCTACGGGATACATGCAGTCATAAATTATTTTCCTAACCAACAAATTCACGAAAACTTCCTTACGACCGTGACGATATGTGCATAACTGCCACGATGAATAAACTGCGTCACCGTGTTTACAAATGCAATGACGTCTTGTTTACGTTTTTTTACTCCGATTGATTTATAATATTGTTTGATCATACATTTTGTCCAACTAAATTTTACAAATATAAACAATTTAACTTTCTGGAAATCCCCCCATTAAGAACTTTTGGACCGCATCTGCATTTTATTTTATTAAAACATGCACATCAATGTCATCATCATTCATAACGAAGCGGGGGAAATCCGGAATAAATATAGACCGGTCACCGACTTTGTAAGGGTTGTTAGTGTTGGCGCATGCCCAAAGCCTATGACTGTTGGCACTCGCGTAAGATTCATTCGAATAAAATGCGCATGCCTGGGAAAGAAGATGGATGTTTAATTTACCTGTGCCTGAAAGTGCTGTATATTTTTGCCTTTTAGCCACCAGAAACTATTTAAGCTGTATATTTTCTAGTCCTTGACTGTATTTAAATCCCATACTAACTTTTGGCAGGAGTTAGAACGCGCACCATCCATATTGTAAAAAGAATCGAAAAATACCTTTCCCGCCAGTCCCGGCCACGTGTAAATTCTCTTGCCGGAGCTGACTGGCCCCTGCTGTATATATATATCTCATTCACCTTTGTTTTCATTTTATATTGTCTCATTTTATATCTTTTTCTATTGTTTTATTGGACATTTTAATTGTTTTATCTACGTATTTCTAGTCTTCAAAAATATTGTCCCAGCGTTTTACACGTGTCTGCTCTCGAATCTCGTCAATGACAGAGTCAAAAATTAGAAAACGCATTTTTGATATCAATCTCGGACCAGTGAGAAATAAAACTAGAAAAAAGTCCGCCATACTTCTCACAGACAGCAAAGGAAAGTACATTTCAGAACAAATCTCAACAGAATCCTTCCTGGACTTCCAAATTGCATCCAAACCTAGTATAAAAATCGAAACACCTGAAACAGCAGAATTCATCTGGTCTATATTAAAGAATCTGCTACAATACCAAGATAAAGCAATCATATTCCTGTGGCTAGGCACTTGTGACTTCACCATAAAATCTCACACCACAAAATTAATTACCCTTCGATATACTACACTGAACTACAAGACTAGGATACAGAAATTAATTGACTGCCTACTAAAATATAAGAGACAAATAGAAACAAGATATAAATATTCTCGAGTCATCCTCCTGGAATGTCCCCCTGTCTCGATCATAAGACACAACGAAGACAAGGGCCATAAACATCCTGAATTTTTTCATAATCTGAACGAAAAACTTGAAAAACAATTGAAACTGTTTAACAGCCTAGTTCAAGATATAAATCTTGCATGCTGTCCAAAAGCAAAAAACACAGTCCAATTTATATATATGTCGCCTAACTTCACCAAAGACATACTACACAAAACTAAGGGCAGTAAAGGCAGTAAAGGGAAGAACAGAAAAATCCAGTACTACATCAACTACCCACTACTAATAGATGGTGTGCATCCAAGCGAACTACTCTCAAAGCTCTGGCTACGTCGTATATGCAACAAAGTTGCACTGCTATGCTATTAAATCGAATCAAATTTAGCAGGATCATAGCTTGCTGAAATACGAATTTATTTATTCCGCCGTTTTCAAAATCATTCCGCTCTGAATCAATTTAGCAGGGTCAAAGCTTGCTGAATATCAATTTTCTACACCCGACACATAGAAGTCTCTACAAATAACAATTTAGCAGGGTCATAGCTTGTTGAAATACGAACTTATTTATTCCGGTGCTTTCAGATCTGAATCAATTTAGCAGGGTCAAAGCTTGCTGAATATCAATTTTCTACACCCGACACATAGAAGTCTCTACAAATAAGAACTTAGCAGGGTCATAGCTTGCTGAAATACGAATTTATTTATTCCGCCGTTTTCAAATCATTCCATTCTGAATCAATTTAGCAGGATCATAGCCTGCTGAATATCAATTCTCTACACCCGACACATAGAAGTCTCTACAAATAAGAATTTAGCAGGGTCATAGCTTGCTGAAATACGAATTTTCTCAAACCATTCCGTTCCGAATAAATTTAGCAGGATCATAGCTTGCTGAAATACGAATTTATTTATTTCGCCGTTTTCAAAATTATTCCGCTCTGAATCAATTTAGCAGGGTCAAAGCTTGCTAAATATCAATTTTCTAGACCCGACACATAGAAGTCTCTACAAATAACAATCTAGCAGGGTTATAGCTTGCTGAAATACGAATTTATTTATCCCGGTGCTTTCAGATAATTCCATTCTGAATCAATTTAGCAGGGTCAAAGCTTGCTGAATATCAATTTTCTACACCCGACACATAGAAGTCTCTACAAATAACAATTTAGCAGGGTCATAGCTTGTTGAAATACGAACTTATTTATTCCGGTGCTTTCAAATCTGAATCAATTTAGCAGGGTCAAAGCTTGCTGAATATCAATTTTCTACACCCGACACATAGAAGTCTCTACAAATAAGAACTTAGCAGGGTCATAGCTTGCTGAAATACGAATTTATTTATTCCGCCGTTTTCAAATCATTCCATTCTGAATCAATTTAGCAGGATCATAGCCTGCTGAATATCAATTCTCTACACCCGACACATAGAAGTCTCTACAAATAAGAATTTAGCAGGGTCATAGCTTGCTGAAATACGAATTTTCTCAAACCATTCCGTTCCGAATAAATTTAGCAGGATCATAGCTTGCTGAAATACGAATTTATTTATTTCGCCGTTTTCAAAATTATTCCGCTCTGAATCAATTTAGCAGGGTCAAAGCTTGCTAAATATCAATTTTCTAGACCCGACACATAGAAGTCTCTACAAATAACAATCTAGCAGGGTTATAGCTTGCTGAAATACGAATTTATTTATCCCGGTGCTTTCAGATAATTCCATTCTGAATCAATTTAGCAGGGTCAAAGCTTGCTGAATATCAATTTTCTACACCCGACACATAGAAGTCTCTACAAATAACAATTTAGCAGGGTCATAGCTTGTTGAAATACGAACTTATTTATTCCGGTGCTTTCAGATCTGAATCAATTTAGCAGGGTCAAAGCTTGCTGAATATCAATTTTCTACACCCGACACATAGAAGTCTCTACAAATAAGAACTTAGCAGGGTCATAGCTTGCTGAAATACGAATTTATTTATTCCGCCGTTTTCAAATCATTCCATTCTGAATCAATTTAGCAGGATCATAGCCTGCTGAATATCAATTCTCTACACCCGACACATAGAAGTCTCTACAAATAAGAATTTAGCAGGGTCATAGCTTGCTGAAATACGAATTTTCTCAAACCATTCCGTTCCGAATCAATTTAGCAGGGTCATAGCTTGCTGAAATACGAATCTATTTATTCCGCCGTTTTCAAATCATTCCATTCTGAATCAATTTAGCAGGATCATAGCCTGCTGAATATCAATTCTCTACACCCGACACATAGAAGTCTCTACAAATAAGAATTTAGCAGGGTCATAGCTTGCTGAAATACGAATTTTCTCAAACCATTCCGTTCCGAATCAATTTAGCAGGGTCATAGCTTGCTGAAATACGAATCTATTTATTCCGCCGTTTTCAAATCATTTCATTCTGAATAAATTTAGCAGGGTCATAGCTTGCCGAATTTACAAAATTTTCCGTCGTCACATAGCAAATACCTGCGAAAAGGAATTTAGCAGGGTCACAGCTTAGCTGAACTCCAAATTGATCCAACCATGGAAAGAGTCATAGCGATAAGACGTAGTGTAAGACAAAGGGCGACTCGTACCCCCTTCACTCCTGCAAAAACAATTTCGCCGACAAAAACAAAAAGGCAGACCACCACAATACATACTGATAATCACAAAGTTGATTACGAACTTAACAGGTCAAAGGCTATCAAACAGAAAATTGAGGCCCCTGAAAGACCATTATCTGTCGTCGTCAAACTTACCATGGGTGGAATAGTGCTAACATTCTCAGCTGCGGCGTATGAAGAGTTTAAGATAGTCACAATGAACTACCTAAAGAGCCAAAACCTGATACTAAAAACTACCCAAACTACAGACAAACATGAAGCAGTAGTCTCAGAATCAGTATCTGTATACCAAAACAGTAGCAAACTGTTTGTACTTAACCTCTACAATTCGACATCTAAAATTTTGCTTAATGGGAACCATCACCATATCCTTGACTTTGTTAATCAATACCTAGTGAACATACTCTCAATTCTGGATCATAATGATAAATTTAAGGACATTAACAGTAAAATTAGAGAATACTGCGGACAATATCTTACAAACGCAGGAAATAAAGACATGGAATCTGGGAAAACAGCCACTATGCCCAATACGGAAATAAGACAAATAGAATCAATAAGTGAGAATAATATATCACCATCCTTAATAGACAGTACAGACAATCCAGAAACTGATTATCCAGTATGTCCAATATGTTCGAGACCCTGTGACGACAAACCTACTTCGGTAGCATGTGATATCTGTAATTCATGGCTCCATTACGAATGTGAAAATATAACACCAGAAGAAGAGACAAAACTAGACGACCCCGGTACAAACTATATCTGTATTTTGTGTAATTATCAGAACGATACCATGATTGGCAAAGAAGGAGCAATCCAGTCAATTAGTTATCATAGCAGTCAAAAGGGGGATACTGGTAACAATAAAACTGATCGTCCTACTCCACACTTTCGAGCACAACATATTCTGTCTAGGCCACAACGAGTAGAAAAGCAAACTACCCAGCCTAGTTCACAGTCAATTAAGATACCCACTGTTAATCGGGATAGAGTACTGTCACCTAACAGAGTAACTCGACCAAAACAACCATATCAACCCACACAAACCGGTATAACGCAGAACACAAAAATGTCGGAAAAGGCTATCATTGAAAATTTACAGAATGAGACAGATATACTACAGACCTCTCTGTCAGAAAAAGAAAGACTATTAATTATTAAGGAAAATCAAACTACCAAGTTGGAAACAGAAGTCACTCACCTCAAAAAGCAGTTATCCACGAATAGATCATACTCGATAACATTAGAGGGGAAAAACAGAGAGTTGCAAAGATCAAATATGATAGCCACACAGAGAATAGAACAACTAGAAACGGAATTACAACGAAATAATGCTAAGCCACAACAAGAATATCCTCATGTACAATACCCACAAAACCAGAATGCTTACAGAAATGAAGCAGCGGACATGAAGGTGTGGTTCTTAGAACAAAAACTTAGACAATTGGAACTCGATGTACATAGAAATAATACAGAGTTGCTAATGATGAAATCTCAGCCACCTCAGGGCCGCAGGCAAGCACCAATGCCTCGATATTACAACCAAAGGAAACGAAAAAACGAATATATGAACAACGCAAATCCGTCTCTGAGGATGCCAAACATAACACATAATAGAGACCACACTCTTTGCGACCAAATGGACGATTTTCTACAACCTACAAGAAACGACGAAACATTCTTGAATACAGGAGACAATTCGGATCATTTTTTATTCCATCCCCGGCCACCAAAAATTCGGGACAAACACCTGACAGGAGCACCACCTATCATACCATCTCTCTCCCGACAGTAAACGATCAAAATACGGATACCGCTACCCCAACTAAACAAAACGTAACTGACAGGGAGTTAGACCCAACTAAACCTCAAAGTACAGGAAATGATAAATTCAAAACTCAACTATCCACAGAAACATTAACTTTGGTCACAATTAATATAGAGGGATTTCACGGCAATCAGGTATATCTCCAAACTTTAGCAAACAGGGCCGATATCCTTCTTTTACAAGAACATTGGCTACACACATTCGAAAAGCACAAGCTCGATGACTTCCTACCAGATTACGTATGTTTAACCAAGTGTTTTGATGACTGCATAGTTCAGGATCCAATAATGCGCCACAGAGGGCATGGCGGTGTAGCAATCTGTATTCACAATAAATACGAACACTTGATTGAACCAATACCAGATGGCGGAAACAGAATTGTTGGGATAAGACTGAACACTACTCCACCAATATTAATTGTATGCGTCTACCTTCCATGCAGAGGCAATAGCAACACAGACCTATTTCAAGAAACTTTGGACGAATTATCAGAAATTATAGCAAAGTACAAGAACAAAACGAATATTTTATTAGGTGGAGACATGAATGCATCGCTGCGCAGAGACTCTGCCCAAGATCGTCAATTTAAATGCTTTCAAAATGAAATTGATATGAAAGTACCACCAAAATGCACAAACTCGGCTACATTTTTCCATTTTAACGGAAAAGACACTTCTCAGATTGACTACGTCCTAGAATCCACATCAATGATCAATGAGTATGTCAACTTTGAAAGAGAAGCATTAAACACCTCAACTCATGACCCAATACTGGTGCGATTCTCATGTTATTTGGTGGGTAAAACCCAAAATCCAGGAATATATTATACCAAGAGGATTAAATGGAATAAGATCGATAAACAAGAATATACAAACAATGTAGAGGCAAAATTAACAACTTTGCAAGAAATAAACCAACCGATAACAAAATGTAACATTGACAAAGTAGTAAACGAACTACATGATATCTTATATAGCTGCACTGAACAACAGCAAAAGCCTAAAAGCAACAACCCAAAACGAAGACCTAACAGAAAGCATAAATGGACACCAGAAATACATAAGGCTATGAAACGTAGCAAGAACCAATTTGCAAAATGGAAAGCTGCAAACAGACCTAGGGATCCAGAAAATCCAACTTACCAAGACATGAAACAATGCAGGAACACACTACGATCTATGCAGAGACAGCACGAAGCACAATTGAGATACAATCGATATGAGGAAATAATGGAATTGCAACAAAACAATAACAACGGCTTCTACTCTTTAATACGCAAACAACGGGACACAAAAAGTATCTCAGGCTCAATCATAAATTAAAAAAATGTACAGGTCTCGAATGATGACGAGATACTACTTGGATGGGCTGACTACTTCAAAGACCTAGCGACGCCAACCAGCATGCCCGAATTTGATAAGGCTTTTTCTACAACAAGCCGAAAACGATGTCAAAAACTTACATAATCTCTATACAAATGATAGACAGGAAACCCTACAGAAGGTCTCTATAGACGAGATTGCAACCACTGTTAAATCCTTGAAGAACGGGAAATCGCAGAACATCTAAAATATGGTGGAAGAAAACTTCTAGAATATCTGACTGTCATGGTTAACTGGATTTTTGAAAATCTTCAAATACCAAAAACACTGAAATCGGGCATAGCCTGTCCAATATTAATAAAAGGGAAACCTGCACATGATCCTAATTCCTATAGGAAAATCACAATAACAAATCTAATTGATAAAGTTATAGAAAAAACTAGAAACAGTAATGCCATAACTGAACAACAAAATAAACTACAGAAAGGATTCACACAAGGAGAAATGCCCATAATTGCTGCCCTCATTTTATCAGAACTTATTGCGGAGGCAAAAAGCAACAAGTCCCCTTTATACGTGGCATTTATGGATGCTCGTAAAGCCTTTGATATGGTTTGGCACACTGGATTGTTTCGCGACTTGTACACCTTTGGCATAACAGGCGATAACTGGCTTTTCTTCAAACACTGGTACGAAAACGTCGCATCAAAAGTTAGATGGAAACAAAATCTTTCAGACTCAATCAACGAATTACAAGGAGTACGACAAGGCGGAGTATGGTCACCAACAGCCTATACAATATTCATAAATCCGCTACTAGAAACTTTAGAAAGAAACCAATTAGGTGCCTATCTAGGAATACACTACTGCGGAACTCCAACTGTAGCAGATGATGTCACCTTAATATCAAACGACCCATATGAACTACAGTCCATGCTTGACATACAAACAAGTCATGCTAATTCAAAAAGGTATCTCATAAGTGAGCAAAAGTCTTTAATACTAACATTCAACTGTACGAAAGAACATAAGTGGTATCTAAATAATAAGGAAATGTCAGTAGCAAATAAAGCTACACATCTAGGTATTGAAAGGATTTCAACTGGCAACAACCGAAAAGAACTAGTCCAAACTCGTATAACAACTGCAAGAAGGACAGTATTTGCCTTAATGGGAGCAGGACTACACGGACTGAATGGGGTGAACCCTTAAGTAGCTATACACCTTATCCAAATATATGTCATGCCAAGACTTCTATACGGTCTGGAAATCACGACCTTAAGACATAATGAAATACAAAAACTGGAAATTTACTTAAAAAAACTACTAAAGCAAGTTCAAAACCTTCCAGAAAGAACAGCTAATGAGGCAACATACTTAATGATGGGCCGTATACCAGTGGTTGGAGTATTACACAAAAGAATTTTAAAAACTTTCGGCAATATTATAAGAAAAGACAACTCTATTGAAAAAGATATAGCTCTAAGGCAGCTAGCTATGAAAGGTCAGAATTCGGACAGCTGGTTCTCAAAATTGGACGAAATCTCGGAAAAGTACAGTCTGAACTCGCCCCATGATTTGATAGTTAATCCACCTACAAAATCTTCATGGAATAGATCTGTTGGCACCACAATAAATGAATACTATATCAATCAAATGGTAAAAGATGCAGAAAACAAAAGTTCACTGAAATTTCTACACTTGACAGAAGCTAGATACGGACATTGCCATAATATCTGGTCAAGCTGTGGAACTGAACCATTCGTCGTGACAATGGCAGCGGTCAAGGTGAAACTAGCCACAGGAACGCTTACTTTACAGGAACACAAAGCAAAATTCGCAAGGAAAGGTGAAGTCGGCTCCCTTTGTCCAATATGCAAACAGGAGACCGAAAACACGGCTCATTTCATACTGCAATGTGCAAGCCTACAGGAAGTTAGAAAACCATTCATGGATAAAATTCTATCATATCTGGAAACAAATGAGAATCTGACACCTTATGTCACAGACCTACTGGAGGATCAAAATATGCTACAGCTACTAATTGACTGTACAAAATTTGACTTTATACCACTAAAGGAAAGGAGCTATTTGGAAACCTTATCCAGAGGTTTATGTTATAAACTGTACCTGCAACGATTACACAAAATAACTACGGTATAGTAATAGGACCTAACAAACCAGAGAATTAATAAGATATCGACACCGTTAGAGAGCAGACAGAAGTAGATTAGGCATATACATATATATATATATAAGATTTAGCAGGGTGAAAGCTTGCTGAATATCGTAACGAACAACTTTTTCTTTTTAGAAATTTTAATTGGATATGCCAGGATATTTTAAACGGTTTTAGAATGAAATTTTAATGGACAGTGTATATATTAATAACGTTTCATCCAGCGGCACACTAGAAGAGGTTCTTTTTACCTTTTATCAATACAACTGACTCTTTTATGACCCGTGTATATAGAAATAGATACTTTTAATCCCGTTTTTTTAAACTAGATAGGGATATTTTAGAGATAAGTTAGGGATAAGTGATAGGGGCACACCATACCAGACATTTATGATTCTGGATTCTGTGGTGTATACGTTGGCAACAACGGTTATCCAGGCAGTGGATGAAGATTCAAGATAGGTAAATGGTAACAGAAGCACCTAAAGCACGTGCTGCTTGTTCTGAAAATTAACTTAAGTCTAGAATCGACTGATTCTTTACTTTGTGTAATATATGCTCTTTAGATGATCAACTGAATTACTTTAATTTTAAGGCAGTCTTACTTTAAATCATTTTCTATTGTCAGTGACTAATTTTTAGTCGTTTAAATTATCGACGGGACAGTTTTCTTTAATTTGTTATTATCCTCTTAGATTGAAAAAACAAACCAATCTATAAAAATGAATTTGATTCGAATGAAATTGAAAATATTTCCTATCGTGTTGTTTCTTCTCATCAGGGACAGGGTGCTCCTATCCCTGTCTTCTTCCGAATCACTAGATGAAATCGGTGGAGCTTTCCTTTTTGAAGTTTTTCCATGATTAGACCGTGGCTTTGTTATCGACAGAAACTCAGAGTCTGAGACCAGGCCACAATCTTCATCTGTATCACTCATCATCGTGAATCTATTGTCAGGATTACAGGAATTTGATTATTTTTTCGAACTTCGATCAGAGAATTTTTTCCGAACTTGATTCTTGAATAAACCGCGCAAAAGCCGTGCACATTCAATGCAGAGGATGTGAAACTCTATATCTCACGTGATAACGGTGCCAGAGATCGAGTGCTGTAGATGATTGGCTGCTTCTGCCAACTCATGACCATATTTGGATGCCATTTGAAAGCACATGCCTGGAAGAAGCTGCCATGTTCATTCCACCCGGCAATTTATTTTCTTTGAAGAAAGGCAGTTGAAATCAAAGAAACAGTGTCCTTAACTTTTATGTGGTAAGTTTTTTGTAGTCCACATCTTGTGGAATCCGGGTCGTTTCGCCCAGGAAAGTGAGTCGATTCGCCCCACTTAATCGCTATTAGCATCGTGTTATCGGTTTTCGTGCTAGTATTATCGATTTTCCGATATAGCGATTAACAGTGTTAACTCTTCATTCATATGACGATTGAAATTTTCAAAGAATGGCTAGTTAAATATTTCTTTGTACATAAGATTGTTTTTAAAGCCATTCTTGTATTTTAATATACTCTCGATTATCTGGCAATTTTTGTTGTCAGTAAAATGGCGTCATCTGTTTTCGTGTGAAGTAATAACAAGGCCGATATACGGGATGGAAACGAATATATAATTCATGGTTCTGGCCATCTACCAAATCATACCACATCTAAATAAAATAACAGAATGTTTGAAAATTACCACTTTCAAAATTGTGTTTACTTTAGATGTTTTTTTTAGTGCTGAAACCACAATGCACTGCAAAGTGACATGTATTTTATATAAGAAACAGGCACATTTCAGTCAGCTCTTTTGTTTACAAGTACGGTCAGTGACCCCATGACAGTTACATGACAGGAAGAGCAGGTGTCTGAGAGGCAGACGACATAGTTAAATTTTATATAGCCCTTCTGGATTTTTTTTCAGCTTCTTTATAAATGAAGTAAATTTTTAGCATTACAAAAAGTATGGTTCAGTAGGTAGGTTCACTGTTTTTGGTAGTTACGTCTTTAAAAGCAAACTTTAACATCTTTTACAGATGTTACGCTGTAGTCTTGTTTATGTTCCATAAATAGAAACCGGAAGACACATCAAAAATAATGCGTGCACTGTGGAAATCAAAATAAAATGGATAAAACGAAAACAGATGACGCACGAAAACACATACCGTGACGGTATATTATAATAGATGAAGTCTTTTTCGACAATATTTTGGTAATTATTTATTTATTAGTTGTATGCAAAAAAAAAGTTATTCGTTCATTTTGGTCTACTTTGATTATTTATTTATTGGTTGTATACAAAAAAAATAATAATTCATTCATTTTGGTCAGTGGAATATTGTTGAACACAAAAGGGAGAATATATTTCTCAAAAAAGAATCATCGTGAAGGGGTTTAGATTCAATTAATATGTGTACAGAATGGCAACAAAATATGACGAAATCGACTAACAAAGACATCAAACTCTCCTTCTTATGCTAATTTCTCGGATATTTATAACAATAATAAATATCAGATTTCGTATCAGGTGTCAAACAATGAAAGTGAACAAAGAAATTTTACACATTTAATCAGGTGTCAAACAAAGAGTAAAGCAATACATAATATTAAACACGTCAAGAAAGCATGTTACCGTGTAATTATGAGGAAGAAATTACAAGGAAGACAAAAATAAAGTACCCATGAACAAGCCTTACAACATCCAAAATACGAATATTTGCAATGGTATTTTCCATATTTCATTTTTTTAAAGCACTCTTAATAAATGAGGGCGAAACGACCCGGGGAGAGAAGGGAATCGGGGCGAAACGACTCGGGGGGGTGAACAGGATTCGGGGCGAAACGACCCGGTACCCATCTTGTGCAATCCCTAAACATCTGGATTCCCTAATCTCAACTGATTAACTTTCCAGAAAAGGGCCCAGGGGTGATAATCACAGGCACGTGTTTCTAATTCTGTTAAAAAAACATATACCTAGTCCTAGATACTATACATTGTTTATATATTATTTTTACCAGAAACAAGTGCCTGTGGTGATAATCCAGAGTTGTTTGTTTGTTTTCACACAGTACCTTGCTATTTTGACCCTCTGCGGCTCTACTAGACAATAGAAATATGTGTGTCTTTCTTCACACTAATTTGCTCACTTCTAGTTATACAAATACAAATACTTTATTAGCACAAACTCATCAACAATAAATGGTTAAGGCTCAGAATATATGATAATACACAATAACATAATATGCATGTAGTGGAGCAAATCATAATAGTTGCAGTATAAAACGCTATAATAATTATAGCAAATCTTTTCTTATATTCAAACAGTTTGATATGAAAGAGGAAGTCAATCTACGAATTGAGAATGAGTATGACTTATTATTAAACAAAAAGCTTATTTTGTTGTTAGCATTTTTATAACTTGCATTTTCAAGTATATTTGATATTTTTTCATTAAATATGTTTCTTTGAGTATTGAATTGTTTACATACTGCCAATGAATCATTATTAATGATCACTAACAGTAACAGAGTATTGGACCCCATGTGATTCTTGAAGTTTTTCTAAATTGGTGATATAAATATGATCTATTAATGTTTTTGATTCTTTTGTCACTCTAGTAAGTTGGTACTATTTGATTAAGATTGTAAGTTTCAAGAATAGACAACCATTTTTGTGATGTTTTACAGGGCAAAAAAGTCATGTTAAAATTACCTGTTAAGACAATATCAGAATTTAATAAAATTGCATTATTTAGTTCAGACTCAAATTTGTCAATCCATTCAACTAGTTCACTAGCTATAGGTTTCCTATAGACAAAACATAGTAAAAAGGATTTTTTATAACATGGTTTAATTTCAAACCATATAATGATATTGTTTCTATAATATGATAATAAGTGTAACCTAACTTGGGACGAAGTCCAATAAAAAAAATTAAGCAATAATATGAGACAGGTGCTACCTGTAGTGCCAGCGAAGCACAATCCACATTATCTTTACTTACTTTTGTGTACTTTTTGGAGTGTACTGTAGTACAATGTAAGGATGCTCTTTCCATCTATTGAAACAGGCACGGCCATGAATGCTCGCGAATCTGAAAATTATCTGCCAAGTTCACGCTCATTCAGTGTATCAAAATAGTGTCGATATTTTGTGGGCCGAGATATATCGGGGACCACTTTTTTTTAGGGCCAAGATAAATCGGGGACTACTTTTAACATTAATAACCGGAAGTAGTTCCAGATTACTGCCCATCTGATTTTCTGCAGATTTATCTATCTATTGGTTTCCGGTGCATGAAATTTAAGCCATTAGTGATATGGATCTGGAATCAAAATATTGCTATTTCTACCATTGTTGGGACTTCGTCCCATAATATGATAATAGGTGTTACCTAACTTGGGACGAAGTCCAATAATTTTTTTAAACAATAATATGAGACAGGTGCTACCTGTAGTGCCAGCGAAGCACAATCCACATTATCTAATATTTAAATCATGTAAATCCTTGGGATGATTGAAATAGAAATTTTACTTACTTTTGTGTACTTTTTGGAGTGTACTGTAGTACAATGTAAGATTGAAATAGTCACGGCCATGAATGTTCGCGAATCTGAAAATTATTTGCCAATTTCACGCTCATTCAGTGCATCAAAATAGTGTCGAAATTTATTGGACCGAGATATATCGGGGACGACTTTTAACATTAATAACCGGAAGTAGTTCCAGATTACTGCGCATCCGATTTTCTGCAGATTTAGCCATGTATTGATTTCCGGTGTATCACTTCCGGTGCATGAAATTTAAGCCATTAGTGATATGGATCTGGAATCAAAATATTGCTATTTCTACCATAGTTGGGACTTCGTCCCATATTACTCCTTTCAAGATCTAGTTTTCTTTTACATTTGTATATATATTCTAAATTTTCTGATATGTATGCTAACCAACCACCACCACAATTTTCTGTGCTATCCTCTCTCTCCTGTACATACCGATTAATATTCAGTCAGCTGAAATAATTTCATGAAAAAAAGTTTCACAAAAGCCAACAATATCAGGTGGGTATTTAGATTGCAATAAATTGTTTTTTGTTTCATCAAACTTACTTTCCATTCTATTTACATTATGTGAGCAAATTTTAATACCTTTAGTGTTTTTAAAACCATATATATTAAAAGTCTCATTCTGTTTGTTATTAGGTGTTATAAAAGACATAAGAAAAATTGCATTTAAACAAGAAATATTTACAATATAAAATGCAAAAAACATGGTTAGAAAATGATCAATAAAAAAGACCACATGGTCCTTTGATAATTCCTGTACATTATCAATAAACATATGGGTATCAGAAGATGACATAGGTCTTTGATTTTTGGCCACCTGTAGAGATTGCTCAATAAATCTGGCCCTAGGGACATGATTTAATACATTACATCTATTAACACAAGATAAGGAAGATGGTATAAATGAGACAGTGGACACACATGGAGAATTGTTAATGGCTTTTTCTGGTTTTTATTAGCAGAAGATGTTGACAGTAATCCTGTATTTTTATCTAATATCTTTCCATTAAACATGTGCATTGGTAATTATAACAATTAATTTAAACAAATAGTATTGCATATGGTGGTCGGTAAAAAGTGTAACCCGAATCCGAACCCGAACTGGAAATTGACGGAAATGTCCCGAACCGGAAATCTTTTATTGTTGATATCTTCTTTAATTTTACGATGTTTTTCAAAAACTTTTTCATTTATTGTGTATTTTTATATACTTGAAACACATAGATTATAATAAGATGTCGAAATATATTCAAAAAGTTGAAAGGTGCAGTTTTCTGATTTCAAGGTCGGTAGAATGTGTAACCCGAACCACAAAGGTAGATAACTCTGTTCTTTCCGAACCGGAAATCTTTTCTTTTATTATGAGATTTTTATTAGAAAACCGTGTATTTTTTTCACTTAAAACGTATGAATCATAAACAATTTCTATTAATACATATTTTGTTTTACCTTATTGGAATTTAATAAATAATATGAAATCGGCACGACCATGAATGCTCGCACATCTGAAAATTATCTGGCAATTTCACGCTCATCCAGTGCATCAAAAAGTGTCGAGATTTTTTGGGCCGAGATATATTGGGGACGACTTTTTTTGGGGGCCGAATCTAGTCTCATTCAATCGAGCTGTCGTTCCTTTATTGGAGTTATCATTCCCTACGAAATCTCAAAGGTTAACTTCCACATAGAAACAAAAAATTTGATAAATTAAAAAATATCAATATAAGTAAAACAAGCTAACAAAATGACTTTTATTACACACAGGTTCCGGGTTTCAGTGGTATCTGACGTACGAGAGAGGGTACGAGACTTCAGGATCCCCTTTGCACTTTATGTGAAGAAGATCTTCATTAATTGAGTGTGTTAGTGTGTTACACGGAAACCGGTGTTTACAAAGTGTAGAATTTTGTTTTCTTCGATGGTTAACCCGAATAATCCAGTCGTTATATTACTCTCCCGCTAGTCGCTGCATCAACGCCTGGATGCATTCATTGAAAAAATCCGTCAAACCGGAAAGAGTAAATCGCTATGACTTATGGGTATTACGACATAAAATAGGAGGAGCTAAAGTGTTTGTAAATAATGTCCAATGGAGCGATCAGATGATGTAATGTTGTATGCAATACACATATCCGGATAAATACAACCAAACATGAAATAAAACATAAATGAATAATTACTATTTTTTAAATATTAAAACATAATGATTTTTATTTCAAAGTTGGAAAGTAAATAAAAGCTTGAATTGAATTCACTCTTATAATGATTTTTTTAATTTCATTTATAATAAAGATTTAAAAAAAATGTATTTTATGATACTGATGGCTGATTAAAATTGTTTGTCATAGCTGTCAGTTGTAATACACAGGATTAAACCAATATACAGGAAGAGCTCCTACTGTGAAGCCATCTATTTTGAGATGCCATTCAATGAAAATAACAACCTGACCATATTGTTACATAATAAGAATAAGAATTAGATAAGAAATTAAAATTGATAGAAGGCAAGGATTTATATAATTAACACATTAAGTCACATTTAATTTAACTTGGGTCAGTTATCAATTAAAGACAAAAATATTTTTAAAACAAAAATCAGTCTAATAAGTATTTACCTAAATAACGATATTGTGATGGGTATTTCTTAATAAATTGTATTAAAAATCATTTTAATTTATGAAATAATCAACTCTCTGTTTACATATTTATTTTCAATAAAATTTCTTTATTATTTCATCCCATTTTCCTTAATTTAACTTATGCATATCCATATTTATACAATCTTATGTTAACGGCAAGTTACGTGTTTCGATCCTATTATCCACAATAAATTCACTTTTATTGTCCCACATACATTACAAAAATACATGTTAGATGTGTATTGCGACATTTTAGCAAATTTAGATTAAAACATAAAACTTCAAAAAATGATTACACAGTGTTTTATTTTTTTAAATCTTTAAAGATTTGTGAATCTATGGCAATTTAAATCATAATTATGAGAATAAAGGTGTATTTGTTTTCTAAATATGCAAAGGCACGTGCACAATCATTCTCCGTGTTTGTTTTGTCAATATTTACAAACGGAAGTAAAGGAATTCACTAATGCGCATACGCGCTAATATCTGACATTTGATTGGTCGGTTGTACCATCCAGCAGCCTGACGGATTTTTACCACTAAGAGCGTTCAAGCCCTCGTCCAGTGTCGATAGAGGGCACAGTATTATTCAAGTTATTCGATGGTATGTTCAACCATGTTTCATGTTTGTTAAAAAATCCCAAGTACACATTTTATACCATAAAGAGCTCGCTTAAGCTCGCATATAAATGAACTTGCTTGCAATGGATAGAAAATAGTGAAATCACTCATTATTGGATACAGTGATAAAAAGGTTGATATTCTTATTTTTGTTAAATTGTATTAAATTTCCATCATTACTTTACAAACTGATTTAATGTTTTAGAGATATGTAATGAATCAGCTGGATATAGGGCTAACTCTTCTTTAATGCCATTACAAGATACATTAATTACTTCAGAAGATGAAAAAGATTGGACATTGGGAGCCTCCTGTTGAGGTTGGACAATAGCATTATTATTTAAATTCATTGTTTTATCTTCATCAGGTTTTATTTCATTATGTGTTTTATTAAGTGGAAGTATGTAATTTCTTGATCTTTTTATCAGTTGATTTACATATGCATGGAAAAATGTCACATTTAGGACAAACAAGATATAAACTTTCAAATAAATGTTGTGTGGGGATTGAAATACTTAGATTAGATAGCTGTAAGACATTTTCTTCTTTGCCATTTTCCTAAGTTGTGTAAAAATTGCAAAATTTCTCTTTATGCCCATAATTAAAACAAAGTACTTTTTGTCCATGCTTACAAGTGTTAACTTATGTCCAGATTCTCCACAATTTAAACAGTACCATTTTTAATATTTTGACATGATCATTTACTGACCGTAAGAAGGCAGAAGTTCCCTTGTTTGCTAAATGAATTCCATCCGCATGAAATAAATGATTGTTCACAGATCCGTTTCGGTCATAGAAATGATGGTTGTGATCAATAAATTGTAAATATAAATTCACACATAATTGATATTCATCCAACATCATATTTAGGCCATCAACATTTACACCGTACCGAGGTGGGATTCCCGACACCATTATGATGGTATCAGGTTGACACATTACTCGCAGTTGACACAGTAAACTTTCATACTTTTCATAGTCGATAGATGACATTTAAACTGTCACCATTATGAAAATCGTTCCCACCAATGTGTACAATAACAGTTTTATACTGGCTTAAATCTTTCTTTTGAAGAATGTTAATAAGTTTGTCTGTAGTGGCTCCTCTGTTTGTGCAGATATCAGTATTTGTAAGACCCTTTGTTTTAATACTTTTCAGAATCGAACTACCAATTAACAGAGTGTTCCTTGGTTTAATGTTTGGCGTAGAGCATGCAGGCCTAATAAATTATATGATAATGAACAGTACATTTCACAGAGGACAAAGTGGACTGATTTTGGAAAGGTAAAAACATTTCAGATATTATTAGTTGACACCTTTCTTAGATTATAATTATTTTGAATAGTCAACAAGTTGAAAATATCTGTATCCTCATTGGTCATTAACCATTCTAGTTTATTCTGGTTATTTAGCAGTTGTAAATTGGGGCATTTTTCATTCATATAATATATCTAAAAAAAAATACCCTTGATTCTACATATAGTGGACATTCAAATAAAAAGTGAGTCTCATCTTTGTCTTTGTACAGGTAAAATTCCTCCGGGATTCGGAGCACTCCAGTTAAGGATAAAATTATAAAACCTAACTTAACGGGCACATACTTAAAAAGATACGTATTTACAGTTAAGATCAAATATACGTAGTAGTTAAAAGTTCATCATTTCCATGTTGTATAAATTTGGTTAGTGGCATAAAAACGTATTTACATCCATTACTAAAAAGTATAAAACGTTTGTTGTAAAATAGTCGTTTCAGTAGTATTATAATTGATAGCGTTGTTAAAAGTCCATTCTGTTGTTTAATTATTCATATTAGTAAAAACGTATATACACACAGCACTAAAAGATAAAAGCACAATCGTAATATATACAATGTTCTTTCCTTCACGCACTCTCCGGATACAGCAATTCTTCCGTTGTTAAAACAAATTGACTCATAAAAGGTAAAATCATCATTTAAGTATGCGTATAGACTTTAAAAGGTAAAACGATCTCTTTAATGAACGGATCGGGTGCTGGACACAGTAAGAAAAATATTATATTAGCTTACTTATAAAAGGAAACAGTTCTATAAAAGTACTATCAGCTATTGACTATCTGCCTTTCTACATAATGTTCTTCAATATTTCAGTTCTCTTTTGGTGTAGCACAAAGCAATAGTGTTGCGTGGCTCTTTCGATTTGCACTAAATCCTGGTTTGAATATGGAATCAGTTGGTTTATTTTATATGAGGTGCAGTCCAAGATGATTTGCATAAGCAGCCCATTTTGTTCTATAGTCCGTGTACCACCCCCCCCCCCCCCCCCCCCCCCCCCCCCCCCCCCCCACCCTCCCCCTTGCCTCTTCTAGAGCTGCACCTAGTTTCACCATTTGTGTTTTTCTGTTTTCTTCTAGAGTTTTACATTCTAGTAAAAAATGCACTCTATCTTCATCTTCCTCCCCACATAGTTTACAGATCGGAGATATTTTGTTACGGCTGAACATAGCGTGGTGGTATTGTAGCATATAAGTATCAGTAATTATTCGTAATTTGATTTCTGCTTTTTGTATGTCGTACTTTCGATTTTTCACACTTCGTAATATGTTATGTGGTGTTCCTATTGGATTTTGTTGAATTTCTAGATATTCTAATGTAGATTTTATTTGCTTTTCGTTTGTCCATTTATCGTACCAAAAGCTGTTAATGGCCTTTTTCATTGCATTTTTCCACTGCTGTTTCTTTGGAGGATTTTTTAGTATTTCTTCTGGCGATGGCAGATTATATTTCTGGAGCGTCTTCCTAATTCTACAGATAAAAAATCTGTCTTCCTCTTTTGAGTTTTCCATTTCCCATATGAGTATGTCTTTTTCGATGGATGAGTCAAGCCTGGCTAAGGTGGTAAATAAGATCATTGCATTTTTGTCCAGCGTTGTCTCTATTGGTTCTGCACCTATTAGTGTGTAGATGGCTACTGCTGCGGTTCGCTCTGGAAGGCATTGAAATTGCCTGCAGGTTGCCCTTTGAAGCTGTTCTAATTTCTTCGTGTCTAATGGTGTATATGCTTGGATTTCCAGCCCATATAGATAACGTGGGACAGCGTATGTATTCCAGATTTTCAGTAGAACCACTGGGGACATTCCTGATCTTGCATGCAGTCCAGGTCCTAGTAAGGCATATATTGTTCGTCTGCCTATACTCAATCTCTCTTCAATATTTATTTTCCCGTTTTCTTGGTAAGTTATTCCAAGGTGCTTAATTGATTGTACCCTGTTTATTTCCTTGTCTCCCAATACATATTTTTTCGGATGTGTTTGTAGAGCTTTTGATACATTTATTACTTCAGTTTTTTCCGGGTTTAGTTTCACTAAATCTCTTTTGGTGTTATATTCTAGGAGATTTAACATGGCTTGAATGTCCTTACTCTCTCCCAGCAGAGCAATGTCATCTGCACAGGCTGGCGCTGATACAGTAATATTTCCAATAGTAGCTCCTAGCGTGCTTTTTGTAATAATATCCAAAATTGTGTTATTATACCTCTTGTAGAGTAAGGTTGACAGTTTTGCACCTTGACGTATCCCTTGTTTAATATCTATACTTTCTGTGATTTGGTCTCCCCATTTAACTTTCAGGATTAGCCCATCATAAATGTTCCTTAGTAATAGCCACATATCACCAGTAATTCCATCGTGGTATAGCTTATTTAACATTATGTCATGGTTGACGGTATCAAATGCTTTTTCTGCGTCTACAGTCAGAAGTTCTAAATCCCGATTAAATTTTTTGTATATTAATATAGTTTCTGATGCTATAAATGCTGTAAATTTACTAGAAGCGTGTTCAGTAAAACCTCTCTGTAAAGGATTTTGCGTTGGAGATATCTGTTTTTCTAATCGCTCTTTGATGACCGACTCAATAATTTTTGAGAACGTGTTTGTAACGACTATGCCTCTATAATTTCCTGGTAAAGTTTTGTCCTTTTTAGTTCACCTGGACCAAAGGTCCATGTGAACTATTGCCATCACTTGGCGTCCGTCGTCTGTCGTCTGTCGTCTGTCGTCTGTAAACTTTTCACATTTCAAGCTTCTTCTCCGAAACCACTTGGCCGATTGGAACCGAACTTAGCAGGAATGTTCCTTGGATGGTCCTCTACAAAGTTACTGTTTTTCGTTCCAGTCGGATATTCAATATGGCTGCCAGGGCCAATAATATGCTCTGATTGGCCGAAATTTCAAAGATCTTCTTCTCCGAAACTAATGAACTGACTGAACCCAAACTGTAAAGGAATGATCATTGGAATGTCCTTTACCAAGTTACTGTTTTTTATGCCGATCGGAAATCCAAGATGGCCGCCATCGCAGGACATAGATTAACATTGGACCCTATGGGAAAATGTTCAAATGCCTTCTTCTCAGAAACTACAAATATTATTAAAGCCAAACTGTACATGAATGTTCATTGGATGGTCCTCTACAATCTTAAGGTTTTTTGTTCCGATATGAAATTCAAAATGGCGGCTACGGCAGGACTTAGTTTAACATTGGACCCTATGGGAAAAATGTTTCAAAATGCTTCTTCTCTGAAACCACTAGGACAGTTGAAACCAAACTGCCCAGGAATGATCATTGGAAGGTCCTCTACAAATTATGTGTTTTTTATGCCGGTCGGAAATCCAAGATGGCCGCCACCGCAGGACATAGATTAACATTGGACCCTATGGGAAAATATTCAAATGCCTTCTACTCAGAAACTACAAATATGATTAAAGCCAAACTGTACATGAATGTTCATTAGATGGTCCTCTACAAACTTTACGTTTTTTGTTCTGGTATGAAATTCAAAATGGCGGCTACGGCAGGACTTAGTTTAACATTGAACCCTATGGGAAAAATGTTTCAAAACGCTTCTTCTCTGAAACCACTTGGATAATTTAAACCAAACTGCCTAGGAATGATCATTGGAAGGTCCTCTAGAAATTTTATGTTTTTTATGCCGATCGGAAATCCAAGATGGCCGCCACCGCAATACATAGATTAACATTGGACCCTATGGGAAAATGTTCAAATGCCTTCTTCTCAGAAACTACAAATATGATTAAAGCCAAACTGTACATGAATGTTCATTGGATGGTCCTCTACAATCTTAAGGTTTTTTGTTCCGATATGAAATTCAAAATGGCGGCTACGGCAGGACTTAGTTTAACATTGGACCCTATGGGAAAAATGTTTCAAAATGCTTCTTCTCTGAAACCACTTGGACAGTTGAAACCAAACTGCCCAGGAATGATCATTGGAAGGTCCTCTACAAATTTAAGGTTTTTTATGCCGGTCGGAAATCCAAGATGGCCGCCACTGCAGGACATAGATTAACATTGGACCCTATGGGAAAATATTCAAATGCCTTCTACTCAGAAACTACAAATATGATTAAAGCCAAACTGTACATGAATGTTCATTAGATGGTCCTCTACAAACTTTACGTTTTTTGTTCCGGTATGAAATTCAAAATGGCGGCTACGGCAGGACTTAGTTTAACATTGGACCCTATGGGAAAATGTTTCAAAACGCTTCTTCTCTGAAACCACTTGGATAATTGAAACCAAACTGCCTAGGAATGATCATTGGAAGGTCCTCTACAAATTTTATGTTTTTTATGCCAATCGGAAATCCAAGATGGCCACCACCGCAATACATAGATTAACATTGGACCCTATGGGAAAATGTTCAAATGCCTTCTTCTCAGAAACTACAAATATGATTAAAGCCAAACTGTACATGAATGTTCATTGGATGGTCCTCTACAATCTTAAGGTTTTTTGTTCCGATATGAAATTCAAAATGGCGGCTACGGCAGGACTTAGTTTAACATTGGACCCTATGGGAAAAATGTTTCAAAATCCTTCTTCTCTGAAACCACTTGGACAGTTGAAACCAAACTGCCCAGGAATGATCATTGGAAGGTCCTCTACAAATTTTCTGTTTTTTATGCCAGTCGGAAATCCAAGATGGCCGCCACCGCAGGACAGATTAACATTGGACCCTATGGGAAAATATTCAAATGCCTTCTACTCAGAAACTACAAATATGATTAAAGCCAAACTGTACATGAATGTTCATTGGATGGTCCTCTACAAACTTTACGTTTTTTGTTCTGGTATGAAATTCAAAATGGCGGCTACGGCAGGACTTAGTTTAACATTGGACCCTATGGGAAAAATGTTTCAAAACGCTTCTTCTCTGAAACCACTTGGATAATTGAAACCAAACTGCCTAGGAATGATCATTGAAAGGTCCTCTACAAATTTTATGTTTTTTATGCCAATCGGAAATCCAAGATGGCCACCACCGCAATACATAGATTAACATTGGACCCTATGGGAAAATGTTCAAATGCCTTCTACTCAGAAACTACAAATATGATTAAAGCCAAACTGTACATGAATGTTCATTAGATGGTCCTCTACAAACTTTACGTTTTTTGTTCCGGTATGAAATTCAAAATGGCGGCTACGGCAGGACTTAGTTTAACATTGGACCCTATGGGAAAAATGTTTCAAAATGCTTCTTCTCTGAAACCACTTGGACAGTTGAAACTAAACTGCCCAGGAATGATCATTGGAAGGTCCTCTACAAATTTTCTGTTTTTTATGCCGGTCGGAAATCCAAGATGGCCGCCACCGCAGGACATAGATTAACATTGGACCCTATGGGAAAATATTCAAATGCCTTCTACTCAGAAACTACAAATATGATTAAAGCCAAACTGTACATGAATGTTCATTAGATGGTCCTCTACAAACTTTACGTTTTTTGTTCTGGTATGAAATTCAAAATGGCGGCTACGGCAGGACTTAGTTTAACATTGGACCCTATGGGAAAAATGTTTCAAAACGCTTCTTCTCTGAAACCACTTGGATAATTGAAACCAAACTGCCCAGGAATGTTCATTGGAAGGTCCTCTACAAGGTGTGTGTTTTTTATGCCGATCGGAAATCCAAGATGGCCACCACCGCAATACATAAATTAACATTGGACCCTATGGGAAAATGTTCAAATGCCTTCTTCTCAGAAACTACAAATATGATTAAAGCCAAACTGTGCATGAATGTTCATTGAATGGTCCTCTACAAAATATACGTTTTTTATTCTGATATGAAATTCAAAATGGCGGCTACGGCAGGACTTAGTTTAACATTGGACCCTATGGGAAAAATGTTTCAAAATGCTTCTTCTCTGAAACCACTTGGACAGTTGAAACCAAACTGCCCAGGAATGATCATTGGAAGGTCCTGTTTTTTATGCCGATCGGAAATCCAAGATGGCTGCCACCACAGGTCATAGTATTAACACAGAACCATATGGGGAAAATACAGAAATATATTCTTCTCTGAAGCTATTGCACTGATTGAACCTAAACTGTGCATCAATCATTGGAAGGTCCTTTACAAACTTTGTGTTTTTTATGTTGATCGTAATTCCAAGATGACGCAGGATATAGTTTTTACATAGGACCAATTGTTTTTTTTTATTACCAGGTGAACGATACAGGCTCTTGAGAGCCTCTGGTTCTTTTTCAATACTGGTGTTAAGATTCCTCTTTTCAAAGTATCTGGAATATTAAGCTCTTCAAATATTTGGTTGGTGATACTACATATATCTGTTGCCAATTCAGCATTTGCAAATTTAAAGTGTTCTGCTTGTATTCCATTTTCATCAGCAGCTTTCCCATTATTCAGCTTTCGGATAGCTTGTTTTATTTCTGCTTCTGTTGCTAGTGGAATTTTCACCTTATTGGCTGTTACTTCTGCTATGATGTCATTTTGTATTGTGCAGAGGCTGTTTCGTTCTAGGTCAAATTTGTTTTCGTCCAGATTAGGAGTAGCCAGATTTTCAAAATGTATTCTCCAGGCTTCCATAATATTATTTTGGTTGTATTCAACATTTTCTATGACCAGTGTGTCAGTATTTATTGCCGAGTTACTTCTCTGTATTCTTAGCAATTTGTGGAATGCTTTACTATGATCTTGAGATGCCTCCATAATTTCTGAGATCAGTTTATCTTTCTTTGAGGCGTATGCTTGTCGCTGTACTTGACGCAATGTTCGTTTTTTCTTTATCATATCCTTTTTTTCGCTTTCAGTGCTACCGTTCGAATTTCCCTTATTTTTCCAAATCCAGTGTGCTTTTCTAGCCTCTTTAGATGCTTGGTCGATGTTATGATTCCATATTCCTCTACCTACAGATTTGAGTGTCTTTAGACGCCTGTATTTTGGTATTGACTTCCTTCCTGCCTTGTGTAATGTATTTTCTAGTGTGGCTATTCTGTCTGCAACACTTAGTTTTATTGTGTTTTTTTGCTTTCTTATTTCTGTTTGTATGATTTTCTTATATTCGTCAGAATTGCATTTGTCCCATGCTGGCTTGGTATATATTTTAGCTGATTGCGGTGCCAATTTACTTATTTGGGTGGTAATTTCTACTTTAATGAGAGTATGGTCCGAGGTGTTTATAGCATCGAACGGCATGATTGAAACACTTGGTTGTAGGTTCAAAGTTTTTCCTTTAAACAGAATATAATCTATCTGAGATTTGCCTTTTCCGTTATGATGGTGGAATGTAAAGTCAATTGGATAGTTTGTAGGCAATATCAGGTTGCTTTCTACAGTAAACTTCTTAAAGATGCGATTCCTTCGTCTGTCGTCTCTATGTATTGAAGCATTCATATCTCCACAGAGTAGGATGTCGTATGTTTCTTCATATTTTTGTATGACCTCATTCAATTGATCCATCATGTCTCTGTATTCATAGTCTCCCTCCTTGATATCGGATGGCATGTAAATATTTACTATGCATAACATTGTCGGTATATTGTTGATTGTAATAACTTGTATACGACTACCCCCATCTGATTTAATTTTCACTGCATTGTCTATGGTTTTCTTCCAGAATACGGCTATACCGCCATTGCCACGAAGGGACTTGTAGTTAAGTTTTATATCATCATCGTCCACTGCTTTAGCTGAAACGTTGAAATCTTTGTGCATATTTTCCAGGATTTTCTTTTCTAATGATAAAAGCCAATGTTCTTGTATGCATAGTATGTCACAAGTGTTCAGTATGTTTTCGAGATATTTTGAATTCCCTTTTGCACTCTGTATATTTATTGATCCTATGATTGTTGTCTGTATTTTTTGCTTTGCCATGCAGCTGTTGTTGCACGGCCGTCTCCTAAAAAAGGCACATTTGTTGTGTTAGTTCCAGTTTCAATCATAGGTTGTGTATTTTGCTGATAATCTTGGGTGGCATTTGGTGGTTGTAAGTCTGCTGGGAGAGAGTATGTATGATTTTTTCCATCCAGCTGAGCTACCTCTTCTACACTGGTTTTGTTGTTACTGGTTGTACTATTTGTGATATTCGGAGTTTGGTTTACATTTCCAGCAAGTTGAATATTCCTCCATTGTAGGTTTAATGTTCGATATTCACCACTTCGGTTTTTGCAGTTCTGGTTGCCTGTTCTTTGATGCTGATAGGTTGTTCCGAGCGGTGGCAAGCCCTTATTTTGCGCTTGACGATGCCTATACTCCCCTTCTGTTGGCACGATTGTTGTGCTAATAGGATTAACTGGGTGTCCGATGTTGTTATAAGGCGTGTAGTATTCAGGCTGTACTTGTGTTTGTCCCTTGTTTGCATTGATGACTTGTGGGTATTGACTAGCACGTTGGAAATGCACAGGTGGTGGTACAACTGGGTTCGTGAAGGCGACATTTGTAGGTATTTGTGCCTGTGGAGGTGCAGCATATTGTTGGTTAGGTTGTGGATGATCTTGCTTGCTATTTTCCCTCCTGGTACAGAAATTGTCGTTGTATGGAGCGAGTTTCTCTTTAGCTTCTAGGATATTAAATTTGCATTTTAGTTCATTCATTTCCATGAAGTGTTTAATTTGTAGGTCTTTTAATTCTAGTTTGTGATTCATTTCTTTTTGCAGGTTGTCTATACGGTCAGTAAGCTGTGATTCAATCTGTCCCATTTTGTAGAATAGAGATTGTTGAGGATGGTCGTTTCCGTACATTTCAGCTCTATTTATCATTGGCTCCTTAATACCTAATTTAGCTGTTAGTAGATCTATGGTGTTTTTGTAGTCGTTGTTAGATATCTCAAGCATGGCTATTTTGGCTTTGCAGTCAGCAAGTTGCATTTCTACCGATTCATAGTCTAATTGATCTCTTTTCTTGGTTCGTTTCTGCTTGGTCTTGGCTTCCTGTCTATTAGCATTTGCTATAGTTGCATTAGTTGCCTGTGTAGTATGACTATGTGGTGGTACCTCTACAGATTCTGTGGTTTTACTTTTAGTAATATTTTGTTCTTCTTTATCATTATTTGTGATGGCAATGTTTTCTACCATTAGCTGTTTATGTTCTGTTTCTTCATAGGGTATAGCTATGTTCAATGCCGTACATGAGGAGCATATATATTGGTCGTCTGGTATGCAGCCTGTATTCACGCATTCAGCATGATGCCAGTTAGTACAATTTTTGCATTCTATGGCAGACTTAGTGTCTATTGTGGTTTCACAATACTGGCAGTTTAATATATATTCTGCCCCCATTCCTTCTCTGTCATCTAATTCTAATTCAGTGCTCAGACAGTGTTCATGGAAAGTTTCTATCTCAGTGATTGCATTTCTAGTCGGTAATGCTTGATATTCTATGGCCTTCCTATCTGGAGGTGGTGATATTACATTAATCCTTTGGACTGGTGTTGTAGATTCGTGCAGAGACAATGGTTGCGCATCAGTTGTTGATTTTATAGTATCGTTGGTATAAGTTGGTGGACTCCAGCCTTGTAAATTTGGCGATATCATATGTGCTGTGTCATTATGATTACGAGTTTTAGTATACTCTTTGGTTGTTCTTTGAGCAATTGGTAGAGAAAGCTGGCAAGTTTCCCTAATTTTATTATTCAGTCTTTTATAGTCAGTATACTGCTCCAGGCATTGGCATATTATATGCAAGTCCCCTTGTATGAATTATTGTAGCCAGTAACCATTGACATCGATTCTACTTGTGGTGTTAAACATGTTTATCCTATAAAGTTGGCGATTTGTTCCACCATTTTTGTGTTTAATGGATAATGATTCTTCTATAATAAGCATTTTTCCAGCCACACTCTCATTGTCTGGTTTGCTTGACTTTGTATGTACACGAAATGTTTTTGTACTAGAATGGTCATAGTATTCATATATTGATTTTTTCAATATTTCATATGATGCTGCAGAACATGTTATTACTAAAGTTCCAGATTTCAGTTCTATATTGCATAGGCTTCTTTCAGTGGCCTCTATTTTCTTTTCCAGGGTCTTTTTGGTATTAATTTTGTAACTCATCTTATGATTGTTGTCAGGATTTTGCCTATTTGGCGTATAAATTTGTGGTGGGTTACGTACCCTGGTACTTCTAGCTCTGATGAGTGATGCACTCATTGTTGTCTAAGAAGAGTAGATATTTAGATAGATATGTTCAATTCCTCAATTGTAGAATCTATATGATAATCTAGGGTTGGTTCAGATACGAGCAATGGCAGGACAGTTAGCTTGGAATCCCATGCAGACTGACCTAACCAGTACTAGTTCTATGTATACCACAGATATATAGATAAATATGTTCAGTCCCTAAGTTGTAGAGTCTATATGATAATTTAGGGTTGGTTCAGATACGTGCACTGGTAGGGCAATAAGCTTGAACAGATATAATATATAGATAAATATGTTCAGTCCCTCAGTTGTAGAGTCTATATGATAATCTAGGGTTGGTTCAGATACGAGCGCTGGCAGGACAGTTAGCTTGGAATCCCATGCAGACTGACCTAACCAGTACTAGTTCTATGTATACCACAGATTTATAGATAAATATGTTCAGTCCCTCAGTTGTAGAGTCTATATGATAATCTAGGGTTGGTCCAGATATGTGCACTGGTAGGGCAGTAAGCTTGAACAGATATAATATATAGATAAATATGTTCAGTCCCTCAGTTGTAGAGTCTATATGATAATCTAGGGTTGGTTCAGATACGTGCACTGGCAGGACAGTTAGCTTGGAATCCCATGCAGACTGTCCTTACCAGTACAGTAAAGCGTAAAGTTCGATTTCAATTCCAACAGTCTGTCCTTATTCTGTCACTGATTTCTCTTAGCCAAACTCTTGCTAAATTTCTTCCAGGGTGTATACCATCCAGGTATAAATTAAAATTGTAATAATGCCACGTATCGTGCCTAGATCTAGTTCTATGTCTACAGTTTGCTTTCAGGAAGGCGCTGAAGTCTGGTGAGTTTGTGTTTAAATCTAAATTTAATTTCCGGATTTCTTTATTTAAGGTAAAAATTTGGACTTGCAGTTGTTTATCTTGGTCTTTAAATGTAGATGGATCTTTATGTTTACAATGTTCGTTCCAATTTTTTAACGAGTAGATGGGTACTTCTAAGAAGACAAGTTTCACTTGTGTATAATCAGTCAAAAACCTCTTGAATTCTAATAATGTCCTAATAATATGGTCTATTGTTTCGTTGTTTTGTGAACTTAATGAAATAAATCTGCTTTTGTCTTTTGATGTCAGTTTGCAGGTGCCCAGCCAGACATAGAGGGCTATATCTCCTAGGTTTTGTAGGTTTTTGTCAATATTACGTTTGAACCAGGCCAGACTCCCCTCGATTTTGGCACCTTTTTTGCACCACCAGACTATATTGTTGTCAAAAGGATGTGTTATTTGGTTTCTAAGGCTGAAGCCTTTACTGTCAGATTAAATTGACTGGAGTCAGCAATCTTGGTCCAGCAGGCACATTTACTACTGTCTTTTAGAGATATTTACTTAATTTCGTTTCAGACATAGATAGTGGCTATTTGATTTATGTGGCCACGTGGTTTGGGGGGAGGGTGGTACACTGAGTTAGCCCGGACAATTTTTATACAAACTAGCAACAGCTGATTGTTAATGACAGTCAATCGGCAATAAAATACCACTAATATAAATAAATTTACGACAAATTAATCCACAATATAGGGGTTGATCAATGTTTGCTGAGGAATTTTTTTTTTTTTTTTTTTTACAGTGACGCCATTTTGGCGCGAATATCAGCACGGACGACTGAAGTCAAATTGTCAATTAAAAATAATCGATAACCTATGAAGTTCTCATGAAATTATTATGAATAACGAGTAATCGGACTGTGCCCAGCAAGAAAATAATACGAGTATGTGCATAAAACTAATTGGAGTGCTATGAAACTTATAAAACTTTAAAACTATCAGGAGCTGTATCAGGTACGTCTTCTCAACTTAGCCTCGCTTTCACTCGTCCACTTGGCCCAAAGTGCAGTACAGTCCAACCTGCCCTAACGGTCACCTTTGTATAGTGGTCACCTGGTCATAACGGTCACTTTCGTGCTCTCCCAGTGCGTTTTACTATATATTTTAATTCGATATAGCGGTCACCTGTTCAATGTGGTCAGCGGCCACCATTTATTGGTAATTTTCAGCATAAAACCTTTGTATAACAGTAATTGTTTTTTTAAAATAATACCGGAAGTGATTTCGGAAGATCGGTATTTTTCTCTAATGTACTAAAAATGCCGAGGTGTTACAAGTGTAACAAAACATATTGATTAATTTAATTAACTAAATAAACAAACTCTATTTTACATTTTGTGAATAATAAATTACTTGAAGAACAGGTAATACCCGGGGGTTATTTGAGATTTTTATTCACTACAATGAGAGTAGAAATTCACTCATCAAAAATATTTTGCATCAGAAAGATTGTATTACGTATCTAGTGCATCATGTCAACATCCGTAACTAGGAAAACTTTAAATTTAGACGATAAAGTGAAGGCTATAAATCTGTGTGATGGTGGGAAAAGTTGTCGGGCTGTTACCGAGGAGATGGGTGTTGGTCGCACCCAGATCATGAACATTATAAAAAGAAAAAGTGAGATACTTGACGATTTTAAAAACAATATGCCCGGTTCAAGAAAACGTCAACGTCGTGCGACCGGAAATGAAGACATTAACCAATTATGCTGGGATTGGTTTCAAGAAGCAACTGGCAGAAGAATAAATATTAGCGGCCCATTGATACAGGAACAAGCTCTCAAGTTTGCTAAGGACCTTGGAGTAGATCAATTCAAAGCTTCAAATGGCTGGCTACAATCTTTTTTAAAGAGACATAACATCGTTGTTCGTACACTGTCAGGTGAAAGTGGTGATGTAAATGTCACAATTGTATCTGAGTGGAAATCAAAATTACCAAATCTGATAAAGGATTATCATCCAAGAGATATGTATAATATGGATGAAACTGGTTTATTTAATATCACTTTGAGATAACTTCATCAAAATAAATGTAAACAAGAGTAAGTTCAGTAACATGACCACAAGAACAAAATAACAAGAAAACATAACAGGTAATTAAAAAATGTTTATTCACAACAAATGTACAATATATTGTCGAAAATTCAAACCCTCCATATAAAGGTCACCTGTATATAGTGGTCATTTTGTCATTCTCCCCCAGGTGACCACTATAGACAGGTTTGACTGTATTTACAAATTCTCTCATACCCAGGGGTTTCAAAGTTTTTTATAATAGGAGGTACTTCTTAAATTTTAGGAGGTACCTAAAAAATTAGGCTGAGGGCCGTAAGGGGTCCAGGGGGCAGAAACTCCTGAAATCTAGCATTTGGGGACCAAAAAATGTACTTCAGAGACTGCAAAACATTAAATGTTTTTGAAAGAAAAATCCAATTAACTTTAGAGTTCAAATTTCACCAAGAGTGAAGACCATGCATAATGCCTGGATTTTTTCCCCCAATTTCTTTATTGAATATTTAAGTTTACAGAATTCAGCCAAGATTATTCATAGAAAAAGTCCGCCATATCTTAAAAAAAACCAAAAGGACCATAAAGAGCTATGGTTCCGCAGCTAGGCTTAACCAAGCCATTGTTATCAAAGCTAAACTTCTCAAAATTCTTTTGTTGGCATTTTTTCTATATAATAAAATAAAAGGATCATTCCCTTGTAAGAGACAAAATAGACAGTGCAACTATCAAAATCAACAGCCAGAGGCAATTTTTCCCTTCTTGAAAGTGTTGTAATTAACAAATTGCATTAATTGAGGTGGAGACATTCTATTTGAGTATCATTTCAGACGGTATGGCACTCTATCGTATGATTGAGAAGCACATCCACTGATGAAACGCTCTCCTAGGCATGTTTTCATTTGTCAAAATTTAAAGTTAAAAGCAAGCATTTTTTTCTATTGAATGTCCTGATTTGAACTTACTTTTTTGCTGAAAGAAATGGAATCAAAGCCAAAACGTGCAAGAAAAATTTGCCCAACTTGTAATGAAGAGTTGTCTTATCGTCATTTTCTCAGACATATTGAAGATTGCAAGCCCTCAACATCTTCAAATGATTTAGATATCTTTCCAGATGAAATAGCAGATAAATGTGAAAAAAGTTTAGATGTGACTCAGCAATTGATTATAGTAATTATAAATTAGATGTAAGAAATCGTAAAACCAAAAATTTAGAAGATGAAGATGTCGAAGCATATTTCGATGATGTGGTAGTGAACTCTGATTCTGATAGTGAAAGTCAAGAAAAAATTTCAGATTTTGATGAATATGATGATCTTTTTGATAAAGATATTAGCGAGTCTGAGCATAGGATTGCTGAAAGAAAAATATTCAGAGACATATACTGGTTTTGTAGGCTACTTATGTTGTTGCAATGCATCAATTATGTTTCTGATATTGCAGTAGGTCTGTTGTTGAAGCTTATATCATCATTTTTATTGATTATATCATTTTCATCAGAACGATGTAGGGAATTTTATAACATTTTTCCAAAAAATTTGTATTCCCTCACTAAATTTGTGAAGAGTGAGATCAGTTTTGATCAATATGTTGTTTGTTTAAAGTGCTATTCTTTGTATAATTATGACAATTGCTATGTCTGTATTGAGGGGATTAATGTACTTAGGACATGTACTTTTGTAGAATTTCCCAACCACAGGCTACCTCATTTTCGAAGGCCTTGTGGAAAAGCTTTATTATATGAAGTTCATAGCATATCATCAAACCAAATTTTGTATCCTTTCAAAACCTTTTGCTACAAGTCTGTGAGAAGTAGCTTAGAAAATCTTGTACAGAGAAGTAATTTTGAAGATTTATGTGAAAAATGGAGGTCTTTTGAAAGAAAATAAGGTGTTTTGGGTGATGTTTTTGATGGAAGAATATGGAAAGAATTTAATGGTGAAAAATAATTTTTTTTCACAGAAGAGGGAAATTATGGTGTGATGTTAAATGTTGATTGGTTTCAACCTTTCAAACATACAAACTGTTCAATTGGTGTGATTTATCTTGCATTTTTTAATTTGCCAAGAGAGGAAAGGTTTAAGTGTCAGAATATCATTCTTGTTGGGGTTATTCCTGATATGAAAACTGAGCCAAAAACTAATACTTTCATGAATCTTCTTGTTAATGAGCTTAAGGAAGCTTGGACAAATGGTTTTGACATGAAATCCTTTAAACCAAAGAATACTATGAAATGCTTTAAACTTGCTTTGTTATGTATAGGATGTGATGTACCTGCCAGCAGAAAACTCTGTGGTTTTTTAGGGCATTCTGCTACAATGGGATGCAATAAATGTAAAAAAAGAGTTTCCAGGAATGATTGGTGAAAAAAACTATGGGGGGTTTGATCGCTCTGCTTTTGAGTAAAGAACAAATTCATCACATAGAGATAAAGTTTCCCAGATTTTGAATTGTTCGTCTAAAGGAGAAAGAGATTGCCTTGAGCGTGAATTAGGCACAAGATACTCGTGTCTCATCAGGTTACCATATGTTGACCCTATTAGAATGACACCCATTGATCCAATGCATAACCTTTTTCTTGGTACTGCTAAGCATATGATTAATGTATCGAAAAACATGGTTTTATTAGATGATGAAACGTGCAAAATAATTCAAGATAGAATTCAACCCTTTCATTGTCCATCTGATGTCGGTAAATTGCCACAAAGTTTGCTACATCATTTGGATCATTTAATGCAGACCAGCTTAAGAATTGGACACTTTTATTTTCGATATATGCATTAAATGGTATCCTTCCAGATTCTCATTTACAGTGCTGGAGAATGTTTGTATTGGCTTGCCGAAAAATGTGTTCTGTGCTTATATCATGTGGCAATGCTGAAGTTGCAGATAGACTTTTAATGGAATTTTGTCAAAGATTTGAAAGTCTCTATGGCAGTGAATATGTAACACCAAATATGCATTTACATTGTCATTTGTACGATTGTATATTAGATTTTGGCCCTATATACTCTTTTTGGTTATTTAGTTTTGAGAGAGAGAATGGAATACTTGGGTCTTACAAGACAAATAAAAAAAATTTAGAAGCTCAATTGATGAGACGATTTTTAAAAGAATCTTGGGCAAGAGAGAAAATGGATGAGTTGAATCCTAATTTTGAGTCAATTTTTGAAGATTTGTCAGGAACCATTAGAGATAGAGTGACTTTGGGAGAAATAAGTAATGTTATCACACCTAGTGTTACAGAATTATCATCAATATACACAAATATTAGAGATGTAGATTGGACAATATCATGTGGTATTATAGCACCAAGTTTTAAGGTGTGTGTGTTGCATTCTGATGAAGAGCGTCATTTGAAAGCTTTTTACCGAAACATTTTCAATCATGACAGTTTGTATTATGTTCCTCTGTTTTAAAGGGAAAGATATATATATTAATGGCTCTGTATTAGGTTCGAGTCGAAGTAGAACTGTAAGATCATCTTATGTAACAGCATATTGGTGTTATGATGGAAAAATTGATTTTGATAAGAGTGATTGGAATCCTCATCCTGGTCAAATTTTAGAAATACTTAGACACTGTTATTGTTGATGGGAAAAGTTTGTACCATTACCTTGCAAAAGTAAATTGGTTCAAAAGGTTGCCTGATAATATTAGATATAGTTATGGAAAACCTATTGAGGTGTGGTGTTCTGACCTTTTTGTACAAGAGGGACCAGCTTCATTTATTCCTCTTCATAGAATAAGGTCTCGTTTTGTATTTGTGAAAACAAGACAATACAATAAGAATGTTATCGTTGTGTCACCCAGGGAATGCCAAATAGCTTAGATATGTCTGACTTTTGGCAATAATTAATATAAAGGTAGTTCCTGTTTATTATGCATTTTTTTATTAATTGTTAACTACCTCAAAGTTTGCTCATGTTATAATTGATGTGAAGTTTGTCTGAAAGGAAACTTTGAAAGGGCATTATTATTCAATATTGTTACAATGTTTCCTGTTGTTCTTTGTATCTTTTCTATTCAGTTCAATTTTTTATTTTTATTCTTTTGGCACACAATTTTTAATTAGTAATCTTTGTGATCAATACATCATGGAAATAGAGTGATGCACATGTCCATTTAGTAGTTTACTTTCCAGTTGATGGAGAGAGAGAGGAGTATATCTAGAGATCTTTTATTTTACTGTTTTATCATGTACATTATTTTATTCATAGAAACTTTAGAGACAATGAGACAGAAATTTGTGCATAGCAACTTTTATACTTACAAGTGTTCTAGCCAATATTGTAAAAGAAATATGGATAAAAAGTAACCAATGATAAAAACTACATTAATTAGTCAAAAAGAATTCTTTTATTTAGTTAATTGAAAAACGTATTGGATTACACAGGTACTTGTGGACAGGACCCTATGTTGCTCCCCCCTTTTTTTTTTTTTTTTTTAACATCGACTTTTTTTTCATATAAACAACATTTTGCAACTTTCTATGTATCACTGTATGACATATATACAATAAATACAATCAAACAGTAGTTTCTATCCATGCCAGGTTTCTGACATGATATAAGTTAATCAAACAGTAGTTTCTATCCATGCCAGGTTTCTGACATGATATAACTTATATTATGTCAGAATCCCGGCATGGATAGAAACTACTGTTTGATTGTATTTATTGTTTATATGAAAAAAAGTCGATGTTAAGAAAAGAAAAAAAAAGAAAAAAGGGGAGCAACATAGGGTCCTGTCCACAAGTACCTGTGTTGGATTACAGTTCTTTTTTTATCGTATAGTTACTGAGATCGAAGGACATTTGCATAATTAGCCATCAGTCACTTCACCGCTTTAGTGAAAATGAAGTTTTCTGCTTAAGCAGAAGATCAATAAAACTTTGATGTAAAAATAACAAAACAGAAAAATTTGCAATCAAGATATTGATTTTTGAAGATATCTTTAATGAAAAATATTAATTACATGTATAGAAAGTGTATAGTCATGATAGTACATGTATACAGATTGAGATAGAAAGATGAGAATAATATACTTTAATAGCTGCTTATATGTAGTTAGAGGGTCTACTTTACCTTATTTAGTGGTATGTTTAGTATAATTACAGTTTTAGGTTTTTTTGTAAATGTTGATGCTGTTCATATGAGGTTGACTGATTATATGGTTGATTAGCTGAACAAATAATTTACATAGAAATATTGTTATTTACAGTGTAAACATGTTTTACTGTCATACTTTGAAGTTATCATGTTAGAAAACAGTATTGATAAAGGGAGATGTTTTATTGGAAAGGGAGATAATTCGGTATTAGAGGATTTAGTTTTGATATTGTTATATTAATTTATGCTAAGGTTTAAATGGTATTTTTCTATTTTAGAAAAAAGGGCCCAAAGGGGCCAAACACTAATTATGATTAACATTATTATGTCCACATATATTTAAGTTTTTCCATGTCGACTTGCTGCGGTAGTACGATGGAGTAGCTCCTCAGTTTAAAATTTATCAAGATTTTTTTTTCTGTGAAAAATCAAAGAACTGAACATAAAGATTAGGACTCAGATGTTTTATGAGAAATTTTAATTTGTCTATTGCTTGTTGCAATTTGTGTGCAGGATTATCATTACTTAAAATTCCTTATTGTGCTCTTATTCAGTGGGAAATGGTCGGATGTATTTGAATCATGTATTAAGTTTTTTTTGTTTCCTGTGTTGTATATGAATATGTCTCTTTTTAAATAAAATTATATTTTGAAATAGTGTCTTGTTTTTGTTTTATTTTTTAAATTTCCCATTAGTGTGTACATTAACAGTGTACATGTTTCTTGATTCACAAACCAAGTTGATGGAATTAGATCTAAAAAGGTAAAATGATATTATGCAAGAAGCTGGTTTAGGTGTTGGATGGTCTAGTTGGCAATTTATCCATTACTTGTATATAAACAAGTCAACATAAAGGAAAACCTAGCAATGAAAAGCATCAAGAATATACAAACTATTGAATAATTAAATCTCAATAAGAATTCTTAAAATTGAGTCAATAATGTTGTGGTAGACCATTTTAAAGCTCTGCATTTTTTGATAATCAGCAATTTAAACTTGGTAGTTGAAGTTGAGATGAGCAACATACTGTCAAAATGCTTGACTGGTGTCCTTACATCAAAGTGTGACAATCAAATATAAACCAATATATTTTATTAATAAAGGTTATTTATGGAGGAGTTTATTGATATGTAAACTCGGCCGCCTCACTCACAAATTGAATAAAGTCCTTACTTTACGTAGAGTTTATGAGTGAAAAGGCAGAGTTTACATTTCGATAAAATAACCTTTTTTACATTTCATGCATTGAAATGCTCTTTTCCCGGAAGGACTTCTTCGCTGTAGAAATTTTCACTTGTGAGCTCATGAAAAGAATTTAAGGATGTGTCAACTTTTGTCGTTGTCATAACAACAACCAATAAAATACAAGGAAACAAATCATATGGGAAATATCTTTGTTACTTCCTCTAAAATATTACAAGTTTTAAAAAATGTCAAATGTCATCTGCATCATCTTTCGATCGAACAAAATGTCAAATATAATCTTTGCTTCAGCTTTCGACAGAACAAAATATCAAAGACCATATGTTTACATCTTTAGAGGATGACAAAGGGTAAAAGACAGCCTTTTGCTCACCTTTTATAACTACAAAAGACCAAAGACAACCTTTCGATAAACAAAATTCGACAAAAGATGACCTTATAAGGTGGACCGACTTTTGTACATATTTTGTGCTTCACAAAAGGTATCAAAAGATGATTTTTGATGCAGTGTTGTCAGCTTCTCTAGATTATCATTTTTGGATTGCCCTTTGGTATTCGCTAACGTTTAGTTATAGAAGACTGACTTTTTTCCCAAATTGTATTTGGACCCCACGTTTTCAGCCAAACATAATAATCTTGCCAGTGTTGTTTGACATACCAGCCTAATGTTAATTCATTTCAACACAGTGACTACTAATTTCAATGGAGAAGGGGGAAATTTATCCTTATAGATCCTTGAGGATCGTTATTTGTCCTTTTGTCCCTTTACTGTCCTTCTTCAGGCCAGTGTATTATCTGTCCTTCGATTTACGGATTGCAATTACCCTTTGATATATTTCTCCTGTTACATATGTATGATCTTCTTTACTTGTAAACAATAAGTATGTTGTGCCTTATTTTCTCCACTCGGACATATAAGCTATGTAGCTAACAGCGGCCTCTAAGTTAAGCTACCCTTTCCCCCTTATATTACTGCAACAACTGGAGATTTCAATAAAATGTGTGTTGAAAGAAAACAATTCTTGACGTATATATGTACATCCTTAATCATGTAATAGGTTTATATAAACGCTAGAGAAAGTGGATATAAAAAATGGACAATCAATATAACTGCCATTATATATATTCTTTCATTTACAGTTACAATATTTATGTACCAAGCTCAATTGATAAATACTGAAATATTAAGTAATAAGATAAAACTGAACAATAAATAAAATTGAACACATTTATGTATTTAGTGGTAGAAGGAATCAGTATACCAATATTAATGCTATGTTTATCCTCACTGTGACAATTCCACACTGGAAATTTATGATATTTAACATTGACATGATTTGTCCTATTATACAGCGTCAACGCTATTATGACACACATCGCACACGATAATGTACCACGATACAACCATCGTCTTAGAGCATTCATTTAAATATAGAAAATCGATATATTATTCTTTGGTTACCCCTTCAAAATCTTCCTACCTGTATATAGACTTTGCAATATGCAAATGATCTTGAATATGTATTGCATGTTCGTTTTACTTTCTATTATTCGTTGCGGTACAGTAGGCTTACACATTAGCCATCCATAAATATTAACCGCATAAGTTCCCATCTTTTGTTTTTTATTGCTTTTGTATTGCGTGTTGACCCCACCCTCATCTGTTTGTATATATCCAGTTTTATTTTAAGCAAAAGTTCGTGGTTTACGAAATTAATTTAGAAATTTGACTTTTTGTTATTCTCTAACATTTCTTCAAGTTGGTGTTAATTTGATTGAATAAAGCAGTTAAATTCCTATCAATATTAATAAATACGCTTTGAACCCATATGTTTAGTGCTTTTACAAAAGATTTACCGGTCATTAAGATCCGTGCTGCTCATCTGTTTAGTGTTTCGTGTTCTCCTATTATGTGTCTTTACGTTTTTGATTCCGTGTTGTGATTTCCGCATACAAACGATGGTTGGTTCTTTTATGTTTGGAGCTTAATTAGCATAGAAACAACCATTCACTTCAAATACGTATTTAATACTGACTAAGCATCAATTATTACAAACAAACCATACACATTGACAGAGTTAATATTAATTAAAAGATGTAGACAGATTTATGACACAGATGCTGGAGTTTCTCAGTCTCAAAGTTCACTGTAAGTTCACTGCACATAAAAGACAGATAAATACATAACAATTCCTCCCTGCTAAATGTTTGTATCGGTACACAAAAAAAAACAATAAATCATTAGAACTGAATGAATGAAATTGTAAAATGTATGAATGAAGTGATATTTTGTTTTGATTACACAAACATACAAGATTATGATAAACTACACTACACAAAAATAAATGCTTCTGAGGTTTGCCCCCAGAATGTGATTATACGAGGATTATTATGCCTTAACACTGTATAATCACTTCCTAACATTGTCTATATTTCGGTAATGAGTCTTTTCGTCTGTTTACGGATCCTCTCGGGATATCGTCTCTCTTGAACAGCTGTGATTGTACTCGGTCCGTCAATCGGTTTATCATTAATATTGTCTGTTTGAACATCTGTCTTTGTGTTTTCAGTTGTTTTAACACTTGGTTCTTCAATTAGAGGTGTGTTTTGCGCAATGTCCTCTGCAATTTTACTCGGTTTAATCTGATCAACATGTCTTCTCCAGGTAGAACCTAAGTCAGTTTTCACTTTATACATTAAAGGTCCATCAGAACTTTCAATTTGTCCTCCAATCCATGTGTGGTCTTTTCCCTTGTAGTCACGAGCAATAACACGGTCGCCAACCTTAAAGTAACGTGATCTCTCTGGTCTAGACTTTTGAAATACAGTATCCATCTGAGAGTTCATCACAGTGTCTTTTACAGACGGGCGTACTAGACTCAAGCATGAACGTAAGTCTCTTCCCATAAATAACCTCGCAGGAGTCTCTTTTGTCACTGAATGCGGTGTGTTCCTGTAGTTCAACAAGAAGTTTGCAATTTTGTGGCTCAAAATCTTATTGTCCTGTTTCATCGCCCGCATACTATTCTTAAAAGTTTGAACGAAGCGTTCGACTAATCCATTAGTAGCAGGATGAAAAGGTGCTGACTTGTAGTGTTTGATTCCATTTTGCTTTGTAAAGTTCTCAAATTCCCCTGACGTAAATTGTGGACCATTGTCAGAGACAATTTGCTTAGGAATACCAGTTCTACAAAATATCATACGTAATGCTTCAATAGTCTTTGTAGATGTAGTTGTTTTCATCTGGACGACTTCCGGCCACTTCGAATGGGCACATACGAGAACTAAAAACATACTATCCATGAATGGACCAGCGAAATCCACATGGACTCTCTCCCAGGGAGCAGATGGCCACTCCCATGGATGCAGTGGTGCTACCTGCGGCATTTTCTGTGTTAGCTGACACCCATCACAACACTTAACAGTCTGCTCGATTTGACTATCGATTCCGGGCCACCACACGTAACTACGAGCTACGGCCTTCATACGGACTACTCCCGGATGTCCTTCATGAAGCAAGTCTTGAATACGGGAACGCAACTTTGCGGGCACGATTACACGAATTCCCCAAAGTAAACAACCTTGATGAAGTGTGATTTCACTTTTGCGATTATAAAATGGCTTAAGCAGTTCATCATGGTTCCCTTCTTTCCAACCGTTCTTAACTTGCTCATAAACACGTGACAGGACTCGGTCACGGCGCGCAATAGCATCACTCGTAACGGGCAAAGTTTCAAAATGTGATATATGGAAAATGTCTTCGGCATCTAAATTGTCCGAATCATTACAACTCTGAACAGGCATTCTAGACAGTCCGTCCGCGTTTGTGTGACGTTTTGTACTTTTATACTCTATGTCATAGTTAAAACCGGATAAAAATAATGCATATCTCTGCAATCTTGCAGCGGTTGTGGCTGGAATTGCTCGGCTTGGACTGAAAATCGAGGTAAGCGGTTGATGATCGGTTACCAGCGTAAATTTACGTGCAAACAAGTAATTATAGAATTTGCGCACGCTCCAGACAATACCGAGGGCCTCTTTGTCTATTTGTGCATAATTTCGCTCGGATTTGCTTAACGAACGAGAAGCAAACATAACTGGTCGCTCCGAACCATCAGGCATCACGTGGGATAAGACTGCTCCAAGTCCGAAGGGGGATGCGTCGCACGCTAATCTTATCGAAAGCGCCGGATCGTAATGTGTTAAAACCTGATCGGACGTCACAAGTTTCTTAATGTTTTCAAATGCTGCGTCGCATTGGTCTGTCCATTTCCATTTTCGCGTTTTTTCTAGGAGCTCATTTAACGGACGCGCTTCTGTCGCCAAATTTTGTAAAAATTTACCATAATACTGCACTAGACCTAAAAATGACCGAAGTTGGGTAACATTTTCTGGCTTTTTTACCTTCAAAATTGCGTCAATTTTGTCTTGCGATTTTTTCAATCCGTCTGAACCGATTTCGTGACCGCAATAAGTAACATTTTCCTTAAAGAAATAGCACTTGTTAAGATTTTCGCGAAGTCCAAATCGCTGCATTCTGTTTAGTACATTGTCAAGATTTTTCAAGTGTTCTTGTTCCGTCTTACCGGTCACGATCATATCATCGAGTATACATTGGACACCTTCTAGTCCTTGCAGAATCTGATCTATGGTACGCTGCCATATCGCGGGTGAACTAGCGACTCCAAAAGGAAGGCGCGTAAACTGATACAAACCCTTGTGGGTGTTAATCGTAAGCAATTTCATGGACTCTTCGTCCATCGGCAACTGTAAGTAGGCTTGGCGCAAGTCTATCTTACTGAATTTCTGACCGCCGGCTAAATTTGCAAAGATATCGTCGATTTTCGGCATCGGATATTGATCTACTTGTAAGCATGAGTTCAATGTCACTTTAAAATCGCCACAAATTCGGACCCTTCCGTCCTTCTTTAAAACCGGAACGACCGGACTCGCCCAATCGCTTACTTGAACTGGGGTGAGTATGTTTTGCTTTTCAAGCTTGTCTAACTCTTGCTCGACTTTTGGTCTCAATGCAAATGCTACCGGTCTCGCTTTCACGAATTTCGGTACCGCGTCTTGTTTAAGGTGTAACTTTGCCTTAATTCCCTTAACGCAACCGATTTCGTCTTTGAAAACTTCATCACGCCTTGCTAATATGTCCTTCAGAGTCATATCGCACTTGGATTCGTCGCTCGCGATGGTCAATGATTTTATCATTTTCCAATCGAGTTGGATACTTTTCAACCATTCTCTACCGAACAAAGCTGGACCACCACGCTTAACCACGTATAAATTAAGATACGAACACTGATCATTGTACTGCACCTGAACTCGTAAAACTCCCAAAGAATGCAACTTCTCACCAGAATACGTTTTAAGCACTAACAACGATTTCTCGAGCTTTTCTCCTTTGAAATATTTCACATAATCCGCCTCTGAAATTACGGAAACACTACTACCGGTATCTAATTCCATAGGAATAACATTCCCATTGACACACGGTTTAATCCAAATAGAATCATTTCCATGCGAATAAACACTGTAAATCTCAAGATCATCATTTTCTTCATGGTTGAGTGCATGTACTCTCTGATATCTATGTTGAGGTTTCTTCTTTTGTCCTCCAGAACGACACGCTGCACGGATATGTCCTTTACGGTGGCACTGGTTACATGTACTCTCCTTAAATCTGCACTTATCTGCTATGTATTTATCTGTTAAATGGTCAGTTCCATTACAACGATAACAAACCAATTTGGGCTCTGATCGTCCCTGATTTCTTCTTCTGCGGTCACCCCACACTTTATGAACGGGAGTGTCACCTTGAACATTCCGCAATTCTATGGCATCTTTCGTCGCGGTCTCCATTGCAACTGCAATTTCTAATGCTTTATCTAGCGAAAGTTCTCTGATTGTCAACAGTTTCTTCTGAATCTGGTCATTACGTAATCCACAAACAAATCTATCACGTAGAGTGTCATTTAAATTTATTCCAAATTCACAGAATTCTGTTAATTTCCTGAGCTCTGCAATGTACGCATTAACACTTTCACACTGGAGCTGGTTCCGTTTGTGAAATCGAAAACGTTCCGCAATTACAATTGGCTTTGGCGTCAAATGGTCTCTAAGTAAGTTCACTAGAGTTGTGTAATCCTTTTCTTTAGGCTTATTTGGAGCTGTCAAATTTCTCAGCAAGGTATAAGTTTTGCCACCCAGAAGTGTCAGTAGAGCCGGAACTTTCTTGTCCTCAGCAATATCATTCACTTCGAAGTATTGCTCTAACCGTTCTGTGTAACTCGTCCAAGTTTCAACAGTATCCTCAAACGGTTCTATCCGCCCAATAATTCCAACATCATTTCGTGGCTGTGCTTCGTCTCCAGGCATTACGATAGCTAACCAAGATGATCTCACAGATGAATTAATCGGAGTCCTCTTAGAATTATCCTCGTCGCCAGTTTTATGTTTGGAGCTTAATTAGCATAGAAACAACCATTCACTTCAAATACGTATTTAATACTGACTAAGCATCAACTATTACAAACAAACCATACACATTGACAGAGTTAATATTAATTAAAAGATGTAAACAGATTTATGACACAGATGCTGGAGTTTCTCAGTCTCAAAGTTCACTGTAAGTTCACTGCACATAAAAGACAGATAAATACATAACAGGTTCGTCTTTACCTCCAGTTGTTTGTAAGATGATTCATGTCTTATTAACGTTATTTGTGTTTGTTTGCGGATAGTGGTTTCCAGCTCAAATTGTGTTGGTTTTTTTGTTTTTGTTTGGTTTTTATTCTTTGTCTTGTGTGACCTGCATTTGCCAGATTCTATGGATTGTCCATTTAGTGCTACCATTTCAGTATTCTCTATCGTTTATTGACATTAGCACATTAAATGTTAAGTAAATGGCATCTTCTTTGTATTATATCACAAGTGTGGATTAAGGTCAATTCAATAGTTATATTGATGTAATTTATCCTGATCTTGATGTTAATGTCTTAATGATGTAAACAAAATGGTACATTACACGCTTTATATAAACATTTAGAGAATAAAATAAATCATTGTTTCTTTTATATTCTATTTCTGCATGTAATGTTATATTACAAAGCCCACTCCGTATGATATTCCTGGCAATTGATCTATCACAAAATCGGTATGCATAACCGTTCTGGATCATTAAAAACAGGTAAACAAAGGCATAGTCATCAATAAGGACGACATTTAAACAAAGACACATTGGAAATTTACAAAGCTTATGTTGTTATAATATGCATTGATATTGTGTAAGCCATGAATACTGCAAAGGTTAGATTTACACATGTATGTCGATGTAATATTGTTCGTGATGTGTAAAGAAAATCACACCATTTGTAATGCCCAGTTGTGATATAATACAAACAAGATGACATTTACCTAACATTTAATGTGCTAATGTCAATAAACGATAGATAATACTGAAGTGGTAGCACAAAATGGACAATCCATAGAAATTGGTAACGCATGTCACACAAGACAAAGAATAAAACCCAAGCAAAAACAAGCAAAAAACGAACACAATGTGCGTTGGACACCACTATCTGCAAGCAGACACAAATAACGTTAATAAGACATGAGCCCTCTTACAAACAACGTGGAGGTAAAGAACGAACCAACCATCGTTTGTATGCGGAAATCACAACACGGAACCCAAAACGTAAAGACACATAATAGGAGAACACAAAACACTAAAAAGATGAGCAACACGGATCTTAATGACAGGTAAATCTTTTGTAAAAGCACTACACCTATGAGTTCAAAGCGTATTTATTAATATTGATAGCAATTTAACTGCTTTATTCAATCAAATTAAGACCAATTTGAAGAAATATTAGAGAATACCGAAAAGCCAATCAAATATTCGAAATTAATTTCGTAAACCACGAAATTTTGCTTAAAATAACAACTGGATATATACAAACAGATGAGGGTGGGGTCAACACGCAATACAAAAGCAATAAAAAACAAAAGATGGGAACATATGCGGTTAATATTCATGGATGACTAATGTGTAAGCTTACTGTAACGCAACGAACAATAGAAAGTAAAACGAACATGCAATACATATTCAAGATCATTTGTATATTGCAAAGTTTACATACAGGTAGGAAGATTTTGAAGGGTAGCCAAGGAATAACATATCGATTTTCTATATTTAAATGAATGCTCTAAGACGATGGTTGTATCGTGGCACATTATCGTGTGCGATGTGTTTCATAATATCGTTGACGCTCTAAAATAGGACAAATCAATTCAATGTTAAATATCATAAATCTCCAGTGTGGAATTGTCACCGTGAGGATAAACACAGCATTAGTATTGGTATACTGATTCCTTCTACCACTAAATACATAAATATGTGTTCAATTGTATTTATTGTTCCGTTTTATCTTATCACTTAATATTTCAGTATTTATCAATTGAGCTTGGTACATAAATATTGTAACTGTAAGTGAAAGAATATATATAATGGTAGTTATGCAGTTGTCAGTTTCTATTGATTGTCCATTCTTGATAGCCACTTTCTCTAGCATTTATACAACCCTATTACATTATTAAGGATGTACATATATACGTCAGGAATTGTTTTCTTTCAACACACATTTTATTGAAATCATCAGTTGTTGCAGTAATATAAGTGGGGAAGGGTAGCTTAACTTAGAGGCTGCTCTTAGCAAAATAGCTTATTTGTCCGAGTGGAGAAAATAAGGCACAACATACTTATTGTTTACAAGTAAAGAAGATCATACATATCTAACAGGAGAAATATATCAAAGGGTAATTGCAATCCGTAAATCGAAGAAGGACAGATAATACACTGGCTCGAAGAAGGACAGTAAAGGGAGAAAGGGACAAACAACGATCCTCAAGAATCTATGGGGATAAATTTTACCCTTCTCCATTGAAATTAGTAGTCACTGTGTTGAAATGAAATAACATTAGGCTGGTATGTCAAACAACACTGGCAAGATTATTATGTTTGGCTGAAAACGTGGGGGGTCCAAATACAATTTGGGAAAAAAGTCAGTCTTCTATAACTAAACGTTAGAGAATATCAAAGGGCAATCCAAAAATGACAATGTAGAGAAGCTGACAACTTAGGGTACACAAGACGAAATAAAACAAAGCTAAAACACAACGTAATGTATGTTGGACACCACTATGCACACACACACACAATTAACGTAAATAAGACATGCGCCCTCCAACAAGCAACTGGTAAAACAGGAACCAAACATAGGCTGTGTGAGATTGATGTAAACATTACAAATGGTGTGATTTTCTTTACACATCACGAACAATATTACATCGACATACATGTTTAAATCTAACATTTGCAGTATTCATGGCTTACACAATATCAATGCATATTATAACAACATAAGCTTTGTGAATTTCCAATGTGTCTTTGTTTAAATTTCGTCCTGCCTTTGTTTACCTGTTTTTAGTTCACCTGGACCAAAGGTCCATGTGAATTATTGCCATCACTTGGCGTCCGTCGTCTGTCGTCTGTCGTCTGTAAACTTTTCACATTTCAAGCTTCTTCTCCGAAACCACTTGGCCGATTGAAACCGAACTTAGCAGGAATGTTCCTTGGATGGTCCTCTACAAAGTTACTGTTTTTCGTTCCAGTCGGATATTCAATATGGCTGCCAGGGCCAATAATATGCTCTGATTGGCTGAAATTTCAAAGATCTTCTTCTCTGAAACTAATGAACTGACTGAACCCAAACTGTAAAGGAATGATCATTGGAATGTCCTTTACCAAGTTACTGTTTTTTATGCCGATCGGAAATCCAAGATGGCCGCCATCGCAGGACATAGATTAACATTGGACCCTATGGGAAAATGTTCAAATGCCTTCTTCTCAGAAACTACAAATATGATTAAAGCCAAACTGTACATGAATGTTCATTGGATGGTCCTCTACAATCTTAAGGTTTTTTGTTCCGATATGAAATTCAAAATGGCGGCTACGGCAGGACTTAGTTTAACATTGGACCCTATGGGAAAAATGTTTCAAAATGCTTCTTCTCTGAAACCACTTGGACAGTTGAAACCAAACTGCCCAGGAATGATCATTGGAAGGTCCTCTACAAATTTTCTGTTTTTTATGCCGGTCGGAAATCCAAGATGGCCGCCACCGCAGGACATAGATTAACATTGGACCCTATGGGAAAATATTCAAATGCCTTCTACTCAGAAACTACAAATATGATTAAAGCCAAACTGTACATGAATGTTCATTAGATTGTCCTCTACAAACTTTACGTTTTTTGTTCCGGTATGAAATTCAAAATGGTGGCTACGGCAGGACTTAGTTTAACATTGGACCCTATGGGAAAAATGTTTCAAAACGCTTCTTCTCTGAAACCACTTGGATAATTGAAACCAAACTGCCTAGGAATGATCATTGGAAGGTCCTCTACAATCTTAAGGTTTTTTGTTCCGATATGAAATTCAAAATGGCGGCTACGGTAGGACTTAGTTTAACATTGGACCCTATGGGAAAAATGTTTCAAAATGCTTCTTCTCTGAAACCACTTGGACAGTTGAAACCAAACTGCCCAGGAATGATCATTGGAATGTCCTCTACAAATTTTATGTTTTTTATGCCGATCGGAAATCCAAGATGGCCGCCACCGCAATACATAGATTAACATTGGACCCTATGGGAAAATGTTCAAATGCCTTCTTCTCAGAAACTACAAATATGATTAAAGCCAAACTGTACATGAATGTTCATTAGATTGTCCTCTACAAACTTTACGTTTTTTGTTCCGGTATGAAATTCAAAATGGTGGCTACGGCAGGACTTAGTTTAACATTGGACCCTATGGGAAAAATGTTTCAAAACGCTTCTTCTCTGAAACCACTTGGATAATTGAAACCAAACTGCATAGGAATGATCATTGGAAGGTTCTCTACAAATTTTATGTTTTTTATGCCGATCGGAAATCCAAGATGGCCGCCACCGCAATACATAGATTAACATTGGACCCTATGGGAAAATGTTCAAATGCCTTCTTCTCAGAAACTACAAATATGATTAAAGCCAAACTGTACATGAATGTTCATTGGATGGTCCTCTACAATCTTAAGGTTTTTTGTTCCGATATGAAATTCAAAATGGCGGCTACGGTAGGACTTAGTTTAACATTGGACCCTATGGGAAAAATGTTTCAAAATGCTTCTTCTCTGAAACCACTTGGACAGTTGAAACCAAACTGCCAAGGAATGATCATTGGAAGGTCCTCTACGAATTTTATGTTTTTTATGCCGATCGGAAATCCAAGATGGCCGCCACCGCAGGACATAGATTAACATTGGACCCTATGGGAAAATATTCAAATGCCTTCTACTCAGAAACTACAAATATGATTAAAGCCAAACTGTACATGAATGTTCATTAGATGGTCCTCTACAAACTTTACGTTTTTTGTTCCGGTATGAAATTCAAAATGGCGGCTACGGCAGGACTTAGTTTAACATTGGACCCTATGGGAAAAATGTTTCAAAACGCTTCTTCTCTGAAACCACTTGGATAATTGAAACCAAACTGCCTAGGAATGATCATTGGAAGGTCCTCTACAGATTTTATGTTTTTTATGCCGATCAGAAATCCAAGATGGCCGCCACCGCAATACATAGATTAACATTGGACCCTATGGGAAAATGTTCAAATGCCTTCTTCTCAGAAACTACAAATATGATTAAAGCCAAACTGTACATGAATGTTCATTGGATGGTCCTCTACAATCTTAAGGTTTTTTGTTCCGATATGAAATTCAAAATGGCGGCTACGGCAGGACTTAGTTTAACATTGGACCCTATGGGAAAAATGTTTCAAAATGCTTCTTCTCTGAAACCACTAGGACAGTTGAAACCAAACTGCCCAGGAATGATCATTGGAAGGTCCTCTACAAATTTTCTGTTTTTTATGCCGGTCGGAAATCCAAGATGGCCGCCATCGCAGGACATAGATTAACATTGGACCCTATGGGAAAATATTCAAATGCCTTCTACTCAGAAACTACAAATATGATTAAAGCCAAACTGTAGATGAATGTTCATTAGATGGTCCTCTACAAACTTTACGTTTTTTGTTCCGGTATGAAATTCAAAATGGCGGCTACGGCAGGACTTAGTTTAACATTGGACCCTATGGGAAAAATGTTTCAAAACGCTTCTTCTCTGAAACCACTTGGATAATTGAAACCAAACTGCCTAGGAATGATCATTGGAAGGTCCTCTACAAATTTTATGTTTTTTATGCCGATCGGAAATCCAAGATGGCCACCACCGCAGGACATAGATTAACATTGGACCCTATGGTAAAATATTCAAATGCCTTCTACTCAGAAACTACAAATATGATTAAAGCCAAACTGTACATGAATGTTCATTAGATGGTCCTCTACAAACTTTACGTTTTTTGTTCCGGTATGAAATTCAAAATGGCGGCTACGGCAGGACTTAGTTTAACATTGGACCCTATGGGAAAAATGTTTCAAAACGCTTCTTCTCTGAAACCACTTGGATAATTGAAACCAAACTGCCTAGGAATGATCATTGAAAGGTCCTCTACAAATTTTATGTTTTTTATGCCGATCGGAAATCCAAAATGGCCGCCACCGCAATACATAGATTAACATTGGACCCTAAGGGAAAATGTTCAAATGCCTTCTTCTCAGAAACTACAAATATGATTAAAGCCAAACTGTACATGAATGTTCATTGGATGGTCCTCTACAATCTTAAGGTTTTTTGTTCCGATATGAAATTCAAAATGGCGGCTACGGCAGGACTTAGTTTAACATTGGACCCTATGGGAAAAATGTTTCAAAATGCTTCTTCTCTGAAACCACTTGGATAATTGAAACCAAACTGCCTAGGAATGATCATTGGAAGGTCCTCTACAAATTTTATGTTTTTTATGCCGATCGGAAATCCAAGATGGCCGCCACCGCAATACATAGATTAACATTGGACCCTTTGGGAAAATGTTCAAATGCCTTCTTCTCAGAAACTACAAATATGATTAAAGCCAAACTGTACATGAATGTTCATTGGATGGTCCTCTACAATCTTAAGGTTTTTTGTTCCGATATGAAATTCAAAATGGCGGCTACGGCAGGACTTAGTTTAACATTGGACCCTATGAGAAAAATGTTTCAAAACGCTTCTTCTCTGAAACCACTTGGATAATTGAAACCAAACTGCCTAGGAATGATCATTGGAAGGTCCTCTACAAATTTTATGTTTTTTATGCCGATCGGAAATCCAAGATGGCCGCCACCGCAGGACATAGATTAACATTGGACCCTATGGGAAAATATTCAAATGCCTTCTACTCAGAAACTACAAATATGATTAAAGCCAAACTGTACATGAATGTTCATTAGATGGTCCTCTACAAACTTTACGTTTTTTGTTCCGGTATGAAATTCAAAATGGCGGCTACGGCAGGACTTAGTTTAACATTGGACCCTATGGGAAAAATATTTCAAAACGCTTCTTCTCTGAAACCACTTGGATAATTGAAACCAAACTGCCTAGGAATGATCATTGGAAGGTCCTCTACAAATTTTATGTTTTTTATGCCGATCGGAAATCCAAGATGGCCGCCACCGCAATACATAGATTAACATTGGACCCTATGGGAAAATGTTCAAATGCCTTCTTCTCAGAAACTACAAATATGATTAAAGCCAAACTGTACATGAATGTTCATTGGATGGTCCTCTACAATCTTAAGGTTTTTTGTTCCGATATGAAATTCAAAATGGCGGCTACGGCAGGACTTAATTTAACATTGGACCCTATGGGAAAAATGTTTCAAAATGCTTCTTCTCTGAAACCACTTGGACAGTTGAAACCAAACTGCCAAGGAATGATCATTGGAAGGTCCTCTACAAAATTTTTGTTTTTTATGCCGGTCGGAAATCCAAGATGGCCGTCACCGCAGGACATAGGTTAACATTGGACCCTATGGGAAAATATTCAAATGCCTTCTACTCAGAAACTACAAATATGATTAAAGCCAAACTGTAGATGAATGTTCATTGGATGGTCCTCTACAAACTTTACGTTTTTTGTTCCGGTATGAAATTCAAAATGGCGGTTACGGCAGGACTTAGTTTAACATTGGACCCTATGGGGAAAATGTTTCAAAACGCTTCTTCTCTGAAACCACTTGGATAATTGAAACCAAACTGTCTAGGAATGATCATTGGAAGGTCCTCTACAAATTCTATGTTTTTTATGCCGATCGGAAATCCAAGATGGCCACCACCGCAGGACATAGATTAACATTGGACCCTATGGGAAAATATTCAAATGCCTTCTACTCAGAAACTACAAATATGATTAAAGCCAAACTGTACATGAATGTTCATTAGATGGTCCTCTACAAACTTTACGTTTTTTGTTCCGGTATGAAATTCAAAATGGCGGCTACGGCAGGACTTAGTTTAACATTGGACCCTATGGGAAAAATGTTTCAAAACGCTTCTTCTCTGAAACCACTTGGATAATTGAAACCAAACTGCCTAGGAATGATCATTGGAAGGTCCTCTACAAATTTGATGTTTTTTATGCCGATCGGAAATCCAAGATGGCCGCCACCGCAATACATAGATTAACATTGGACCCTATGGGAAAATGTTCAAATGCCTTCTTCTCAGAAACTACAAATATGATTAAAGCCAAACTGTACATGAATGTTCATTGGATGGTCCTCTACAATCTTAAGGTTTTTTGTTCCGATATGAAATTCAAAATGGCGGCTACGGCAGGACTTAGTTTAACATTGGACCCTATGGGAAAAATGTTTCAAAATCCTTCTTCTCTGAAACCGCTTGGACAGTTGAAACCAAACTGCCCAGGAATGATCATTGGAAGGTCCTCTACAAATTTTATGTTTTTTATGCCGATCGGAAATCCAAGATGGCCGCCACCGCAATACATAGATTAACATTGGACCCTTTGGGAAAATGTTCAAATGCCTTCTTCTCAGAAACTACAAATATGATTAAAGCCAAACTGTACATGAATGTTCATTGGATGGTCCTCTACAATCTTAAGGTTTTTTGTTCCGATATGAAATTCAAAATGGCGGCTACGGCAGGACTTAATTTAACATTGGACCCTATGGGAAAAATGTTTCAAAATGCTTCTTCTCTGAAACCACTTGGACAGTTGAAACCAAACTGCCAAGGAATGATCATTGGAAGGTCCTCTACAAAATTTTTGTTTTTTATGCCGGTCGGAAATCCAAGATGGCCGTCACCGCAGGACATAGATTAACATTGGACCCTATGGGAAAATATTCAAATGCCTTCTACTCAGAAACTACAAATATGATTAAAGCCAAACTGTAGATGAATGTTCATTGGATGGTCCTCTACAAACTTTACGTTTTTTGTTCCGGTATGAAATTCAAAATGGCGGTTACGGCAGGACTTAGTTTAACATTGGACCCTATGGGGAAAATGTTTCAAAACGCTTCTTCTCTGAAACCACTTGGATAATTGAAACCAAACTGTCTAGGAATGATCATTGGAAGGTCCTCTACAAATTTGATGTTTTTTATGCCGATCGGAAATCCAAGATGGCCGCCACCGCAATACATAGATTAACATTGGACCCTATGGGAAAATGTTCAAATGCCTTCTTCTCAGAAACTACAAATATGATTAAAGCCAAACTGTACATGAATGTTCATTGGATGGTCCTCTACAATCTTAAGGTTTTTTGTTCCGATATGAAATTCAAAATGGCGGCTACGGCAGGACTTAGTTTAACATTGGACCCTATGGGAAAAATGTTTCAAAATCCTTCTTCTCTGAAACCACTTGGACAGTTGAAACCAAACTGCCCAGGAATGATCATTGGAAGGTCCTCTACAAATTTTCTGTTTTTTTATGCCGATCGGAAATCCAAGATGGCCGCCACCGCAGGACATAGATTAACATTGGACCCTATGGGAAAATGTTCAAATGCCTTCTTCTCAGAAACTACAAATATGATTAAAGCCAAACTGTACATGAACGTTCATTGGATGGTCCTCTACAAATTTACGTTTTTTGTTCCGATATGAAATTCAAAATGGCGGCTACGGCAGGACTTAGTTTAACATTGGACCCTATGGGAAAAATGTTTCAAAACGCTTCTTCTCTGAAACCACTTGGATAATTGAAACCAAACTGCCCAGGAATGATCATTGGAAGGTCCTTTACAAGGTGTGTGTTTTTTATGCCGATCGGAAATCCAAGATGGCCACCACCGCAGGACATAGATTAACATTGGACCCTATGGGAAAATATTCAAATGCCTTCTACTCAGAAACTACAAATATGATTAAAGCCAAACTGTACATGAATGTTCATTAGATGGTCCTCTACAAACTTTACGTTTTTTGTTCCGGTATGAAATTCAAAATGGCGGCTACGGCAGGACTTAGTTTAACATTGGACCCTATGGGAAAAATGTTTCAAAACGCTTCTTCTCTGAAACCACTTGGATAATTGAAACCAAACTGCCTAGGAATGATCATTGGAAGGTCCTCTACAAATTTGATGTTTTTTATGCCGATCGGAAATCCAAGATGGCCGCCACCGCAATACATAGATTAACATTGGACCCTATGGGAAAATGTTCAAATGCCTTCTTCTCAGAAACTACAAATATGATTAAAGCCAAACTGTACATGAATGTTCATTGGATGGTCCTCTACAATCTTAAGGTTTTTTGTTCCGATATGAAATTCAAAATGGCGGCTACGGCAGGACTTAGTTTAACATTGGACCCTATGGGAAAAATGTTTCAAAATCCTTCTTCTCTGAAACCACTTGGACAGTTGAAACCAAACTGCCCAGGAATGATCATTGGAAGGTCCTCTACAAATTTTCTGTTTTTTTATGCCGATCGGAAATCCAAGATGGCCGCCACCGCAGGACATAGATTAACATTGGACCCTATGGGAAAATGTTCAAATGCCTTCTTCTCAGAAACTACAAATATGATTAAAGCCAAACTGTACATGAACGTTCATTGGATGGTCCTCTACAAATTTACGTTTTTTGTTCCGATATGAAATTCAAAATGGCGGCTACGGCAGGACTTAGTTTAACATTGGACCCTATGGGAAAAATGTTTCAAAACGCTTCTTCTCTGAAACCACTTGGATAATTGAAACCAAACTGCCCAGGAATGATCATTGGAAGGTCCTTTACAAGGTGTGTGTTTTTTATGCCGATCGGAAATCCAAGATGGCTGCCACCACAGGTCATAGTATTAACACAGAACCATATGGGGAAAATACAGAAATATATTCTTCTCTGAAGCTATTGCACTGATTGAACCTAAACTGTGCATCAATCATTGGAAGGTCCTTTACAAACTTTGTGTTTTTTATGTTGATCGTAATTCCAAGATGACTACCACTGCAGGACATAGTTTTTACATAGGACCAATTGGTTTTTTTTATTACCAGGTGAACGATACAGGCTCTTGAGAGCCTCTGGTTAATGATCCAGAACGGTTATGCATACCGATTTTTTGATATATCAATTTGCCAGAAATATCATACGGATTGGGCTTTGTAATATAATATTACATGCAGAAATAGAATATAAAAGAAACAATGATTTATTTTATTCTCTAAATGTTTATAAAAAGCGTGTAATATACCATTTTGTTAACATCATTAAGACATTAACATCAATATCGGGATAAATTACATCACTATAACTATTGAACTGACCTTAATCCACAGTTGTGATATAATACAAACAAGATGACATTTACCTAACATTTAATGTGCTAATGTCAATAAACGATAGAGAATACTGAAGTGGTAGCACAAAATGGACAATCCATGGAAATTGGCAACGCATGTCACACAAGACAAAGAATAAAAACCAAACAAAAACAAGCAAAAAACGAACACAATGTGCGTTGGACACCATTATCCGCAAGCAAACACAAATAACGTTAATAAGACATGAGCCCTCTTATAAACAACTGGAGGTAAAGAACGAACCAACCATCGTTTGTATGCGGAAATCACAACACGGAACCCAAAACGTAAAGACACATAATAGGAGAACACAAAACTCTGAAAAGATGAGCAACACGAATCTTAATGACCGGTAAATCTTTTGTAAAAGCACTAGACCTATGAGTTCAAAGCGTATTTAATAATATTGATAGCAATTTAACTGCTCTATCCAATCAAATTAAGACCAATTTGAAGAAATATTAGAGAATACCGAAAAGCCAATCAAAAGTTCGAAATTAATTTCGTAAACCACGAAATTTTGCTTAAGATAACAACTGGATATATACAAACAGATGAGGGTGGGGTCAACACGCAATACAAAAGCAATAAAAAACAAAAGATGGGAACATATGCGGTTAATATTTATGGATGGCTAATTTGTAAGCTTACTCTACCGCAACGAACAATAGAAAGTCAAACGAACATGCAATACATATTCAAAATCATTTGCATATTGCAGTCTATATACAGGTAGGACGATTTTGAAGTGGTAACCAAAGAATAATATATCGATTTTCTATATTTAAATGAATGCTCTAAGACGATGGTTGTATCGTGGTACACTATCGTGTGCGATGTGTTTCCTAATAGCGTTGACGCTGTATAATAGGACAAATCATGTCAATGTTAAATATCATAAACCTCCAGTGTGGAATTGTCACATTGAGGATAAACACAGCATTAGTATTGGTATGCTGATTCCTTCTACCACTAAATACATAAATATGTGTTAAATTTTATTTATTGTTTCGTTTTATCTTATCACTTAATATTTCAGTATTTGTCAATTGAGTTTGGTACATAAATATTGTAACTGTAAATGAAAGAATATATATAATGGTAGTTATGCAGTTGTCAGTTTCTATTGATTGTCCTTTCTTGATAGCCACTTTCTCTAGCGTTTATATAAACCTATTACATGATTAAGAATGTACATATATACGTCAAGAATTGTTTTCTTTCAACACACATTTTATTGAAATCACCAGTTGTTGCAGTAATATAAGGGGGAAAGGGTAACTTAACTTAGAGGCCGCTGTTAGCCACATAGCTTATTTTTCCGAGTAGAGAAAATAAGGCACAGCATACTTATTTTTTACAAGTAAAGAAAATCATACATATGTAACAGGAGAAATATATCAAAAGGTAATTGCAATTCGTAAATCGAAGAAGGACAGATACTACACTGGCTCGAAGAAGGACAGTAAAGGGACAAAAGGACAAACAACGATCCTCAAGGATCTATAAGGAGAAATTTCCACCTTCTCCATTGAAATTAGTAGCCACTGTGTTGAAATGAAATAACATTAGGCTGCTATGTCAAACAACACTGGCAAGATTATTATGTTTGGCTGAAAACGTGGGGGTCCAAATACAATTTGGGGGAAAAAATTCAGTCTTCTATAACTAAACGTTAGAGAATACCAAAGAGCAATCCAAAAATGAAAATGTACCATTTTGTTAAAATCGTTAAGACATTAACATCAAGATCGGGATAAATTACATCAATTTAACTATTGAATTGACCTTAATCCACAGTTGTGATATAATACAAACAAGATGACATTTACTTAACATTTAATGTGCTAATGTCAATAAACGATAGAGAATACTGAAGTGGTAAGACAAAATGGACAATCCATAGACATTGGCAACGCATGTAACACATGACAAAGAATAAAACCAAACAAAAACAAGCAAAAAACGAACACAATGTGCGTTGGACACCACTATCCGCAAGCAAACACAAATAACGTTAATAAGACATGAGCCCTCTTACAAACAACTGGAGGTAAAGACGAACCAACCATCGCTTGTATGTGGAAATCACAACACGGAACCCAAAACTTAACGACAAATAATAGGAGAACACAAAACACCAAAAAGATGAGCAACACGGATATTAATGACCGGTAAATCTTTTGTAAAAGCACTACACCTATGATTTCAAAGCGTATTTATTAATATTGATAGCAATTTAACTGCTTTATTCAATCAAATTAAGACCAATTTGAAGAAATATTAGAGAATACCGAAAAGCCAATCAAAAGTTCGAAATTAATTTCGTAAACCACGAAATTTTGCTTAAAATAAAAACTGGATATATACAAACAGATGAGGGTTGGGTCAACACGCTATACAAAAGCAATAAAAACAAAAGATGGGAACTTATGCGGTTAATATTTATGGATGGCTAATTTGTAAGCTTACTCTACCGCAAAGAACAATAGAAAGTCAAACGAACATGCAATACATATTCAAAATCATTTGCATATTGCAAAGTCTATATACAGGTAGGACGATTTTGAAGTGGTAACCAAAGAATGATATATCAATTTTCTATATTTAAATGAATGCTCTAAGACGATGGTTGTATCGTGGTGCATTATCGTGTGCGATGTGTTTCCTACAAGCGTTGACGCTGTATAATAGGACAAATCATGTCAATGTTAAATATCATAAACCTCCAGTGTGGAATTGTCACATTGAGGATAAACACAGCATTAGTACTGGTATGCTGATTCCTTCTACCACTAAATACATAAATATGTGTTAAATTTTATTTATTGTTCCGTTTTATCTTATCATTTAATATTTCAGTATTTATCAATTGAGCTTGGTACATAAATATTGTAACTGTAAATGAAAGAATATATATAATGGTAGTTATGCAGTTGTCAGTTTCTATTAATTGTCCATTCTTGATAGCCACTTTCTCTAGAGTTTATATAAACCTATTACATGATTAAGAATGTACATATATACGTCAAGAATTGTTTTCTTTCAACACACATTTTATTAAAATCACCAGTTGTTGCAGTAATATAAGGGGTAAAGGGTAGCTTAACTTAGAGGCCGCTGTTAGCTACATAGCTTATTTTTCCGAGTGGAGAAAATAAGGCACAGCATACTTATTTTTAACAAGTAAAGAAGATCATACATATGTAACAGGAGAAATATACCAAAAGGTAATTGCAATCCGTAAATCGAAGAAGGACAGATAATACACTAGCTCGAAGAAGGACAGTAAAGGGACAAAAGAACAACCAACGATCCTCAAGGATCTATAAGGATAAATTTCCCCTTTCCCCATTGAAATTAGTAGCCACTGTGTTGAAATGAAATAACATTAGGCTGGTATGTCAAACAACACTGGCAAGATTATTATGTTTGGCTGAAAACGTGGGGGTCCAAATACAATTTGGGAAAAAAAGTCAGTCTTCTATAACTAAACGTCAGAGAATACCAAAGGGCAATCCAAAAATGACAATCTAGAGAAACTGACAACTTAGGGTACACAAGACGAAATAAAAAAAGCAAAAACACAACACAATGTATGTTGGACACCACTATGCACACACACACACACACACACAATTAACGTAAATAAGACATGCGCCCTCCAACAAACAACTGGTTAAACAGGAACCACACATAGGCTGTGTGAGATTGATGTAAATATTACAAATGGTGTGATTTTCTTTACACATTACGAACAATACTACATCTACATACATGTGCAAATCTAACCTTTGCAGTATTCATGGCTTACACAATATCAATGCATATTATAACAACATAAGCTTTGTGAATTTCCAATGTGTCTTTGTTTAAATTTCGTCCTGCCTTTGTTTATCTGTTTTTAATGATCCAGAACGGTTATGCATACCGATTTTTTGATATATCAATTTGCCAGAAATATCATACGGATTGGGCTTTGTAATATAATATTACATGCAGAAATAGAATATAAAAGAAACAGTGATTTATTTTATTCTCAAAATGTTTATAAAAAGCGTGTAATGTACCATTTTGTTAACATCGTTAAGACATTAACAACATGATCAGGATAAATTACATCAATTTAACTATTTTATGGACCTTAATCCACAGTTGTGATATAATACAAACAAGATGACATTTACTTAACATTTAATGTGCTAATGTCAATAAACGATAGAGAATACTGAAGTGGTAGCAAAAAATGGAAAATCCATAGAAATTGGCAACGCATGTCACACAAGACAAAGAATAAAAACCAATCAAAAACAAGCAAAAAACGAACACAATGTGCGTTGGACACCATTATCCGCAAGCAAACACAAATAACTTTAATAAGACATGAGCCCTCTTACAAACAACTGGAGGTAAAGACGAACCAACCAACGCTTGTATGCGGAAATCACAACACGGAACCCAAAGCGTAAAGACACAAAACACTAAAAAGATGAGCAACACGGATCTTAATGACCGGTAAATCTTTTGTAAAAGCACTACACCTATGATTTCAAAGCGTATTTATTAATATCGATAGCAATTTAACTGCTTTATTCAATCAAATTAAGACCAATTTGAAGAAATATTAGAGAATACCGAAAAGCCAATCAAAAGTTCGAAATTAATTTCGCAAACCACGACATTTTGCTTAAAATAAAAACTGGATATATACAAACAGATGAGGGTGGGGTCAACACGCAATACAAAAGCAATAAAAAACAAAAGATGGGAACTTATGCGGTTAATATTTATGGATGGCTAATTTGTAAGCTTACTCTACCGCAACGAACAATAGAAAGTCAAACGAACATGCAATACATATTCAAGATCATTTGCATATTGCAGTCTATATACAGGTAGGACGATTTTGAAGTGGTAACCAAAGAATGATATATCGATTTTCTATATTTAAATGAATGCTCTAAGACGATGGTTGTATCGTGGTGCATTATCGTGTGCGATGTGTTTCCTACAAGCGTTGACGCTGTATAATAGGACAAATCATGTCAATGTTAAATATCATAAACCTCCAGTGTGGAATTGTCACATTGAGGATAAACACAGCATTAGTACTGGTATGCTGATTCCTTCTACCACTAAATACATAAATATGTGTTAAATTTTATTTATTGTTCCGTTTTATCTTATCACTTAATATTTCAGTATTTATCAATTGAGCTTGGTACATAAATATTGTAACTGTAAATGAAAGAATATATATAATGGTAGTTATGCAGTTGTCAGTTTCTATTGATTGTCCATTCTTGATAGCCACTTTCTCTAGAGTTTATATAAACCTATTACATGATTAAGAATGTACATATATACGTCAAGAATTGTTTTCTTTCAACACACATTTTATTAAAATCACCAGTTGTTGCAGTAATATAAGGGGGAAAGGGTAGCTTAACTTAGAGGCCGCTGTTAGCTACATAGCTTATTTTTCCGAGTGGAGAAAATAAGGCACAGCATACTTATTTTTAACAAGTAAAGAAGATCATACATATGTAACAGGAGAAATATACCAAAAGGTAATTGCAATCCGTAAATCGAAGAAGGACAGATAATACACTAGCTCGAAGAAGGACAGTAAAGGGACAAAAGAACAACCAACGATCCTCAAGGATCTATAAGGATAAATTTCCCCTTTCCCCATTGAAATTAGTAACCACTGTGTTGAAATGAAATAACATTAGGCTGGTATGTCAAACAACACTGGCAAGATTATTATGTTTGGCTGAAAACGTGGGGGTCCAAATACAATTTGGGAAAAAAAAGTCAGTCTTCTATAACTAAACGTCAGAGAATACCAAAGGGCAATCCAAAAATGACAATCTAGAGAAACTGATAACTTAGGGTACACAAGACGAAATAAAAAAAGCAAAAACACAACACAATGTATGTTGGACACCACTATGCACACACACACACACACAATTAACGTAAATAAGACATGCGCCCTCCAACAAACAACTGGTTAAACAGGAACCACACATAGGCTGTGTGAGATTGATGTAAATATTACAAATGGTGTGATTTTCTTTACACATTACGAACAATACTACATCTACATACATGTGCAAATCTAACCTTTGCAGTATTCATGGCTTACACAATATCAATGCATATTATAACAACATAAGCTTTGTGAATTTCCAATGTGTCTTTGTTTAAATTTCGTCCTGCCTTTGTTTATCTGTTTTTAATGATCCAGAACGGTTATGCATACCGATTTTTTGATATATCAATTTGCCAGAAATATCATACGGATTGGGCTTTGTAATATAATATTACATGCAGAAATAGAATATAAAAGAAACAGTGATTTATTTTATTCTCAATATGTTTATAAAAAGCGTGTAATGTACCATTTTGTTAACATCGTTAAGACATTAACAACAAGATCAGGATAAATTACATCAATTTAACTATTTTATGGACCTTAATCCACAGTTGTGATATAATACAAACAAGATGACATTTACTTAACATTTAATGTGCTAATGTCAATAAACGATAGAGAATACTGAAGTGGTAGCAAAAAATGGAAAATCCATAGAAATTGGCAACGCATGTCACACAAGACAAAGAATAAAAACCAATCAAAAACAAGCAAAAAACGAACACAATGTGCGTTGGACACCATTATCCGCAAGCAAACACAAATAACTTTAATAAGACATGAGCCCTCTTACAAACAACTGGAGGTAAAGACGAACCAACCAACGCTTGTATGCGGAAATCACAACACGGAACCCAAAGCGTAAAGACACAAAACACTAAAAAGATGAGCAACACGGATCTTAATGACCGGTAAATCTTTTGTAAAAGCACTACACCTATGATTTCAAAGCGTATTTATTAATATCGATAGCAATTTAACTGCTTTATTCAATCAAATTAAGACCAATTTGAAGAAATATTAGAGAATACCGAAAAGCCAATCAAAAGTTCGAAATTAATTTCGCAAACCACGACATTTTGCTTAAAATAAAAACTGGATATATACAAACAGATGAGGGTGGGGTCAACACGCAATACAAAAGCAATAAAAAACAAAAGATGGGAACTTATGCGGTTAATATTTATGGATGGCTAATTTGTAAGCTTACTCTACCGCAACGAACAATAGAAAGTCAAACGAACATGCAATACATATTCAAGATCATTTGCATATTGCAGTCTATATACAGGTAGGACGATTTTGAAGTGGTAACCAAAGAATAATATATCGATTTTCTATATTTAAATGAATGCTCTAAGACGATGGTTGTATCGTGGTGCATTATCGTGTGCGATGTGTTTCCTACAAGCGTTGACGCTGTATAATAGGACAAATCATGTCAATGTTAAATATCATAAACCTCCAGTGTGGAATTGTCACATTGAGGATAAACACAGCATTAGTACTGGTATGCTGATTCCTTCTACCACTAAATACATAAATATGTGTTAAATTTTATTTATTGTTCCGTTTTATCTTATCACTTAATATTTCAGTATTTATCAATTGAGCTTGGTACATAAATATTGTAACTGTAAATGTAAATGAAAGAATATATATAATGGTAGTTATGCAGTTGTCAGTTTCTATTGATTGTCCATTCTTGATAGCCACTTTCTCTCGAGTTTATATAAACCTATTACATGATTAAGAATGTACATATATACGTCAAGAATTGTTTTCTTTCAACACACATTTTATTAAAATCACCAGTTGTTGCAGTAATATAAGGGGGAAAGGGTAGCTTAACTTAGAGGCCGCTGTTAGCTACATAGCTTATTTTTCCGAGTGGAGAAAATAAGGCACAGCATACTTATTTTTAACAAGTAAAGAAGATCATACATATGTAACAGGAGAAATATACCAAAAGGTAATTGCAATCCGTAAATCGAAGAAGGACAGATAATACACTAGCTCGAAGAAGGACAGTAAAGGGACAAAAGAACAACCAACGATCCTCAAGGATCTATAAGGATAAATTTCCCCTTTCCCCATTGAAATTAGTAGCCACTGTGTTGAAATGAAATAACATTAGGCTGGTATGTCAAACAACACTGGCAAGATTATTATGTTTGGCTGAAAACGTGGGGGTCCAAATACAATTTGGGAAAAAAAGTCAGTCTTCTATAACTAAACGTCAGAGAATACCAAAGGGCAATCCAAAAATGACAATCTAGAGAAACTGATAACTTAGGGTACACAAGACGAAATAAAAAAAGCAAAAACACAACACAATGTATGTTGGACACCACTATGCACACACACACACACACACAATTAACGTAAATAAGACATGCGCCCTCCAACAAACAACTGGTTAAACAGGAACCACACATAGGCTGTGTGAGATTGATGTACATATTACAAATGGTGTGATTTTCTTTACACATTACGAACAATACTACATCTACATACATGTGCAAATCTAACCTTTGCAGTATTCGTGGCTTACACAATATCAATGCATATTATAACAACATAAGCTTTGTGAATTTCCAATGTGTCTTTGTTTAAATTTCGTCCTGCCTTTGTTTATCTGTTTTTAATGATCCAGAACGGTTATGCATACCGATTTTTTGATATATCAATTTGCCAGAAATATCATACGGATTGGGCTTTGTAATATAATATTACATGCAGAAATAGAATATAAAAGAAACAGTGATTTATTTTATTCTCAAAATGTTTATAAAAAGCGTGTAATGTACCATTTTGTTAACATCGTTAAGACATTAACAACAAGATCAGGATAAATTACATCAATTTAACTATTGTATGGACCTTAATCCACAGTTGTGATATAATACAAACAAGATGACATTTACTTAACATTTAATGTGCTAATGTCAATAAACGATAGAGAATACTGAAGTGGTAGCAAAAAATGGAAAATCCATAGAAATTGGCAACGCATGTCACACAAGACAAAGAATAAAAACCAATCAAAAACAAGCAAAAAACGAACACAATGTGCGTTGGACACCACTATCCGCAAGCAAACACAAATAACTTTAATAAGACATGAGCCCTCTTACAAACAACTGGAAGTAAAGACGAACCAACCAACGCTTGTATGCGGAAATCACAACACGGAACCCAAAGCGTAAAGACACAAAACACTAAAAAGATGAGCAACACGGATCTTAATGACCGGTAAATCTTTTGTAAAAGCACTACACCTATGATTTCAAAGCGTATTTATTAATACCGATAGCAATTTAACTGCTTTATTCAATCAAATTAAGACCAATTTGAAGAAATATTAGAGAATACCGAAAAGCCAATCAAAAGTTCGAAATTAATTTCGCAAACCACGACATTTTGCTTAAAATAAAAACTGGATATATACAAACAGATGAGGGTGGGGTCAACACGCAATACAAAAGCAATAAAAAACAAAAGATGGGAACTTATGCGGTTAATATTTATGGATGGCTAATTTGTAAGCTTACTCTACCGCAACGAACAATAGAAAGTCAAACGAACATGCAATACATATTCAAGATCATTTGCATATTGCAGTCTATATACAGGTAGGACGATTTTGAAGTGGTAACCAAAGAATAATATATCGATTTTCTATATTTAAATGAATGCTCTAAGACGATGGTTGTATCGTGGTGCATTATCGTGTGCGATGTGTTTCCTACAAGCGTTGACGCTGTATAATAGGACAAATCATGTCAATGTTAAATATCATAAACCTCCAGTGTGGAATTGTCACATTGAGGATAAACACAGCATTAGTACTGGTATGCTGATTCCTTCTACCACTAAATACATAAATATGTGTTAAATTTTATTTATTGTTCCGTTTTATCTTATCACTTAATATTTCAGTATTTATCAATTGAGCTTGGTACATAAATATTGTAACTGTAAATGAAAGAATATATATAATGGTAGTTATGCAGTTGTCAGTTTCTATTGATTGTCCATTCTTGATAGCCACTTTCTCTAGAGTTTATATAAACCTATTACATGATTAAGAATGTACATATATACGTCAAGAATTGTTTTCTTTCAACACACATTTTATTAAAATCACCAGTTGTTGCAGTAATATAAGGGGGAAAGGGTAGCTTAACTTAGAGGCCGCTGTTAGCTACATAGCTTATTTTTCCGAGTGGAGAAAATAAGGCACAGCATACTTATTTTTAACAAGTAAAGAAGATCATACATATGTAACAGGAGAAATATACCAAAAGGTAATTGCAATCCGTAAATCGAAGAAGGACAGATAATACACTAGCTCGAAGAAGGACAGTAAAGGGACAAAAGAACAACCAACGATCCTCAAGGATCTATAAGGATAAATTTCCCCTTTCCCCATTGAAATTAGTAACCACTGTGTTGAAATGAAATAACATTAGGCTGGTATGTCAAACAACACTGGCAAGATTATTATGTTTGGCTGAAAACGTGGGGGTCCAAATACAATTTGGGAAAAAAAAGTCAGTCTTCTATAACTAAACGTCAGAGAATACCAAAGGGCAATCCAAAAATGACAATCTAGAGAAACTGATAACTTAGGGTACACAAGACGAAATAAAAAAAGCAAAAACACAACACAATGTATGTTGGACACCACTATGCACACACACACACACACAATTAACGTAAATAAGACATGCGCCCTCCAACAAACAACTGGTTAAACAGGAACCACACATAGGCTGTGTGAGATTGATGTAAATATTACAAATGGTGTGATTTTCTTTACACATTACGAACAATACTACATCTACATACATGTGCAAATCTAACCTTTGCAGTATTCATGGCTTACACAATATCAATGCATATTATAACAACATAAGCTTTGTGAATTTCCAATGTGTCTTTGTTTAAATTTCGTCCTGCCTTTGTTTATCTGTTTTTAATGATCCAGAACGGTTATGCATACCGATTTTTTGATATATCAATTTGCCAGAAATATCATACGGATTGGGCTTTGTAATATAATATTACATGCAGAAATAGAATATAAAAGAAACAGTGATTTATTTTATTCTCAATATGTTTATAAAAAGCGTGTAATGTACCATTTTGTTAACATCGTTAAGACATTAACAACAAGATCAGGATAAATTACATCAATTTAACTATTTTATGGACCTTAATCCACAGTTGTGATATAATACAAACAAGATGACATTTACTTAACATTTAATGTGCTAATGTCAATAAACGATAGAGAATACTGAAGTGGTAGCAAAAAATGGAAAATCCATAGAAATTGGCAACGCATGTCACACAAGACAAAGAATAAAAACCAATCAAAAACAAGCAAAAAACGAACACAATGTGCGTTGGACACCATTATCCGCAAGCAAACACAAATAACTTTAATAAGACATGAGCCCTCTTACAAACAACTGGAGGTAAAGACGAACCAACCAACGCTTGTATGCGGAAATCACAACACGGAACCCAAAGCGTAAAGACACAAAACACTAAAAAGATGAGCAACACGGATCTTAATGACCGGTAAATCTTTTGTAAAAGCACTACACCTATGATTTCAAAGCGTATTTATTAATATCGATAGCAATTTAACTGCTTTATTCAATCAAATTAAGACCAATTTGAAGAAATATTAGAGAATACCGAAAAGCCAATCAAAAGTTCGAAATTAATTTCGCAAACCACGACATTTTGCTTAAAATAAAAACTGGATATATACAAACAGATGAGGGTGGGGTCAACACGCAATACAAAAGCAATAAAAAACAAAAGATGGGAACTTATGCGGTTAATATTTATGGATGGCTAATTTGTAAGCTTACTCTACCGCAACGAACAATAGAAAGTCAAACGAACATGCAATACATATTCAAGATCATTTGCATATTGCAGTCTATATACAGGTAGGACGATTTTGAAGTGGTAACCAAAGAATAATATATCGATTTTCTATATTTAAATGAATGCTCTAAGACGATGGTTGTATCGTGGTGCATTATCGTGTGCGATGTGTTTCCTACAAGCGTTGACGCTGTATAATAGGACAAATCATGTCAATGTTAAATATCATAAACCTCCAGTGTGGAATTGTCACATTGAGGATAAACACAGCATTAGTACTGGTATGCTGATTCCTTCTACCACTAAATACATAAATATGTGTTAAATTTTATTTATTGTTCCGTTTTATCTTATCACTTAATATTTCAGTATTTATCAATTGAGCTTGGTACATAAATATTGTAACTGTAAATGTAAATGAAAGAATATATATAATGGTAGTTATGCAGTTGTCAGTTTCTATTGATTGTCCATTCTTGATAGCCACTTTCTCTCGAGTTTATATAAACCTATTACATGATTAAGAATGTACATATATACGTCAAGAATTGTTTTCTTTCAACACACATTTTATTAAAATCACCAGTTGTTGCAGTAATATAAGGGGGAAAGGGTAGCTTAACTTAGAGGCCGCTGTTAGCTACATAGCTTATTTTTCCGAGTGGAGAAAATAAGGCACAGCATACTTATTTTTAACAAGTAAAGAAGATCATACATATGTAACAGGAGAAATATACCAAAAGGTAATTGCAATCCGTAAATCGAAGAAGGACAGATAATACACTAGCTCGAAGAAGGACAGTAAAGGGACAAAAGAACAACCAACGATCCTCAAGGATCTATAAGGATAAATTTCCCCTTTCCCCATTGAAATTAGTAGCCACTGTGTTGAAATGAAATAACATTAGGCTGGTATGTCAAACAACACTGGCAAGATTATTATGTTTGGCTGAAAACGTGGGGGTCCAAATACAATTTGGGAAAAAAAGTCAGTCTTCTATAACTAAACGTCAGAGAATACCAAAGGGCAATCCAAAAATGACAATCTAGAGAAACTGATAACTTAGGGTACACAAGACGAAATAAAAAAAGCAAAAACACAACACAATGTATGTTGGACACCACTATGCACACACACACACACACACAATTAACGTAAATAAGACATGCGCCCTCCAACAAACAACTGGTTAAACAGGAACCACACATAGGCTGTGTGAGATTGATGTACATATTACAAATGGTGTGATTTTCTTTACACATTACGAACAATACTACATCTACATACATGTGCAAATCTAACCTTTGCAGTATTCGTGGCTTACACAATATCAATGCATATTATAACAACATAAGCTTTGTGAATTTCCAATGTGTCTTTGTTTAAATTTCGTCCTGCCTTTGTTTATCTGTTTTTAATGATCCAGAACGGTTATGCATACCGATTTTTTGATATATCAATTTGCCAGAAATATCATACGGATTGGGCTTTGTAATATAATATTACATGCAGAAATAGAATATAAAAGAAACAGTGATTTATTTTATTCTCAAAATGTTTATAAAAAGCGTGTAATGTACCATTTTGTTAACATCGTTAAGACATTAACAACAAGATCAGGATAAATTACATCAATTTAACTATTGTATGGACCTTAATCCACAGTTGTGATATAATACAAACAAGATGACATTTACTTAACATTTAATGTGCTAATGTCAATAAACGATAGAGAATACTGAAGTGGTAGCAAAAAATGGAAAATCCATAGAAATTGGCAACGCATGTCACACAAGACAAAGAATAAAAACCAATCAAAAACAAGCAAAAAACGAACACAATGTGCGTTGGACACCACTATCCGCAAGCAAACACAAATAACTTTAATAAGACATGAGCCCTCTTACAAACAACTGGAAGTAAAGACGAACCAACCAACGCTTGTATGCGGAAATCACAACACGGAACCCAAAGCGTAAAGACACAAAACACTAAAAAGATGAGCAACACGGATCTTAATGACCGGTAAATCTTTTGTAAAAGCACTACACCTATGATTTCAAAGCGTATTTATTAATACCGATAGCAATTTAACTGCTTTATTCAATCAAATTAAGACCAATTTGAAGAAATATTAGAGAATACCGAAAAGCCAATCAAAAGTTCGAAATTAATTTCGCAAACCACGACATTTTGCTTAAAATAAAAACTGGATATATACAAACAGATGAGGGTGGGGTCAACACGCAATACAAAAGCAATAAAAAACAAAAGATGGGAACTTATGCGGTTAATATTTATGGATGGCTAATTTGTAAGCTTACTCTACCGCAACGAACAATAGAAAGTCAAACGAACATGCAATACATATTCAAGATCATTTGCATATTGCAGTCTATATACAGGTAGGACGATTTTGAAGTGGTAACCAAAGAATAATATATCGATTTTCTATATTTAAATGAATGCTCTAAGACGATGGTTGTATCGTGGTGCATTATCGTGTGCGATGTGTTTCCTACAAGCGTTGACGCTGTATAATAGGACAAATCATGTCAATGTTAAATATCATAAACCTCCAGTGTGGAATTGTCACATTGAGGATAAACACAGCATTAGTACTGGTATGCTGATTCCTTCTACCACTAAATACATAAATATGTGTTAAATTTTATTTATTGTTCCGTTTTATCTTATCACTTAATATTTCAGTATTTATCAATTGAGCTTGGTACATAAATATTGTAACTGTAAATGAAAGAATATATATAATGGTAGTTATGCAGTTGTCAGTTTCTATTGATTGTCCATTCTTGATAGCCACTTTCTCTAGAGTTTATATAAACCTATTACATGATTAAGAATGTACATATATACGTCAAGAATTGTTTTCTTTCAACACACATTTTATTAAAATCACCAGTTGTTGCAGTAATATAAGGGGGAAAGGGTAGCTTAACTTAGAGGCCGCTGTTAGCTACATAGCTTATTTTTCCGAGTGGAGAAAATAAGGCACAGCATACTTATTTTTAACAAGTAAAGAAGATCATACATATGTAACAGGAGAAATATACCAAAAGGTAATTGCAATCCGTAAATCGAAGAAGGACAGATAATACACTAGCTCGAAGAAGGACAGTAAAGGGACAAAAGAACAACCAACGATCCTCAAGGATCTATAAGGATAAATTTCCCCTTTCCCCATTGAAATTAGTAGCCACTGTGTTGAAATGAAATAACATTAGGCTGGTATGTCAAACAACACTGGCAAGATTATTATGTTTGGCTGAAAACGTGGGGGTCCAAATACAATTTGGGAAAAAAAGTCAGTCTTCTATAACTAAACGTCAGAGAATACCAAAGGGCAATCCAAAAATGACAATCTAGAGAAACTGATAACTTAGGGTACACAAGACGAAATAAAAAAAGCAAAAACACAACACAATGTATGTTGGACACCACTATGCACACACACACACACACACAATTAACGTAAATAAGACATGCGCCCTCCAACAAACAACTGGTTAAACAGGAACCACACATAGGCTGTGTGAGATTGATGTACATATTACAAATGGTGTGATTTTCTTTACACATTACGAACAATATTACATCTACATACATGTGCAAATCTAACCTTTGCAGTATTCATGGCTTACACAATATCAATGCATATTATAACAACATAAGCTTTGTGAATTTCCAATGTGTCTTTGTTTAAATTTCGTCCTGCCTTTGTTTATCTGTTTTTAATGATCCAGAACGGTTATGCATACCGATTTTTTTATATATCAATTTGCCAGAAATATCATACGGATTGGGCTTTGTAATATAATATTACATGCAGAAATAGAATATAAAAGAAACAGTGATTTATTTTATTCTCAAAATGTTTATAAAAAGCGTGTAATGTACCATTTTGTTAACATCGGTAAGACATTAACAACAAGATCAGGATAAATTACATCAATTTAACTATTGTATGGACCTTAATCCACAGTTGTGATATAATACAAACAAGATGACATTTACTTAACATTTAATGTGCTAATGTCAATAAACGATAGAGAATACTGAAGTGGTAGCAAAAAATGGAAAATCCATAGAAATTGGCAACGCATGTCACACAAGACAAAGAATAAAAACCAATCAAAAACAAGCAAAAAACGAACACAATGTGCGTTGGACACCACTATCCGCAAGCAAACACAAATAACTTTAATAAGACATGAGCCCTCTTACAAACAACTGGAGGTAAAGACGAACCAACCAACGCTTGTATGCGGAAATCACAACACGGAACCCAAAGCGTAAAGACACAAAACACTAAAAAGATGAGCAACACGGATCTTAATGACCGGTCAATCTTTTGTAAAAGCACTACACCTATGATTTCAAAGCGTATTTATTAATATCGATAGCAATTTAACTGCTTTATTCAATCAAATTAAGACCAATTTGAAGAAATATTAGAGAATACCGAAAAGCCAATCAAAAGTTCGAAATTAATTTCGCAAACCACGACATTTTGCTTAAAATAAAAACTGGATATATACAAACAGATGAGGGTGGGGTCAACACGCAATACAAAAGCAATAAAAAACAAAAGATGGGAACTTATGCGGTTAATATTTATGGATGGCTAATTTGTAAGCTTACTCTACCGCAACGAACAATAGAAAGTCAAACGAACATGCAATACATATTCAAGATCATTTGCATATTGCAGTCTATATACAGGTAGGACGATTTTGAAGTGGTAACCAAAGAATAATATATCGATTTTCTATATTTAAATGAATGCTCTAAGACGATGGTTGTATCGTGGTGCATTATCGTGTGCGATGTGTTTCCTACAAGCGTTGACGCTGTATAATAGGACAAATCATGTCAATGTTAAATATCATAAACCTCCAGTGTGGAATTGTCACATTGAGGATAAACACAGCATTAGTACTGGTATGCTGATTCCTTCTACCACTAAATACATAAATATGTGTTAAATTTTATTTATTGTTCCGTTTTATCTTATCACTTAATATTTCAGTATTTATCAATTGAGCTTGGTACATAAATATTGTAACTGTAAATGTAAATGAAAGAATATATATAATGGTAGTTATGCAGTTGTCAGTTTCTATTGATTGTCCATTCTTGATAGCCACTTTCTCTAGAGTTTATATAAACCTATTACATGATTAAGAATGTACATATATACGTCAAGAATTGTTTTCTTTCAACACACATTTTATTAAAATCACCAGTTGTTGCAGTAATATAAGGGGGAAAGGGTAGCTTAACTTAGAGGCCGCTGTTAGCTACATAGCTTATTTTTCCGAGTGGAGAAAATAAGGCACAGCATACTTATTTTTAACAAGTAAAGAAGATCATACATATGTAACAGGAGAAATATACCAAAAGGTAATTGCAATCCGTAAATCGAAGAAGGACAGATAATACACTAGCTCGAAGAAGGACAGTAAAGGGACAAAAGAACAACCAACGATCCTCAAGGATCTATAAGGATAAATTTCCCCTTTCCCCATTGAAATTAGTAGCCACTGTGTTGAAATGAAATAACATTAGGCTGGTATGTCAAACAACACTGGCAAGATTATTATGTTTGGCTGAAAACGTGGGGGTCCAAATACAATTTGGGAAAAAAAGTCAGTCTTCTATAACTAAACGTCAGAGAATACCAAAGGGCAATCCAAAAATGACAATCTAGAGAAACTGATAACTTAGGGTACACAAGACGAAATAAAAAAAGCAAAAACACAACACAATGTATGTTGGACACCACTATGCACACACACACACACACACAATTAACGTAAATAAGACATGCGCCCTCCAACAAACAACTGGTTAAACAGGAACCACACATAGGCTGTGTGAGATTGATGTACATATTACAAATGGTGTGATTTTCTTTACACATTACGAACAATACTACATCTACATACATGTGCAAATCTAACCTTTGCAGTATTCGTGGCTTACACAATATCAATGCATATTATAACAACATAAGCTTTGTGAATTTCCAATGTGTCTTTGTTTAAATTTCGTCCTGCCTTTGTTTATCTGTTTTTAATGATCCAGAACGGTTATGCATACCGATTTTTTGATATATCAATTTGCCAGAAATATCATACGGATTGGGCTTTGTAATATAATATTACATGCAGAAATAGAATATAAAAGAAACAGTGATTTATTTTATTCTCAAAATGTTTATAAAAAGCGTGTAATGTACCATTTTGTTAACATCGTTAAGACATTAACAACAAGATCAGGATAAATTACATCAATTTAACTATTGTATGGACCTTAATCCACAGTTGTGATATAATACAAACAAGATGACATTTACTTAACATTTAATGTGCTAATGTCAATAAACGATAGAGAATACTGAAGTGGTAGCAAAAAATGGAAAATCCATAGAAATTGGCAACGCATGTCACACAAGACAAAGAATAAAAACCAATCAAAAACAAGCAAAAAACGAACACAATGTGCGTTGGACACCACTATCCGCAAGCAAACACAAATAACTTTAATAAGACATGAGCCCTCTTACAAACAACTGGAAGTAAAGACGAACCAACCAACGCTTGTATGCGGAAATCACAACACGGAACCCAAAGCGTAAAGACACAAAACACTAAAAAGATGAGCAACACGGATCTTAATGACCGGTAAATCTTTTGTAAAAGCACTACACCTATGATTTCAAAGCGTATTTATTAATACCGATAGCAATTTAACTGCTTTATTCAATCAAATTAAGACCAATTTGAAGAAATATTAGAGAATACCGAAAAGCCAATCAAAAGTTCGAAATTAATTTCGCAAACCACGACATTTTGCTTAAAATAAAAACTGGATATATACAAACAGATGAGGGTGGGGTCAACACGCAATACAAAAGCAATAAAAAACAAAAGATGGGAACTTATGCGGTTAATATTTATGGATGGCTAATTTGTAAGCTTACTCTACCGCAACGAACAATAGAAAGTCAAACGAACATGCAATACATATTCAAGATCATTTGCATATTGCAGTCTATATACAGGTAGGACGATTTTGAAGTGGTAACCAAAGAATAATATATCGATTTTCTATATTTAAATGAATGCTCTAAGACGATGGTTGTATCGTGGTGCATTATCGTGTGCGATGTGTTTCCTACAAGCGTTGACGCTGTATAATAGGACAAATCATGTCAATGTTAAATATCATAAACCTCCAGTGTGGAATTGTCACATTGAGGATAAACACAGCATTAGTACTGGTATGCTGATTCCTTCTACCACTAAATACATAAATATGTGTTAAATTTTATTTATTGTTCCGTTTTATCTTATCACTTAATATTTCAGTATTTATCAATTGAGCTTGGTACATAAATATTGTAACTGTAAATGAAAGAATATATATAATGGTAGTTATGCAGTTGTCAGTTTCTATTGATTGTCCATTCTTGATAGCCACTTTCTCTAGAGTTTATATAAACCTATTACATGATTAAGAATGTACATATATACGTCAAGAATTGTTTTCTTTCAACACACATTTTATTAAAATCACCAGTTGTTGCAGTAATATAAGGGGGAAAGGGTAGCTTAACTTAGAGGCCGCTGTTAGCTACATAGCTTATTTTTCCGAGTGGAGAAAATAAGGCACAGCATACTTATTTTTAACAAGTAAAGAAGATTATACTTATGTAACAGGAGAAATATACCAAAAGGTAATTGCAATCCGTAAATCGAAGAAGGACAGATAATACACTAGCTCGAAGAAGGACAGTAAAGGGACAAAAGAACAACCAACGATCCTCAAGGATCTATAAGGATAAATTTCCCCTTTCCCCATTGAAATTAGTAGCCACTGTGTTGAAATGAAATAACATTAGGCTGGTATGTCAAACAACACTGGCAAGATTATTATGTTTGGCTGAAAACGTGGGGGTCCAAATACAATTTGGGAAAAAAAGTCAGTCTTCTATAACTAAACGTCAGAGAATACCAAAGGGCAATCCAAAAATGACAATCTAGAGAAACTGATAACTTAGGGTACACAAGACGAAATAAAAAAAGCAAAAACACAACACAATGTATGTTGGACACCACTATGCACACACACACACACACACAATTAACGTAAATAAGACATGCGCCCTCCAACAAACAACTGGTTAAACAGGAACCACACATAGGCTGTGTGAGATTGATGTAAATATTACAAATGGTGTGATTTTCTTTACACATTACGAACAATACTACATCTACATACATGTGCAAATCTAACCTTTGCAGTATTCATGGCTTACACAATATCAATGCATATTATAACAACATAAGCTTTGTGAATTTCCAATGTGTCTTTGTTTAAATTTCGTCCTGCCTTTGTTTATCTGTTTTTAATGATCCAGAACGGTTATGCATACCGATTTTTTGATATATCAATTTGCCAGAAATATCATACGGATTGGGCTTTGTAATATAATATTACATGCAGAAATAGAATATAAAAGAAACAGTGATTTATTTTATTCTCAAAATGTTTATAAAAAGCGTGTAATGTACCATTTTGTTAACATCGTTAAGACATTAACAACAAGATCAGGATAAATTACATCAATTTAACTATTGTATGGACCTTAATCCACAGTTGTGATATAATACAAACAAGATGACATTTACTTAACATTTAATGTGCTTATGTCAATAAACGATAGAGAATACTGAAGTGGTAGCAAAAAATGGAAAATCCATAGAAATTGGCAACGCATGTCACACAAGACAAAGAATAAAAACCAATCAAAAACAAGCAAAAAACGAACACAATGTGCGTTGGACACCACTATCCGCAAGCAAACACAAATAACTTTAATAAGACATGAGCCCTCTTACAAACAACTGGAGGTAAAGACGAACCAACCAACGCTTGTATGCGGAAATCACAACACGGAACCCAAAGCGTAAAGACACATAATAGGAGAACACAAAACACTAAAAAGATGAGCAACACGGATCTTAATGACCGGTAAATCTTTTGTAAAAGCACTACACCTATGATTTCAAAGCGTATTTATTAATACCGATAGCAATTTAACTGCTTTATTCAATCAAATTAAGACCAATTTGAAGAAATATTAGAGAATACCGAAAAGCCAATCAAAAGTTCGAAATTAATTTCGCAAACCACGACATTTTGCTTAAAATAAAAACTGGATATATACAAACAGATGAGGGTGGGGTCAACACGCAATACAAAAGCAATAAAAAACAAAAGATGGGAACTTATGCGGTTAATATTTATGGATGGCTAATTTGTAAGCTTACTCTACCGCAACGAACAATAGAAAGTCAAACGAACATGCAATACATATTCAAGATCATTTGCATATTGCAGTCTATATACAGGTAGGACGATTTTGAAGTGGTAACCAAAGAATAATATATCGATTTTCTATATTTAAATGAATGCTCTAAGACGATGGTTGTATCGTGGTGCATTATCGTGTGCGATGTGTTTCCTACAAGCGTTGACGCTGTATAATAGGACAAATCATGTCAATGTTAAATATCATAAACCTCCAGTGTGGAATTGTCACATTGAGGATAAACACAGCATTAGTACTGGTATACTGATTCCTTCTACCACTAAATACATAAATATGTGTTAAATTTTATTTATTGTTCCGTTTTATCTTATCACTTAATATTTCAGTATTTATCAATTGAGCTTGGTACATAAATATTGTAACTGTAAATGAAAGAATATATATAATGGTAGTTATGCAGTTGTCAGTTTCTATTGATTGTCCATTCTTGATAGCCACTTTCTCTAGAGTTTATATAAACCTATTACATGATTAAGAATGTACATATATACGTCAAGAATTGTTTTCTTTCAACACACATTTTATTAAAATCACCAGTTGTTGCAGTAATATATGGGGGAAAGGGTAGCTTAACTTAGAGGCCGTTGTTAGCTACATAGCTTATTTTTCCGAGTGGAGAAAATAAGGCACAGCATACTTATTTTTAACAAGTAAAGAAGATCATACATATGTAACAGGAGAAATATACCAAAAGGTAATTGCAATCCGTAAATCGAAGAAGGACAGATAATACACTAGCTCGAAGAAGGACAGTAAAGGGACAAAAGAACAACCAACGATCCTCAAGGATCTATAAGGATAAATGTCCCCTTTCCCCATTGAAATTAGTAGCCACTGTGTTGAAATGAAATAACATTAGGCTGGTATGTCAAACAACACTGGCAAGATTATTATGTTTGGCTGAAAACGTGGGGGTCCAAATACAATTTGGGAAAAAAAGTCAGTCTTCTATAACTAAACGTCAGAGAATACCAAAGGGCAATCCAAAAATGACAATCTAGAGAAACTGATAACTTAAGGTACACAAGACGAAATAAAAAAGGGAAAAACACAACACAATGTACAATTTAGATAGCCCTGCAACATCAAATAATCAATACTTCATATTAGTAAGATTTTATTATTCCTCTAATGAGTATTTTGATATCAAGTCGTCATTTGTTTGTTCATTTTGTCCTTCCATTTTCGATTAAAGGACCGCCCTGGTCGCCTCTACTTTTCATATGCCGACCTTTTGGCTTTTTTATTCTCTGTAGATAAATCGATAGGTAGTGGGTGCTTTTTTCCAGATTTAAACCCCTCCGTAAACTTAATTGGCCCAATCGTAACTACTCGGCCATTCTCGCTACCCTGCAAATAACCTCGTACGTACATAGTAGAAATTCTTCTTAAATTGTTTGCCGGAAGTTAAATATAGTCCACCAAAATCCAATATGGAAGACATACTAAGTAAAATCTAATCATGCAAAGCTAATTAAAACTTTAATTGAAATATAGAAAATTGCTTAAAATATAACTTTATCAAACTTTCATGTAACTGACACGTGATAAGTAGTGCGATTTTTACGCCTAATGCATACGAGGTTATTTGCAGGGTAGCGAGAATGGCCGAGTAGTTACGATTGTTAATTGGCCATGCAGCCATAACGGAAATGATCAAATTACAATTTACAACGATTATCGATAGGATACGAAATAAAATCCGGAATGGGAACTGGTTCCCGAAATTTAGCATAAACAGAAAGGAACAGAAATTTTTACCGATTTGCTTACGACTTTTGACTTTATTAACGATAATCAAAGATCCTTCGCTTAGCGGTCTAAGAGGTAACCAGGACCGACAGAAATTTGATTTTTGACAGCCCCAAGCAGTACAAATGTTTGCCGGTCATTAGGTCTGACACAAAGACATCATTTGCCGGACCCTCTAAAATTATGCCCCCCTAGGTCCGACAGGGCCGACGGTTAGCTGCATCTCTGGTGTCCAAAATTGCATACCATCAATCATGTTCATCAAGCCTACCAGAATACATTTGAAGCCCAATAAAGGGAGTCTGAAATTCCAGTCACTCAAAATTTTGTCGTAGCACCTCTTGTTATCTTGTAAAACATAATCTTGTGATGGCACCAAAGGCAAGTTTAACTTACCTGCCGACAACGCAAGCCCGAAGGCCGTTGGCGTCAGCTCCCCCTGAATCTGGGTCGTTTCGCCCTGCGAGTCGTCTTCCCCGGGTCGCTTCGCCCTCATTTATTAATACATGTAGTACTTTAAAAAATGCAATATGGAAAATACCATTGCAAATATTCGTATTTTGGATGTTGTAAGGCTTGTTCATGGGTACTTTATTTTTGTCTTTCTCATAATTAACATGCTTTCTTGACGTGTTTAATATTGTGTATGGCTTCACTTTCATTGTTTGACAATTCAGGCTGTCCAAATTCCGGTGGCTTCATTTTACAATATTGGCGATAGGAAAACTAACATAATACATAGTGGTGTACCGATCATCGGAAACATCAACTAATCAGTCGGAAGTCATCATACGATCCGATGATCGATTCTTAAACCTTGTGGTCGATTCTGATTCTATAGTGTCTAAAATATATATATGCTTAACTTTGTTCTTTGGTTGGTTTTTTTGTCTGTCTCCATACTGACAAAAATATTGCAGTTTTATCCCAGCTGGGTTTATGTGCCCTCATACTGACAAGCATCTGGCAATTTTGTCGAAGCGTACTTTTGACACTCAGTCAATACACATATTTGGACTAGTCTATTATTTATCTACTTCCCGGAATAATCCATTTTATATCAGGTGTTACACATATGGAAAACGATCTTTTGTTTTGTTGTAAGTTAATCAGGGGTTGAACATTTGTTTGGGCAGGCCCAAACCCAGGGCTTTTTAAACTTTTTTAACCCAAGTCCGGTCAGTGATTTGCCAAGTCCCAATTTGTAGGATAAAATTTGAAATTTTACTTGCTTGTCAACTAAAGTTTGTGCAATTGATGCAGCAAAAGTTTTACCACCATTAATATTTCTAGTGTTCACCCAGGTCAAGTCCATTTTTAACTTGTATTTCACATATCAATTCATAATCTGAAAATGGTTTTCCAGCTTTGACAACACCGCAGGCAGTATTAAACAAACTTTGAAGACGTTTTCTCTGACTTTCATCTAATTTCAATAATGACTGGCCTATTGGGGTGTCAGCAAATGTAAAAGGCCCGTGAAGGACCGGCAGCTGCCTAGGGATCATCAAATTCCTTAAACTAATGCTTGACATATAAGAAGTGCTCCTGGTGTTTATCAATGCGTAAATGTTTAGTTCCCTGAGTAAGGGCATCTTTCCTATCTGACAAGTGTGGAAATTTTCTACAGTACTTGCAGTACATTTCCTGAGCATTCTCGTCAAAGACGACCCAAGTAAATTTATCTATCCATGAGTTTTGAAATGTTCTCGTTCGTTTCTCCCTATCATACTTAAGATCTTTATTTCTGGGAGTTTCAGGATCAGTTGGCTCGTCGTTCGCTTTCCGTTTTTCCGCTTTTTTGACTAAAATTAAAATTAAGCAATTTTAATTTAGTAGATAGCATAAGTGAGGCATCAATTCCATCAACACAGCGGAACTGCTGCTAGATGCCGCAATTGCACCAAACACCAAGAGTACATATAGCACAGCCATACAAAAAATGTTAATATTTTTAGATAAGTGTTTTCCTAAATCTGAACTTGTTGACTTTACCGTGGAAAAAAATGTTTTATTCATAGATTATTTATTCGAAGAAGGAAAATCTCCTAACACCATTTCTACATATCTTGCAGCTTTGTCATATTATCTGAAATTCAAAGTCAAACCTGACATTACCAACAATTTCATTATTAAGAAATTAGTAAATGGTGATAAACGCCTAGCAGCAGGTCCAGATATTCACCGTCCAATAACAGTTACAGTACTTGGTCATTTATTACACGCTTTGGCACATGTGACAAAATCGTACTACCAAAGAATCATGTTTGAGGCTATGCTTCTATTAGCATGTTTTGCATTCTTGAGAATTGGGGAAATAACTTCACGTTCAAAGACCTATCAAAATTTGCTGCTGTTTCATGATGTCACATTACAAATATATAAATCTGGTCAAACTACAGGTAATCTGAAGATGTCACATTTTAAACATAACACTTCTAAACAACCGGTCCTACTGGAAATTAAGAGTCAAGCTAAAGCCAACTATTGCCCGGTACGAAAACTAAGAGAATTGTTACGTTTACGTGGAAGATCCAAAGGTCCAATTGTTTGCTACAGGGATCTAAGTCCTATTAAAAGGAGTGAATTTTGTTCAGTTTTCAATGAAGCTTTATTGTTTGCAAATTACGATATAACTCATTAAGAATCGCATAGTTTTCGCATTGGGGCGGCAACAACATCACATATGATGGGAATACCTGATAATAGAATTAAAGCTATGGGTCGCTGGCATTCTGACTCTTTTCTAAGATACATTCGTGTTCCACTTTTACCTAGTATAGGCATTTGACTCATTTTAGGTCATTTCAGCTATGTTATGTACATACATATACTTGTATACAAGACTGTCTGAGACGGCTTGTATGCGTATGTATTACTTTTGGAAATATTAATGAGCATAGGGGTTTTCGTTATTTCATGTGTCAAAATTATTTATTTACATGTGGCAAATACACAGACTGTCTGAGGCGGCTGTGATAGTTGTATTGATAAAGGGTTTACTGCTTAATACATGGTATGCGCTTGTGGATGTTCTGATTGCAATCAGGTTACATTACAGACTGTCTGAGGCGGCTGTAATCTTATATATAATCAGTTATATTACTTGCCAATTAAATTTACCATTGACTGTCTGAAGCGGTTGTGATTGTTCATGAATTTTGCTACATAGATATATATTGACCAATGTGACTTGCGTTCAATTTTGTCATTGTGTTTTAATATTTCAATTTTGTTATGCTTCCATAGTACTTTTCAGCGACATATGCTATGTGGGACTTGTCCCTATTTTAGTTTGAATGGTGACACATTCTACAAGATGAGATTTTAGTGCATTGCATATAGCATGCTCGTGAGATCTTCAATTATATATGATTTGCTAATTACAAAGTTGACTCGGAAGGAAGGTCGTGTGTAGAAATTCAGTCTGTATGGTTGAAATATTAACAGTTTAACGCCCTATATGATAGGGTAGTGACTTCTAATTGTAAACAACACAAGGAGTGTAAATGTTACATTGTGGATGAATCTGACTTTAATACTGGTGATGGTGAGGCGCACAGCAGTGCAAATCCTTTATCATAAGACTGATGTAACACACTTAATGTAGCGGAAGTAGACTGTATAGACTGCATGCTGAAGATTATGCCAAATACTGCAATTCACACTGAAGTTACCACACTTTGTAACATTACATTTGCGGAACATTTGGGAATATTATTAATGCTCAGAAGTTATTCCTGTGTTTTGACTGTTTATTTCACTATTATCCAGAATATTTAACCGTCCATGACGTTGTTATACAGTCTCATTAATACGACAATTTGTTGTGATACTGACTCATTAACCGTCCAGACAGCTGTTATACAGTAACATTATTTGGCCGTTATATCCATATGTTATCCAGAATTTCATACCGTCCAGTTCATTGTCATAAAGATTCATTACACATTCGTTATCCATACCTGAAGCTATGTCACCACCAGTCCGAGAAATACTTATAAAGGGGCAATGTGACTGTCATGACTGTTGATATTAACTTGATCTTGACATGCATGCATAGTTTATATGTTTGTACTTTACTGGTAGTATATATTTAAGGCTTACAAGTTTCACCTTATTATTTGATATTGTTGTCCTATTTTTCTTGTATTACAAGCCACCTTGGTACATTTCAGGTTTATATTCCATGAGGCATAATTTTAGGAATATGCAGAGGTTCATTTCATATAAACAGCAGAAGCTTTGTGGCGCTTTGTATGCCCCACCTTCGCTCAATTGTTGAGATATTTTTATGTGATGTTTTTATTGATTTAATCTAGTCATTTATTTTATACTTTTTGACGTAGATTATGCTGTATATATTTGATGTTTTTAATGCCCCACCTTCGCTCAATTTTTTTGATATTTTTATGTGATGTTTTTATTGATTTAGGCTAGTCATTTGTTTTAGACTTTTTGACGTAGATTATGTTGTATATATTGGATACTAGTCTATATGTTTATAAATATTATGTTGAATTGGCTCTTTATTAAAATGCTCTTATCGACAAACATATCTTGTCTATCATTTATTGTCAGATGCCTTGTCCTTGAGCGAACAGAGCTCACATTATGCATCACAAGACATTGTTGTGGATATTCCTCATTTAAGGGATCATAATTGTGGATTAAGGTCAATTCAATAGTTATATTGATGTAATTTATCCCGATCTTGATGTTAATGTCTTAATGATGTTAACAAAATGGTACATTACACGCTTTCTATAAGCATTTAGAGAATAAGATAAATAAATGTTTCTTTTACATTCTATTTCTGCATGTAATGTTATATTACAAAGCCCACTCCATATGATATTTCTGGCAAATTGATCTATCAAAAAATCGATATGCATAACCGTTCTGGATCATTAAATACAGGTAAGCATAGGAATAGTCATCAATAAGGACGAAATTTAAGCAAAGACACATTGGAAATTCACAAAGCTTATATTGTTATAATATGCATTGATATTGTGTAAACCATGAATATTGCAAAGGTTTTATTTGCATATGTATGTCGATGTAATATTGTTCGTGATGTGTAAAGAAAATCACACCATTTGTAATGTTTACATAAATCTCACACAGACTATGTTTTATTCCTGTTTTACCAGTTGTTTGTTGGAGGGCGCATGTCTTATTTACGTTAATTGTGTGTGTGTGTGTGTGTGTGTGTGTGTGTGTGTATAGTGGTGTGCAACATACATTGTGTTGTGTTTTTGCTTTTTTTATTTCGTCTTGTGTACCCTAAGTTTTCAGATTCTCTAGATTGTCATTTTTGGATTGCCCTTTGGTATTCTCTTCCGTTTAGTTATAGAAGACTGACTTTTTTTCCCAAATTGTATTTGGACCCCCACGTTTTCAGCCAAACATAATAATCTTGCCAGTGTTGTTTGACATACCAGCCTAATGTTATTTCATTTCAACACAGTGACTACTAATTTCAATGGAGAAAGGGGAAATTTCTTCTTATAGATCCTTGAGGATCGTTGTTTGTCCTTTTGTCCCTTTACTGTCCTTCTTCGAGCCAGTGTATTATCTGTCCTTCATCGATTTACGGATTGCAATTACCCTTTGATATATTTCTCCTGTTACATATGTATGATCTTCTTTACTTGTAAAAAATAAGCATGTTGTGCCTTATTTTCTCCACTCGGACAAATAAGCTATGTAGCTAACAGCGGCCTCTAATTTAAGCTACCCTTTCCCCCTTATATTACTGCAACAACTGGTGATTTCAATAAAATGTGTGTTGAAAGAAAACAATTCTTGACGTATATATGTACATTCTTAATCATGTAATAGGTTTATATAAACGCTAGAGAAAGTGGCTATCAAGAATGGACAATCAATAGAAACTGACAACTGCATAACTACCATTATATATATTCTTTCATTTACAGTTACAATATTTATGTACCAAGCTCAATTGACAAATACTGAAATATTAAGTGATAAGATAAAACGGAACAATAAATAAAATTTAACACATATTTATGTATTTAGTGGTAGAAGGAATCAGTATACCAATACTAATGCTGTGTTTATCCTCAATGTGACAATTCCACACTGGAGGTTTATGATATTTATCATTGACATGATTTGTCCTATTATACAGCGTCAACGCTTGTAGGAAGCACATCGTACACGATAATGTACCACGATACAACCATCGTCTTAGAGCATTCATTTAAATATAGAAAATTGATATATTATTCTTTGGTTACCACTTCAAAATCGTCCTACCTGTATATAGACTGCAATATGCAAATGATTTTGAATATGTATTGCATGTTCGTTTGACTTTCTATTGTTCTTTGCGGTAGAGTAAGCTTACAAATTAGCCATCCATAAATATTAACCGCATAAGTTCCCATCTTTTTTTTTTATTGCTTTTGTATTGCGTGTTGACCCCAACCTCATCTGTTTGTATATATCCAGTTTTTATTTTAAGCAAATTGTCGTGGTTTACGAAATTAATTTCGAACTTTTGATTGGCTTTTCGGTATTCTCTAATATTTCTTCAAATTGGTCTTAATTTGATTGAATAAAGCAGTTAAATTGCTATCAATATTAATAAATACGCTTTGAACTCATAGGTGTAGTGCTTTTACAAAAGATTTACGGTCATTAAGATCCGTGTTGCTCATCTTTTTAGTGTTTTGTGTTCTCCTATTATGTTTCTTTACGTTTTGGGTTCCGTGTTGTGATTTCCGCATACAATCGATGGTTGCTTCGTCTTTACCTCCAGTTGTTTGTAAGAGGGCTCATGTCTTATTAACGTTATTTGTGTTGGCTTGCGGATAGTGGTGTCCAACGCACATTGTGTTCGATTTTTGCTTGTTTTTGTTTGGTTTTTATTCTTTGTCTTGTGTGACATGCGTTGCCAATTTCTATGGATTGTCCATTTTGTGCTACCACTTCAGTATTCTCTATCGTTTATTGACATTAGCACATTAAATGTTAGGTAAATGTCATCTTGTTTGTATTATATCACAGCTGTGGATTAAGGTCAATTCAATAGTTAAATTCATGTAATTTATCCCGATCTTGATGTTAATATCTTAACGATGTTAACAAAATGGTACATTACACGCTTTTTATAAACATTTTGAGAATAAAATAAATCACTGTTTCTTTTATATTCTATTTCTGCATGTAATATTATATTACAAAGCCCACTCCGTATGATATTTCTGGCAAATTGATATATCAAAAATACGGTATGCATAACCGTTCTGGATCATTAAAAACAGGTAAACAAAGGCAGGACGAAATTTAAGCAAAGAAACATTGGAAATTCACAAAGCTTATGTTGTTATAATATGCATTGATATTGTGTAAGCCATGAATACTGCAAAGGTTAGAAAATTAAATACTGAAGTGAACAGATATATACCTTTTTGACAAACAACTATTTTAAATGAACAAAATGTGTTTCATTTCCTTTATATTTACAACGGAAAGAGTGTTTTACAACAGTCACCTATAGTCACTATATGTAGGATCCTTTTTACAATTATGTTTATTTTGTTTTACTGCTAATGTGTTGAAAAAATATAATGGATAATTTTGACAACGCGTAACTTTTTATGTTTGGAGCTTAATTAGCATAGAAACAAGCATTAAGATTAACATTGATCGTAAGTTATATTGAATTGTTCATTTTTATCTTGATTTATTTTTGTGCCTCATCAGAATGATATAGCAACAACCAAAATTATGAAGTAAAGCAGGGTGAACAGGGCAGGGTAGAACATTCCTCTTGCAAACCCCAAAAATCAAAATAGACAAAAAACATTCATATGCAATTTTTCCTTATAAAAACAACAACCATATTTTTTATGACTATTCTGAGAATAATCAGAAGGGTCCGCCAATTCGAAAGACGTGATTAAAATACCGGTAAGCAAAAAATGTTTTCTTTACGCAGAGACATATTATATGTTACGCTTTGTTCAAATCAGAAATAACCGTTATGAAAACAGATTAATCTTTTTACTGTTGGCTAATAAGAATATTGTATTTCCATAACCAAATTATTATATTACGGAAGAGATGTACCCTGAAGTTTTGTATAATAAACTTTAAAAGTATTTATAATACTCATCGTCTGTAATTGTCAAATGAAAACTATTACAAATTATATGTTTACATAATCCTCTCAATTTTATGGCTTCCTACCCTGTAACTTTCTGTGCTTTTAGCTAAGAAGCAGAGCTTATGTGTAGCTTTATTGTAGTGCATGAACGATCGATTACAAAGTGCGATCTTATAAATAATATCATTAAAACAATTTTGCCCCGTAGTATAGGCCTATTTTAATTTTTTTACGAATTCATGGCATTGTTCGATATCCGTTCTTTTTTTTCACATAATTTCGTAGTTCTTCAATTTTCGAAAAAAATCTTTTGTAAATGTGTCTCATTAAAGACGGACCGTTTTCGCCGATTCGTTTGTTTTGCCATAAGTATAAAGAAACAAAACGTAAATCTGCAAAAAGTGATTGTGTAATATATTCATATATTTAGAATAATAAGAAAAATAAAAAGAATTACGCCTGACAAGCCATATCGACACTGAATGAGGACCCCGGTTTGACTCGCTTGTTTTGGGGCGCGGTGGTATTTAGACATCACGTGATAATTGGTATCGAGATGCTATCAAAATGGCGACATCCGTCTATCGTTGACCGAATTTTAAAATCGATTTCATTCCCTTATCCAACATAATAAAACGCTAATAGACATATAAACATCCATATTTATACATCAGGAAAAGTTTATAAAAAATATTTTTTTTTGCGAAGTTTCCCTTTAAGTGTAGATCAAAATATAGACATTGTTATCAAGGTACATAATTTTATTCTTAAAAGCAAAGATTTACATCATAATTCTATGTTGCATTTCATCTGTATTACTAATTTTATATCTTTCTGTTTTGTTATTCCACTGTTTATTATTGTTTTTTTAGATTTGTCATGTAGCATGTTCTATAACTTGTTTGCTATATTAGTCAATTATAATTCATAGGAGACGGATTAGTATAAGCTTAGCTTGTTTCCGAATCCTCTCATGTTAAAGTAAAAGTTGTGTGTATTGTAACATTATACCAGTTTATCATGAATAAATATGTTTATACCAACTACCAATTCTGGCCCAATCTTGACCTAATTTCTATTGTTTTACAACAATAGAAACATCATCTGATGGAATCTGCAGATTATTTTTCAAAACAGGGTCGGCTTTAAATATCCTTTTTTTTTCGTGGTAAATAGTGAAAACTTTATGATGCGTGAAATTAAAGGCATATTGTTTTCATACCCAAAAGCATTGTCGTTTTCGTACTGACCTTCATAAAATGAAGATTAACACCGAGTTATGCTGCAAAAGATACGATTTTTTGACAAAAAAAAACCAAAACTATCATTATCGGAATTCAAATCTATTCATATGACCTTCTGTGTGAACCCGTCTTGAGCATGCGCACTACTAGAAAGATGAAAAGAAGTGAAATATCTTCCAAATGGAACAAATGCAGGATATATGAAGGGGATCAGTTGGACCGTTGGAACGAACTCAAGGAAGTGCTACGCGTCCAAATTCGCGCTGAAGTGGCAAAGATTTTGCTTGATAGGTAAGCCGAGCATGTTTATTCCTTCTTTTCTCAATCGTTTTTCATATTTTCTTTAGAAATGCCTGTACCAAGTCAGGGTCATTACGGTTTTCACAGTTTTCTGGTTGTTGACTGATTTTGTCTGTTTATATAATTATGAGTTTTGACTTTCCCTTTGTAAGATTGTTCGGAGTTCGGTAATTTTGTTATTACCCTTATTTATTATGAATTTATGATGATGTATATGATCATTTTCGGTAGATATTTATCAATTATGGACTTTTTACGAGGTCAATATGTTATATATGGATCTGTTAGGATTATATTGACCGAAGACGAAGTCTGAGGTTAATATAATCCTAACAGGTCCATCTATAACATATTGACAGAGTAAAAAGTCCTTAATTTTTATATTACATATGTAATGTATTACTCGTATCATTGAAACTAAAATATTAACACATCATTATTTTATTGTTTAAGAATACAATAAAACTAGAAAATTGTTTACTACAGAAGGAGTGTAAACGCGGTCCGGAACGGACAATATCCGGATCTAAATTTAGTAACATAGCCGCTATATTGACGGTCAATATACTTAAAAATAGAAACATAGCGTCAATATATTTTAAAAATAGAAACAAGGCGTCTGGTTTCTTCACAGTGGAAAAAATACATTAAATATTATGTATATCACGTGACTGATTTAGCCAATGAAATTGTATGAAAACCACACCATACAGTCGGGAAGCCAGTGACGCAGGAGAGTTCCATCTAAAAACAAATTCACGTGACTTTCGCTTCATTTTTGATGAAAAATGACGTTCAACCCTTCGGTTAAAATACGTCGGTTTACAATAAATACGTACGCTTGAAATCAATTAAAATATACGAATATGTCTATGGATAAATAGAAATGTATTGCATCACTTCAGTTTTTATTTATATAGTGCACAAACATCGAATGTTGCTACTTGAAGTGGACTCAATTTCTAAACAAATGTCGAGGTGGTTCTATTTAAGTCAGCAAATTTAATTAAAACAATATGATGGCTTTCTGTAACATCCATTGCCTGAGGAAATCATCTAGGATCATTGTCATACCGACAACTAGTGTCAATGTCTTGTGGGATGCAATTGTCTCACTTAGTTCTACACCCACCTTGATCGATCGACCATTTGCCAAACATCGAAATTCATTGTCTTTCGGAACACATCGGTGGTGTTTCTTAACATCAACAATAAACGACACCTAAGCGTACATCCGAAAGAGGCTATTGCATTTGGGAAAGGGGTGTCTAATTTTATGTCTTTTTTTAATTTTCTTGTATTAATACCGTATTTTTCAGTTTATTTTTATTGCAATATTGTTTTAGACATTGTGCATTTTGTAATTTAGACTGGGGAATTACTATTTATCATCACTTTAAATAAAAAAAAATCATCTATGATACTAGATTTGCAGAGGGGATGTACAACAATTAATAATTTCAATTTAATTTGATTTCAATACAACAGCCTTTTCAGGTACAAGATAAATAGAAAGAAACAAATGTGTGGAAAAAATAAAAGCATGTAAACAAAAATTAAGTGAATTGAAAAAATATGAAAATATTATAAAAAAAAACATGCCAGTAAAACAATTAATAAATTTTTAAAAATCTAAAAAAAATGAAACCTTGAGACAAAAAGGGACATACAAAATTGTATTCAGATATCTTAACCCTTCATATTATATCAAGGCAAATTAAAAATAAATTCAGTGTAAGCAAATATTTTTCCTGAAATTAGGAAATTTTATTATCTGAATGAAAGCTACCACGTTTCATGTTTATCTGACAATGTAAATATCAATGTATTTGGAATATTCATGTGTTTGACACAACTACAAACTAGCTTCTATAGCATATAGGGGTGGCTAAGTTGTAATAATTCTTTCCCCTTGACATTCACAAAATGACCAGCATTTACAAATATGGGTACTTAGGTTGCAATAATTATTTCCCCATGACTTCACAAGATGAAATGACCAGCATTTACAAATATGACCGAGTGCATATGGATACTTAGTTTGCAATAATTCTTTCTCCAGGACATTCACAAAATTACCAGCATTTACAAATATAGGTACTTATAGGTTGCAATATTTTTTTCCCCATGACATTCACAAACAGAATGACTAGCATTCACATAAAAGACACATATTGAATGACTACCATTTACACAATTTTAGGGCACATACAGAAGGACTTGCATTCACATGAAATGACAAACAAGATATCCAAATTCCACTAAGTAAATAAAATGACTAGAATGAATATGTTTTCTGTTGGCAAAATAAGCAAGTATTGGTAAATATTGTTTAAAATTGAAGTTAAAAAACTATTTTATTTGATCCAATGACTGGAAAAAAGTTATTAAAAGGGCAAATTTTTAAAAATTCTTTTCTGTAAAATAAAATTTATAAAATTCAGCATTAAAATTCATAGATAATAAAAGATAATTATATTTTTCATAAACAACAGGCAACAGAAGTACCTTTTCATCTAAAAAAAAAAAGCATGAATAACAAATTCAACAACATGTTGGAGTGTATACAGGTCTAAATGTCTGTAGAAACTTGTTCAACAACTTGGTTCTGGTTCAAAATATCTAAAAGAAATTGAAAAGTTTGAGATCTTGTTTCAGCTCCACTTTCTGACCTAGAAAATGTGTTACAACTGTTATAACAATATGTACCACAATATAATTTATCTTTTGAGCCAAATTCTTTACAGAAATTTAATTCATTCTTGAAATATTTAAGAACAACTTTAACAAGTCCTGGTTTTCAATTGAAATTGAAATAAACCTTTTGACTTTCAGTTTCAGATGAAGTTTCACAAATTACACAATCAAAAAGTTCTTTTCTGAATGACTAAATATATTATAATGTTTATGATACAAGGTGTCTTGAAAACTCTGATCCTTGTCTAAAAATTTGTCATTTATCGAAACATCAAATACTAATGTCATCTCCACTCTTTTTACTTAAATTAAAATGGTTTAAAAAAACTTTTTTTTCATCTTCAACACTCTTACTTCCATTAGAAAATGCCTTTTTATTAACTGCATGGCTCATCATTTTCAAGCAGATTATTTTCAGTAGACGTAGAATACAAAGTTTGAACTTAATTTCACATTTCTTACAAATACAATACAATTCAGAAAAAATGTTAAATTTCTTTTTACAAACAAACAAAATTCAGGAGCATCTGAAACTTTTTGAATTAAATGAATGTATCAGTTAGAGGATATATTCTGCCCACAATAATAACCAAGGGCCTGCATTTGTTTGATGATGTACTCTAAAAATAATTGGAATGCTGGTTCATTTTCTTACTTCATGGATTTTTTAGAAGAGAAAAAAACATATATATTTATATACAACTTTAAATCACATTTCCTACATACACAGGCATTTTCAGATATATTAAAATTATCGACACAAGTTTGTAAAATTCAGGAGCATCTGAACTAATAATAGCCATTTTCAAACCCCTTTGCCTTGTTAAATGCACATCCAGGCAAGCACAACACTGACAAAATAAAAAAAGAAAAAAAAATCATCAATAGTTTTATTTAATCATTATATTTTCTGTGCTGTAAATCTGAAATATTGAAATACATAATTGATCAATTAACAATCTGGAAGGTACAAAATCAGAAGCTGAGACTGGAATATCCTTACATGTTCATTTTTTATCACAAGACCATACAATTTTAAATGTTAAAACATCATGAATGATGAAGTCAGTTTAAAGGGTTCAAATATAGGTAATAACAACATTAACAAAATAAGATAATACAATCATAAATACTTTTAGTTTTAGTTATGCTTAGCTTTCATGTAAGCTTATTATTTTTAATTCTGTTCAGCTATAATATCTGCTTTTAAATTGCTTTTAATTTCATGTTTTAGTTATTTCAGATTTCTTACCAACTTACATGTCTGTGCTTTTCTTGTAGTGCTAGCTTTGTTTTTCTTTGTTTTTAATTAATTTGTGCATGCCTTAATTATTGTTATTTATGTTGTATGTCGGTCAAAGGCTCATTAGAGCTTATATTTGTATGCTTGTTGTTTTTAACCATGCCGACTTTAGATAAAACTTATTTATTTATTTATTTATTTATTCAGCGTCTTCTTTATCAAAAATGGCTGCTGACAGCGTCCTAAGTTACAAACCTCGTTTTGCAAATTAAAGGCGGAATGATGGCTATTTTTATATTTCGTTACACATTTGAATGATGGGTAAACCTATTTTTGACCATAGTTTTTACTGACAACCAATGGGATGCGTTTGTGTCAGTTATTCTTAGCTATAACAACAAAAACAAATACCTCGGGAAATACCTTGTTTTATACCGATATTATGTCTAATAAACACTTTCTTGGGGTTTTTTCTGCAACTTATTTATTTAACCATGATAATTCACGTTTTTGGGGAATGTATTTATTTATATTTATCTCTCATATAAGGTTTATTCTGTAATCGTTATGGTAAACAAACGTCAATACCTATTACGATTATGGGCGACACCTGGTGGGTTATTATTATCTGCCCTTGCGTAAATGTTTTTAGCCTTACCGGAGGAGTTACGGAAGCTGACGTTGGCTTCCCGACTGATATGTAATATTATTCAATATATGTAATCTTGCACCTGGCAACAGCAAATTATTGTCAATGAATAGCATAGAACGGCCGTATTTGCGAGGTAAACAAACACGAATTTTAACATCCATGCTGCAGCATACTGGCATAAAAATAGACACAAATAGATTTGACCTCGCTCAGGTCAGTGCATAATTAATTAGCTTCCAGTAGTGATGGTCAGCTTTTTTAAATCGAAAAAACAACGTTTCGTAGCGTATTTGCCAATAATTCGGTGCTTAATATTCATTTTATGAAGGTCAGTACGGAAAACGACAATAATTTTGGGTATGAAAAAAATATGATTGTGTTAGACAATATGCCTTTAAACGAAGAAAATTACAGTGTTTTGTATAAACCCAAAAGGTATACTATTATCCAATTTAGCTCTACAACAAACTATGCTATTAGCATGTACATATCAGCAAATTAAATCTAAACGTTGTAAGATTAATAAATGAAATGGAAATCTCCATCCGATAAAAATATATTATAACACACCAGCAAACTTATTTTAAATTACAGCCAAAAATGAATTTAACCTTGCTACCACACAATAGGGCTATTGTTATACCTATTGTTCTCATGAATGTGCGCCGCAAAATCACTACTTATTATTAATGAAGTCAACACTGTTGCTCTTCCTTGAAGTGATAATTCTCTTTTATACCAAAAGTACAATATTGTTTTAATTTTTAAATTTTTTTATTTCCAATTTAAAAATTGACAAACTTCCGAATTTTTCCTCATGTAAATTCCTAGTATTTGAGTTACATCTTCACATAGTTTAATTCCGTAGTTTTTTTTTATTTCATTATCTGAAATTGAGCCTGTACCTAAGCACATAATTTCGGATTTTTGTTTATTAATTTTTGCACCTGATGCTTCACTATACAAATTTAATATTCTAAAAGTTTCATTTATTGAGTTTTTATCATCCACTGTTATTGTAAAATCATCTGCGTGAGCATGCATTTTTGAAATATCATTTGAATTTGGAATATTTATTGCGTTAGTTTCTTTATTTTTTAAAACGACTTGAACTAAAGGCTCGGCGGCCACGACGTACATGAGCGCGGATATGGGACACCCTTGTTTTAAACTATTTAAAACTGGTATGTAGTTTGTAAGGAAACCATTGACTTTTACAGTACTTCTGATATTTGTATATACAATTTTTATCCATGGAATAAATTATGGCCCAAAACCAAATGTGTCTAAAATGTGAAATAAATATTTATGATCCACTCTATCAAAAGCTTTTTCTTGGTCAATTTTAATTAAGTAACCTTCTAAATTATCATTTTCAATTAATTCAATTATATCTCTTAAACTCGCAATAGTGTCTGCAATATCACGTCCTATACTTATTACTTACATGTTAATATTCATTTCCAGCTCATTATCATAACAAATGTCTCGATATTAACTAATCCCGCCTACTTCGTTCCGCCATCTTGTCATTGTGGTATTCTCGCTTTGAGGTCACGTGACTTTTGAGAGATCACTTTAACAGCAAAACATGATAGCCCTATGGTCCGCAAATATCAGAAAACTGGCCAAGGACCATAAGGGCTACGGTTCCGCAGCTACGTCTATCCATAAAGAAAGGTCCTTTTCGGTTTCGCGTCGGTTGCTTCAGTTCACGGTCGATAAAAATGTTATAGAATTTTTAAATGACATTAAATTTACTCTCTACTTGAAATATGATATTTTTTCTACAACATGGTGTATGACACGCATACCTACCCGTGTTGCCAATTATCTCCGTCAGAGCTCATTTATATAATCCAACTTGAAATACACAAAAACACCTCATATTTTTCCAGCAATACCGACGCAGAAATGGGAAAGAGTAATGCATTGGCCTTAATATGAATGATGTGAGATACATTGATGTTGAAATTGATTGCAAAAAATAGGGAAAATGACTATCATTTTTATAAGATAAACTCTTGAAAACTAAATTCTAACTCCACACAAAAGAAAATGAAACAGGACTACGATGTGGAAATTCTTGTGCAACAGTGCGAGAAAGGAGATCTCGTATATGTCTTGGATACAGCAAGTATTAAGGGAAAGTGTAAAAGACTTAGTCTGCCGTGGAAAGGACCCGGAGTTGTATTGGACAGACTGACACCTTACATCTACAAGATTAAACTTCAGAGGGTCAATTTCACTGCCAATCATGACCGTCTCAAGACGTGAAGGGACCGGAAAATACCTGTTTGGCTTCAGAAGTGTCAAGCTCGGATTCGGATGCATAGGGGAGAGAATGTACTTCAACCAAAGGATGAAAAAGAAAGGAAGAAATATTGTATTTGTAGAGATCCTGATACAGGATGTGACCATTGTAAAGATTGGTTCCACCTGACATGAGTCCGCAAGAAGCTGAGGAGTTAGACTTGTACAAATGTCCCAACTGTCAGTTAGTTGAATATTAAGAACTCCATATAAATAAAAAGGGTGGATATAAAATTTGTCATAGGGTCATTGACTGATGGTTGATGTTTTCTGTTTCTATTTGTTGTTGCAGATGTCTGATTCAGAGGAAGAAGAGGTAAGGTCATGGAAATTTGAAAGGTTTTCCGCCATGCTAAGGGGGAGAGGTGTGTCGACAGAGATCCTTGAAATGGAAGTGGAAGTGGGAGACTTGTTGAAGTCTGCTGGCGTGGGAATAGGAGTCCTGCTTGGCGTGAGAGGAGGAGTCCTGCCTGGCAGTGCGGTAACCCCGCAGCAGAAGCCGGAGAAGTCCCGTCTCGTACGGGAAGAGGCAGGCCAGGAGTCTCCGGTGGCTGCGTCCCAGAAGCCGGAGAAGTCTCGTCTCGTACTGGAAGAGGCATCCGAGGGATCCCCTGTTGCTGCTTCCCAGAAGCCGGAGATGCCTCTGGTACAGGAGGTTCCTGTAGCGGATTCCCAGGAGCCGGTGGTGCTCCGGGAGAGGTCAAGGAGCAGCGAGGAATGCCCTGTGGCCACTCCCCAGGAAAAGGTAAGGGTGACCCGCATGTTACGGCCAAGTGGAGATGTGGAAGTTCTGACGGGGCGGAAAGATTTCTGGGACAGCTTTTGCCCGGTGCCTGGATGTGGAACGTGGACACGGAAGATGAAGGACCAAGCAATCAAGTCTCACTTGTCTCATTTGTTAAGATTCCCGTTAGGGTAATGGGAGTGGATCCAGTCCTGATCCGTCAGCTCGGTGAGGCATAGGAGACGGTCGGGCGTTTTGCGTGCAGCCTCGGCTCTGGTTCCAATGAACTGATGAGTTTGGTGAACCCGCGGATTAGGCTTCCTCGGCTGTGTACCATTCCCACGGAGTGTACATAAGCATGAGAGAGGTGGACATCGCGTTTGGGTGGGAACTGGTTCTTTCCCCCCAACTAAACCCTCTCAACAACCCAGCATGTCTGCTCCATTGGAGGGTGTTGCTGACTACTCTTCAGTGGCTAGATAGAACACAGCAGGGAGCCGTACGGGAATATCGTCCCGTCCTGCCTGGTTTTGTCTGCAGATATGTGCCTCCTCCCGTCCCCGTGGCTCAAGTCGTCCCGACATGTGTTGTGGAGAAGCCCGAGGACTGGGAGAGGGAATATGCCGACACCCAGGTGTCGGTGATTGCCTCCCAGATGGAGCCCCAGCCATTCCGTCTGAGGTATTACAGGACCGGCCGATGGGTCGGGGTCCTGGTTAGTTCCATCCGGGGCCTGCAGACCATTTCCCTGTAGCATTTTGCTGTTAGGGACCCTATGCTCGCCACGGATGACGCCACCCGGATCGGGTCCGACGGTTATTCGATGTCCATTCGTCGGGATGCAGTGGTGGTGGTTGTCCCACGTGACCAGTGGGACAGATTGTGCTAAACAGGGGGTACATTTGGTTTTCTCCGGTCCGGCCCCGTGTGTTTACGGGAATATTATTATGAATAAGTTTTTAAAGTGTGAACGATTCACAAGGAGGCGACAGAAAGATAATTGTTGCTGAACAATTTTATATATACTTTTTTAATGACTAGTTAAGTAGTCATTGGAAGATTGGCCAATGGTTTAGATAAAACATTTGTGAGGTTACCCCAGGTAGGGGAAGGTTTTTAGGTGTTTGTGTCGTGAGTGGATTGTTACAATAGTCCGTTCAGTAGAAGGGGTGATCTATAACCCCGTCATTAGACGGGATTGAGATAGATCAGTGGAAGTGATGGTTTCCTCGGGTTTAATGGTTGTAATATATATTTCTTGTGTAGTAATGTTTATTGACTAGTTAAGTCAATAGTTTATTTGAAAATGATGGTTTCCTCGAGTTTAATAGTTGTAATATATATTAGTTCTATAAATGTGCGTTTGTGGCCTTAACTATCATATAAACATTAGATAGTACAAATGAACCTCTTCTATTGGTAGAGCATATGTCGTGTGATGTAGAAAATATGCGATATGTACAAGTTTGGTGGTAAAAAAGTGTTTATTTTATATTTTTATTTTATTTTCCTAAAAACATCGTCACCTGATATTGTCTGAATCCATTTATATCCATGTGTTTCCATGAATGTCAGAATATCTTTTCAATTAATTCATCGTAACCGTACTGTGACAAAGATATTATTCCTTCCTTGCTACCATTTGGCTTTTGAAGTTTATATGTTCCTGTTCCTCACTTAATTGATATATTCTTTAGTGTTGCTCTTCGAGTACCAACGCCATTGTAAACTGGAATTATTGGTTTTTCTTTAGGTGGTTGTAAAGTGGTGATAATAGAAGTATGAAAATTTGTCATTAATATTATACATCCACCGACTATGCAAATCCACACCCAAACCTTCTGCATCGTAAAACCGTTTCCCTCTTCCACCGCTGGTTTAGTTACTCCCGTCTTGTAATGACCAAAGACAAATAAATATCAAAGAATCCTTCAACGTATTTGTACGAGTTTGGTGGTAAACAGGTGTTTATTTTATATTTTTATTTTATTTTCCAAAAAACATCGTCACCTGATATTATCTGAATCCGTTTATATCTAAGTGTTTTCATAAATGTCATAATATCTTGTCGATGTTGATCTGTTTCTATAGTAAATACATAAATATCTAAATGTTTCCAATCAATGGACTGTAAAATAATCATTTCCGCCCCCTCAACATCCAATGAAAAATAATCTATATGTGTCTGTCCTAAAGTGTTCATTAATGATGATAAAGGGTAATATTTTACAACAACATTTTCTTTGGCGTGTCGCCATGTTTCATCTTTTTCATACAATATGGCGTCCGCGTCTATGCACTGTTGATGTTTTTCCCCTGTTATCTCCTTAACACTGGTCAACGCGTTACCTACGATTACGGTTTTCACAGTTTTCCGGTTGTTGACTGATTTTGTCTGTTTATATAATTATGAGTTTTGACTTTCCCTTTGTAAGATTGTTCGGAGTTCGGTAATTTTGTTATTACCTTTATTAGGTATCGTGTTACTTATACAGGTGTTTTTCATAGAATAATTACGATCCTTTCCTACCATCAGTTCATATGTGTACGAATTTGCATCAACTAACAATCCTGACCTCCCACATTCTTTTTCTAAAAATAAAGAATTTGAAAATGTCTTTTCATCGTAGCCAACTATTTCACCAAAAAATCCGTTACGTTTTTGATTTAATAATTTGTCAATTAATTGATCTTGACCGTACTGTGACCAAGATATTATTCCTTCCTTGCTACCATTTGGCTTTTGAAGTTTATATGTTCCTGTTCCTCACTTAATTGATATATTCTTTAGTGTTGCTCTTTGAGTACCAACGCCATTGTAAACTGGAATTATTTGTTTTTCTTTAGGTGGTTGTAAAGTGGTGATAATAGAAGTATGAAAAATTGTCATTAATATTATACATCCACCGACTATACAAATCCACATCCAAACCTTCTGCATCGTAAAACTGTTTTCCCTCTTCCACCGCTGGTTTAGTTACTGCTGACTTATAATGACCAAAGAAAAATAAATATCAAAGAATCCTTCAACGTATTTGTACGAGTTTGGTGGTAAAAAGGTGTTTATTTTATATTTTTATTTTATTTTCCAGAAAACATCGTCACCTGATATTGTCTGAATCCATTTATATCCCTGTGTTTTCATAAATGTCAGAATATCTTGTCGATGTTGATCTGTTTCTATAGTAAATACATCAATATCTAAATGTTTCCAATTAATGGACTGTAAAATAATCATTTCCGCCCCCTCAACATCCAATGAAAAATAATCTATATGTGTTTGTCCTAAAGTGTTCATTAATGATGATAAAGGGTAACATTTTACAACAATATTTTCTTTGGCGTGTCGCCATGTTTCATCTTTTTCATACAATATGGCGTCAGCGTCTATGCGCTTTTGATGTTTTTCCCCTGTTATCTCCTTAACACAGGTCAACGCGTCACCTACGATGAACGTCATATTAGGTATCGTGTTACTTACACAGGCGTTTTTCATAAAATAATTACGATCCTTTCCTAACATCAGTTCATATGTGCACGAATTTACATCAACTAATAATCATGACCTACCACATTCTTTTACTAAAAATAAAGAATTTGAAAATGTCTCTCCATCGTAGCCAACTATTTCAACAAAAAATCCGTTACGATTTTGATTTAGTAATTTGTCAATGAATTGATCTTGACCGTACTGTGACCAAGATATTATTCCTTCCTTGCTACCATTTGGCTTTTGAAGTTTATATGTTCCTGTTCCTCACTTAATTGATATATTCTTTAGTGTTGCTCTTCGAGTACCAACGCCATTGTAAACTGGAATTATTTGTTTTTCTTTAGTGTGTTGTAAAGTGGTGATAATAGAAGTATGAACAATTGTCATTAATATTACACATCCACCGACTATGCAAATCCACACCCAAACCTTCTGAATCGTAAAACTGTTTTCCCTCTTCCACCGCTGGTTTACTTACTGCTGACTTGTAATGACCAAAGAAAAATAAATATCAAAGAATCCTTCAACGTATTTGTACGAGTTTGGTGGTAAAAAGGTGTTTATTTTATATTTTTATTTTATTTTCCAGAAAACATCGTCACCTGAAACTATCTGAATCCATTTATATCTATGTGTTTTCAGCAATGTCAGAATATCTTGTCGATGTTGATCTGTTTCTATAGTAAATACATAAATATCTAAATGTTTCCAATCAATGGACTGTAAAATAATCATTTCAGCCCCCTCAACATCCAATGAAAAATAATCTATATGTGTCTGTCCTAAAGTGTTCATTAATGATGATAAAGGGTAATATTTTACAACAACATTTTCTTTGGCGTGTCGCCATGTTTCATCTTTTTCATACAATATGGCGTCCGCGTCTATGCGCTTTTGATGTTTTTCCCCTGTTATCTCCTTAACACAGGTCAACGCGTCACCTACGATGAACGTCATATTAGGTATCGTGTTACTTATACAGGCGTTTTTCATAAAATAATTACGATCCTTTCCTAACATCAGTTCATATGTGCACGAATTTGCATCAACTAATAATCATGACCTACCACATTCTTTTACTAAAAATAAAGAATTTGAAAATGTCTCTCCATCGTAGCCAACTATTTCAACAAAAAATCCGTTACGATTTTGATTTAATAATTTGTCAATGAATTGATCTTGACCGTACTGTGACCAAGATATTATTCCTTCCTTGCTACCATTTGGCTTTTGAAGTTTATATGTTCCTGTTCCTCACTTAATTGATATATTCTTTAGTGTTGCTCTTCGAGTACCAACGCCATTGTAAACTGGAATTATTTGTTTTTCTTTAGTGTGTTGTAAAGTGGTGATAATAGAAGTATGAAAAATTGTCATTAATATTATACATCCACCGACTATGCAAATCCACACCCAAACCTTCTGAATCGTAAAACTGTTTTCCCTCTTCCACCGCTGGTTTACTTAGTGCTGACTTGTAATGACCAAAGAAAAATAAAAATCAAAGAATCCTTCAACGTATTTGTACGAGTTTGGTGGTAAAAAGGTGTTTATTTTATATTTTTATTTTATTTTCCAGAAAACATCGTCACCTGAAACTATCTGAATCCATCTATATCTATGAGTTTTCAGCAATGTCAGAATATCTTGTCTTTGTTGATCTGTTTCTATAGTAAATACATAAATATCTAAATGTTTCCAATCAATGGACTGTAAAATAATCATTTCAGCCCCCTCAACATCCAATGAAAAATAATCTATATGTGTCTGTCCTAAAGTGTTCATTAATGATGATAAAGGGTAATATTTTACAACAATATTTTCTTTGGCGTGTCGCCATGTTTCATCTTTTTCATACACTATGGCGTCCGCGTCTATGCGTTGTTGATGTTTTTACCCTGTTATCTCCTTAACACAGGTCAACGCGTCACCTACGATGAACGTCATATTGGGTATCGTGTTACTTATACAGGCGTTTTTCATAAAATAATTACGATCCTTTCCTACCATCAGTTCATATGTGTACGAATTTGCATCAACTAAAAATCCTGACCTCCCACATTCTTTTTCTAAATATAAAGAATTTGAAAATGTCTCTCCATCGTAGCCAACTATTTCAACAAAAAATCCATTACGTTTTTGATTTAATAATTTGTCAATTAATTGATCTTGACCGTACTGTGACCAAGATATTATTCCTTCCTTGCTACCATTTGGCTTTTGAAGTTTATATGTTCCTGTTCCTCACTTAATTGATATATTCTTTAGTGTTGCTCTTCGAGTACCAACGCCATTGTAAACTGGAATTATTTGTTTTTCTTTAGGTGTGTTGTAAAGTGGTGATAATAGAAGTATGAACAATTGTCATTAATATTATACATCCACCGACTATGCAAATCCACACCCAAACCTTCTGAATCGTAAAACTGTTTTCCCTCTTCCACCGCTGGTTTACTTACTGCTGACTTGTAATGACCAAAGAAAAATAAATATCAAAGAATCCTTCAACGTATTTGTACGAGTTTGGTGGTAAAAAGGTGTTTATTTTATATTTTTATTTTATTTTCCAGAAAACATCGTCACCTGAAACTATCTGAATCCATTTATATCTATGTGTTTTCAGCAATGTCAGAATATCTTGTCGATGTTGATCTGTTTCTATAGTAAATACATAAATATCTAAATGTTTCCAATCAATGGACTGTAAAATAATCGTTTCAGCCCCCTCAACATCCAATGAAAAATAATCTATATGTGTCTGTCCTAAAGTGTTCATTAATGATGATAAAGGGTAATATTTTACAACAACATTTTCTTTGGCGTGTCGCCATGTTTCATCTTTTTCATACAATATGGCGTCCGCGTCTATGCGCTTTTGATGTTTTTCCCCTGTTATCTCCTTAACACAGGTCAACGCGTCACCTACGATGAAGGTCATATTAGGTATCGTGTTACTTATACAGGCCTTTTTCATAAAATAATTACGATCCTTTCCTAACATCAGTTCATATGTGCACGAATTTGCATCAACTAATAATCATGACCTACCACATTCTTTTACTAAAAATAAAGAATTTGAAAATGTCTCTCCATCGTAGCCAACTATTTCAACAAAAAATCCGTTACGATTTTGATTTAATAATTTGTCAATGAATTGATCTTGACCGTACTGTGACCAAGATATTATTCCTTCCTTGCTACCATTTGGCTTTTGAAGTTTATATGTTCCTGTTCCTCACTTAATTGATATATTCTTTAGTGTTGCTCTTCGAGTACCAACGCCATTGTAAACTGGAATTATTTGTTTTTCTTTAGTGTGTTGTAAAGTGGTGATAATAGAAGTATGAAAAATTGTCATTAATATTATACATCCACCGACTATGCAAATCCACACCCAAACCTTCTGAATCGTAAAACTGTTTTCCCTCTTCCACCGCTGGTTTACTTAGTGCTGACTTGTAATGACCAAAGAAAAATAAAAATCAAAGAATCCTTCAACGTATTTGTACGAGTTTGGTGGTAAAAAGGTGTTTATTTTATATTTTTATTTTATTTTCCAGAAAACATCGTCACCTGAAACTATCTGAATCCATCTATATCTATGAGTTTTCAGCAATGTCAGAATATCTTGTCTTTGTTGATCTGTTTCTATAGTAAATACATAAATATCTAAATGTTTCCAATCAATGGACTGTAAAATAATCATTTCAGCCCCCTCAACATCCAATGAAAAATAATCTATATGTGTCTGTCCTAAAGTGTTCATTAATGATGATAAAGGGTAATATTTTACAACAACATTTTCTTTGGCGTGTCGCCATGTTTCATCTTTTTCATACACTATGGCGTCCGCGTCTATGCGTTGTTGATGTTTTTACCCTGTTATCTCCTTAACACAGGTCAACGCGTCACCTACGATGAACGTCATATTGGGTATCGTGTTACTTATACAGGCGTTTTTCATAAAATAATTACGATCCTTTCCTACCATCAGTTCATATGTGTACGAATTTGCATCAACTAAAAATCCTGACCTCCCACATTCTTTTTCTAAATATAAAGAATTTGAAAATGTCTCTCCATCGTAGCCAACTATTTCAACAAAAAATCCATTACGTTTTTGATTTAATAATTTGTCAATTAATTGATCTTGACCGTACTGTGACCAAGATATTATTCCTTCCTTGCTACCATTTGGCTTTTGAAGTTTATATGTTCCTGTTCCTCACTTAATTGATATATTCTTTAGTGTTGCTCTTCGAGTACCAACGCCATTGTAAACTGGAATTATTTGTTTTTCTTTAGGTGGTTGTAAAGTGGTGATAATAGAAGTATGAAAAATTGTCATTAATATTATACATCTACCGACTATACAAATCCACACCTAAAACCTTCTGCATCGTAAAACTGTTTTCCCTCTTCCACCGCTGGTTTAGTTACTGCTGTCTTGTAATGACCAAATACAAATAAATATCAAAGAATCCTTAAACGTATTTGTACGAGTTTGGTGGTAAAAAGCTGTTTATTTTATATTTTTATTCTATTTTCCAGAAAACATCGTCACCTGATATTTTCTGAATCCATTTATATCCATGTGCTTTCATAAATGTCAGAATATCTTGTCGATGTTGATCTGTTTCTATAGTAAATACATCAATATCTATATGTTTCCAATTAATGGACTGTAAAATAATCATTTCCGCCCCCTCAACATCCAATGAAAAATAATCTATATGTGTTTGTCCTAAAGTGTTCATTAATGATGATAAAGGGTAACATTTTACAACAACATTTTCTTTGGCGTGTCGCCATGTTTCATCTTTTACATACAATATGGCGTCCGCGTCTATGCGCTGTTGATGTTGTTACCCTGTTATCTCCTTAACACTGGTCAACGCTTCTCCTACGATGAACGTCATATTAGGTATCGTATTACTTACACAGGCGTTTTTCATAAAATAATTACGATCCTTTCCTACCATCAGTTCATATGTGTACGAATTTGCATCAACTAATAATCCTGACCTTCCACATTCTTTTTCTAAAAATAAAGAATTTGAAAATGTCTCTCCATCGTAGCCAACTATTTCAACCAAAAATCCGTTACGTTTTTGATTTAATAATTTGTCAATTAATTGATCTTGACCGTACTGTGACCAAGATATTATTCCTTCCTTGCTACCATTTGGCTTTTGAAGTTTATATGTTCCTGTTCCTCACTAAATTGATATATTCTTTAGTGTTGCTCTTTGAGTACCAACGCCATTGTAAACTGGAATTATTTGTTTTTCTTTAGGTGGTTGTAAAGTGGTGATAATAGAAGTATGAAAAATTGTCATTAATATTATACATCCACCGACTATACAAATCCACTCCCAAATCTTCTGAATCGTAGAACTGTTTTCTCTCTTCCACCGCTGGTTTAGTTACTGCTGTCTTGTAATGACCAAAGAAAAATAAATATCAAAGAATCCTTCAACGTATTTGTACGAGTTTGGTAGTAAAAAGGTGTATATTTTATATTTTTATTTAATTTTCCAGAAAACAACGTCACCTGATATTATCTGAATCCATCTATATCTATGTGTTTTCAGCAATGTCAGAATATCTTGTCCATGTTGATCTGTTTCTATATTAAATACATCAATATCTAAATGTTTCTAATCAATGGACTATAAAATAATCATTTCAGCCCCCTCAACATCCAATGAAAAATAATCTATATGTGTCTGTCCTAAAGTGTGCATTAATGATGATAAAGGTTAACATTTTACAACAATATTTTCTTTGGCGTGTCGCCATGTTTCATATTTTTCATACAATATGGCGTCCGCGTCTATGCGCTTTTGATGTTTTTCCCCTGTTATCTCCTTAACACAGGTCAACGCGTCACCTACGATGAACGTCATATTAGGTATCGTGTTACTTATACAGTCGTTTTTCATAAAATAATTACGATCCTTTCCTAACATCAGTTCATATGTGCACGAATTTGCATCAACTAATAATCATGACCTACCACATTCTTTTTCTAAAAATAAAGAATTTGAAAATGTCTCTCCATCGTAGCCAACTATTTCAACAAAAAATCCGTTACGATTTTGATTTAATAATTTGTCAATGAATTGATCTTGACCGTACTGTGACCAAGATATTATTCCTTCCTTGCTACCATTTGGCTTTTGAAGTTTATATGTTCCTGTTCCTCACTTAATTGATATATTCTTTAGTGTTGCTCTTCGAGTACCAACGCCATTGTAAACTGGAATTATTTGTTTTTCTTTAGTGTGTTGTAAAGTGGTGATAATAGAAGTATGAAAAATTGTCATTAATATTATACATCCACCGACTATGCAAATCCACACCCAAATTTAATAATTTGTCAATTAATTGATCTTGACCGTACTGTGACCAAGATATTATTCCTTCCTTGCTACCATTTGGCTTTTGAAGTTTATATGTTCCTGTTCCTCACTTAATTGATATATTCTTTAGTGTTGCTCTTTGAGTACCAACGCCATTGTAAACTGGAATTATTTGTTTTTCTTTAGGTGGTTGTAAAGTGGTGATAATAGAAGTATGAAAAATTGTCATTAATATTATACATCTACCGACTATACAAATCCACACCTAAAACCTTCTGCATCGTAAAACTGTTTTCCCTCTTCCACCGCTGGTTTAGTTACTCCTGTCTTGTAATGACCAAATACAAATAAATATCAAAGAATCCTTAAACGTATTTGTACGAGTTTGGTGGTAAAAAGGTGTTTATTTTATATTTTATTTTATTTTCCAGAAAAGTTCGTCACCTGATATAATCTGAATCCATTTATATCTATGTGTTTTCAGCAATGTCAGAATATCTTGTCGATGTTAATCTGTTTCTATAGTAAATACATCAATATCTATATGTTTCCAATCAATGGACTGTAAAATAATCATTTCCTCCCCTCAACATCCAATGAAAAGTAATCTATATGTGTCTGTCCTGAAGTGTTCATTAATGATGATAAAGGTAACATTTTACAACAACATTTTCTTTGACGTGTCGCCATGTTTCATCGTTTTCATACAATATGGCGTCCACGTCTATGCGCTGTTGATGTTTTTCCCCTGTTATCTCCTTAACACTGGTCAACGCGACACCTACGATGAACGTCATATTAGGTATCGTGTCACTTATGCAGGCGTTTTTCATAAAATAATTACGATCCTTTCCTACCATCAGTTCATATGTGCACGAATTTGCATCAACTAATAATCCTGACCTCCCACATTCTTTTTCTAAAAATAAAGAATTTGAAAATGTCTCTCCATCGTAACCAACTATTTCAACAAAAATTCTGTTACGTTTTTGATTTAATAATTTGTCAATTAATTGATATTGACCGTACTGTGACCAAGATATTATTCCTTCCTTGCTACCATTTGGCTTTTGAAGTTTATATGTTCCTGTTCCTCACTTAATTGATATATTCTTTAGTGTTGCTCTTCGAGTACCAACGCCATTGTAAACTGGAATTATTTGTTTTCCTTTAGGTGGTTGTAAAGTGGTGATAATAGAAGTATGAAAAATTGTCATTAATATTATACATCCACCGACTATACAAATCCACTCCCAAATCTTCTGAATCGTAGAACTGTTTTCTCTCTTCCACCGCTGGTTTAGTTACTCCTGTCTTGTAATGACCAAAGAAAAATAAATATCAAAGAATCCTTAAACGTATTTGTACGAGTTTGGTGGTAAAAAGCTGTATATTTTATATTTTTATTTTATTTTCCAGAAAACATCGTCACCTGATATTATCTGAATCCATTTATATCCCTGTGTTTTCATAAATGTCAGAATATCTTGTCGATGTTGATCTGTTTCTATAGTAAATACATCAATATCTAAATGTTTCCAATCAATGGACTGTAAAATAATCATTTCCGCCCCCTCAACATCCAATGAAAAATAATCTATATGTGTCTGTCCTAAAGTGTTCATTAATGATGATAAAGGGTAACATTTTACAACATTTTCTTTGGCGTGTCGCCATGTTTCATCTTTTTCATACAATATGGCGTCCGCGTCTATGCGCTATTGATGTTTTTCCCCTGTTATCTCATTAACACTGGTCAACGCGTCACCTACGATGAACGTCATATTAGGTATCGTGTTACTTATACAGGCGTTTTCATAAAATAATTACGATCCTTTCCTACCATCAGTTCATATGTGTACAAATTTGCATCAACTAACAATCCTGACCTCCCACATTCTTTTTCTAAAAATAAAGAATTTGAAAATGTCTCTCCATCGTAGCCAACTATTTCAACAAAAAATCCTTTACGTTTTTGATTTAATAATCTGTCAATTAATTTATCTTGACCGTACTGTGACCAAGATATTATTCCTTCCTTGCTACCATTTGGCTTTCGAAGTTTAAATGTTCCTGTTCCTCACTTAATTGATATATTCTTTAGTGTTGCTCTTTGAGTACCAACGCCATTGTAAACTGGAATTATTTGTTTTTCTTTAGGTGGTTGTAAAGTAGTGATAATAGAAGTATGAAAAATTGTCATTAATATTATACATCCATCGACTATGCAAATCCACACACAAAGCTTCTGCATCGTAAAACTGTTTACCCTCTTCCACCGCTGGCTTAGTTACTCCTGTCTTATAATGACCAAAGACAAATAAATATCAAAGAATCCTTCAATGTATTTGTGCGAGTTTGGTGGTCAAATGGTGTTTATTTTATATTTTATTTCATTTTCCAGAAAACATTGTCACCTGATATTATCTGAATCCATTTATATCTATGAGTTTTCAGCAATGTCAGAATATCTTGTCGATGTTGATCTGTTTCTATTGTAAATACATCAATATCTAAATGTTTCCAATCAATGGACTGTAAAATAATCATTTCCGCCCCCTCAACATCCAATGAAAAATAATCTATATGTGTCTGTCCTAAAGTGTTCATTAATAATGATAAAGGGTAACATTTTACAACAACATTTTCTTTGGCGTGTCGCCATGTTTCATCTTTTTCATACAATATGGCGTCCACGTCTATGCGCTGTTGATGTTTTCCCCCTGTTATCTCCTTAACACAGGTCAACGCGTCACCTACGATGAACGTCATATTAGGTATCGTGTCACTTATACAGGCGTTTTTCATAAAATAATTACGATCCTTTCCTACCATCAGTTCATATGTGTACGAATTTGCATCAACTAATAATCCTGACCTCCCACATTCTTTTTCTAAAAATAAAGAATTTGAAAATGTCTCTCCATCGTAACGAACCATTTCAACAAAAAATCCGTTACGTTTTTGATTTAATAATTTGTCAATTAATTGATCTTGACCGTACTGTGACCAAGATATTATTCCTTCCTTGTTACCATTTGGCTTTTGAAGTTTAAATGTTCCTGTTCCTCACTTAATTGATATATTCTTTAGTGTTGCTCTTCGAGTACCAACGCCATTGTAAACTGGAATTATTTGTTTTTCTTTAGGTGGTTGTAAAGTGATGATAATAGAAGTATGAAAAATTGTCATTAATATTATACATCCACCGACTATGCAAATCCACACCCAAACCTTCTGCATCGTAAAACTGTTTTCCCTCTTCCACCCCTGGTTTAGTTAATCCTGTCTTGTAATGACCAAAGACAAATAAATATCAAAGAATCCTTCAACGTATTTGTACGAGTTTGGTGGTAAAAAGCTGTTTATTTTATATTTTTATTTTATTTTCCAGAAAACATCATCACCTGATATTGTCTGAATCCATTTATATCCCTGTGTTTTCCAAAATGTCAGAATATCTTGTCGATGTTGATCTGTTTCTATAGTAAATACATCAATATCTAAATGTTTCCAATTAATGGACTGTAAAATAATCATTTCCGCCCCCTCAACATCCAATGAAAAATAATCTATATGTGTCTGTCCTAAAGTGTTCATTAATGATGATAAAGGGTAACATTTTACAACAACATTTCTTTGGCGTGTCGCCATGTTTCATCTTTTTCATACAATATGGCGTCAGCGTCTATGCGCTTTTGATATTTTTCACCTGTTATCTCCTTAACACAGGTCAACGCGTCAACTACGATGAACGTCATATTAGGTATCGTGTTACTTATACAGGCGTTTTTCATAAAACAATTACGATCCTTTCCTAACATCACTTCATATGTGCACGAATTTGCATCAACTAACAATCCTGACCTCCCACATTCTTTTTCTAAAAATAAAGAATTTGAAAATGTCTCTCCATCGTAGCCAACTATTTCAACAAAAAATCCGTTACGTTTTTGATTTAATAATCTGTCAATTAATTTATCTTGACTGTACTGTGACCAAGATATTATTCCTTCCTTGTTACCATTTGGCTTTTGAAGTTTAAATGTTCCTGTTCCTCACTTAATTGATATATTCGTTAGTGTTGCTCTTCGAGTACCAACGCCATTGTAAACTGGAATTATTTGTTTTTCTTTAGGTGGTTGTAAAGTGGTGATAATAGAAGTATGAAAAATTGTCATTAATATTATACATCCACCGACTATACAAATCCACACACAAACCTTCTGCATCGTAAACCTGTTTTCCCTCTTCCACCGCTGGTTTAGTTACTCCTGTCTTATAATGACCAAATACAAATAAATATCAAAGAATCCTTCAACGTATGTGTGCGAGTTTGGTGTTAAAAAGGTGTTTATTTTATATTTTATTTCATTTTCCAGAAAAGATCGTCACCTGATATTATCTGAATCCATTTATATCTATGTGTTTTCAGCAATGTCAGAATATCTTGTCGATGTTGATCTGTTTCTATAGTAAATACATCAATATCCAAATGTTTCCAATCAATGGACTGGAAAATAATCATTTCCTCCCCCTCAACATCCAATGAAAAATAATCTATATGTGTCTGTCCTGAAGTGTTCATTAATGATGATAAAGGGTAACATTTTACAACAACGTTTTCTTTGGCGTGTCGCCATGTTTCATCTTTTTCATACAATATGGCGTCCGCGTCTATGCGCTGTTGATGTTTTTCCCCTGTTATCTCCTTAACACAGGTCAACGCGACACCTACGATGAACGTCATATTAGGTATCGTGTCACTTATACAGGCGTTTTTCATAAAATAATTACGATCCTTTCCTAACATCAGTTCATATGTGCACGAATTTGCATCAACTAATAATCATGACCTACCACATTCTTTTTCTAAAAATAAAGAATTTGAAAATGTCTCACCATCGTAGCCAACTATTTCAACAAAAAAATCCGTTACGTTTTTGATTTAATAATTTGTCAATTAATTGATCTTGACTGTACTGTGACCAAGATATTATTCCTTCCTTGCTACCATTTGGTTTTTGAAGTTTATATGTTCCTGTTCCTCACTTAATTGATATATTCGTTAGTGTTGCTCTTTAGTACCAACGCCTTTGTAAACTGGAATTATTTGTTTTTCTTTAGGTGGTTGTAAAGTGGTGATAATAGAAGTATGAAACATTGTCATTAATATTATACATCCACCGACTATGCAAATCCACACCCAAACCTTCTGCATCGTAAAACTGTTTTCCCTCTTCCACCGCTGGTTTAGTTACTCCTGTCTTGTAATGACCAAAGACAAATAAATATCAAAGAATCCTTCAACGTATTTGTACGAGTTTGGTGGTAAAAAGGTGTATATTTTATATTTTTATTTTATTTTCCAGAAAACAACGTCACCTGATATTATCTGAATCCATCTATATCTATGTGTTTTCAGCAATGTCAGAATATCTTGTCGATGTTGATCTGTTTCTATATTAAATACATCAATATCTAAATGTTTCTAATCAATGGACTATAAAATAATCATTTCAGCCCCCTCAACATCCAATGAAAAATAATCTAAATGTGTCTGTCCTGAAGTGTTAATTAATGATGATAAAGGGTAACATTTTACAACAACGTTTTCTTTGGCGTGTCGCCATGTTTCATCTTTTTCATACAATATGGCGTCCACGTCTATGCGCTGTTGATGTTTTCCCCCTGTTATCTCCTTAACACAGGTCAACGCGACACCTACGATGAAGGTCATATTAGGTATCGTGTCACTTATACAGGCGTTTTTCATAAAATAATTACGATCCTTTCCTACCATCAGTTCATATGTGTACGAATTTGCATCAACTAATAATCCCGACCTCCCACATTCTTTTTCTAACAATAAAGAATTTGAAAATGTCTCTCCATCGTAGCGAACCATTTCAACAAAAAATCCGTTACGTTTTTGATTTAATAATTTGTCAATTAATTGATCTTGACCGTACTGTGACCAAGATATTATTCCTTCCTTGCTACCATTTGGCTTTTGAAGTTTAAATGTTCCTGTTCCTCACTTAATTGATATATTCGTTAGTGTTGCTCTTCGAGTACCAACGCCATTGTAAACTGGAATTATTTGTTTTTCTTTAGGTGGTTGTAAAGTGGTGATAATATAAGTATGAAAAATTGTCATTAATATTATACATCCACCGACTATGCAAATCCACACCCAAACCTTCTGCATCGTAAAACTGTTTTCCCTCTTCCACCCCTGGTTTAGTTAATCCTGTCTTGTAATGACCAAAGACAAATAAATATCAAAGAATCCTTCAACGTATTTGTACGAGTTTGGTGGTAAAAAGCTGTTTATTTTATATTTCTATTTTATTTTCCAGAAAACATCATCACCTGATATTGTCTGAATCCATTTATATCCCTGTGTTTTCCAAAATGTCAGAATATCTTGTCGATGTTGATCTGTTTCTATAGTAAATACATCAATATCTAAATGTTTCCAATTAATGGACTGTAAAATAATCATTTCCGCCCCCTCAACATCCAATGAAAAATAATCTATATGTGTCTGTCCTAAAGTGTTCATTAATGATGATAAAGGGTAACATTTTACAACAACATTTCTTTGGCGTGTCGCCATGTTTCATCTTTTTCATACAATATGGCGTCAGCGTCTATGCGCTTTTGATATTTTTCACCTGTTATCTCCTTAACACAGGTCAACGCGTCAACTACGATGAACGTCATATTAGGTATCGTGTTACTTATACAGGCGTTTTTCATAAAATAATTACGATCCTTTCCTAACATCACTTCATATGTGCACGAATTTGCATCAACTAACAATCCTGACCTCCCACATTCTTTTTCTAACAATAAAGAATTTGAAAATGTCTCTCCATCGTAGCCAACTATTTCAACAAAAAATCCGTTACGTTTTTGATTTAATAATCTGTCAATTAATTTATCTTGACTGTACTGTGACCAAGATATTATTCCTTCCTTGTTACCATTTGGCTTTTGAAGTTTAAATATTCCTGTTCCTCACTTAATTGATATATTCGTTAGTGTTGCTCTTCGAGTACCAACGCCATTGTAAACTGGAATTATTTGTTTTTCTTTAGGTGGTTGTAAAGTGGTGATAATAGAAGTATGAACAATTGTCATTAATATTATACATCCACCGACTATACAAATCCACACACAAACCTTCTGCATCGTAAAACTGTTTTCCCTCTTCCACCGCTGGTTTAGTTACTCCTGTCTTATAATGACCAAATACAAATAAATATCAAAGAATCCTTCAACTTATGTGTGCGAGTTTGGTGTTAAAAAGGTGTTTATTTTATATTTTATTTCATTTTCCAGAAAAGATCGTCACCTGATATTATCTGAATCCATTTATATCTATGTGTTTTCAGCAATGTCAGAATATCTTGTCGATGTTGATCTGTTTCTATAGTAAATACATCAATATCCAAATGTTTCCAATCAATGGACTGGAAAATAATCATTTCCTCCCCCTCAACATCCAATGAAAAATAATCTATATGTGTCTGTCCTGAAGTGTTCATTAATGATGATAAAGGGTAACATTTTACAACAACGTTTTCTTTGGCGTGTCGCCATGTTTCATCTTTTTCATACAATATGGCGTCCGCGTCTATGCGCTGTTGATGTTTTTCCCCTGTTATCTCCTTAACACAGGTCAACGCGACACCTACGATGAACGTCATATTAGGTATCGTGTCACTTATACAGGCGTTTTTCATAAAATAATTACGATCCTTTCCTAACATCAGTTCATATGTGCACGAATTTGCATCAACTAATAATCATGACCTACCACATTCTTTTTCTAAAAATAAAGAATTTGAAAATGTCTCACCATCGTAGCCAACTATTTCAACAAAAAAATCCGTTACGTTTTTGATTTAATAATTTGTCAATTAATTGATCTTGACTGTACTGTGACCAAGATATTATTCCTTCCTTGCTACCATTTGGTTTTTGAAGTTTATATGTTCCTGTTCCTCACTTAATTGATATATTCTTTAGTGTTGCTCTTTAGTACCAACGCCTTTGTAAACTGGAATTATTTGTTTTTCTTTAGGTGGTTGTAAAGTGGTGATAATAGAAGTATGAAAAATTGTCATTAATATTATACATCCACCGACTATGCAAATCCACACCCAAACCTTCTGCATCGTAAAACTGTTTTCCCTCTTCCACCGCTGGTTTAGTTACTCCTGTCTTGTAATGACCAAAGACAAATAAATATCAAAGAATCCTTCAACGTATTTGTACGAGTTTGGTGGTAAAAAGGTGTATATTTTATATTTTTATTTTATTTTCCAGAAAACAACGTCACCTGATATTATCTGAATCCATCTATATCTATGTGTTTTCAGCAATGTCAGAATATCTTGTCGATGTTGATCTGTTTCTATATTAAATACATCAATATCTAAATGTTTCTAATCAATGGACTATAAAATAATCATTTCAGCCCCCTCAACATCCAATGAAAAATAATCTAAATGTGTCTGTCCTGAAGTGTTAATTAATGATGATAAAGGGTAACATTTTACAACAACGTTTTCTTTGGCGTGTCGCCATGTTTCATCTTTTTCATACAATATGGCGTCCACGTCTATGCGCTGTTGATGTTTTCCCCCTGTTATCTCCTTAACACAGGTCAACGCGACACCTACGATGAAGGTCATATTAGGTATCGTGTCACTTATACAGGCGTTTTTCATAAAATAATTACGATCCTTTCCTACCATCAGTTCATATGTGTACGAATTTGCATCAACTAATAATCCTGACCTCCCACATTCTTTTTCTAACAATAAAGAATTTGAAAATGTCTCTCCATCGTAGCGAACCATTTCAACAAAAAATCCGTTACGTTTTTGATTTAATAATTTGTCAATTAATTGATCTTGACCGTACTGTGACCAAGATATTATTCCTTCCTTGCTACCATTTGGCTTTTGAAGTTTAAATGTTCCTGTTCCTCACTTAATTGATATATTCGTTAGTGTTGCTCTTCGAGTACCAACGCCATTGTAAACTGGAATTATTTGTTTTTCTTTAGGTGGTTGTAAAGTGGTGATAATATAAGTATGAAAAATTGTCATTAATATTATACATCCACCGACTATACAAATCCACACACAAACCTTCTGCATCGTAAAACTGTTTTCCCTCTTCCACCCTTGGTTTAGTTACACCTGTCTTGTAATGACCAAATACAAATAAATATCAAAGAATCCTTAAACGTATTTGTACGAGTTTGGTGGTAAAAAGCTGTTTATTTTATATTTTTATTCTATTTTCCAGAAAACATCGTCACCTGATATTTTCTGAATCCATTTATATCCCTGTGTTTTCATAAATGTCAGAATATCTTGTCGATGTTGATCTGTTTCTATAGTAAATACATCAATATCTAAATGTTTCCAATCAATGGACTGTAAAATAATCATTTCCGCCCCCTCAACATCCAATGAAAAATAATCTATATGTGTCTGTCCTAAAGTGTTCATTAATGATGATAAAGGGTAACATTTTACAACATTATCTTTGGCGTGTCGCCATGTTTCATCTTTTTCATACAATATGGCGTCCGCGTCTATGCGCTATTGATGTTTTTCCCCTGTTATCTCATTAACACTGGTCAACGCGTCACCTACGATGAACGTCATATTAGGTATCGTGTTACTTATACAGGCGTTTTCATAAAATAATTACGATCCTTTCCTACCATCAGTTCATATGTGTACAAATTTGCATCAACTAACAATCCTGACCTCCCACATTCTTTTCCTAAAAATAAAGAATTTGAAAATGTCTCTCCATCGTAGCCAACTATTTCAACAAAAAATCCGTTACGTTTTTGATTTAATAATCTGTCAATTAATTTATCTTGACCGTACTGTGACCAAGATATTATTCCTTCCTTGCTACCATTTGGCTTTCGAAGTTTAAATGTTCCTGTTCCTCACTTAATTGATATATTCTTTAGTGTTGCTCTTTGAGTACCAACGCCATTGTAAACTGGAATTATTTGTTTTTCTTTAGGTGGTTGTAAAGTAGTGATAATAGAAGTATGAAAAATTGTCATTAATATTATACATCCATCGACTATGCAAATCCACACACAAAGCTTCTGCATCTTAAAACTGTTTTCCCTCTTCCACCGCTGGCTTAGTTACTCCTGTCTTATAATGACCAAAGAAAAATAAATATCAAAGAATCCTTCAATGTATTTGTGCGAGTTTGGTGGTAAAATGGTGTTTATTTTATATTTTATTTCATTTTCCAGAAAACATCGTCACCTGATATTATCTGAATCCATTTATATCTATGAGTTTTCAGCAATGTCAGAATATCTTGTCGATGTTGATCTGTTTCTATAGTAAATACATCAATATCTAAATGTTTCCAATCAATGGACTGTAAAATAATCATTTCCGCCCCCTCAACATCCAATGAAAAATAATCTATATGTGTCTGTCCTAAAGTGTTCATTAATGATGATAAAGGGTAACATTTTACAACAACGTTTTCTTTGGCGTGTCGCCATGTTTCATCTTTTTCATACAATATGGCGTCCACGTCTATGCGCTGTTGATGTTTTCCCCCTGTTATCTCCTTAACACAGGTCAACGCGTCACCTACGATGAACGTCATATTAGGTATCGTGTCACTTATACAGGCGTTTTTCATAAAATAATTACGATCCTTTCCTACCATCAGTTCATATGTGTACGAATTTGCATCAACTAATAATCCTGACCCCCCACATTCTTTTTCTAAAAATAAAGAATTTGAAAATGTCTCTCCATCGTAGCGAACCATTTCAACAAAAAATCCGTTACGTTTTTGATTTAATAATTTGTCAATTAATTGATCTTGACCGTACTGTGACCAAGATATTATTCCTTCCTTGCTACCATTTGGCTTTTGAAGTTTAAATGTTCCTGTTCCTCACTTAATTGATATATTCGTTAGTGTTGCTCTTCGAGTACAAACGCCATTGTAAACTGGAATTATTTGTTTTTCTTTAGGTGGTTGTAAAGTGGTGATAATATAAGTATGAAAAATTGTCATTAATATTATACATCCACCGACTATACAAATCCACACACAAACCTTCTGCATCGTAAAACTGTTTTCCCTCTTCCACCCTTGGTTTAGTTACACCTGTCTTGTAATGACCAAATACAAATAAATATCAAAGAATCCTTAAACGTATTTGTACGAGTTTGGTGGTAAAAAGCTGTTTATTTTATATTTTTATTCTATTTTCCAGAAAACATCGTCACCTGATATTTTCTGAATCCATTTATATCCCTGTGTTTTCATAAATGTCAGAATATCTTGTCGATGTTGATCTGTTTCTATAGTAAATACATCAATATCTAAATGTTTCCAATCAATGGACTGTAAAATAATCATTTCCGCCCCCTCAACATCCAATGAAAAATAATCTATATGTGTCTGTCCTAAAGTGTTCATTAATGATGATAAAGGGTAACATTTTACAACATTATCTTTGGCGTGTCGCCATGTTTCATCTTTTTCATACAATATGGCGTCCGCGTCTATGCGCTATTGATGTTTTTCCCCTGTTATCTCATTAACACTGGTCAACGCGTCACCTACGATGAACGTCATATTAGGTGCTTGAAATGTGAAAAGTTTACAGACGAAAGGGTAGCGAGAATGGCCGAGTAGTTACGATTGCCCTGCAAATAACCTCGTACGTACATAGTAGAAATTCTTCTTAAATTGTTTGCCGGAAGCTAAGTTAAGTTAAGCCGCACAAAAATATAGTCCACGAAAATCCAATATGGAAGACATACTAAGTAAAATATAATCATGCAAAACTAATCAAAACTTTAATTGAAATATAGAAAATTGTTTAAAATATAACTTTATCAAACTTTCATATAACTGACATGTGAAAAGTAGTGCGATTTATACACCTAATGCATACGACAGTGACGGATTCAGGCGGGGCTTTGGGGGCTTCAGCTGATGTAACTTCTTTGTTGAATTCCATTTGCAACTTTGATTTTGTCGTAACCATTGTTATTGTTCAAGATAGGGCTCAGCAGATCACTAGATTTAGATTAAACTTATTTTATTATTAACTATATAACATTTGGATCGGACACAAGTTATTCCAACTTACAAAGGTCCTCTACAAGATCACTACAAGAGAGATCACTTGACATAGGCAAAGCCTTATAAAGCGTAAATTTAATTCAGAGCTCACTAGACTGCAGAGCAAATGTTGAACAATTCAACCACCAGTGTTTTGAGAGGAGTGCTAAAATATGTGAACCGCTAGACATAGAGGCTAAAAAACCTAGAATATACGGGAGACAAATAATGAGAGATAATGTTTGAAGCAGAGTCCGGAAGACTACTTTAGGAAGTCAATAACTGTACCTTTTCTCTACTGCAGGGGCGGATCCAGGGGGAGCGCACCCGGCGCGCGGCCCCCCCCCCCCCCCCTAAAATTGGAAAAAATAATTTTTTTTGGCGTAAAATCGTGATTTTTCACACGAAATACCCCAAAAATGTTCGCGCCTCCCTCCGTTCGGCGCAATTTTTTCAAGTGCGCCCCCCCCCCCCTAATTTGAAATCCTGGATCCGCCCCTGTACTGTATGCTAAAAGAAATGAAAACAAGATTTACCGACCTACACGCCAGAACCGATTTGGGACTACAGTTGGTTCCATCAATTATTGAAAATATTGCTCCATAGCTGAGCCCCGCCCCCCGTCAACAGAGTCTCTAGATCCGCCCCTGATACGAGGTTATTTACAGGGTAGCGAGAATGGCCGAGTAGTTACGATTGACCTGACCCCGATGTCAAACAAAAAAATCCGAGGGGTCACGAGGGGCGATACTGAACAGAGTCGACTGGAGTCGACTAGAGTCTACTAATTAAATAACGCAAAATAAACATGTAAAATTATTGCATTACTTTGTAGATGATATTAAATGATTTAAATGATATTTATTAGTTAATTTTATTGATGTTTTACTTCTCACGGAGTGAAAATATACAAGAAAGATCGGCGCGATTTACTTCCGGTTTACCAAAAAAAAGACAAGTAACTTTTATAGTCCTTTTCGACTGAGATATGAAATATCATGTTTGTCAATAACTCATAAGTGGTATTTGAGTATTATATCATATTTTTAAAGCACATGCATGTTGAAATTTAGGTCATATTCATGTTTGTCAAAGCAAAATAAAAGCGGTTCTAAATTTAAAATCAATATCGGTCTAGGACATGAAAATGCTTGACGTATCTGAAGTTCACAAAAATGAACGTATGAGATGATGATATACATACAATACACAATCAATGTATAGGATTGATTGAATTAATGGTATGATATGACTTGGATATTTTATGGCAGGCATAATGTGATACTTGAATAAACAAATTTATCACTGCAAAAAAAAATATGGAAAAAAAATGCTCATGTTTGACTATCATTCTGTACAGTGTTCGTAATTTTGAGATATAGTTTTTATTGGAAATAACAGCGATTGATTGATTGAGAATATGATGCCAATGGTAGAAGTTATATGATAAATTAAACATTGAAGCAGAATCATTTCATAAATTACAGTGTATTTCAAAAAGGACTGTACAGAATGTTATATAGAGCCCCCACGCCACGTCAAGGCCACGAGCAATGTGGGGGTAGGCCCTCCCTTTCCCTTATTTGAAAAAAAAAGTTTTATTCTTTAGCTTTATAGAAGAAATTAAGTTTAATACATGGGGACTTTTTAACCTACCGGGACATCAATTATGGTCCGCGATTAAAAAGTTTATTTTAAAACATGAATGAAAAAAGTAATAGTAAAAAGTTTATTTATTAAGATCATTCTTTTTTATACTAACACCTCCCAATAAATTAATATTAATTATAAAGTTAATAATTTATTCGGAGAAAACAGTAGTCTTCTTTAAAACTTTCAGCTTAATCCATGCACATCCGTCAGGCGGAGGAGAAAAAGCAAAAAAAAGAAAAAGAGATATAACCCTCAGAACATAGCCTATTTTTGCAATATTGAAAATTTTGAAATTTGCCAAGTTTTTGGAGTTGTCTGTCCTTGAATGATAAAGAAAGAGGTCCATTTAAGTATTGAATATATAAAGTTCCTTATACATATATTTCATTACCACTAAGGTTTAATTAATAATATTGTGTTATAAGTAACAAAATAGGTTTCAAAACTGACCTTTTTTTACTAGTATCTTGTCATATTAATGGGAAAATTGTAGAAATATAGGTGGTCATGATATTAGAAAATTTGAAAAAAAGTTGATACATTTGCAAATGTTGTGTGGTGGTCTACCTACCAACAAGTTTTGAAAAGGATTGGCCAACCTTGCTTCCGGACTGTTTTGCATGGTTTTCTCATAGACAAGCTCTTAAATTGTATTTATTTCATTAAAAGGTTTATAAAATACATACGCCAAATAACGGATTTACCAATTCTCTTTTCTACTGTCACATATAGAATAATACACGTGACGGTAATGTCCCACAGCAGTGATGATTATGGAAAAGAAGAATTAAAGCTTCAAAAATTGTGCTTCTTTTATGTTTTAAAGGTTTAATCGTTACAGTAAACATTGAATAATAATATGCTTAAAGATTTATATATTTTTTATGTAAAATATTTCCTTTATTTACTCTGAAATGTGTGTCCCATGAATTTCTATCTTTAAATACCGTCACGAAAATTTAACGTTGCAGAACGTCTAATATACATGTATGTGACTCTGAGATCGTAGTCACGTTGGTGCTTACCTTTCTACTTCATCTATGTAAAAGAAACAGTATCGTGGATCGACTGTCAGCAGGATTCAAAGAAACAAACCAGTATCTCCATTAAAATGCATTAGTACCTTTATTCGACGTCTTTACCAAACATAATACAAGTTCCTCTGTTCATCTGCTACAACATTTTAAACCTCATGTAGAAATAAAACGTTGTTCCCGATAGCAATGCACATTATTCACCTTTAGAAATATTTTCTGTAATTATTACACGGAATCAATACCGAAATGCGGAATTGTCTCTACCGTAACAGTCTTTACTGACACAATTTCATATTATGATCGTGACGGTGAAGACAAACGACATTTTTAATCACTTTCACTTAGCATCAGGCATGACTTTGAGCACAATTAAAGATGTTATATTCAACATCGCGCATTTGATTTATGTGGGTACCTGCTATAAACCAAACTCATCATTTGATGTCTTTACCGTCACACATATTCCTTTCCGTCACGGACTCAAAAATGATGTTGTGTATTATATTTGTAATAATACAACAAATGTAACCTTAAATGACGCTGTATAGTAGCACATCTATAACCCAGTTCAGTTATTTTTGACCATTGAGTACTAGTTAAAGAATATAGCAAAAATGTATACATCCCGGATCTCAGCTTTGAAATTATGACAGTCGAAAAGAGAAATATCTCGGGAGTGTAACGATATACTTGGATCACAAATAAGCAAAACATATTGACGCGAAGTGGGGAAGAGGAAAAGGGCAGATGTTTACCTTGAAGTAAGGAGGAGGAGGGGGCATGTATTTTTTTAATGAAACAAGTGCCTGTGCTCACAAACCTTTTCAATACTCCGTAGATATAAGAAAATATATATAATTATTTCCACGTATATCAACAGAACAATTTATTCGTTTATATTCATATCGGTTTTATGGTTTATGTTGAAGAAAAAGTAAGAAAATTTGCCTTTATGGTATTGTGACGGTAAAGACAAATATTCCCACCCCACGTGAATAAAAGACGTAGAAAAAAATGCATTTTTTTTTTTATAAAAAAGCTTACCAAACAATGAATTCTGTCTCAAGAATGATTAATTAAACGAACTGTAGCAAATTAAATGTTTGTGACAAATTTTTCTTTCATATAGACAAAACTCGGTATTTTGCAAAGTTGTCAGAGAATGACCCTCCTAATTTTATTTTTTTTCATTTTGAGTAGATCACACATTATTTTATTGATCTATGGCTTAAAGGAGTAAAACTAATGCATTTTCGCTTGTATTGAACCAAAAAGTAAAAACACGTTTTTTTTATGGACAACTTTAAAATGACTGGTGAAACAAAAGTCCACGGATAAACATGTCGCCCCACTCGGACACATTATCCTGATTCCGAGCCAACCAGTCTTTGATCTTTCACCTTAATGCTGCGTACATAGCGGAGAAGCAACAAATACCAATTTCAAAGTCTTTGGTTTGACTAGATCGGGCCTCGAACTCACGATCTACTACACTCGAGAAGAGCACACTAACTATTACATCACGGATAATATACGTTCTAAATATATGGTTTTTATCTTTGTAATGATTCTTTTATTTGTACATATAATTATTAGGATATTTATAAAAAAAACAAAAACAAAACAAAACAAAAAACAACAACAATTAAATATACATCGTCTTCATCCTATCCTCAACTATTTCCTATCCGTCCCGGAATGGCACAGGTTTATATTAGACAAAGGTGTCGCCATTTTGGATTTACCGATGGTTTTGTTACCAAACGAAATAATAAATAAATACATGCAAAATATGAAAAATTAAGTCTCTGTATGTACATATTTATTATTTTATATGATAATAAATAAAAATCAAAACTATTTAACACCCATCTTACTACACAATGATGTGTAGACTTCTCAACAACACCCCATCCATATGTGTCGTCTCTAACACACAGCCGTACAGCTCAATGACAAATAAATAGCTAAAAGTTCAGACCAGAAAAAGCTGAAATCACTGTATTGTGTAATATAAACCTTTATTCATAACGAAAAAGCATTTTTTTATTGAGTTCTTAAAAGTATTGAGTATAAAAGTTACTTGTCTCTATTTTGGTAAACCGGAAGTAAATCGCGCCGATCTTTCTTGTATATTTTCACTCCGTGAGAAGTAAAACATCAATAGAATTAACTTATAAATATCATTTAAGTCATTTAATATCATCTACAAAGTAATGCAATACTTTTACATGTTTATTTTGCGTTATTTAATTAGTAGACTCTAGTACCTTGTAACGAACGCGGAGCAAAAACATTGATTAAGAATACCAGATAGTCATATCAGTGACAGGAACAAGAACAATGATGTTTATGTACTAGTGAAGGACGTCCACCCCCCTTTTTCTATACGCCAGAGAATTTTTAATTTGTGAAATAGAAGTTAAATTTCGTTGTAAAAAATAGTATCATTGAAAGTGCGAGAATATTCTTTGTCTTCAACCCTGACCACTATATTGGCATAGCCATTGCTAACACAACATTATTATATAAATATTCATGTAATAATGCTTTTATTATATAGTAATAAATATTTTATGCCTAAAGCATTTTTATATAAATATTGTGTATCTTATTATATTTAAGGTAGCACTATACAAATATTTTTTTCCTCCAATCTTCCATCTGAAAACAGCTGTAACTTTCTTAATATTGCATCAAAATTAACAAATGAGGTACCATTTGAAAGAAGAAAGATATATCTTTCCACTGATTATGATTATGCAACAATTACATAATTCATTATTATGCAATTAGTTGCAAAATCTTGATGTGTGCACTTGACCAAAATTAGCTGTTTCATGTTTATTCAAATGGTAAAACTTTCCACAATTTCCTAATCAAAACAGCATGATCTCCAAAACCGTGTCTCAGATTTTTCCTGTGATGTTTCAATCTCTCTTAAAGCCCCATTATGTGTATACAGCCTGACTTCATAAGATTTCACCAAATTTAATTGTGTGTAGAATTTGTTCTATTAATTCTATCAGAAAACCGAGACACGGTTTTGCAGATAAGAGGTCCAGGAACAACATATACCAAAACCAAGCCTCTAGGGGCACCAATGCAGGAGCTAATTTCATTCAAAGTCGACATTCTATGTCAAAAATTGTAGTGGAAAAATCCCAAAAGTTGTAATTTTCCTCTTGGTACCCCATTTTCCTGAATAAAAGTCACAAATGTGCCATGGGAACACTTCAGGATTGATCTTGAATCATAAATCAACAATGATTTGACCAGAAAGATGGAATTTCCTCACACACTCTAAATATAGCTGGAAAATGCACATCCTGTGCAGTAAGCACATGAAATTGGTGGTAGAAGTTACATCACTCTGACCTAGCTTGAGGTTAACTGCCTACTGATAAGGTCAAAACTCCACCTCCACTGACAAGACTGAACCTCTAATTATAACAGGAATCACCTGGAACCTTAGGTTGCTCATTATGTGTATTCTTCCCTTTTAGTTGGATTTTACTAAATGCAAATTATACATTAGATATTTTGAAATAAATTCCATTGCAAATAACTAATTTATTTCTTTTGGTATTGATGAAAAGTTAGCTACATCCATGCTGCTTTCCCCTTCATTTAATGGAATCTTCTCTTATCTCAAGTATTACTGGTCAGTGGTTATAAAACTATCAAATTATCCAATAGATAAACAATTAAGGACCGCCCACTTTTTTAACATCTCTGATCGATTCAAGCACATGTGTTTGTTTACAAAACTAACTAAAAGTAATGCTCATTAATGGTACATCATATCTGAATTATTTTTTTCACCTGTGTATCAAGAATATTATAAAAAAATAAAAATTGATTAAACAAAATTTTGATGAAAAAATATCAATTTTTGTATAGTGCTACCTTAAGTGGAATATTAAACTACTTCAAATATTCATATTTGAACTAGTGCAATATACATTTTATACTTAGCGTGCAAATACAAGAATATATTGCACGATCTTTTTCCATTGAAATTAATAGGAAAATATTTATTACTATATAATAATATACAATTATTGACTTTTAATAAGGTCTACTCATGACTATACGACCTGGTCAATGATTGAGTAACCTCGGCCGACTATACGAACCTGGTCAATGATTGATTGACCGAGGCCAACGGCCGAGGTTAATCAATCATTGACCAGGTCTGTATAGTCATGAGTAGACTGAAATTAAAAGTCGAATATTGGTTACTGCAGAGCGTTACAAATGTCCCCCAAACGAACAATACAAGTACTAGTGGTATGAATGAAGAATAGTGTGAGAACATAGCAATAAATAATTAGAGCCCAGTTTTTGACTCTATCATGTCTATAGTAGGGCTTCTTTGTTATGTTAACCTACAATGTGCTACAATAAACTAGTAAGCAAAGCCAGAAAAAAATGGCTTCAATTGTCTGCCATCATCTACAACACCAGTAATGGAGATGTTATTAGACTATATTATTAGCATGAAATCAAATACAAAAGATGTTTGTCAAACACTATTATATTAATAAGCAAATATTAGATAGCTATTTGCATACTAAGTCTGAAAAGATATGGTTGTTATACACCTTTATGTTAAATTGAGTGTTTTTGCGGTTTCCATGGCAACGGCAGGCATTTTGAAATTTCCAAGCCTCAAAACCATTTATACACATGCCATACAACATTTCTATTAAGTTTCATCCAATTCCGAGCACTTTAAATTTTTCACGTTTTTTGTGGCAACGGTGGCCATTCTGAAATTTCTAAGCCTCAATATTATGTGTACACATGTCAGACAAAATTTCTGGAAAATTTCATCCAATTCCGAGCACCATAGCAAACCAACGATGAATATCAATTCGCAACATCATAATCTACTTGGAAACCAAATTTCGCCCAAATCAGAGGATTTTTGTATTTGGCGGCCATTTCATACATTGGTTACCATGGCAACGGCCACCATTTTGATTTTTTCAACCCCCCAAAAGCTGCCACATACTACGGTGGATATTCCTACAAAGTGGATCATAATATGGCTTCCAAACCATGGATATCAATTCCCAACATCAAAATCTACTTGGAAACCAAATTTCTCCCAAATCGGAGGATTTTTGTATTTTGGCGGCCATTTTGGATTCAAAATGGCCGCCATAGCAAATCAACGATGGGTATCAATTTGCAACATCATAATCTACTTGGAAACCAAATTTCGCCCAAATCGGAGGATGTTTGTATTTTGGCGGCCATTTTAGATTCAAAATGGCCGCCATAGCAAACCAACGATGAATATCAATTCGCAACATCATAATCTACTTGGAAACCAAATTTCGCCCAAATCGGAGGATTTTTGTATTAGGTGGCCATTTTGTACCTTGGTTACCATGGCAACGGCCGCCATTTGGAATTTTTTCAACCCCCAAAAGCTGCCACACACTACGGTGGATATTCCTACAAATTTTCATGAAGTTTGATGAAAGGAATCCAAAGTTTTTTTTAAATCCCCCCCTTTTTTGTTTCCATGGCAACTGCGGCAAAGTTTGTCCAACCGATTCCGATTTTTTTTTGGCTTATCTCGTTCCACTAGATGTGGATGTTGTTCCTATCAAGTTTCATCAATTTCTGTTCGGCGAGTAACCTGCTATGATCATTTTTGTGTTTTTCAATTCTTTAGCATTTTGGCCGTTTCCATGGCAACGGCGGCCATTTTGAAAATTCCAAAAAAAGTCTGCACATCTACTCATAGTGCTTAACATTCCTGTGAAGTTTCATTGATTTCCGTTCAGTAATCGCCGAGAAATGTGTCGGATAAACTTTTGGCGGAAGAAAGAAAGAAAGAAGAAGAAGAATAATAATAATAATAAGAAAAGGAGCAAACACAATATGTCTCCCAAACTTCGCTTGGGGCACATAATAACTGCTTTATTAAATAATAAGGAATTTTTCAAACTTTTCAACAGTATATTGAACAGATATATCATGTTTGGGAGAGGTATTTGCGAAAAATACCAGTCGCGAGACAAAAAATTTCCCCGAGCCGAATGATATATCTGTTTAATTACACCGAATATTATTCAGAACACTGGCTAAATAAATAATACCTTTTGTTTGTCGTTTTCAGGAATATTCGATTTGTTTTGTTAGACAGTGGTTGAAGTATTCTGAATGAATTTGGCGGTTTGCGGCACGTGAGGGTAAAAAAGTGAAATACGTTTTCGCAAATACCACGGCAGAGGAAAAAAAAAGTTGAATCCTTTACTTCGGATCACTTCCGGGTTTCAAATTTTAATAATCACGATACTTTATGTATAAAGGTAGAGAAGAAATATTCCGAATGAATTTGGAGGTTGGATGCACGCGAGGGTAAAAAAGCTAAATCCTCACGCAAATACCCTGGCAGTGGTAAAAATGAACGAAATTAATCCTAAATATGAAAATACACCAATCAAAATCCAGGATTCTTATATAAAGTGTAATTATCAACAAAATAGGCTACAATTGTTTTATCATTTTTCAAGATTATTTAAATATTAAAAGTTTGAAATTTTATGAAAATTTTGAATTTTCATTTAAAGGGGCATTAGCTACGATTTTGACAAAAAAAAATATGTTTTGGAAATTGGTAAATAGCTTTAAAATGATGAAATAAAGGTAAATATTTCACATTACCGGTAAACAGCTTATCGAACCACTTTTCGCCTTTTTTTTACCATCGATTAGTTATTTCCTTGCAAGCAAATAATTTGACCTCGCTTTTTCCGTATGCAACTGACCTTACTAGTGACAGGTAAAAACGAATAATTTGTATTTTGTTGCTTATTAACTGCAAACTTGCTTAACATCGACTAAAAGCAGATTCACAAAAAATAAGAAATAAGTGCATTGTCGATAATTAATAAGATGGCGTCCATCACTTGATCGATCTCAAAACACGAGCAGTTGCACGATTTTTCCCCGATGCGCGTACATTTCATAACATTTATAAGTTACAGAAACACGTTTTATTAAGGCATCAATCATATCCGATAGTTTTACGGGTAACAAAAATTTACGATTTGGCAGATAATGCCCCTTTAAATTATTTAAATTTTGGAATTTTTTGAAACTTTTGTAAAATTTTGAAATTTTAAATGAAAATTTTGAAATTTGGACCTTTTTTGCAATTTGATTGGCCGACTGGAAATGAAATCTCGTCTCTGGTTGGACAACGTTGAAACCCCGAATAGAACTCACTGAGGTACAACCAAGAAAGTACTGTTTAGGCCAATCAGCGAAAAGCAAAATTCCTTATCATTTAATAATATATATTTATTGCATGCTGGTGAGGGAAATGTGAAAATGTATTCACCCAAGAGTATCATATTCCATGAGGGCAACAGCCGATGGGAATATGATACTCGTGAGTGAATACATTTTTATATTTCCTGAACCTGCATGCTATAAATGTTTTATTATATCAAATGAAACCAAGAAAACACATACATGTAAAATACTATTCAAGATCAATATCCAAGAGAAAACAAGCTGGCCAATTAGAAATATGGCCCTTAAATCAACATTAATATATTTCTACCTTCATTTATGAACCAAGATAGTGTTTTTCAAATTTATATTTTAACAATACTAAATTTTAATAATAATTTTAACTCCTCTAACTCGACATTATCAGGGTCCTGTTCACGCAAATAGTCCCGAAAGCATTTCACAGACAATTCTGTAGCTTTTTGTGTATAAATGCAGTTTTTGTCAGTTAATAACTTGTCTATTTCTTCCTCTGATGGGACATGGAAGTGCTTTTCAGCTGTGGCCATTGTAACGGTTGTCTGCAAGTGATGTGTTCCGAGTGCCTCTGACGTTTTCCTGTCAAAGAACGATAACTCTGGCGGGAAAACCTGTGAGTCTTCCGAGGGGGTAGAATATGATATTTATTTCACGGAATATGATTTTTGACCTGTGTGATCACGTGTTCTGAATTTTACCCATTGTCCAATCAAATGAATCTCTTTATGGTAATTAATATATGAGGTATAATAATGTTATTTGTAATTATGTAGTCATGTTGTCAATCAAAAACTCTAGATAATGCCACAATTTAAAACTTTCAGAGAATATTTGGAAATTTTCAGCCAATCAGAAACAAACATTACTCAGATAGCCCATGTTCGATCACACATAAACAACTATACACAGATTGACTGTGATGGCCCAAATAACTAATTCCAAGTAAAGGAATAACCCACAACAAACATAATCATATTCTACAATAAACAAATAGTACAATAAAGCACAATACAATACACAAAGTTGTTTCTATTGATACAGAAAGGTAACATTAAAACAAAATAAATCTATCCTAAAACATATTTTATTAATAAAAAAGATTATTACATAATGATTTTATTTAAACAATTTTATTGGCTATCATGCTGTCACCTGACATTCCGTAAAATTTGATATTGTTTGATTAAAACTCGTATTGACTTGGTTTCACTTTCGTTTTCGTTTAATGTAATAAAACAATTAGTCTTTTGTATCGGTCAATACAAGTTTTTATGGACCTTAGACATCAATATTCACCTCAGTCTAAAGGTTTCGGTGAATATCGTTTTTAAGGTCCATAAAAACTCGTGTTGACCTCAACAAAAGACTATAATTGTATAATATCATGTAGATTCTACAGCAGCTACGAAAGCAGCACCTTGACCACTTCCATCTTTGACCAGAAACAATTTAAACTGAAATTAGACAAACATAATTTTAAGAACTAACTGTGACATATATGATGTAAATTACTACTACAAGTTGGTACTGTTATCTGCAATTAGTCATGTGCACTGTTATTTATAACTATGTAGTCGTGTGACCATATATTCTTATCTATATTGTTATTTGCAATTATGTAGTCATGTGACCGTACATTTTTACATGATATTGTTATTTATAACTATGTAGTCATGTGACCATATATTCTTACATGTATTGTTATTTATGACTATGTAGTCATGTAACCGTACATTCTTACCTGTATTGTTATTTGTAATTATGTTGTCATGTGACCGTACATTCTTACCTGTACTGTAATTTGTAATTATGTTGTCATATAACTGTACATTCTTACCTGTATTGTTATTTGTAATTATGTTGTCATGTGATCGTACATTCTTACCTGTACTGTAATTTGTAATTATGTTGTCATATAACTGTACATTCTTACCTGTATTGTTATTTGTAATTATGTTATCATGTGATCGTACATTCTTACCTGTACTGTAATTTGTAATTATGTTGTAATATAACTGTAATTTCTTACCTGTATTGTTATTTGTAATTATGTTGTCATGTGATCGTACATTCTTACCTGTACTGTAATTTGTAATTATGTTGTCATATAACTGTACATTCTTACCTGTATTGTTATTTGTAATTATGTTGTCATGTGATCGTACATTCTTACCTGTACTGTAATTTGTAATTATGTTGTCATATAACTGTACATTCTTACCTGTATTGTTATTTGTAATTATGTTGTCATGTGACTGTACATTCTTACCTGTATTGTTATTTGTAATTATGTAGTCATGTGACCGTACAATCTTACCTGCATTGTTATTTGTAATTACGTAGTCGGTGACCGATCGATAGTCCGAAGGTCCATTACTCCGAAGGTTCATTAGTCCGAAGGTCCGTTAGTCCGAAGGTTCATTAGTCCGAAGGTCTGTTAGTCCGAAGGTTCATTAGTCCGAAGGTCCGTTAGTCTTGTTTTTCGACCAAAGGATAGGTATCGAACAGTGTTGAATTTATTTAATGTTCAGTCTTTTCTCAAATTAAGTAAGAGAAGCAAGATACTCATATTCACATCCTAACTAAGCAGTGGCCTATCCAGGTGGGTTGTAGGCTGTACGCCCCGCTTTTGCTAGCGAAAACTAGAGGCTCAGGTGAGTCTGTATCGCTCACCTGACATAAATAAGTCCTCTTAAGAATGTCTGCATGCTGAATACATCTAAGTTACTATTCAAATCCCATACTGCCATAGGGTTCTATGTTAAAACTATGTCTGCTCATGGCAGCCATCTTGGATGGAGGTCGTGGTCACCGGACACAATTTTGAAAGTATACTACCCAAGGACCATCCATGCCATGTTTGCTTTAAATTGGCTGACTGGTTTCAGAAGAGAAGACTTTTAAACAATTTTCCCATAGGGTCCTATGTTAAAACTATGTCTGCTGACGGCGCCATTTTGAACCGAGATCGGGATCACTGAACACAATTTTGGAAGTTGACCACCTAAGGACCATCGATGACATGTTTGCTATATTGGCTTACTAGTTTCAGAGGAGAAGATTTTAAAACATTTTTTCCCATAGGGTCCTATGTTAAAACTACAGTATGTCTGCTGAAGGTGGCCATTTTGGATGGAGGTCAGGGTCACTGGTCACAATTTTGAAAATTGACCACTTAAGGACCATCCATGCCATGTTTGCTTTAAATTGGCTTACTGGTTTCAGAGAAGAAGATTTTTAAATATGTTTTGTGGTTTCAGAAAAAAAGATGAAAATGTTGGCGGCCATCTTGAATTTCCGATTGGCAAACGATTCACAAGTTTAGTACAGGACCACCCAATAATCATTCCTGCAAAGTCACAATTCAATTGGCTTAGTGGTTTCTAACAAGAAGATTTTTAAAATTTCAACAAATCAGAACACATTATGGGCCCTGGCAGCCATGTTGGATTTCCGATCAGCGCCAAAAACAAAAATCTTGTATATGACCATCCAATGAACATTTCTGCCAAGTTTGATTCAAATCTGTTTTGTGGTTTCAGAAAAAAAGATGAAAATGTGAAATTCTCATAGGGTCCAATGTTAAACTAAGTCGAGTCATGGCGGCCATCTTGAATTTCCGATCGGCAAACAATTCACAAGTTTAGTACAGGACCACCCAATGATCATTCCTGCAAAGTCACAATTCAATTGGCTTAGTGGTTTCTAACAAGAAGATTTTTAAAATTTCAACAAATCAGAACACATTATGGGCCCTGGCAGCCATGTTGGATTTCCGATCAGCGCCAAAAACAAAAATCTTGTATATGACCATCCAATGAACATTTCTGCCAAGTTTGATTCAAATCTGTTTTGTGGTTTCAGAAAAAAAGATGAAAATGTGAAATTCTCATAGGGTCCAATGTTAAACTAAGTCGAGTCATGGCGGCCATCTTGAATTTCCGATCGGCAAACAATTCACAAGTTTAGTACAGGACCACCCAATGATCATTCCTGCAAAGTCACAATTCAATTGGCTTAGTGGTTTCTAACAAGAAGATTTTTAAAATTTCAACCAATCAGAACACATTATGGGCCCTGGCAGTCATGTTGGATTTCCGATCAGCGCCAAAAACAAAATTCTTGTATATGACCATCCAATGAACATGTCTGCCACGTTTGATTCAAATCTGTTTTGTGGTTTCCGAAAAAAAGATGAAAATGTGAAATTCCCATAGGGTCCTATGTTAAACTAAGTCGAGTCATGGCGGCCATCTTGAATTTCCGATCGGCAAACGATTCACAAGTTTAGTACAGGACCACCCAATGATCATTCCTGCAAAGTCACAATTCAATTGGCTTAGTGGTTTCTAACAAGAAGATTTTTAAAATTTCGACCAATCAGAACACATTATGGGCCCAGGCAGCCATGTTGGATTTCCGATCAGCGCCAAAAACAAAAATCTTGTATATGACCATCCAATGAACATTTCTGCCAAGATTGGTTCAAATCTGTTTTGTGGTTTCAGAAAAAAAGATGAAAATGTGAAATTCCCATAGGGTCCTATGTTAAACTAAGTCGAGTCATGGCGGCCATCTTGAATTTCCGATCGGCAAACGATTCACAAGTTTAGTACAGGACCACCCAATGATCATTCCTGCAAAGTCACAATTCAATTGGCTTAGTGGTTTCTAACAAGAAGATTTTTTAAATTTCAACCAATCAGAACACATTATGGGCCCTGGCAGCCATATTGGATTTCCGATCAGCGCCAAAAACAAAAATCTTGTATATGACCATCCAATGAACATTTCTGCCAAGTTTGGTTCAAATCTGTTTTGTGGTTTCAGAAAAACAGATGAAAATGTGAAATTCCCATAGGGCCCAATGTTAAACTAAGTCGAGTCATGGCAGCCATCTTGAATTTCCGATTGGCAAACGATTCACAATTTTAGTACAGGACCACCTAATGATCATTCCAGCAAAGTCACAATTCAATTGACTTAGTGGTTTCTGACAAGAAGATTTTTAAAATTTCAGCCAATGAGAACACATTATGGACCCTGGCAGCCATGTTGGATTTCAAATCAGCACCAAAAACATAAATCTGGTAGAGGACCATCCAGTGAACATTTCTGGCAAGTTTGGCTGATTTCTGTTCAGCGGTTTCAGAGAAGAAGATTTAAATGTGAAAACTAACGGACGGACGAACGGACGACTACCCATGACAAAAGCTCACATGGCCTATGGCTAGGTGAGCTAAAAATGTGTAATCGGCAAATATAGGTAAAACTTAAAACATTTTGTAGAAAACACGCCAAAAATTGTAATTATGGATCCAAGCGTGCTAAGTCTAAAAAAAACAATAAAAAAAACGAGTCGTCTTTCAAATACATTTTTTGTATATATGGAAATCATTCCAATGAAGTAAACCCTCCACTAAAACTCTGATCTTAACGAAATATACTTTAGACTTAAAAGACATTTAGTCAAAGATTATTTTTAAGACCCGTTGTTGATCCAATTAACAACTGGGATTTTTTTGCTTAACAAACACTTCAAAATAGTCTTAGACTTGTCATTTACTCTTTACGAAATACTGAAAGAGTTCCTTTTGGTACGACACAAAAGAGACGATCTCTGAGAAAGGGATTAGAAAACATAAAAGCACATCTGAAATTAAGCTTTGTGAGGGACAAGTACATTCCATTAAAAAGAGAATACATAAAATCATTAAACGGACGTTCTAATGTACAACTGATGGTCACAAAATACGGAGTGTAGCCTCAAATATATATACCAATTATTATGGAATATTGAAAACTCCAATCAACTACCGCAACAACTTAAGCATACGCGTACCAAATTATACATCTATGTAATTCTAGAATACCGTGTTCCATGGCTCAAAATATACAAGTACCCGTTACCAGATGGGGGTCTCCTTAGAGATTTTAACCAAGTGGTATACTGTAGAGGACTAAACAGTCTTGTTAGTGTAGAAATTCCAAAGATTGGTACTTAGGTATACACCCATCAGAAACAAAAAATAATATAATATCATAAAAGATCATCTAACAAATGTTTTATGCATATTACATGTAGGAAAAAACGTACGGGTTAAACTAGAAAAAAAAATCATTATTTCCTGCAATTTCGGTACTTTGTTGTTTTATACCTTAATTTCTAGTAACACTACTTTAAGATACATGTTTGCACAAGGCATTTTGGAAAGTCATTTGGAGTTAACTTCAAATATGTGTTTATATTCTAATTTTACATATATGTCCCTTTCCTACCCCTAAGTTAACAAACCAATATCCCTTGATTAACCCCTCTTTCGTTGCTGCATCAGGGGTTAACCGTCATGTGAAATCGCCATTTCATTGGTTAGATATAGAGATGGGGTCTTTTGGGGATAAACAGTAGGTGTAAATTTACCTTGATCATTCCATAAATGGGTTATTTATTGGGGGGGAGGGGGGACACGAGTTTCCCTTTTTGAGCCACAAAAACTCAAAGCATGCGTCTTCAGTTTCCCGCGAATACCGCAGTCTTTGTAAGTCGTTATTCTGAACGGAGTTCAATGGTATGGGTGGCCGACATTAGGACAAACGGACCTTCAGACTAACGGACCTTCGGACTAACGAACCTTCGGACTAATGGACCTTCTGACTAACGAACCTTCGGACTAATGGACCTTCGGACTAACGCCACGGAACCTATGTAGTCATGTGACTGTACATTTTTACCTGTACTGTAATATGTAATTATGTAGTCACGTGACTGTATATTCTGACATGTTATTGTTATTTGTAATTATGTAGTCATGTGACTGTACATTCTAACATGGTATTGATATTTGTAATTATGTAGTCATGTGACTGTACATTCTAACATGATATTGATATTTGTAATTATGTAGTCATGTGACTGTACATTCTAACATGGTATTGATATATGTAATTATGTAGTCATGTCACTGTACATTCTAACATAGTATTGTTATTTGTAATTATGTTGTCATGTGACTGTACATTTTTACCTGTACTGTAATATGTAATTATGTAGTCACGTGACTGTATATTCTGACATGTTATTGTTATTTGTAATTATGTAGTCATGTGACTGTACATTCTAACATGGTATTGATATTTGTAATTATGTAGTCATGTGACTGTACATTCTAACATGGTATTGATATATGTAATTATGTAGTCATGTCACTGTACATTCTAACATAGTATTGTTATTTGTAATTATGTTGTCATGTGACTGTACATTCTGACATGTCATTGTCATTTGTAATCATGTAGTCATGTGACTGTACATTCTGACATGTCATTGTCATTTGTAATCATGTAGTCATGTGACTGTACATTCTGACATGTTATTGTTATATGTAATTATGTAGTCATGTGACTGTATATTCTAACATGGTATTGTTATTTGTAATAAATAGTCATGTAGTCATGTGACTGTACAATTTTACCTGTACTGTAATATGTAATTATGTAGTCATGTCACTGTACATTCTAACATGGTATTGTTATATGTAATTATGTTGTCATGTGACTGTACATTTTTACCTGTACTGTAATATGTAATTATGTAGTCATGTGACCATACATTCTAACATGATATTGTTATTTGTAATTATGTAGTCATGTGACTGTTCATTCTTACATGGTATTGTTATATGTAATAAATAGTCATGTAGTCATGTGACTGTACATTTTTACCTGTACTTTAATATGTAATTATGTAGTCATGTGACAGTACATTCTAACATGATATTGTTATTTGTAATTATGTAGTCATGTGACTGTACATTCTTACATGGTATTGTTATTTGCAATAAATAGTCATGTAGTCAACAATGATAATTCATGATAAATACAATTACATTTCCATAGCTGGTTCTTCAGGATATTATATATATTTTTTATTTTCCCTATTGCTGCCAATGTTTATGATAAGACTCAGAGTCTTGGAATCTGTAGATCCTTAGGAAATGTCAAGTCAAATACAATTGAAATTCCATTTCTGATTCTTGGGAATACTGTTTTGCAAATTTTAAATTGTTGCATATATATGTAAAATTTGGGACCCTAAAAGCTCTTACCCATTACCAAAAGATCCTCATTTGTACACACTTGAATCAAGGCTTTAAATGAAGAATAAAGCCAGGTCCTATACTTGCTTTTCCATTAATGGTTCGTAAAACATTTTTTTTTTTTATATATTCCAAATTTCACACTGTTAAATCTTGGAAGCCCAGAATATGGGCCACTTGGACCATGGGACATTCGTTTCTACAAATCTAAATCTACATACTACAATGATGCTGCACAACAAATCATTTCTATTGCTGGTCATTGAGTAGAAAATTGACAAAAATAATTTTCAGCCCCCTCCCCATTACAAAATAACCCTTTGCCATTGAGGATCAACCTTTGCACAAATCTCTATCTCCTCTTCTCAACTATCATCCTAGTTTTGTTCTATTTAGTTTAGCAGTTCTGCAGGCGAAGATTAAAATGTGAAAAAGGAAAGAGACGAACAACATGATAGAAATGTACAGACAAACAACAGAAAACCAGACGATAAACACTAAGTGATGGAAATGTACAGACAAATGACAGAAAGACAGACGATAAACACGAAGTGATAGAAATGTACAGACAAACAACAGAAAGACAGACGATAAACACTAAGTGATAGAAATGTACAGACAAACGACAGAAAGACAGACGATAAACAATAAGTGATAGAAATGTACAGACAAACAACAGAAAGACAGACGATAAACACAAAGTGATAGAAATGTACAGACAAACAACAGAAAGACAGACAATAAACACTAAGTGATAGAAATGTACAGACAAACAACAGAAAGACAGATGATAAACATGACATGATAGAAATGTACAGACAAACAACAGAAAAACAGACGATAAACACTAAGTGATGGAAATGTACAGACAAATGACAGAAAGACAGACGATAAACACGAAGTGATGGAAATGTACAGACAAACGACAGAAAGACAGACGATAAACACTAAGTGATAGAAATGTACAGACAAAAAACAGAAAGACAAACGATAAACACTAAGTGATAGAAATGTACAGACAAAAAACAGAAAGACAAACGATAAACACTAAGTGATAGAAATGTACAGACAAACGACGGAAAGACAGACGATAAACATGAAGTGATAGAAATGTACAGACAAAAAACAGAAAGACCAACGATAAACACGAAGTGATAGAAATGTACAGACAAACGACAGAAAGACAGACGATAAACACTAAGTGATAGAAATGTACAGACAAACAACAGAAAGACAGACGATAAACACTAAGTGATAGAAATGTAGACAAAAAACAGAAAGACAGACGATAAACATGACATGATAGAAATGTACAGACAAACAACAGAAAAACAGACGATAAACACTAAGTGATGGAAATGTACAGACAAACGATAGAAAGACAGACGATAAACACAAGTGATAGAAATGTAGACAAACAACAGAAAGGCAGACAATAAACACTAAGTGATAGAAATGTACAGACAAACAACAGAAAGAAAGATGATAAACATGACATGATAGAAATGTACAGACAAACAACAGAAAGACAGACGATAAACACTAAGTGATAGAAATGTACAGACAAACGACAGAAAGACAGACGATAAACAATAAGTGATAGAAATGTACAGACAAACAACAGAAAGACAGACGATAAACACAAAGTGATAGAAATGTACAGACAAACAACAGAAAGACAGATGATAAACATGACATGATAGAAATGTACAGACAAATGACAGAAAGACAGACGATAAACACTAAGTGATAGAAATGTACAGACAAACGACAGAAAGACAGACGATAAACACTAAGTGATAGAAATGTACAGACAAACAACAGAAAGACAGACGATAAACACGAAGTGATAGAAATGTACAGACAAATGACAGAAAGACAGACGATAAACACTAAGTGATAGAAATGTACAGACAAACAACAGAAAGACAGACAATAAACACTAAGTGATAGAAATGTACAGAGAAACGACAGAAAGACAGACGATAAACATGACATGATAGAAATGTACAGAAAAACAGACGATAAACACCAAGTGATAGAAATGTACAGACAAACAACAGAAAGACAGACAATAAACACTAAGTGATAGAAATGTACAGACAAACAACAGAAAGACAGATGATAAACATGAAATGATAGAAATGTACAGAAAAACAGACGATAAACACCAAGTGATGGAAATGTACAGACAAACGACAGAAAGACAGACGATAAACACTAAGTGATAGAAATGTACAGACAAACAACAGAAAGACAGACGATAAACACGAAGTGATGGAAATGTACAGACAAACAACAGAAAGACAGATGATAAACATGACATGATAGAAATGTACAGAAAAACAGACGATAAACACCAAGTGATAGAAATGTACAGACAAACAACAGAAAGACAGACAATAAACACTAAGTGATAGAAATGTACAGACAAACAACAGAAAGACAGATGATAAACATGACATGATAGAAATGTACAGAAAAACAGACGATAAACACCAAGTGATGGAAATGTACAGACAAACAACAGAAAGACAGACGATAAACACTAAGTGATGGAAATGTACAGACAAACGACAGAAAGACAGACGATAAACACTAAGTGATAGAAATGTACAGACAAACAACAGAAAGACAGACGATAAACACTAAGTGATGGAAATGTACAGACAAACGACAGAAAGACAGACGATAAACACTAAGTGATAGAAATGTGCAGACAAACAACAGAAAGACAGACGATAAACACGAAGTGATGGAAATGTACAGACAAACGACAGAAAGACAGACGATAAACACTAAGTGATAGAAATGTACAGACAAACAACAGAAAGACAGATGATAAACATGACATGATAGAAATGTACAGAAAAACAGACGATAAACACCAAGTGATGGAAATGTAGACAAACAACAGAAAGACAGACGATAAACACTAAGTGATGGAAATGTACAGACAAACGACAGAAAGACAGACGATAAACACTAAGTGATAGAAATGTACAGACAAACAACAGAAAGACAGACGATAAACACGAAGTGATGGAAATGTACAGACAAACGACAGAAAGACAGACGATAAACACTAAGTGATAGAAATGTGCAGACAAACAACAGAAAGACAGACGATAAACACTAAGTGATGGAAATGTACAGACAAACGACAGAAAGACAGACGATAAACACTAAGTGATGGAAATGTACAGACAAACAACAGAAAGACAGACGATAAACACGAAGTGATAGAAATGTAGACAAATGACAGAAAGACAGACGATAAACACTAAGTGATAGAAATGTACAGACAAACAACAGAAAGACAGACGATAAACACTAAGTGATAGAAATGTACAGGCAAATGACAGAAAGACAGATGATAAACACCAAGTGATAGAAATGTACAGACAAACAACAGAAAGACAGACAATAAACACTAAGTGATAGAAATGTACAGACAAACAACAGAAAGACAGATGATAAACATGACATGATAGAAATGTACAGACAAACAACAGAAAGACAGACGATAAACACTAAGTGATAGAAATGTACAGACAAACAACAGAAAGACAGATGATAAACATGACATGATAGAAATGTACAGACAAACAACAGAAAGACAGACGATAAACACTAAGTGATAGAAATGTACAGACAAATGACAGAAAGACAGACGATAAACACTAAGTGATAGAAATGTACAGACAAACAACAGAAAGACAGACGATAAACACTAAGTGATAGAAATGTACAGACAAATGACAGAAAGACAGATGATAAACACAAAGTGATAGAAATGTACAGACAAATGATATATAATTTTACTTTGTACATTGAACTTCTAAATAGTGCATTTACCTTTGTATTTGGTACCAGGTTTTGTAATAATACTGTCATGTGATCATGAAACCTGGGGTGATGTTCATATAAAGACCCATCTATTCCTATTGACACTTCTGATTCTTGAATATGGTTTAATAAAACTGCTAGTGCTGCAACAAAAAGAAAAACTTATATTTAGATATAAAAAAAATATCTACTAGTATTTATAGGTGAAGTCACTTTACTATAATGTTTTATTTAAAAAAATTAACACATTTACAAAATTATCATAATTGATAATAAAAAAAACGGTCTTAAAACCGGTGATACACAGTTATTTGTTTCATTGATTAAAAAAAAGTAATGTATTGGCATTCAAATTGACATTCAACAATCATCTGTTTTGTTTTTAAAATAACTTACAATCAGAACAAAGGCAGATTAATTAGAAATACCAGTTAATGAAATTAAATATTAATCAAATGAATTATTATCGTGCTTTAAAATAATTAACTAACTTTAGTCTTTTCACAATTAAATAAAAATATATAAAATAAAATAAAATAAAAGGCTTCTTTATAATAAGCTTCCATTGTTTAATCCAGTTTGTCAACATGTTGGACATGTTCAGTTTAAAACTTAAATGATGACAAAACCATAGGTGAATAATATTTCATGTGAAAGTAAGTAAAATTCATTATGTTTGAAAAATAACCGTCACGAATGAAATTTATCAACAATACCGTGAAATTGATAACTGGTATATGTGATAACAGTAAAAATACTACATTTATTATTTTCCTTTCTATAAAACTGCCAAAATAAATATCTGCCAATAAATAGGATTTATAAAACCTTCAAATATTGACATCACAGGTATAAACCTCTAAATACAGTAAACTTATCGATCATACAACAACTCTTGGCATGTACTCGGTTTTCATACTTTTAAGATTAAGTGGACTCATCGCTGATTGGTCATTTGAAAATATGAGCCCGGAAGTGTCGCTAGATGTAAGTGTATCACAAAAGATTTTTTTTTGTAGGTATACAACAACAATATAATTCTATTAGGATTACATTTAGACTATATTTAGACTTACCTGTGGCTACTATATATGCAGCTCTCTGTGACATCAGGTAACTATATTTAGACTTACCTGTGGCTACTATATATGCAGCTCTCTGTGACATAAGGTAACTACAATTAGACTTACATGTGGCTACTATATATGCAGCCCTCTGTGACATCAGGTAACAACATTTAGACTTATCTGTGACTACTATATATGCAGCTCTCTATGACATAAGGTAACTATATTTAGACTTACCTGTGGCTACTATATATGCAGCTCTCTGTGACATCAGGTAACAACATTTAAACTTACCTGTGGCTATTATGTGTGACATATGGTAACTACATTTAGACTTACCTGTGGCTACTATATATGTAGCTCTCTGTGAAATCAGGTAACAACATTTAGACTTACCTGTGGCTACTATATATACAGCTCTCTGTGACATCAGGTAACTATATTTAGACTTACCTGTGGCTACTATATATGCAGCTCTCTGTGACATCAGGTAATTATATTTAGACTTACCTATGGCTACTATATATGCAGCTCTCTGTGACATCAGGTAACTATATTTAGACTTACCTGTGGCTACTATATATGCAGCTCTCTGTGACATCAGGTAACTATATTTAGACTTACCTGTGGCTACTATATATGCAGCTCTCTGTGACATCAGGTAACTATATCTCGACTTACCTGTGGCTACTATATATGCAGCTCTCTGTGACATCAGGTAACAACATTTAAACTTACCTGTGGCTACTATGTGTGAAATATGGTAACTACATTTAGACTTACCTGTGGCTACTATATATGCAGCTCTCTGTGAAATCAGGTAACAACATTTAGACTTAACTGTGGCTACTATATATGCAGCTCTCTGTGACATCAGGTAACAACATTTAAACTTACCTGTGGCTCCTATGTGTGACATACGGTAACTATATTTAGACTTACCTGTGGCTACTATATATGTAGCTCTCTGTGACATCAGGAAACTATATCTAGACTTACCTGTGGCTACTATACATGTAGATCTCTGTGACATAAGGTAACTATATTTAGACTTACCTGTGGCTACTATATAGGCAGCTCTCTGTGACATCAGGTAACAACATTTAGACTTACCTGTAGCTACTATATATGTAGCTCTCTGTGACATCAGGTAACTACATTTAGACTTACCTGTGGCTACTATATATGCAGCTCTCTGTGACATCAGGTAACTATATCTACACTTACCTGTGGCTACTATATATGCAGCTCTCTGTGACATCAGGTAACAACATTTCAACTTACCTGTGGCTATTATGTGTGACATATGGTAACTACATTTAGACTTACACGTGGCTACTATATATGCAGCTCTCTGTGAAATCAGGTAACAACATTTAGACTTACCTGTGGCTACTATATATGTAGCTCTCTGTGACATCAGGTATCTATATTTAGACTTACCTGTGGCTACTATATATGCAGCTCTCTGTGACATCAGGTAACTATATTTACACTTACCTATGGCTACTATATATGCAACTCTCTGTGGCTTCAGGTAACTACATTTAGACTTACCTGTGGCTACTATATATGTAGCTCTCTGTGACATCAGGTAACTACATTTAGATTTACCTGTGGCTACTATATATGCAGCTCTCTGTGACATAAGATAACTACATTTAGACTTACCTGTGGCTAATATATATGCAGCTCGCTGTGACATCAGATAACTACATTTAGATTTACCTGTGGCTACTATATATGCAGTTCTCTGTGACATAAGGTAACTACATTTAGACTTACCTGTGGCTACTTTATATGCAGTTCTCTGTGAAATCAGGTAACAACATTTAGACTTACCTGTGGCTACTATATATACAGCTCTCTGTGACATCAGGTAACTATATTTAGACTTACCTGTGGCTACTATATATGCAGCTCTCTGTGACATCAGGTAATTATATTTAGACTTACCTATGGCTACTATATATGCAGCTCTCTGTGACATCAGGTAACTATATTTAGATTTACCTGTGGCTACTATATATGCAGCTCTCTGTGACATCAGGTAACTATATTTAGACTTACCTGTGGCTACTATATATGCAGCTCTCTGTGACATCAGGTAACTATATCTAGACTTACCTGTGGCTACTATATATGTAGCTCTCTGTGACATCAGGTAACAACATTTAGATTTACCTGTGGCTACTATATATGCAGCTCTCTGTGACATAAGATAACTACATTTAGACTTGCCTGTGGCTACTATATATGTAGCTCTCTGTGACATCAGGTAACTATATTTAGACTTACCTGTGGCTAATATATATGCAGCTCTCTGTGACATCAGATAACTACATTTAGACTTACCTGTGGCTACTATATATGCAGTTCTCTGTGACATAAGGTAACTACATTTAGACTTACCTGTGGCTACTTTATATGCAGCTCTCTGTGACATCAGGTAACAACATTTAAACTTACCTGTGGCTATTATATGTGACATATGGTAACTACATTTAGACATACCTGTGGCTACTATATATGTAGCTCTCTGTGAAATCAGGTAACAACATTTAGACTTACCTGTGGCTACTATAAATACAGCTCTCTGTGACATCAGGTAACTATATTTAGACTTACCTGTGGCTACAATATATGCAGCTCTCTGTGACATCAGGTAACTATATCTAGACTTACCTGTGGCTACTATATATGCAGCTCTCTGTGACATCAGGTAACAACAATTAAACTTACCTGTGGCTACTATGTGTGACATATGGTAATTACATTTAGACTTACCTGTGGCTACTATATATGCAGCTCTCTGTGAAATCAGGTAACAACATTTAGACTTAACTGTGGCTACTATATATGCAGCTCTCTGTGACATCAGGTAACAACATTTAAACTTACCTGTGGCTCCTATGTGTGACATACGGTAACTATATTTAGACTTACCTGTGGCTACTATATATGTAGCTCTCTGTGACACCAGGAAACTATATCTAGACTTACCTGTGGCTACTATACATGTAGCTCTCTGTGACATAAGGTAACTATATTTAGACTTACCTGTGGCTACTATATAGGCAGCTCTCTGTGACATCAGGTAACAACATTTAGACTTACCTGTAGCTACTATATATGTAGCTCTCTGTGACATCAGGTAACTACATTTAGACTTACCTGTGGCTACTATATATGCAGCTCTCTGTGACATAAGGTAACTCCATTTAGACTTACCTGTGGCTACTATATATGTAGCTCTCTGTGACATCAGGTAACTATATTTAGACTTACCTGTGGCTACTATATATGCAGCTCTCTGTGATATCAGATAACTACATTTAGACTTACCTGTGGCTACTATATATGCAGCCCTCTGTGACATCAGGTAACTATATCAAGACTTACCTGTGGCTACTATATATGCAGCTCTCTGTGACATCAGGTAACAACATTTAAACTTACCTGTGGCTATTATGTGTGACATATGGTAACTACATTTAGACTTACCTGTGGCTACTATATATGCAGCTCTCTGTGAAATCAGGTAACAACATTTAGATTAACCTGTGGCTACTATATATGTAGCTCTCTGTGACATCAGGTATATATATTTAGACTTACCTGTGGCTACTATATATGCAGCTCTCTGTGACATCAGGTAACTATATTTACACTTACCTATGGCTACTATATATGCAACTCTCTGTGGCTTCAGGTAACTACATTTAGACTTACCTGTGGCTACTATATATGTAGCTCTCTGTGACATCAGGTAACTACATTTAGATTTACCTGTGCTACTATATATGCAGCTCTCTGTGACATAAGATAACTACATTTAGACTTACCTGTGGCTACTATATATGCAGCTCTCTGTGACATAAGGTAACTATATTTAGACTTACCTGTGGCTACTATATATGCAGCTCTCTGTGACATCAGGTAACTATATTTAAACTTACCTGTGGCTACTATATATGCAGCTCTCTGTGACATCAGGTAACAACATTTAGACTTATCTGTGACTACTATATATGCAGCTCTCTATGACATAAGGTAACTATATTTAGACTTACCTGTGGCTACTATATATGCAGCTCTCTGTGACATAAGGTAACTATATTTAGACTTACCTGTGGCTACTATATATGCAGCTCTCTGTGACATCAGGTAACAACATTTAGACTTACCTGTGGCTACTATATATGCAGCTCTCTGTGACATCAGGTAACTATATTTAGACTTACCTGTGGCTACTATATATGCAGCACTCTGTGACATAAGGTAACTCCATTTAGACTTACCTGTGGCTACTATATATGTAGCTCTCTGTGACATCAGGTAACTATATTTAGACTTACCTGTGGCTACTATATATGCAGTTCTCTGTGACATAAGGTAACTCCATTTAGACTTACCTGTGGCTACTATATATGTAGCTCTCTGTGACATCAGATAACTACATTTAGACTTACCTGTGACTACTATATATGCAGTTCTCTGTGACATAAGGTAACTATATTTAGACTTACCTGTGGCTACTATATATGCAGCTCTCTGTGACATAAGGTAACTACATTTAGACTTACATGTGGCTACTATATATGTAGCTCTCTGTGACATCAGGTATCTATATTTAGACTTACCTGTGGCTACTATATATGAAGCTCTCTGTGACATCAGGTAACTATATTTACACTTACCTATGGCTACTATATATGCAACTCTCTGTGGCTTCAGGTAACTACATTTAGACTTACCTGTGGCTACTATATATGTAGCTCTCTGTGACATCAGGTAACTACATTTAGATTTACCTGTGGCTACTATATATGCAGCTCTCTGTGACATACGGTAACTATATTTAGACTTACCTGTGGCTACTATATATGCAGCTTTTTGTGACATCAGGTAACTATATTTAGACTTACCTGTGGCTACTATATATGCAGCTCTCTGTGACATCAGGTAACTATATTTAGACTTACCTGTGGCTACTATATATGCAGCTCTCTGTGACATCAGGTAACTATATTTAGACTTACCTGTGCCTACTATATATGCAGCTCTCTGTGACATCAGGTAACTATATCTAGACTTACCTGTGGCTACTATATATGCAGCTCTCTGTGACATCAGGTAACAACATTTAAACTTATCTGTGGCTACTATGTGTGACATATGGTAACTACATTTAGACTTACCTGCGGCTACTATATATGCAGCTCTCTGTGAAATCAGGTAACAACATTTAGACTTACCTGTGGCTACTATATATGCAGCTCTCTGTGACATCAGGTAACAACATTTAGACTTACCTGTGGCTACTATATATGCAGCTCTCTGTGACATCAGGTAACTATATTTAGACTTACCTGCGGCTACTATATATGCAGCTCTCTGTGACATCAGGTAACTATATTTAGACTTACCTGTGGCTACTATATATGCAGCTCTCTGTGACATCAGGTAACTATATCTAGACTTACCTGTTGCTACTATATATGCAGCTCTCTATGACATAAGGTAACTATATTTAGACTTACCTGTGGCTACTATATATGCAGCTCTCTGTGACATAAGGTAACTATATTTAGACTTACCTGTGGCTACTATATATGCAGCTCTCTGTGACATCAGGTAACAACATTTAGACTTACCTGTGGCTACTATATATGCAGCTCTCTGTGACATCAGGTAACTATATTTAGACTTACCTGTGGCTACTATATATGCAGCTCTCTGTGACATCAGGTAACTCCATTTAGACTTACCTGTGGCTACTATATATGTAGCTCTCTGTGACATCAGGTAACTATATTTAGACTTACCTGTGGCTACTATATATGCAGTTCTCTGTGACATAAGGTAACTCCATTTAGACTTACCTGTGGCTACTATATATGCAGCTCTCTGTGACATCAGATAACTACATTTAGACTTACCTGTGACTACTATATATGCAGTTCTCTGTGACATAAGGTAACTATATTTAGACTTACCTGTGGCTACTATATATGCAGCTCTCTGTGACATAAGGTAACTACATTTAGACTTACATGTGGCTACTATATATGTAGCTCTCTGTGACATCAGGTATCTATATTTAGACTTACCTGTGGCTACTATATATGAAGCTCTCTGTGACATCAGGTAACTATATTTACACTTACCTATGGCTACTATATATGCAACTCTCTGTGGCTTCAGGTAACTACATTTAGACTTACCTGTGGCTACTATATATGTAGCTCTCTGTGACATCAGGTAACTACATTTAGATTTACCTGTGGCTACTATATATGCAGCTCTCTGTGACATACGGTAACTATATTTAGACTTACCTGTGGCTACTATATATGCAGCTTTTTGTGACATCAGGTAACTATATTTAGACTTACCTGTGGCTACTATATATGCAGCTCTCTGTGACATCAGGTAACTATATTTAGACTTACCTGTGGCTACTATATATGCAGCTCTCTGTGACATCAGATAACTACATTTAGACTTACCTGTGGCTACTATATATGCAGCTCTCTGTGACATCAGGTAACTATATCTAGACTTACCTGTGGCTACTATATATTTCAACTCTCTGTGACATCAGGTAACAACATTTAAACTTATCTGTGGCTACTATGTGTGACATATGGTAACTACATTTAGACTTACCTGCGGCTACATATATGCAGCTCTCTGTGAAATCAGGTAACAACATTTAGACTTACCTGTGGCTACTATATATGCAGCTCTCTGTGACATCAGGTAACTATATTTAGACTTACCTGCGGCTACTATATATGCAGCTCTCTGTGACATCAGGTAACTATATTTAGACTTACCTGTGGCTACTATATATGCAGCTCTCTGTGACATCAGGTAACTATATCTAGACTTACCTGTGGCTACTATATATGCAGCTCTCTGTGACATCAGATAACAACATTTAAACTTACCTGTGGCTACTATGTGTGACATATGGTAACTACATTTAGACTTACCTGTGGCTACTATATATGCAGCTCTCTGTGACATCAGGTAACAACATTTAAACTTACCTGTGGCTCCTATGTGTGACATACGGTAACTATATTTAGACTTACCTGTGGCTACTATATATGTAGCTCTCTGTGACATCAGGAAACTATATCTAGACTTACCTGTGGCTACTATATATGTAGCTCTCTGTGACATAAGGTAACTATATTTAGACTTACCTGTGACTACTATATAGGCAGCTCTCTGTGACATCAGGTAACAACATTTAGACTTACCTGTAGCTACTATATATGTAGCTCTCTGTGACATCAGGTAACTACATTTAGACTTACCTGTGGCTAATATATATGCAGCTCTCTGTGACATAAGGTAACTCCATTTAGACTTACCTGTGGCTACTATATATGTAGCTCTCTGTGACATCAGGTAACTATATTTAGACTTACCTGTGGCTACTATATATGCAGCTCTCTGTGACATCAGATAACTACATTTAGACTTACCTGTGGCTACTATATATGCAGCTCTCTGTGACATCAGGAAACTATATCTAGACTTACCTGTGGCTACTATATATGCAGCTCTCTGTGACATCAGGTAACTACATTTAGACTTACCTGTGGCTACTATATATGCAGCTCTCTGTGACATAAGGTAACTCCATTTAGACTTACCTGTGGCTACTATATATGTAGCTCTCTGTGACATCAGGTAACTATATTTAGACATACCTGTGGCTACTATATATGCAGCTCTCTGTGACATCAGATAACTACATTTAGACTTACCTGTGGCTACTATATATGCAGCTCTCTGTAACATCAGGTAACTATATCTAGACTTACCTGTGGCTACTATATATGCAGCTCTCTGTGACATCAGGTAACAACATTTAAACTTACCTGTGGCTATTATGTGTGACATATGGTAACTATATTTAGACTTACATGTGGCTACTATATATGCAGCTCTCTGTGAAATCAGGTAACAACATTTAGACTTACCTGTGGCTACTATATATGTAGCTCTCTGTGACATCAGGTATCTATATTTAGACTTACCTGTGGCTACTATATATGCAGCTCTCTGTGACATCAGGTAACTATATTTACACTTACCTATGGCTACTATATATGCAACTCTCTGTGGCTTCAGGTAACTACATTTAGACTTACCTGTGGCTACTATATATGTAGCTCTCTGTGACATCAGGTAACTACATTTAGATTTACCTGTGGCTACTATATATGCAGCTCTCTGTGACATAAGATAACTACATTTAGACTTGCCTGTGGCTACTATATATGTAGCTCTCTGTGACATCAGGTAACTATATTTAGAATTACCTGTGGCTAATATATATGCAGCTCTCTGTGACATCAGATAACTACATTTAGACTTACCTGTGGCTACTATATATGCAGTTCTCTGTGACATAAGGTAACTATATTTAGACTTACCTGTGGCTACTATATATGCAGCTCTCTGTGACATCAGGTAACTATATTTAAACTTACCTGTGGCTACTATATATGCAGCTCTCTGTAACATAAGGTAACTATATTTAAACTTACCTGTGGCTACTATATATGCAGCTCTCTGTGACATCAGGTAACAACATTTAGACTTATCTGTGACTACTATATATGCAGCTCTCTATGACATAAGGTAACTATATTTAGACTTACCTGTGGCTACTATATATGCAGCTCTCTGTGACATAAGGTAACTATATTTAGACTTACCTGTGGCTACTATATATGCAGCTCTCTGTGACATCAGGTAACAACATTTAGACTTACCTGTGGCTACTATATATGCAGCTCTCTGTGACATCAGGTAACTATATTTAGACTTACCTGTGGCTACTATATATGCAGCTCTCTGTGACATAAGGTAACTCCATTTAGACTTACCTGTGGCTACTATATATGTAGCTCTCTGTGACATCAGGTAACTATATTTAGACTTACCTGTGGCTACTATATATGCAGTTCTCTGTGACATAAGGTAACTCCATTTAGACTTACCTGTGGCTACTATATATGTAGCTCTCTGTGACATCAGATAACTACATTTAGACTTACCTGTGACTACTATATATGCAGTTCTCTGTGACATAAGGTAACTATATTTAGACTTACCTGTGGCTACTATATATGCAGCTCTCTGTGACATAAGGTAACTACATTTAGACTTACATGTGGCTACTATATATGTAGCTCTCTGTGACATCAGGTATCTATATTTAGACTTACCTGTGGCTACTATATATGAAGCTCTCTGTGACATCAGGTAACTATATTTACACTTACCTATGGCTACTATATATGCAACTCTCTGTGGCTTCAGGTAACTACATTTAGACTTACCTGTGGCTACTATATATGTAGCTCTCTGTGACATCAGGTAACTACATTTAGATTTACCTGTGGCTACTATATATGCAGCTCTCTGTGACATCAGGTAACTACATTTAGACTTACCTGTGGCTACTATATATGCAGCTCTCTGTGACATAAGGTAACTCCATTTAGACTTACCTGTGGCTACTATATATGTAGCTCTCTGTGACATCAGGTAACTATATTTAGACATACCTGTGGCTACTATATATGCAGCTCTCTGTGACATCAGATAACTACATTTAGACTTACCTGTGGCTACTATATATGCAGCTCTCTGTGACATCAGGTAACTATATTTAGACTTACCTGTGGCTACTATATATGCAGCTCTCTGTGACATCAGGTAACTATATTTAGACTTACCTGTGCCTACTATATATGCAGCTCTCTGTGACATCAGGTAACTATATCTAGACTTACCTGTGGCTACTATATATGCAGCTCTCTGTGACATCAGGTAACAACATTTAAACTTATCTGTGGCTACTATGTGTGACATATGGTAACTACATTTAGACTTACCTGCGGCTACTATATATGCAGCTCTCTGTGAAATCAGGTAACAACATTTAGACTTACCTGTGGCTACTATATATGCAGCTCTCTGTGACATCAGGTAACAACATTTAGACTTACCTGTGGCTACTATATATGCAGCTCTCTGTGACATCAGGTAACTATATTTAGACTTACCTGCGGCTACTATATATGTAGCTCTCTGTGACATCAGGTAACTATATTTAGACTTACCTGTGGCTACTATATATGCAGCTCTCTGTGACATCAGGTAACTATATCTAGACTTACCTGTGGCTACTATATATGCAGCTCTCTGTGACATCAGATAACAACCTTTAAACTTACCTGTGGCTACTATGTGTGACATATGGTAACTACATTTAGACTTACCTGCGGCTACATATATGCAGCTCTCTGTGAAATCAGGTAACAACATTTAGACTTACCTGTGGCTACTATATATGCAGCTCTCTGTGACATCAGGTAACTATATTTAGACTTACCTGCGGCTACTATATATGCAGCTCTCTGTGACATCAGGTAACTATATTTAGACTTACCTGTGGCTACTATATATGCAGCTCTCTGTGACATCAGGTAACTATATCTAGACTTACCTGTGGCTACTATATATGCAGCTCTCTGTGACATCAGATAACAACATTTAAACTTACCTGTGGCTACTATGTGTGACATATGGTAACTACATTTAGACTTACCTGTGGCTACTATATATGCAGCTCTCTGTGACATCAGGTAACAACATTTAAACTTACCTGTGGCTCCTATGTGTGACATACGGTAACTATATTTAGACTTACCTGTGGCTACTATATATGTAGCTCTCTGTGACATCAGGAAACTATATCTAGACTTACCTGTGGCTACTATATATGTAGCTCTCTGTGACATAAGGTAACTATATTTAGACTTACCTGTGACTACTATATAGGCAGCTCTCTGTGACATCAGGTAACAACATTTAGACTTACCTGTAGCTACTATATATGTAGCTCTCTGTGACATCAGGTAACTACATTTAGACTTACCTGTGGCTAATATATATGCAGCTCTCTGTGACATAAGGTAACTCCATTTAGACTTACCTGTGGCTACTATATATGTAGCTCTCTGTGACATCAGGTAACTATATTTAGACTTACCTGTGGCTACTATATATGCAGCTCTCTGTGACATCAGATAACTACATTTAGACTTACCTGTGGCTACTATATATGCAGCTCTCTGTGACATCAGGAAACTATATCTAGACTTACCTGTGGCTACTATATATGCAGCTCTCTGTGACATCAGGTAACTACATTTAGACTTACCTGTGGCTACTATATATGCAGCTCTCTGTGACATAAGGTAACTCCATTTAGACTTACCTGTGGCTACTATATATGTAGCTCTCTGTGACATCAGGTAACTATATTTAGACATACCTGTGGCTACTATATATGCAGCTCTCTGTGACATCAGATAACTACATTTAGACTTACCTGTGGCTACTATATATGCAGCTCTCTGTAACATCAGGTAACTATATCTAGACTTACCTGTGGCTACTATATATGCAGCTCTCTGTGACATCAGGTAACAACATTTAAACTTACCTGTGGCTATTATGTGTGACATATGGTAACTATATTTAGACTTACATGTGGCTACTATATATGCAGCTCTCTGTGAAATCAGGTAACAACATTTAGACTTACCTGTGGCTACTATATATGTAGCTCTCTGTGACATCAGGTATCTATATTTAGACTTACCTGTGGCTACTATATATGCAGCTCTCTGTGACATCAGGTAACTATATTTACACTTACCTATGGCTACTATATATGCAACTCTCTGTGGCTTCAGGTAACTACATTTAGACTTACCTGTGGCTACTATATATGTAGCTCTCTGTGACATCAGGTAACTACATTTAGATTTACCTGTGGCTACTATATATGCAGCTCTCTGTGACATAAGATAACTACATTTAGACTTGCCTGTGGCTACTATATATGTAGCTCTCTGTGACATCAGGTAACTATATTTAGAATTACCTGTGGCTAATATATATGCAGCTCTCTGTGACATCAGATAACTACATTTAGACTTACCTGTGGCTACTATATATGCAGTTCTCTGTGACATAAGGTAACTATATTTAGACTTACCTGTGGCTACTATATATGCAGCTCTCTGTGACATCAGGTAACTATATTTAAACTTACCTGTGGCTACTATATATGCAGCTCTCTGTAACATAAGGTAACTATATTTAAACTTACCTGTGGCTACTATATATGCAGCTCTCTGTGACATCAGGTAACAACATTTAGACTTATCTGTGACTACTATATATGCAGCTCTCTATGACATAAGGTAACTATATTTAGACTTACCTGTGGCTACTATATATGCAGCTCTCTGTGACATAAGGTAACTATATTTAGACTTACCTGTGGCTACTATATATGCAGCTCTCTGTGACATCAGGTAACAACATTTAGACTTACCTGTGGCTACTATATATGCAGCTCTCTGTGACATCAGGTAACTATATTTAGACTTACCTGTGGCTACTATATATGCAGCTCTCTGTGACATAAGGTAACTCCATTTAGACTTACCTGTGGCTACTATATATGTAGCTCTCTGTGACATCAGGTAACTATATTTAGACTTACCTGTGGCTACTATATATGCAGTTCTCTGTGACATAAGGTAACTCCATTTAGACTTACCTGTGGCTACTATATATGTAGCTCTCTGTGACATCAGATAACTACATTTAGACTTACCTGTGACTACTATATATGCAGTTCTCTGTGACATAAGGTAACTATATTTAGACTTACCTGTGGCTACTATATATGCAGCTCTCTGTGACATAAGGTAACTACATTTAGACTTACATGTGGCTACTATATATGTAGCTCTCTGTGACATCAGGTATCTATATTTAGACTTACCTGTGGCTACTATATATGAAGCTCTCTGTGACATCAGGTAACTATATTTACACTTACCTATGGCTACTATATATGCAACTCTCTGTGGCTTCAGGTAACTACATTTAGACTTACCTGTGGCTACTATATATGTAGCTCTCTGTGACATCAGGTAACTACATTTAGATTTACCTGTGGCTACTATATATGCAGCTCTCTGTGACATCAGGTAACTACATTTAGACTTACCTGTGGCTACTATATATGCAGCTCTCTGTGACATAAGGTAACTCCATTTAGACTTACCTGTGGCTACTATATATGTAGCTCTCTGTGACATCAGGTAACTATATTTAGACATACCTGTGGCTACTATATATGCAGCTCTCTGTGACATCAGATAACTACATTTAGACTTACCTGTGGCTACTATATATGCAGCTCTCTGTGACATCAGGTAACTATATTTAGACTTACCTGTGGCTACTATATATGCAGCTCTCTGTGACATCAGGTAACTATATTTAGACTTACCTGTGCCTACTATATATGCAGCTCTCTGTGACATCAGGTAACTATATCTAGACTTACCTGTGGCTACTATATATGCAGCTCTCTGTGACATCAGGTAACAACATTTAAACTTATCTGTGGCTACTATGTGTGACATATGGTAACTACATTTAGACTTACCTGCGGCTACTATATATGCAGCTCTCTGTGAAATCAGGTAACAACATTTAGACTTACCTGTGGCTACTATATATGCAGCTCTCTGTGACATCAGGTAACAACATTTAGACTTACCTGTGGCTACTATATATGCAGCTCTCTGTGACATCAGGTAACTATATTTAGACTTACCTGCGGCTACTATATATGTAGCTCTCTGTGACATCAGGTAACTATATTTAGACTTACCTGTGGCTACTATATATGCAGCTCTCTGTGACATCAGGTAACTATATCTAGACTTACCTGTGGCTACTATATATGCAGCTCTCTGTGACATCAGATAACAACCTTTAAACTTACCTGTGGCTACTATGTGTGACATATGGTAACTATATTTAGACTTACCTGTGGCTACTATATATGCAGCTCTCTGTGACATCAGGTAACAACATTTAAACTTACCTGTGGCTCCTATGTGTGACATACGGTAACTATATTTAGACTTACCTGTGGCTACTATATATGTAGCTCTCTGTGACATCAGGAAACTATATCTAGACTTACCTGTGGCTACTATATATGTAGCTCTCTGTGACATAAGGTAACTATATTTAGACTTACCTGTGGCTACTATATAGGCAGCTCTCTGTGACATCAGGTAACAACATTTAGACTTACCTGTAGCTACTATATATGTAGCTCTCTGTGACATCAGGTAACTACATTTAGACTTACCTGTGGCTACTATATATGCAGCTCTCTGTGACATCAGGAAACTATATCTAGACTTACCTGTGGCTACTATATATGCAGCTCTCTGTGACATCAGGTAACAACATTTAAACTTACCTGTGGCTATTATGTGTGACATATGGTAACTACATTTAGACTTACCGGTGGCTACTATATATGCAGCTCTCTGTGACATCAGGTAACTACATTTAGACTTACCTGTGGCTACTATATATGCAGCTCTCTGTGACATAAGGTAACTCCATTTAGACTTACCTGTGGCTACTATATATGTAGCTCTCTGTGACATCAGGTAACTATATTTAGACATACCTGTGGCTACTATATATGCAGCTCTCTGTGACATCAGATAACTACATTTAGACTTACCTGTGGCTACTATATATGCAGCTCTCTGTGACATCAGGTAACTATATCTAGATTTACCTGTGGCTACTATATATGCAGCTCTCTGTGACATCAGGTAACAACATTTAAACTTACCTGTGGCTATTATGTGTGACATATGGTAACTACATTTAGACTTACATGTGGCTACTATATATGCAGCTCTCTGTGAAATCAGGTAACAACATTTAGACTTACCTGTGGCTACTATACAGGTAGCTCTCTGTGACATCAGGTATCTATATTTAGACTTACCTGTGGCTACTATATATGCAGCTCTCTGTGACATCAGGTAACTATATTTACACTTACCTATGGCTACTATATATGCAACTCTCTGTGGCTTCAGGTAACTACATTTAGACTTACCTGTGGCTACTATATATGTAGCTCTCTGTGACATCAGGTAACTACATTTAGATTTACCTGTGGCTACTATATATGCAGCTCTCTGTGACATAAGATAACTACATTTAGACTTGCCTGTGGCTACTATATATGTAGCTCTCTGTGACATCAGGTAACTATATTTAGACTTACCTGTGGCTATTATATATGCAGCTCTCTGTGACATCAGATAACTACATTTAGACTTACCTGTGGCTACTATATATGCAGTTCTCTGTGACATAAGGTAACTACATTTAGACTTACCTGTGGCTACTTTATATGCAGCTCTCTGTGACATCAGGTAACAACATTTAAACTTACCTGTGGCTATTATGTGTGACATATGGTAACTACATTTAGACATACCTGTGGCTACTATATATGTAGCTCTCTGTGAAATCAGGTAACAACATTTAGACTTACCTGTGGCTACTATATATACAGCTCTCTGTGACATCAGGTAACTATATTTAGACTTACCTGTGGCTACAATATATGCAGCTCTCTGTGACATCAGGTAACTATATCTAGACTTACCTGTGGCTACTATATATGCAGCTCTCTGTGACATCAGGTAACAACATTTAAACTTACCTGTGGCTACTATGTGTGACATATGGTAATTACATTTAGACTTACCTGTGGCTACTATATATGCAGCTCTCTGTGAAATCAGGTAACAACATTTAGACTTAACTGTGGCTACTATATATGCAGCTCTCTGTGACATCAGGTAACAACATTTAAACTTATCTGTGGCTACTATGTGTGACATATGGTAACTACATTTAGACTTACCTGCGGCTACTATATATGCAGCTCTCTGTGAAATCAGGTAACAACATTTAGACTTACCTGTGGCTACTATATATGCAGCTCTCTGTGACATCAGGTAACAACATTTAGACTTACCTGTGGCTACTATATATGCAGCTCTCTGTGACATGAGGTAACTATATTTAGACTTACCTGCGGCTACTATATATGTAGCTCTCTGTGACATCAGGTAACTATATTTAGACTTACCTGTGGCTACTATATATGCAGCTCTCTGTGACATCAGGTAACTATATCTAGACTTACCTGTGGCTACTATATATGCAGCTCTCTGTGACATCAGATAACAACATTTAAACTTACCTGTGGCTACTATGTGTGACATATGGTAACTACATTTAGACTTACCTGTGGCTACTATATATGCAGCTCTCTGTGACATCAGGTAACAACATTTAAACTTACCTGTGGCTCCTATGTGTGACATACGGTAACTATATTTAGACTTACCTGTGGCTACTATATATGTAGCTCTCTGTGACATCAGGAAACTATATCTAGACTTACCTGTGGCTACTATATATGTAGCTCTCTGTGACATAAGGTAACTATATTTAGACTTACCTGTGGCTACTATATAGGCAGCTCTCTGTGACATCAGGTAACAACATTTAGACTTACCTGTAGTTACTATATATGTAGCTCTCTGTGACATCAGGTAACTACATTTAGACTTACCTGTGGCTACTATATATGCAGCTCTCTGTGACATAAGGTAACTCCATTTAGACTTACCTGTGGCTACTATATATGCAGCTCTCTGTGACATCAGATAACTACATTTAGACTTACCTGTGGCTACTATATATGCAGCTCTCTGTGACATCAGGAAACTATATCTAGACTTACCTGTGGCTACTATATATGCAGCTCTCTGTGACATCAGGTAACAACATTTAAACTTACCTGTGGCTATTATGTGTGACATATGGTAACTACATTTAGACTTACCTGTGGCTACTATATATGCAGCTCTCTGTGACATCAGGTAACTACATTTAGACTTACCTGTGGCTACTATATATGCAGCTCTCTGTGACATAAGGTAACTCCATTTAGACTTACCTGTGGCTACTATATATGTAGCTCTCTGTGACATCAGGTAACTATATTTAGACATACCTGTGGCTACTATATATGCAGCTCTCTGTGACATCAGATAACTACATTTAGACTTACCTGTGGCTACTATATATGCAGCTCTCTGTGACATCAGGTAACTATATCTAGACTTACCTGTGGCTACTATATATGCAGCTCTCTGTGACATCAGGTAACAACATTTAAACTTACCTGTGGCTATTATGTGTGACATATGGTAACTACATTTAGACTTACATGTGGCTACTATATATGCAGCTCTCTGTGAAATCAGGTAACAACATTTAGACTTACCTGTGGCTACTATATATGTAGCTCTCTGTGACATCAGGTATCTATATTTAGACTTACCTGTGGCTACTATATATGCAGCTCTCTGTGACATCAGGTAACTATATTTACACTTACCTATGGCTACTATATATGCAACTCTCTGTGGCTTCAGGTAACTACATTTAGACTTACCTGTGGCTACTATATATGTAGCTCTCTGTGACATCAGGTAACTACATTTAGATTTACCTGTGGCTACTATATATGCAGCTCTCTGTGACATAAGATAACTACATTTAGACTTGCCTGTGGCTACTATATATGTAGCTCTCTGTGACATCAGGTAACTATATTTAGACTTACCTGTGGCTAATATATATGCAGCTCTCTGTGACATCAGATAACTACATTTAGACTTACCTGTGGCTACTATATATGCAGTTCTCTGTGACATAAGGTAACTACATTTAGACTTACCTGTGGCTACTTTATATGCAGCTCTCTGTGACATCAGGTAACAACATTTAAACTTACCTGTGGCTATTATGTGTGACATATGGTAACTACATTTAGACATACCTGTGGCTACTATATATGTAGCTCTCTGTGAAATCAGGTAACAACATTTAGACTTACCTGTGGCTACTATATATACAGCTCTCTGTGACATCAGGTAACTATATTTAGACTTACCTGTGGCTACAATATATGCAGCTCTCTGTGACATCAGGTAACTATATCTAGACTTACCTGTGGCTACTATATATGCAGCTCTCTGTGACATCAGGTAACAACATTTAAACTTACCTGTGGCTACTATGTGTGACATATGGTAATTACATTTAGACTTACCTGTGGCTACTATATATGCAGCTCTCTGTGAAATCAGGTAACAACATTTAGACTTAACTGTGGCTACTATACATGTAGCTCTCTGTGACATAAGGTAACTATATTTAGACTTACCTGTGGCTACTATATAGGCAGCTCTCTGTGACATCAGGTAACAACATTTAGACTTACCTGTAGCTACTATATATGTAGCTCTCTGTGACATCAGGTAACTACATTTAGACTTACCTGTGGCTACTATATATGCAGATCTCTGTGACATAAGGTAACTCCATTTAGACTTACCTGTGGCTACTATATATGTAGCTCTCTGTGACATCAGGTAACTATATTTAGACTTACCTGTGGCTACTATATATGCAGCTCTCTGTGATATCAGATAACTACATTTAGACTTACCTGTGGCTACTATATATGCAGCTCTCTGTGACATCAGGTAACTATATCTAGACTTACCTGTGGCTACTATATATGCAGCTCTCTGTGACATCAGGTAACAACAATTAAACTTACCTGTGGCTATTATGTGTGACATATGGTAGCTACATTTAGACTTACCTGTGCCTACTATATATGCAGCTCTCTGTGAAATCAGGTAACAACATTTAGATTAACCTGTGGCTACTATATATGTAGCTCTCTGTGACATCAGGTATATATATTTAGACTTACCTGTGGCTACTATATATGCAGCTCTCTGTGACATCAGGTAACTATATTTACACTTACCTATGGCTACTATATATGCAACTCTCTGTGGCTTCAGGTAACTACATTTAGACTTACCTGTGGCTACTATATATGTAGCTCTCTGTGACATCAGGTAACTACATTTAGATTTACCTGTGCTACTATATATGCAGCTCTCTGTGACATAAGATAACTACATTTAGACTTACCTGTGGCTACTATATATGCAGCTCTCTGTGACATAAGGTAACTATATTTAGACTTACCTGTGGCTACTATATATGCAGCTCTCTGTGACATCAGGTAACTATATTTAAACTTACCTGTGGCTACTATATATGCAGCTCTCTGTAACATAAGGTAACTATATTTAAACTTACCTGTGGCTACTATATATGCAGCTCTCTGTGACATCAGGTAACAACATTTAGACTTATCTGTGACTACTATATATGCAGCTCTCTATGACATAAGGTAACTATATTTAGACTTACCTGTGGCTACTATATATGCAGCTCTCTGTGACATAAGGTAACTATATTTAGACTTACCTGTGGCTACTATATATGCAGCTCTCTGTGACATCAGGTAACAACATGTAGACTTACCTGTGGCTACTATATATGCAGCTCTCTGTGACATCAGGTAACTATATTTAGACTTACCTGTGGCTACTATATATGCAGCTCTCTGTGACATAAGGTAACTCCATTTAGACTTACCTGTGGCTACTATATATGTAGCTCTCTGTGACATCAGGTAACTATATTTAGACTTACCTGTGGCTACTATATATGCAGTTCTCTGTGACATAAGGTAACTCCATTTAGACTTACCTGTGGCTACTATATATGTAGCTCTCTGTGACATCAGATAACTACATTTAGACTTACCTGTGACTACTATATATGCAGTTCTCTGTGACATAAGGTAACTATATTTAGACTTACCTGTGGCTACTATATATGCAGCTCTCTGTGACATCAGGTAACTATATTTACACTTACCTGTGGCTACTATATATGCAACTCTCTGTGGCTTCAGGTAACTACATTTAGACTTACCTGTGGCTACTATATATGTAGCTCTCTGTGACATCAGGTAACTACATTTAGATTTACCTGTGCTACTATATATGCAGCTCTCTGTGACATAAGATAACTACATTTAGACTTACCTGTGGCTACTATATATGCAGCTCTCTGTGACATAAGGTAACTATATTTAGACTTACCTGTGGCTACTATATATGCAGCTCTCTGTGACATCAGGTAACTATATTTAAACTTACCTGTGGCTACTATATATGCAGCTCTCTGTAACATAAGGTAACTATATTTAAACTTACCTGTGGCTACTATATATGCAGCTCTCTGTGACATCAGGTAACAACATTTAGACTTATCTGTGACTACTATATATGCAGCTCTCTATGACATAAGGTAACTATATTTAGACTTACCTGTGGCTACTATATATGCAGCTCTCTGTGACATAAGGTAACTATATTTAGACTTACCTGTGGCTACTATATATGCAGCTCTCTGTGACATCAGGTAACAACATTTAGACTTACCTGTGGCTACTATATATGCAGCTCTCTGTGACATCAGGTAACTATATTTACACTTACCTGTGGCTACTATATATGCAGCTCTCTGTGACATCAGGTAACTCCATTTAGACTTACCTGTGGCTACTATATATGTAGCTCTCTGTGACATCAGGTAACTATATTTAGACTTACCTGTGGCTACTATATATGCAGTTCTCTGTGACATAAGGTAACTCCATTTAGACTTACCTGTGGCTACTATATATGTAGCTCTCTGTGACATCAGATAACTACATTTAGACTTACCTGTGACTACTATATATGCAGTTCTCTGTGACATAAGGTAACTATATTTAGACTTACCTGTGGCTACTATATATGCAGCTCTCTGTGACATAAGGTAACTACATTTAGACTTACATGTGGCTACTATATATGTAGCTCTCTGTGACATCAGGTATCTATATTTAGACTTACCTGTGGCTACTATATATGAAGCTCTCTGTGACATCAGGTAACTATATTTACACTTACCTATGGCTACTATATATGCAACTCTCTGTGGCTTCAGGTAACTACATTTAGACTTACCTGTGGCTACTATATATGTAGCTCTCTGTGACATCAGGTAACTACATTTAGATTTACCTGTGGCTACTATATATGCAGCTCTCTGTGACATACGGTAACTATATTTAGACTTACCTGTGGCTACTATATATGCAGCTTTTTGTGACATCAGGTAACTATATTTAGACTTACCTGTGGCTACTATATATGCAGCTCTCTGTGACATCAGGTAACTATATTTAGACTTACCTGTGGCTACTATATATGCAGCTCTCTGTGACATCAGGTAACTATATTTAGACTTACCTGTGCCTACTATATATGCAGCTCTCTGTGACATCAGGTAACTATATCTAGACTTACCTGTGGCTACTATATATGCAGCTCTCTGTGACATCAGGTAAAAACATTTAAACTTATCTGTGGCTACTATGTGTGACATATGGTAACTACATTTAGACTTACCTGTGGCTACTATATATGCAGCTCTCTGTGATATCAGATAACTACATTTAGACTTACCTGTGGCTACTATATATGCAGCTCTCTGTGACATCAGGTAACTATATCTAGACTTACCTGTGGCTACTATATATGCAGCTCTCTGTGACATCAGGTAACAACATTTAAACTTACCTGTGGCTATTATGTGTGACATATGATAACTACATTTAGACTTACCTGTGGCTACTATATATGCAGCTCTCTGTGAAATCAGGTAACAACATTTAGATTAACCTGTGGCTACTATATATGTAGCTCTCTGTGACATCAGGTATATATATTTAGACTTACCTGTGGCTACTATATATGCAGCTCTCTGTGACATCAGGTAACTATATTTACACTTACCTATGGCTACTATATATGCAACTCTCTGTGGCTTCAGGTAACTACATTTAGACTTACCTGTGGCTACTATATATGTAGCTCTCTGTGACATCAGGTAACTACATTTAGATTTACCTGTGCTACTATATATGCAGCTTTCTGTGACATAAGATAACTACATTTAGACTTACCTGTGGCTACTATATATGCAGCTCTCTGTGACATAAGGTAACTATATTTAGACTTACCTGTGGCTACTATATATGCAGCTCTCTGTGACATCAGGTAACTATATTTAAACTTACCTGTGGCTACTATATATGCAGCTCTCTGTAACATAAGGTAACTATATTTAAACTTACCTGTGGCTACTATATATGCAGCTCTCTGTGACATCAGGTAACAACATTTAGACTTATCTGTGACTACTATATATGCAGCTCTCTATGACATAAGGTAACTATATTTAGACTTACCTGTGGCTACTATATATGCAGCTCTCTGTGACATAAGGTAACTATATTTAGACTTACCTGTGGCTACTATATATGCAGCTCTCTGTGACATCAGGTAACAACATGTAGACTTACCTGTGGCTACTATATATGCAGCTCTCTGTGACATCAGGTAACTATATTTAGACTTACCTGTGGCTACTATATATGCAGCTCTCTGTGACATAAGGTAACTCCATTTAGACTTACCTGTGGCTACTATATATGTAGCTCTCTGTGACATCAGGTAACTATATTTAGACTTACCTGTGGCTACTATATATGCAGTTCTCTGTGACATAAGGTAACTCCATTTAGACTTACCTGTGGCTACTATATATGTAGCTCTCTGTGACATCAGATAACTACATTTAGACTTACCTGTGACTACTATATATGCAGTTCTCTGTGACATAAGGTAACTATATTTAGACTTACCTGTGGCTACTATATATGCAGCTCTCTGTGACATCAGGTAACTATATTTACACTTACCTGTGGCTACTATATATGCAACTCTCTGTGGCTTCAGGTAACTACATTTAGACTTACCTGTGGCTACTATATATGTAGCTCTCTGTGACATCAGGTAACTACATTTAGATTTACCTGTGCTACTATATATGCAGCTCTCTGTGACATAAGATAACTACATTTAGACTTACCTGTGGCTACTATATATGCAGCTCTCTGTGACATAAGGTAACTATATTTAGACTTACCTGTGGCTACTATATATGCAGCTCTCTGTGACATCAGGTAACTATATTTAAACTTACCTGTGGCTACTATATATGCAGCTCTCTGTAACATAAGGTAACTATATTTAAACATACCTGTGGCTACTATATATGCAGCTCTCTGTGACATCAGGTAACAACATTTAGACTTATCTGTGACTACTATATATGCAGCTCTCTATGACATAAGGTAACTATATTTAGACTTACCTGTGGCTACTATATATGCAGCTCTCTGTGACATCAGGTAACTATATTTAGACTTACCTGTGGCTACTATATATGCAGCTCTCTGTGACATCAGGTAACAACATGTAGACTTACCTGTGGCTACTATATATGCAGCTCTCTGTGACATCAGGTAACTATATTTAGACTTACCTGTGGCTACTATATATGCAGCTCTCTGTGACATAAGGTAACTCCATTTAGACTTACCTGTGGCTACTATATATGTAGCTCTCTGTGACATCAGGTAACTATATTTAGACTTACCTGTGGCTACTATATATGCAGTTCTCTGTGACATAAGGTAACTCCATTTAGACTTACCTGTGGCTACTATATATGTAGCTCTCTGTGACATCAGATAACTACATTTAGACTTACCTGTGACTACTATATATGCAGTTCTCTGTGACATAAGGTAACTATATTTAGACTTACCTGTGGCTACTATATATGCAGCTCTCTGTGACATCAGGTAACTATATTTACACTTACCTGTGGCTACTATATATGCAACTCTCTGTGGCTTCAGGTAACTACATTTAGACTTACCTGTGGCTACTATATATGTAGCTCTCTGTGACATCAGGTAACTACATTTAGATTTACCTGTGCTACTATATATGCAGCTCTCTGTGACATAAGATAACTACATTTAGACTTACCTGTGGCTACTATATATGCAGCTCTCTGTGACATAAGGTAACTATATTTAGACTTACCTGTGGCTACTATATATGCAGCTCTCTGTGACATCAGGTAACTATATTTAAACTGACCTGTGGCTACTATATATGCAGCTCTCTGTAACATAAGGTAACTATATTTAAACTTACCTGTGGCTACTATATATGCAGCTCTCTGTGACATCAGGTAACAACATTTAGACTTATCTGTGACTACTATATATGCAGCTCTCTATGACATAAGGTAACTATATTTAGACTTACCTGTGGCTACTATATATGCAGCTCTCTGTGACATAAGGTAACTATATTTAGACTTACCTGTGGCTACTATATATGCAGCTCTCTGTGACATCAGGTAACAACATTTAGACTTACCTGTGGCTACTATATATGCAGCTCTCTGTGACATCAGGTAACTATATTTAGACTTACCTGTGGCTACTATATATGCAGCTCTCTGTGACATCAGGTAACTCCATTTAGACTTACCTGTGGCTACTATATATGTAGCTCTCTGTGACATCAGGTAACTATATTTAGACTTACCTCTGGCTACTATATATGCAGTTCTCTGTGACATAAGGTAACTCCATTTAGACTTACCTGTGGCTACTATATATGTAGCTCTCTGTGACATCAGATAACTACATTTAGACTTACCTGTGACTACTATATATGCAGTTCTCTGTGACATAAGGTAACTATATTTAGACTTACCTGTGGCTACTATATATGCAGCTCTCTGTGACATAAGGTAACTACATTTAGACTTACATGTGGCTACTATATATGTAGCTCTCTGTGACATCAGGTATCTATATTTAGACTTACCTGTGGCTACTATATATGAAGCTCTCTGTGACATCAGGTAACTATATTTACACTTACCTATGGCTACTATATATGCAACTCTCTGTGGCTTCAGGTAACTACATTTAGACTTACCTGTGGCTACTATATATGTAGCTCTCTGTGACATCAGGTAACTACATTTAGATTTACCTGTGGCTACTATATATGCAGCTCTCTGTGACATACGGTAACTATATTTAGACTTACCTGTGGCTACTATATATGCAGCTTTTTGTGACATCAGGTAACTATATTTAGACTTACCTGTGGCTACTATATATGCAGCTCTCTGTGACATCAGGTAACTATATTTAGACTTACCTGTGGCTACTATATATGCAGCTCTCTGTGACATCAGGTAACTATATTTAGACTTACCTGTGCCTACTATATATGCAGCTCTCTGTGACATCAGGTAACTATATCTAGACTTACCTGTGGCTACTATATATGCAGCTCTCTGTGACATCAGGTAAAAACATTTAAACTTATCTGTGGCTACTATGTGTGACATATGGTAACTACATTTAGACTTACCTGTGGCTACTATATATGCAGCTCTCTGTGATATCAGATAACTACATTTAGACTTACCTGTGGCTACTATATATGCAGCTCTCTGTGACATCAGGTAACTATATCTAGACTTACCTGTGGCTACTATATATGCAGCTCTCTGTGACATCAGGTAACAACATTTAAACTTACCTGTGGCTATTATGTGTGACATATGGTAACTACATTTAGACTTACCTGTGGCTACTATATATGCAGCTCTCTGTGAAATCAGGTAACAACATTTAGATTAACCTGTGGCTACTATATATGTAGCTCTCTGTGACATCAGGTATATATATTTAGACTTACCTGTGGCTACTATATATGCAGCTCTCTGTGACATCAGGTAACTATATTTACACTTACCTATGGCTACTATATATGCAACTCTCTGTGGCTTCAGGTAACTACATTTAGACTTACCTGTGGCTACTATATATGTAGCTCTCTGTGACATCAGGTAACTACATTTAGATTTACCTGTGCTACTATATATGCAGCTTTCTGTGACATAAGATAACTACATTTAGACTTACCTGTGGCTACTATATATGCAGCTCTCTGTGACATAAGGTAACTATATTTAGACTTACCTGTGGCTACTATATATGCAGCTCTCTGTGACATCAGGTAACTATATTTAAACTTACCTGTGGCTACTATATATGCAGCTCTCTGTAACATAAGGTAACTATATTTAAACTTACCTGTGGCTACTATATATGCAGCTCTCTGTGACATCAGGTAACAACATTTAGACTTATCTGTGACTACTATATATGCAGCTCTCTATGACATAAGGTAACTATATTTAGACTTACCTGTGGCTACTATATATGCAGCTCTCTGTGACATAAGGTAACTATATTTAGACTTACCTGTGGCTACTATATATGCAGCTCTCTGTGACATCAGGTAACAACATGTAGACTTACCTGTGGCTACTATATATGCAGCTCTCTGTGACATCAGGTAACTATATTTAGACTTACCTGTGGCTACTATATATGCAGCTCTCTGTGACATAAGGTAACTCCATTTAGACTTACCTGTGGCTACTATATATGTAGCTCTCTGTGACATCAGGTAACTATATTTAGACTTACCTGTGGCTACTATATATGCAGTTCTCTGTGACATAAGGTAACTCCATTTAGACTTACCTGTGGCTACTATATATGTAGCTCTCTGTGACATCAGATAACTACATTTAGACTTACCTGTGACTACTATATATGCAGTTCTCTGTGACATAAGGTAACTATATTTAGACTTACCTGTGGCTACTATATATGCAGCTCTCTGTGACATCAGGTAACTATATTTACACTTACCTGTGGCTACTATATATGCAACTCTCTGTGGCTTCAGGTAACTACATTTAGACTTACCTGTGGCTACTATATATGTAGCTCTCTGTGACATCAGGTAACTACATTTAGATTTACCTGTGCTACTATATATGCAGCTCTCTGTGACATAAGATAACTACATTTAGACTTACCTGTGGCTACTATATATGCAGCTCTCTGTGACATAAGGTAACTATATTTAGACTTACCTGTGGCTACTATATATGCAGCTCTCTGTGACATCAGGTAACTATATTTAAACTTACCTGTGGCTACTATATATGCAGCTCTCTGTAACATAAGGTAACTATATTTAAACTTACCTGTGGCTACTATATATGCAGCTCTCTGTGACATCAGGTAACAACATTTAGACTTATCTGTGACTACTATATATGCAGCTCTCTATGACATAAGGTAACTATATTTAGACTTACCTGTGGCTACTATATATGCAGCTCTCTGTGACATAAGGTAACTATATTTAGACTTACCTGTGGCTACTATATATGCAGCTCTCTGTGACATCAGGTAACAACATTTAGACTTACCGGTGGCTACTATATATGCAGCTCTCTGTGACATCAGGTAACTATATTTAGACTTACCTGTGGCTACTATATATGCAGCTCTCTGTGACATCAGGTAACTCCATTTAGACTTACCTGTGGCTACTATATATGTAGCTCTCTGTGACATCAGGTAACTATATTTAGACTTACCTGTGGCTACTATATATGCAGTTCTCTGTGACATAAGGTAACTCCATTTAGACTTACCTGTGGCTACTATATATGTAGCTCTCTGTGACATCAGATAACTACATTTAGACTTACCTGTGACTACTATATATGCAGTTCTCTGTGACATAAGGTAACTATATTTAGACTTACCTGTGGCTACTATATATGCAGCTCTCTGTGACATAAGGTAACTACATTTAGACTTACATGTGGCTACTATATATGTAGCTCTCTGTGACATCAGGTATCTATATTTAGACTTACCTGTGGCTACTATATATGAAGCTCTCTGTGACATCAGGTAACTATATTTACACTTACCTATGGCTACTATATATGCAACTCTCTGTGGCTTCAGGTAACTACATTTAGACTTACCTGTGGCTACTATATATGTAGCTCTCTGTGACATCAGGTAACTACATTTAGATTTACCTGTGGCTACTATATACGCAGCTCTCTGTGACATACGGTAACTATATTTAGACTTACCTGTGGCTACTATATATGCAGCTTTTTGTGACATCAGGTAACTATATTTAGACTTACCTGTGGCTACTATATATGCAGCTCTCTGTGACATCAGGTAACTATATTTAGACTTACCTGTGGCTACTATATATGCAGCTCTCTGTGACATCAGGTAACTATATTTAGACTTACCTGTGCCTACTATATATGCAGCTCTCTGTGACATCAGGTAACTATATCTAGACTTACCTGTGGCTACTATATATGCAGCTCTCTGTGACATCAGGTAAAAACATTTAAACTTATCTGTGGCTACTATGTGTGACATATGGTAACTACATTTAGACTTACCTGCGGCTACTATATATGCAGCTCTCTGTGAAATCAGGTAACAACATTTAGACTTACCTGTGGCTACTATATATGCAGCTCTCTGTGACATCAGGTAACAACATTTAGACTTACCTGTGGCTACTATATATGCAGCTCTCTCTGACATCAGGTAACTATATTTAGACTTACCTGCGGCTACTATATATGCAGCTCTCTGTGACATCAGGTAACTATATTTAGACTTACCTGTGGCTACTATATATGCAGCTCTCTGTGACATCAGGTAACTATATCTAGACTTACCTGTGGCTACTATATATGCAGCTCTCTGTGACATCAGAAAACAACATTTAAACTTACCTGTGGCTACTATGTGTGACATACGTTAACTATATTTAGACTTACCTGTGGCTACCATATATGTAACTCTCTGTGACATCAGGAAACTATATCTAGACTTACCTGTGGCTACTATATATGTAGCTCTCTGTGACATAATGTAACTATATTTAGACTTACCTGTGGCTACTATATAGGCAGCTCTCTGTGACATCAGGTAACAACATTTAGACTTACCTGTAGCTACTATATATGTAGCTCTCTGTGACATCAGGTAACTACATTTAGACTTACCTGTGGCTACTATATATGCAGCTCTCTGTGACATAAGGTAACTCCATTTAGATTTACCTGTGGCTACTATATATGTAGCTCTCTGTGACATCAGGTAACTATATTTAAACTTACCTGTGGCTACTATATATGCAGCTCTCTGTGACATCAGATAACTACATTTAGACTTACCTGTGGCTACTATATATGCAGCTCTCTGTGACATCAGGAAACTATATCTAGACTTACCTGTGGCTACTATATATGCAGCTCTCTGTGACATCAGGTAACAACATTTAAACTTACCTGTGGCTATTATGTGTGACATATGGTAACTACATTTAGACTTACCTGTGGCTACTATATATGCAGCTCTCTGTGAAATCAAGTAACAACATTTAGACTTACCTGTGGCTACTATATATGCAGCTCTCTGTGACATCAGGTAACTATATTTACACTTACCTATGGCTACTATATATGCAACTCTCTGTGGCTTCAGGTAACTACATTTAGACTTACCTGTGGCTACTATATATGTAGCTCTCTGTGACATCAGGTAACTACATTTAGATTTACCTGTGGCTACTATATATGCAGCTCTCTGTGACATAAGATAACTACATTTAGACTTACCTGTGGCTACTATATATGCAGCTCTCTGTGACATAAGGTAACTATATTTAGACTTACCTGTGGCTACTATATATGCAGCTCTCTGTGACATCAGGTAATTATATTTAAACTTACCTGTGGCTACTATATATGCAGCTCTCTGTAACATAAGGTAACTATATTTAAACTTACCTGTGGCTACTACATATGCAGCTCTCTGTGACATCAGGCAACAACATTTAGACTTACCTGTGGCTACTATATATGCAGCTCTCTGTGACATCAGGTAACTATATTTAGACTTACCTGTGGCTACTATATATGCAGCTCTCTGTGACATAAGGTAACTCCATTTAGACTTACCTGTGGCTACTATATATGTAGCTCTCTGTGACATCAGGTAACTATATTTAGACTTACCTGTGGCTACTATATATGCAGCTCTCTGTGAAATCAGATAACTACATTTAGACTTACCTGTGACTACTATATATGCAGTTCTCTGTGACATAAGGTAACTACATTTAGACTTACCTGTGGCTACTATATATGTAGCTCTCTCTGACATCAGGTAACTATATTTAGACTTACCTGTGGCTACTATATATGCAGCTCTCTGTGACATAAGGTAACTACATTTAGACTTACATGTGGCTACTATATATGTAGCTCTCTGTGACATCAGGTAACTATATTTAGACTTACCTGTGGCTACTATATATGAAGCTCTCTGTGATATCAGGTAACTATATCTAGACTTACCTGTGGCTACTATATATGCAGTTCTCTGTGACATCAGGTAACAACATGTAAACTTATCTGTGGCTACTATGTGTGACATATGGTAACTATATTTAGACTTACCTGTGGCTACTATATATGTAGCTCTCTGTGACATCAGGAAACTATATCTAGACTTACCTGTGGCTACTATACATGTAGCTCTCTGTGACATAAGGTAACTATATTTAGATTTACCTGTGGCTACTATATATGCAGCTCACTGTGACATCAGGTAACAACATTTAGACTTACCTGTAGCTACTATATATGTAGCTCTCTGTGACATCAGGTAACTACATTTAGACTTACCTGTGGCTACTATATATGCAGCTCTCTGTGACATAAGGTAACTACATTTAGACTTACCTGTGGCTACTATATATGTAGCTCTCTGTGACATCAGGTAATTATATTTAGACTTACCTGTGGCTACTATATATGCAGCTCTCTGTGACATCAGGTAACTATATCTAGACTTACCTGTGGCTACTATATATGTAGCTCTCTGTGACATCAGGTAACTATATTTAGACTTACCTGTGGCTACTATATATGCAGCTCTCTGTGACATCAGATAACTACATTTAGACTTTCCTGTGGCTACTATATATGCAGTTCTCTGTGACATAAGGTAACTACATTTAGACTTACCTGTGGCTACTATATATGTAGCTCTCTGTGACATCAGGTAATTATATTTAGACTTACCTGTGGCTACTATATATGCAGCTCTCTGTGACATAAGGTAACTACATTTAGACTTACCTGTGGCTACTATATGTGCAGCTCTCTGTGACATAAGGTAACCATATTTAGACTTACCTGTGGCTACTATATATGCAGCTCTCTGTGACATCAGGTAACAACATTTAGACTTACCTGTAGCTACTATATATGTAGCTCTCTGTGACATCAGGTAACTACATTTAGACTTACCTGTGGCTACTATATATGCAGCTCTCTGTGACATAAGGTAACTACATTTAGACTTACCTGTGGCTACTATATATGTAGCTCTCTGTGACATCAGGTAACTATATTTAGACTTACCTGTGGCTACTATATATGCAGCTCTCTGTGACATCAGATAACTACATTTAGACTTTCCTGTGGCTACTATATATGCAGTTCTCTGTGACATAAGGTAACTACATTTAGACTTACCTGTGGCTACTATATATGTAGCTCTCTGTGACATCAGGTAATTATATTTAGACTTACCTGTGGCTACTATATATGCAGCTCTCTGTGACATAAGGTAACTACATTTAGACTTACCTGTGGCTACTATATGTGCAGCTCTCTGTGACATCAGGTAACTATATTTAGACTTATCTGTGGCTACTATATATGCAGCTCTCTGTGACATCAGGTAACTACATTTAGACTTACCTGTGGCTACTATATATGCAGCTCTCTGTGACATAAGGTAACTACATTTAGACTTACCTGTGGCTATTATATATGTAGCTCTCTGTGACATCAGGTATCTATATTTAGACTTACCTGTGGCTACTATATATGCAGCTCTCTGTGACATCAGGTAACTATATTTACACTTACCTATGGCTACTATATATGCAACTCTCTGTGGCTTCAGGTAACTATATTTAGACTTACCTGTGGCTACTATATATGCAGTTCTCTGTGACATCAGGTAACTACATTTAGACTTACATGTGGCTACTATATATGCAGCTCTCTTTGACAGCAGGTAACTACATTTAGATTTACCTGTGGCTACTATATATGCAGCTCTCTGTGACATCAGGTAACTACATTGAGAATTACCTATGGCTACTATGTATGCAACTCTCTGTGGCATCAGGTAACTATATTTAGACTTACCTGTGGCTACTATATATGCAGCTCTTTGTGACATAAGGTAACTTGCTTCTTGTACAAGTAAAATGTCCTCTGTAGCTACTGTATCAAGATTCATTTCTTTCAACACGGACATTGTATTTGCTGATGTCCCTGGGTCATCTCTGAAAGACCATAGGTACAATCCATAGCTTTATTTATAAGTTGAACACTGATTATAGAAGTATTCACAAAGGATAGTACTATCCATAGCTTTATTTATAGAGTGAGTGAGTGATTGTTGTTTAACACCAATTCATTAATTTTTCAGCTATATCATGGCGAGATCAAGTTAATTTTCGATGAGATGATGATGAGGTCCGCTTTGTACTAGACCAACATGCTGAGTTGGATTTTTATAGTGCTAGCTCACTAAAACAACAGTCTGCAGGTAGACATGTCGCTCCACTCGGGACACATTATTCTGATTCCGACCCAACCAGTCTTTGTTCTTTCTCCTTAATGTTGTATGCTTAGCGGAGAAGCAACAAATACCAATTTTATAGTCTTTGGTTTGAACCCATGATCTACCGCACTCGATAAGTTGAACACTGATTATTGAAGTATTCACAAAGGATAGTACTATCCATAGCTTTATTTATAAGTTGAACACTCACTGATCATAGAAGTATTCACAAAGGATAGTACTATCCATAGCTTTATTTATAAGTTGAACACTGATTATAGAAGAATTTATCAAGGATAGTACTATCCATAGCTTTATGCATAAGTTGAACACTGATAATAGAAGTATTCACCGAGGATAGTATTATCCATAGCTTTATTCACAAGTTGAACACTGATTATAGAAGTATTCACAAAGGATAATACTATCCATTGCTTTATTTATAAGGTTAACACTGACTATATAAGTATTCACAAAGGATAGTACTATCCATAGCTTTATTTATAAGTTGAACTCTGAATATAGAAGTATTCACAAAGGATAGTACTATCCATAGCTTTATTTATAAGTTGAACACTGATTATAGAACAATTTATCAAGGATAATACTATCCATTGCTTTATTCATAAGTTGAACACTGATTATAGCATTATTCACAAAGGATAGTACTATCCATCACTTTATTTATATGTTCAATACTGATTATAGAAGAATTTATCTAGGATAATACTATCCATAGCTTTATTTATAAGTTGAACACTGATTATAGAAGTATTCACAAAGGATAGTACTATCCAGTTTTATTTATAAGTTCAACACTGATTATAGAAGAATTTATCAAGGATAATACTATCCATAGCTTTATTTATAAGTTGAACACTGATTATAGAAGTATTCACAAAGGATAGTACTATCCATCACTTTATTTATAAGTTGAACACTGATTATAGAAGAATTTATCAAGGATAGTACTATCCATAGCGCTATTCATAAGTTGAACACTGATTATGGAAGTATTCACAAAGGATAGTACTATCCATCACTTTATTTATCAGTTGAACACTGATTATAGAAGAATTTATCAAGGATAGTACTATCCATAGCACTATTCATAAGTTAAACACTGATTATAGAAGTATTCACAAAGGATAGTACTATCCATCGCTTTATTTATAAGTTCAACACTGATTATAGAAAAATTTATCAAGGATAGTACTATCCATAGCTTTATTCATAAGTTGAACACTGATTATAGAAGTATTCACAAAGGATAGTACTATCCAGTTTTATTTATAAGTTCAACACTGATTATAGAAGAATTTATCAAGGATAATACTATCCATAGCTTTATTTATAAGTTGAACACTGATTATAGAAGTATTCACAAAGGATAGTACTATCCATCACTTTATTTATATGTTCAATACTGATTATAGAAGAATTTATCAAGGATAGTACTATCCATAGCGCTATTCATAAGTTGAACACTGATTATAGAAGTATTCACAAAGGATAGTACTATCCATCGCTTTATTTATAAGTTCAACACTGATTATAGAAAAATTTATCAAGGATAGTAATATCCATAGCTTTATTTATAAGGTAAACAATGATTAATGATGTATTTACTCAGTACAGTACTATCCACAGCTTTATTTACAAGTTGAACAAACCTTTCAACAGTTGTGACCTGTCTAGACTTCCATGACCATCTTGTCATTAGTTCATCTGATCCTTTACCATCAAATAGAAGCCCTGCTTTAGTAAGTTTGACGAGAACTAGACGGAACATCTCTCCTAAATAAAATCCTCCAAAGGACTTTTCAAATCTACAAATATATTTGACTGTAGATGAACTATTGCAGCATACATAAATTTGAAATTGAAGCTGAACCTCTGATAATGTCTGTCGTGTAGGTCATAAGTCATTTTCCATGCGCCTAGATTGGGAACATGAATAATTTTGGTGCTTCATTTCAGTGCAATATACACTCAGATACATGTTCATGTACATACATTTTGATTTTATTTTGAATGATTGATGGCTAATTAAATTGACTGATATTTTAGCTATATTGATGTTCAAAAGTAAATCAAGTAAAATGGTGGCACTGTGATAGTCCTAGTATGTGTTGATTGCTGCAAGTAAAAATGTGGCAGTAGAATGGTCCTAGTATGGCCTAACGATTTGATTCTCACAAGGTGGCACTGGGATGATCCTAGAATGTATGACTTTTTCGATTGCCACAAGGTGGCACTAGCATGATCCTAGTATGTATGGGTGTTTCCATTGCCACAAGGTGGCACTGTGATAATCCCAGTGTGTAAAGGTCTTTTGATTCCCACAAGGTGGCACTGGGATGATCCTAGTATGTATGGGTGTTTCGATTGCCACAAGGTTGCATAGGATGATCCTAGCATGTACGGGTGTTTCAATAGCAACAAAGCGGCAATGGGATGACAAAATATGTATGGGTGTTTTGATTGCCACAAGGTGGCACTGGGATGATCCTAGTATGTATGGGTGTTTTGATTGCCAAAAGGTGGCACTGGGATGATCCTAGTATGTACGGGTGTTTCAATTGCCAAAAGGTGGCAGTGGGATAATTCTAGAATGTACGGGTGTTTCGATTGCCACAAGGTGGCATTTGGATTATCCTAAAATGTACGGGTGTTTCGAATGTTTTCATTGCAACAAGGTGTCAGTAGGAAAAATCTAATATGAACAGGTGTTTTGATAGACACAAGGTGGTACTGGGATAGTCCTAGTATGGACGGAAGTTTGATTGACTCTAGGTAGCACTGGGATGGTCCTAGCATAGATGGATGTCTTGATTCCCACAAGATGGCACTGGGAAACTCCTAGAATGAATGGATGTTTTTGATTGCCACAAGGTGGCCTTAGAATGGTCCCAGCATAGATGAATGTTTTGATTGACACAAGTTGGCACTGGGATAGTCCTATTTTGGATGGTTGTTTGATTACCACAAGGTGGCACAGGGATGGTTCTAGTATCGACGGATGCTTGATTGACACAGGGTGGCACTGGGTTTGTCCTAGTATGGATGGAAGTTTTGCTGGGATAATCATAGTGCTGACGAATATTTGCTTGACACAAGTAGGCACTGGGAGAGTCCTAGTATGGACGAGTGTTTGATTGCCACAAGATGGCACTGGGATGGTCCTAGTGTGAACAGATGCTTTGATTGACACAAGATGTCAATGGGATGGTCCTAGTATGGATATATATTTAATTGCCACATGATGTCAATGGGATGGTCCTATGTGGACAGATGTTTTGATTGACACAATGTGGCATAGGGATGGTCCTAGTGTGGACGGATGTTTTGATTGATACAAGTTGGCACTGGGATCATCCTAGTGTGGATGGATGTTTTGATTGACACAAGGTAACATTGGGCTGGTCCTAGTATGGACGGATGTTTTGATTGACACAGGGTGGCACTGGGATGGTCCCAGCTATAGTATGGATGGATGCTTTGATTGACACAAGATGACATTGGGCTGGTTCTAGTATGGATGGATGTTTTGATTGACACAAGATGGCACTGGGATGGTCCTAGTATGGATGGATGTTTTGATTGACACTAGATGGCACTGGGATGGTCCTAGTATGGATGGATGTTTTGATTGACACAAGATGGCACTGGGATGGTCCTAGTATGGATGGATGTTTTGATTGACACAAGGTGGCACTGGGATGGTCCTAGCTATAGTATAGATGGATGCTTTGATTGACACAAGATGACATTGGGATGGTCCTAGTATGGATGGATGTTTCGATTGACACAAGGTGGCACTGGGCAGGTCCTAGTATGGCTGGTTGTTTAATTGCCACAAGAGGGCAATGGGATGTTCCTATGTGGAGAGATGTCTTGATTGCCACAAGGTGGCATAGGGATGGTCCGAGTGTGCACAGATGTTTTGATTGACACAAGGTGGCATAGGAATGGTTCTAGTGTGGATGGATGTCTTGATTGACACAAGCTGCCACTGCGATGGTCCTAGTATGGACGAATGCTTTGATTGACACAAAGTGGCACAGGTATGGTCCTATGTGAACAGATGTTTTGATTGACACAAGGTGGCACAGGTATGGTCCTATGTGAACAGATGTTTTGATTGACACAAGGTGGCACAGGTATGGTCCTAGTATGGATGGTTGTTTAATTGCCACAAGATAGCAATGGGATGGTCCTATGTGAACAGATGTTTTGATTGACACAAGGTGGCATAGGGATGGTCCTAGTGTGGATAGATGTCTTGATTGACACAAGCTGCCACTGCGATAGTCCTAGTATGGACGAATGCTTTGATTGACACAAGGTGGCACTGGGATGGTCCTAGTCTGGATGGTTGTTTAATTGCCACAAGATGGCACTGGGATGGTCCTAGTATGGACAGATGTTTTGATTGACACAAGTTGGCACTGGGATGGTCCTAGTGTGAATGATTGTTTAATTGCCACAAGATGTAAATGGGATGGTCCTAGTATGGATGGATGCTGGGATGGTCCTATGTGGACAGATGTTTTGATTGACACAAGGTGGAATAGGGATGGTCCTAGTGTGGACGGATGTTTTGATTGATACAAGTTGGCAATGGGATCATCCTTGTGTGGATGGATGCTTTGATTGACACAACATGACATTCGGCTGGTCCTAGTATGGACGGATGTTTTGATTGACACAAGGTGGCAGTAGGATGGTCCTAGTATGGATGGATGTTTTGATTGACACAGGGTGACATTGGGTTGGTCCTAGTATGGATGGATGCCTTGATCGACAACAAGGTGACATTGGGCTGGTCCTAGTATGGACGGCTGTTTTGATCGACACAAGGTGGCACTGGAGTGGTCCTAGTATGGACAGATGTTTTGATTGACACAAGGTGGCAGTAGGATGGTCCTAGTGTGGACGGATGTTTTGATTGACACAAGTTGGCACTGGGATGGTCCTAGTATAGATGGATGTTTTGATTGACACAAGGTGACATTGGGCTGGTCCTAATATGGACGGATGTTTTGATTGACACAAGGTGGCACTGGGGTGGTCCTAGTATGGATGGATGTTTTGATTGACACAAGGTGGCAGTAGGATGGTCCTAGTATGGATGGATGTTTTGATTGACAAGGTGACATTGGGCTGGTCCTAGTATGGACGGATGTTTTGATTGACACAAGTTGGCACTGGGATGGTCCTAGTATGGATGGATGTTTTGATTGACACAAGGTGACATTGGGCTGGTCCTAGTATGGACGGATGTTTTGATTGACACAGGGTGGCACTGGGGTGGTCCTAGTATGGATGGATGTTTTGATTGACACAAGGTGGCAGTAGGATGGTCCTATTATGGACGGATGTTTTGATTGACACAGGGTGGCACTGGGATGGTCCTAGTATTTTTCTAATTTTTCATACAAAAAATACATAATTCTGTTTCTCTAAATCAACATTCACATAAGAATGAGTTGAAAGGCAAATTCTGTGCAAACGTTTAAATTGAAAGTTTTGTAGTTTTGCTCTTTAATGTGGAGACATACTACAGTTTTGCTCTTTAATGTGGAGACATACTACAGTTTTGCTCTTTAATGTGGAGACATACTACAGTTTTGCTCTTTAATGTGGAGACATACTACAGTTTTGCTCTTTAATGTGGAGACATACTACAGTTTTGCTCTTTAATGTGGAGACATACTACAGTTTTGTTCTTTAATGTGGAGACATACTACAGTTTTGCTCTTTAATGTGGAGACATACTACAGTTTTGCTCTTTAATGTGGAGACATACTACAGTTTTGTTCTTTAATGTGGAGACATACTACAGTTTTGCTCTTTAATGTGGAGACATACTACAGTTTTGCTCTTTAATGTGGAGACATACTACAGTTTTGCTCTTTAATGTGGAGACATACTACAGTTTTGCTCTTTAATGTGGAGACATACTACAGTTTTGCTCTTTAATGTGGAGACATACTACAGTTTTGCTCTTTAATGTGGAGACATACTACAGTTTTGCTCTTTAATGTGGAGACATACTACAGTTTTGCTCTTTAATGTGGAGACATACTAGTTTTGCTCTTTAATATGGAGACATACTACAGTTTTGCTCTTTAATGTGGAGACATACTACAGTTTTGCTCTTTAATATGGAGACATACTACAGTTTTGCTCTTTAATGTGGAGACATACTACAGTTTTGCTCTTTAATGTGGAGACATACTACAGTTTTGCTCTTTAATATGGAGACATACGACAGTTGTGCTCTTTAATGTGGAGACATACGACAGTTTTGCTCTTTAATGTGGAGACATACTACAGTTTTGCTCTTTAATGTGGAGACATACGACAATTTTGCTCTTTAATGTGGAGACATACTACAGTTTTGCTCTTTAATATGGAGACATACTACAGTTTTGCTCTTTAATGTGGAGACATACGACAATTTTGCTCTTTAATGTGGAGACATACTACAGTTTTGCTCTTTAATGTGGAGACATACTACAGTTTTGCTTTTTAATGTGGAGACATACGACAATTTTGCTCTTTAATGTGGAGACATACTACAGTTTTGCTCTTTAATATGGAGACATACTACAGATTTGCTCTTTAATGTGGAGACATACTACAGTTTTGCTCTTTAATGTGGAGACATACGACAATTTTGCTCTTTAATGTGGAGACATACTACAGTTTTGCTCTTTAATGTGGAGACATACTACAGTTTTGCTCGTTAATGTGGAGACATACGACAATTTTGCTCTTTAATGAGGAGACATACTAGTTTTGGTCTTTAATGTGGAGACATACTACAGTTTTGCTCTATAATGTGGAGACATACTACAATTTTGCTCTTTAATGTGGAGACATACTACAGTTTTGCTCTTTAATGTGGAGACATACTACAGTTTTGCTCTTTAATATGGAGACATACTACAGTTTTGCTCTTTAATGTGGAGACATACGACAGTTTTGCTCTTTAATGTGGAGACATACTACAGTTTTGCTCTTTAATGTGGAGACATACTACAGTTTTGCTCTTTAATGTGGAGACATACTACAGTTTTGCTCTTTAATGTGGAGACATATGACAATTTTGCTATTTAATGTGGAGACATACTACAGTTTTGCTCTTTAATGTGGAGACATACTACAGTTTTGCTCTTTAATGTGGAGACATACGACAATTTTGCTCTTTAATGTGGAGACATACTACAGTTTTGCTCTTTAATGTGGAGACATACTACAGTTTTGCTCTTTAATGTGGAGACATACTACAGTTTTGCTCTTTAATGTGGAGACATACTACAGCTTTGCTCTTTAATGTGGAGACATACGACAGTTTTGCTCTTTAATGTGGAGACATACTACAGTTTTGCTCTTTAATGTGGAGACATACTACAGCTTTGCTCTTTAATGTGGAGACATACTACAGTTTTGCTCTTTAATGTGGAGACATATGACAATTTTGCTCTTTAATGTGGAGACATACTAGTTTTGGTCTTTAATGTGGAGACATACTACAGTTTTGCTCTTTAATGTGGAGACATACTACAATTTTGCTCTTTAATGTGGAGACATACTACAGTTTTGCTCTTTAATGTGGAGACATACTACAGTTTTGCTCTTTAATGTGGAGACATACTACAGTTTTGCTCTTTAATGTGGAGACATACTACAGTTTTGCTCTTTAATGTGGAGACATACTACAGTTTTGCTCTTTAATATGGAGACATACTACAGTTTTGCTCTTTAATGTGGAGACATACTACAGTTTTGTTCTTTAATGTGGAGACATACTACAGTTTTGCTCTTTAATGTGGAGACATACTACAGTTTTGCTCTTTAATGTGGAGACATACTACAGTTTTGTTCTTTAATGTGGAGACATACTACAGTTTTGCTCTTTAATGTGGAGACATACTACAGTTTTGCTCTTTAATGTGGAGACATACTACAGTTTTGCTCTTTAATGTGGAGACATACTACAGTTTTGCTCTTTAATGTGGAGACATACTACAGTTTTGCTCTTTAATGTGGAGACATACTACAGTTTTGCTCTTTAATGTGGAGACATACTACAGTTTTGCTCTTTAATGTGGAGACATACTACAGTTTTGCTCTTTAATGTGGAGACATACTAGTTTTGCTCTTTAATATGGAGACATACTACAGTTTTGCTCTTTAATGTGGAGACATACTACAGTTTTGCTCTTTAATATGGAGACATACTACAGTTTTGCTCTTTAATGTGGAGACATACTACAGTTTTGCTCTTTAATGTGGAGACATACTACAGTTTTGCTCTTTAATATGGAGACATACGACAGTTGTGCTCTTTAATGTGGAGACATACGACAGTTTTGCTCTTTAATGTGGAGACATACTACAGTTTTGCTCTTTAATGTGGAGACATACGACAATTTTGCTCTTTAATGTGGAGACATACTACAGTTTTGCTCTTTAATATGGAGACATACTACAGTTTTGCTCTTTAATGTGGAGACATACGACAATTTTGCTCTTTAATGTGGAGACATACTACAGTTTTGCTCTTTAATGTGGAGACATACTACAGTTTTGCTTTTTAATGTGGAGACATACGACAATTTTGCTCTTTAATGTGGAGACATACTACAGTTTTGCTCTTTAATATGGAGACATACTACAGATTTGCTCTTTAATGTGGAGACATACTACAGTTTTGCTCTTTAATGTGGAGACATACGACAATTTTGCTCTTTAATGTGGAGACATACTACAGTTTTGCTCTTTAATGTGGAGACATACTACAGTTTTGCTCGTTAATGTGGAGACATACGACAATTTTGCTCTTTAATGAGGAGACATACTAGTTTTGGTCTTTAATGTGGAGACATACTACAGTTTTGCTCTATAATGTGGAGACATACTACAATTTTGCTCTTTAATGTGGAGACATACTACAGTTTTGCTCTTTAATGTGGAGACATACTACAGTTTTGCTCTTTAATATGGAGACATACTACAGTTTTGCTCTTTAATGTGGAGACATACGACAGTTTTGCTCTTTAATGTGGAGACATACTACAGTTTTGCTCTTTAATGTGGAGACATACTACAGTTTTGCTCTTTAATGTGGAGACATACTACAGTTTTGCTCTTTAATGTGGAGACATACGACAATTTTGCTATTTAATGTGGAGACATACTACAGTTTTGCTCTTTAATGTGGAGACATACTACAGTTTTGCTCTTTAATGTGGAGACATACGACAATTTTGCTCTTTAATGTGGAGACATACTACAGTTTTGCTCTTTAATGTGGAGACATACTACAGTTTTGCTCTTTAATGTGGAGACATACTACAGTTTTGCTCTTTAATGTGGAGACATACTACAGCTTTGCTCTTTAATGTGGAGACATACGACAGTTTTGCTCTTTAATGTGGAGACATACTACAGTTTTGCTCTTTAATGTGGAGACATACGACAATTTTGCTCTTTAATGTGGAGACATACTACAGTTTTGCTCTTTAATATGGAGACATACTACAGTTTTGCTCTTTAATGTGGAGACATACGACAATTTTGCTCTTTAATGTGGAGACATACTACAGTTTTGCTCTTTAATGTGGAGACATACTACAGTTTTGCTTTTTAATGTGGAGACATACGACAATTTTGCTCTTTAATGTGGAGACATACTACAGTTTTGCTCTTTAATGTGGAGACATACTACAGTTTTGCTCTTTAATGTGGAGACATACTACAGTTTTGCTCTTTAATGTGGAGACATACTACAGTTTTGCTCTTTAATATGGAGACATACTACAGTTTTGCTCTTTAATGTGGAGACATACTACAGTTTTGCTCTTTAATGTGCAGACATATGACAATTTTGCTCTTTAATGTGGAGACATACTACAGTTTTGCTCTTTAATGTGGAGACATACTACAGTTTTGCTCTTTAATGTGCAGACATACGAAAATTTTGCTCTTTAATGTGGAGACATACTACAGTTTTGCTCTTAAATGTGGAGACATACTACAGTTTTGCTCTTTAATGTGCAGACATACGACAATTTTGCTCTTTAATGTGGAGACATACTACAGTTTTGCTCTTTAATGTGGAGACATACGACAATTTTGCTCTTTCATGTGGAGACATACTAGTATTACTACATGAATATTTCTGTGAGTACTCTATACTCGGTCAAGTCACTATTGGCTAATTATTCATAAGAAACTATTAAATTTGCCATGGGTTAGATTGTTCTGACAGTGCAGACTTTTTGAGAAAAAAAAAATCAATATGCAGGACATAGGTCCTGCACCCAATAATTTTCTGCAGGACCTACTGAAATTGTGCAGGACCTGAATTTTTCCCTGAAGAAAAAGTTTTGAAGAAGTGAAGATTTTGAGGTTATTTTTTAGAACCGGAATTTACAAAATTTTAAACTTAAACGAATCGGTGATGGGAACAATAACCAGAGGCTCTCAAGAGCCTGTATCGTTCACCTGGTAATAAAAAAAACCAATTGGTCCTATGTAAAAACTATGTCCTGCGTCATCTTGGAATTACGATCAACATAAAAAACACAAAGTTTGTAAAGGACCTTCCAATGATTGATGCACAGTTTAGGTTCAATCAGTGCAATAGCTTCAGAGAAGAATATATTTCTGTATTTTCCCCATATGGTTCTGTGTTAATACTATGACCTGTGGTGGCAGCCATCTTGGATTTCCGATCGGCATAAAAAACAGGACCTTCCAATGATCATTCCTGGGCAGTTTGGTTTCAACTGTCCAAGTGGTTTCAGAGAAGAAGCATTTTGAAACATTTTTCCCATAGGGTCCAATGTTAAACTAAGTCCTGCCGTAGCCGCCATTTTGAATTTCATATCAGAATGAAAAACGTATATTTTGTAGAGGACCATTCAATGAACATTTATGTACAGTTTGGCTTTAATCATATTTGTAGTTTCTGAGAAGAAGGCATTTGAACATTTTCCCATAGGGTCCAATGTTAATCTATGTATTGTGGTGGCGGCCATCTTGGATTTCTGATCAGCATAAAAAACATAAAATTTGTAGAGGACCTTCCAATGATCATTCCTGGGCAGTTTGGTTTCAACTGTCCAAGTGGTTTCAGAGAAGAAGCGTTTTCAAACATTTCCCCCATAGGGTCCAATGTTAAACTAAGTCCTGCCGTAGCCGCCATTTTGAATTTCATATCGGAACAAAAAACGTAAAGTTTGTAGAGGACCATCCAATGAACATTCATGTACAGTTTGGCTTTAATCATATTTGTAGTTTCTGAGAAGAAGGCATTTGAACATTTTCCCATAGGGTCCAATGTTAATCTATGTCCTGTGGTGGTGGCCATCTTGGATTTCCGACCGGCATAAAAAACAGAAACTTTGTAGAGGACCTTCCAATGATCATTCCTGGCCAGTTTGGTTTCAACTGTCCAAGGGGTTTCAGAGAAGAAGCATTTTGAAACATTTTTCCCATAGGGTCCAATGTTAAACTAAGTCCTGCCGTAGCCGCCATTTTGAATTTCATATCGGGAGAAAAAACGTAAAGTTTGTAGAGGACCATCCAATGAACATTCTTGTACAGTTTGGCTTTAATCATATTTGTAGTTTCTGAGAAGAAGGCATTTGAACATTTTCCCATAGGGTCCAATGTTAATCTATGTCCTGCGGTGGTGGCCATCTTGGATTTCCGATCAGCATAAAAAACACACACCTTGTAGAGGACCTTCCAATGATCATTCCTGGGCAGTTTGGTTTCAATTATCCAAGTGGTTTCAGAGAAGAAGCATTTTGAAACATTTTTCCCATAGGGTCCAATGTTAAACTAAGTTCTGCCGTAGCCGCCATTTTGAATTTCATATCGGAACAAAAAACCTTAAGATTGTAGAGGACCATCCAATGAACATTCATGTACAGTTTGGCTTTAATCATATTTGTAGTTTCTGAGAAGAAGGCATTTGAACATTTTCCCATAGGGTCCAATGTTAATCTATGTCCTGCGGTGGCGGCCATCTTGGATTTCCGACCGGCATAAAAAACAGAAAATTTGTAGAGGACCTTCCAATGATCATTCCTGGGCAGTTTGGTTTCAACTGTCCAAGTGGTTTCAGAGAAGAAGCATTTTGAAACATTTTTCCCATAGGGTCCAATGTTAAACTAAGTCCTGCCGTAGCCGCCATTTTGAATTTCATATCGGAACAAAAAACCTTAAGATTGTAGAGGACCATCCAATGAACATTCATGTACAGTTTGGCTTTAATAATATTTGTAGTTTCTGAGAAGAAGGCATTTGAACATTTTCCCATAGGGTCCAATGTTAATCTATGTCCTGCGGTGGTGGCCATCTTGGATTTCCGACCGGCATAAAAAACATAAAATTTGTAGAGGACCTTCCAATGATCATTCCTGGGCAGTTTGGTTTCAACTGTCCAAGTGGTTTCAGAGAAGAAGCATTTTGAAACATTTTTCCCATAGGGTCCAATGTTAAACTAAGTTCTGCCGTAGCCGCCATTTTGAATTTCATATCGGAACAAAAAACCTTAAGATTGTAGAGGACCATCCAATGAACATTCATGTACAGTTTGGCTTTAATCATATTTGTAGTTTCTGAGAAGAAGGCATTTGAACATTTTCCCATAGGGTCCAATGTTAATCTATGTCCTGCGATGGCGGCCATCTTGGATTTCCGATCGGCATAAAAAACAGTAACTTGGTAAAGGACATTCCAATGATCATTCCTTTACAGTTTGGGTTCAGTCAGTTCATTAGTTTCGGAGAAGAAGATCTTTGAAATTTCAGCCAATCAGAGCATATTATTGGCCCTGGCAGCCATATTGAATATCCGACTGGAACGAAAAACAGTAACTTTGTAGAGGACCATCCAAGGAACATTCCTGCTAAGTTCGGTTCCAATCGGCCAAGTGGTTTCGGAGAAGAAGCTTGAAATGTGAAAAGTTTACAGACGACAGACGACAGACGACAGACGACAGACGACGGACGCCAAGTGATGGCAATAGTTCACATGGACCTTTGGTCCAGGTGAACTAAAAACCCAACCCACCATGTTTTCAAATATAAACACACGAAATGGTCGCATTGATGCATCACAGCCAGTTTAAACTATAAAAATACAATGATTAATAGAATTACCATGGAAACAGTTGCATGTTTAAGAAGTAAATTTCATTTGAAGCAGAATCTAATTCCGAGTTGACCATGATCGTTCCGGCATACCTGAGTTGCATTTCCGATTTCCGGTGCAAAACAAAATACACAAACAAAAAATTTTGTAGGACACCCGGACCGGCATACTTGGCAGTATTGCCGGTCCTTGTGATTTTCTGCCTGCTCGGTCCAACGAATTTCAAAAAGTTTGACAGTGAGGTATTTTTGGCTTTTTATTTTATTATGGAACATTGTAGTTCAAAATCTGTGGTTTGAGGAAATGCTTACGTATATGATCCTGGAAAATTTGAATACTGGTCAACCTCTCTTTCAAATTCATTTCTACAGAAGTCTAAACATCCATTGTCTCCAAATGCACCCCATTCACAATTCACTAAAATCTACAATATAAATTGTCACATGAACTTATTATAATTAGGTGGTATGGGTGTTTAATGCCCCTTTCAACAATAGTTCAGTTATGTGATTGCAGTCATTTTTACTATGGGAGAAAACCAAACAAAAAAAAAGAGAAAACAAGATACTTATCACAAAATAGAAATTACACCTCATCATGAGCAGGATTCAAAATAGCAACTGTCTTAAGTGAGGATAGGCACTGAATGCTTAGGGTAGATGTAAGTCTCTTAGGGTAGATGTAAATCTCTTAGGGTAGATGTAAGTCTCTTAGGGTAGATGTAAATCTCTTAGGGTAGATGTAAATCTCTTAGGGTAGATGTAAATCTCTTAGGGTAGATGTAAATCTCTTAGGGTAGATGTAAGTCTCTAGGGGTAGATGTAAATCTCTTAGGGTAGATGTAAATCTCTTAGGATAGATGTAAATCTCTTAGGGTAGATGTAAATCTCTTTGGGTAGATGTAAATCTCTTAGGGTAGATGTAAATCTCTTAGGGTAGATGTAAATCTCTTAGGGTAGATGTAAATCTCTTAGGGTAGATGTAAATCTTTTAGGGTAGATGTAAATCTCTTAGGGTAGATGTAAATCATGGAAATCTCTTAGGGTAGATGTAAATCTCTTAAGGTAGATGTAAATCTCTTAAGGTAGATGTAAATCTCTTAGGGTAGATGTAAATCTCTTAGGGTAGATGTAAATCTCTTAGGGTAGATGTAAATCTTTTAGGGTAGATGTAAATCTCTTAGGGTAGATGTAAATCATGGAAATCTCTTAGGCTAGATGTAAATCTCTTAAGGTAGATGTAAATCTCTTAGGGTAGATGTAAATCTCTTAGGGTAGATGTAAATCTCTTAGGGTAGATGTAAATCTCTTAGGGTAGATGTAAATCTTTTAGGGTAGATGTAAATCTCTTAGGGTAGATATAAATCATGGAAATCTCTTAGGGTAGATGTAAATCTCTTAAGGTAGATGTAAATCTCTTAGGGTAGATGTAAATCTCTTAGGGTAGATGTAAATCATGTAAATCTCTTAGGGTAGATGTAAATCTCTTAGGGTAGATGTAAATCTTTTAGGGTAGATGTAAATCTCTTAGGGTAGATGTAAATCTCTTAGGGTAGATGTAAATCTCTTAGGGTAGATGTAAATCATGTAAATCTCTTAGGGTAGATGTAAATCATGTAAATCTCTTAGGGTAGATGTAAATCTCTTTGGGTAGATGTAAATCTCTTAGGGTAGATGTAAATCTCTTAGGGTAGATGTAAATCTCTTAGGGTAGATGTAAATCTCTTAGGGTAGATGTAAATCTTTTAGGGTAGATGTAAATCTCTTAGGGTAGATGTAAATCATGGAAATCTCTTAGGGTAGATGTAAATCATGGAAATCTCTTAGGGTAGATGTAAATCATGGAAATCTCTTAGGGTAGATGTAAATCTTTTAGGGTAGATGTAAATCATGGAAATCTCTTAAGGTAGATGTAAATCTCTTAGGGTAGATGTAAATCTCTTAGGGTAGATGTAAATCTTTTAGGGTAGATGTAAATCTCTTAGGGTAGATGTAAATCTCTTAGGGTAGATGTAAATCATGGAAATCTCTTAGGGTAGATGTAAATCTTTTAGGGTAGATGTAAATCATGGAAATCTCTTAAGGTAGATGTAAATCTCTTAGGGTAGATGTAAATCTCTTAGGGTAGATGTAAATCTTTTAGGGTAGATGTAAATCTCTTAGGGTAGATGTAAATCTCTTAGGGTAGATGTAAATCTCTTAAGGTAGATGTAAATCATGGAAATCTCTTAAGGTAGATGTAAATCTCTTAGGGTAGATGTAAATCTCTTAAGGTAGATGTAAATCTCTTAGGGTAGATGTAAATCTCTTAGGGTAGATGTAAATCTCTTAGGGTAGATGTAAATCATGTAAATCTCTTAGGGTAGATGTAAATCTCTTAAGGTAGATGTAAATCTCTTAGGGTAGATGTAAATCTCTTAGGGTAGATGTAAATCTTTTAGGGTAGATGTAAATCTCTTAGGGTAGATATAAATCATGGAAATCTCTTAGGGTAGATGTAAATCTCTTAGGGTAGATGTAAATCTTTTAGGGTAGATGTAAATCTCTTAGGGTAGATGTAAATCATGTAAATCTCTTAGGGTAGATGTAAATCTAACTACTCAACAATAAAGAAATCTAGGGACCCCAACATAACAATTTTTACATATATAACCCAACTGTAAATGGATTTGCATTGGGAATTACTAACTCGTCTATTGATAGACGAGGTCTTTTTCCTATCACCATGGAACACAAATTAATTCAAAATAATGTACACACCTTTTTTCCTATTACCATGGTTACAAATTAATACAAATTAACGTACACACCTTTTTCCTATCACCATGGAATACAAATTAATACAAATTAATGTATACATCTTTTTCCTATCACCATGGAATACAAATTAATACAAATTAATGTATACATCTTTTTCCTATCACCATGGAATACAAATTAATGTACACACCTTTTCAGACTTAGCATCTGAAGGATCCAGCTTTTTAAAGTTTTTCAGATGTTCAACATAACAAGCATTTGAACCAGATCCTACAACATAAAGCAGAACTTTACTGTGTTATCAATGTGCATTTAATGGGTGACAAATTTTATCACATAATGTTGTATTGAGCACACCTCATCATGAGCGGGATCAAATTGACAACTAATGTGGTGATGGGCACTGATTACATAGGATACGATCACGATTGACAACTAATGTGGTGATGGGCATTGATTACATAGGATACGATCACGATTGACAACTAATGTGGTGATGGGCACTGATTACATAGGATACGATCACGATTGACAACTAATGTGGTGATGGGCACTGATTACATAGGATACGATCACGATTGACAACTAATGTGGTGATGGGCACTGATTACATAGGATACGATCACGATTGACAACTAATGTGGTGATGGGCACTGATTACATAGGATACGATCACGATTGACAACTAATGTGGTGATGGGCACTGATTACATAGGATACGATCACGATTGACAACTAATGTGGTGATGGGCACTGATTACATAGGATACGATCACGATTGACAACTAATGTGGTGATGGGCACTGATTACATAGGATACGATCACGATTGACAACTAATGTGGTGATGGGCACTGATTACATAGGATACGATCACGATTGACAACTAATGTGGTGATGGGCACTGATTACATAGGATACGATCACGATTGACAACTAATGTGGTGATGGGCACTGATTACATAGGATACGATCACGATTGACAACTAATGTGGTGATGGGCACTGATTACATAGGATACGATCACGATTGACAACTAATGTGGTGATGGGCATTGATTACATAGGATACGATCATGATTGACAACTAATGTGGTGATGGGCATTGATTACATAGGATACGATCACGTTTGACAACTAATGTGGTGATGGGCATTGATTACATAGGATACGATCACGATTGACAACTAATGTGGTGATGGGCACTGATTACATAGGATACGATCACGATTGACAACTAATGTGGTGATGGGCACTGATTACATGGATACGATCACGATTGACAACTAATGTGGTGATGGGCACTGATTACATAGGATACGATCACGATGACCCCTACAATTAAAGTAGAACTCTACTATATTATCAATCTGTATTTGTAATTATGCTCAGTTACATTATTTGCCAAGTTCTGTTAAAATATAATAAGATTGGTGCTGGTGGATCAATTCTTCTTTTCTCCAAGATAACCATTTTTATGTTTTTTCTCCAAGATAACCATTTTTATGTAATTTTTTTTGTATTAAGTCAACCATGACATTCACAGGATAGAGCTGATTAAACAACAAGCAAGATATATAGGGTCTAACATCGGGAGAGGTACAAGATCGTAAAATCTGTGACACCTGATGGGAAGATTTAATTTGCATCTGAAGAGGCTTGCTGAGACTGATACAATTGAAATCTTACCAGGGGGTGTCTCAGATTTAACAATCTTGCACCTCTCCCAGTGTTTGACTCTTTTTCTCACCACCTTTCTACCTATCCATGTTTGTTTACTTTGAGTAAATAATAGAGTGTTCTCCCTGTTAGTTACTAATGTAAATAAACAAATTACCTCCTTTTGACCAAAGTCAAATACATTTTAAAGGTATTTATCGCTAATGTTGTAGCATTTATAATGTATTCATAAAATACATTGTATTCTATTATGAAATAGATTTAAAATACTGCCAAGACAGGGAAGTATATCGATAAATCGACAATTCACTTCAGCAATGGAAAACAATTTTGCAGGAAAACGTTTGTGTTGCCCGTCCTACCCAGGAGCCTTTACTTTCTCACCCCTTGGATAAAGTAGTCCATTAATTTAGGTGAAAAAGATTTTTTATCTTACCCAGGCTCCTTTGTCAATTTATCGATATACATCTGTGTCTTGGCAATATTTTAAATGCATTTCATAACAAGGGCAACGCAAAGCATGGCGTATTCCCTTGCCTAAAAATTTGACCTTTGACCTTGAAAATCAATAGTGTTCCAGATTATCTTAAGGACTAAGTATGTACCAAGTTTGGTCAAAATTCATTGAAGGATGTTGATTCTAGAGTGTTCAGAAGGATGTTACGTGGTAAAAAATTAGACCCTGTGACCTTGACCTTTGACCTGGAAAATCAATAGGGTTCCAGATTCTCTTAAGCACTAAGTATGTACCAAGTTTGGTCAAAATCCATTGAAGGATGTTGATTCTAGAGTGTTCACAAGGATGTTAAGCGGTAAACAATTTGACCCTGTGACCTTGACCTTTGACCTTGAAAATCAATAGGGTTCCAGATTCTCTTAAGAACTAAGTATGTACCAAGTTTGGTCAAAATCCATTTAAGGATGTTGATTCTAGAGTGTTCACAAGGATGTTACGGAAGGACGGACGGTAGCGTTACTATATCCCTTTGCAACTTCGTTGGCGAGGGGATAATAAAGTGCATAGACTGTATCCTTAAATGCTACTACTTCATCGATAACATGTAAAAATGTATTCGACTTTGGTCAAAGGGAGGTAATTCTTTTATTTACCTTAGTTACTAACAAAGGAGAGCACTCTATTATTTACTCAAGGTAAACAACCATTGACACAGTAGAAAGGGGCAAGAAAAAGAGTCAAACACTCTGAAAGTTGCAAGATCATTAAATGTTACCCTCAGGTGTCACAGATTTTATGATCTTGCACCTCTCTCGGTGATAGACCCTATATATCTATTACAAACATGTTTTTTTTCTATACTCTTAAAACAAAAAGACCACTGTATTCTTCCAAATAATTACCACTCAAATATATCATATAGTCTCTGTAAAATGTCTAAAACTATTTTAAACTAAATTTACATCAATTATAGGTACAAACATACAATGTATGGCTACATGATGTATGCATAGTATACCTAAGATCAGTCCTATAGCACACTTCTTATCTAGGTAACTGCCAGCCATAAGTGTTCCAGTTGTATCACTAATTCTGGCCATTACATTCACAGCAACTGATAATCCCTGGTAACATAATGCAGTTTTATTAAACACAGGAACATATGCAGGTGTGTCATATTATGGTTTGTCTTTTGCTATATATTAGGAAAAGAATGGCCACATTGATACCACTACAAAGTCAAGAGATTCTGAATAGATCAGTTTTTGTGCTAGATATTCTGAAAAGTGTCTGAAAATTCTGAAAATTACTAAAAATTCTGAAAAGATTCTGAAAATTCTAAAAATTCGGAAAAGATTCTGAAAATTCTAAAAATTGCTCAAAATTCTGAACATTACTGAACAGATTCTGAACATTGCTGAAAATTCTGAACAGATTCAGGCGACCGTTTCACTAAAAGTCGTAAGTCGTAAACGTAGACGTAAGTGTACTCTTAAGAGTTACTACCGTTTCACTAATAGTTAGGATTTACAACTTACGATAGAAAGTGATCGCAAAGTTAAGAGTGGTGGAAGGTACTCGTAAGTCGTAAATCGTAAACCTATTTTTGAAGAGAAGAATTGCTATCTATATTTTTTTTTAATATGAACATTAATCAAATGAAGCAATCAATAAATATTAGATGCACGCAACATGTTTTATATTTCGAGAGCCATAAAAAATCATTAAAACAGCTACACATTATTGTTTGTTTCAGTGTACTTTCTATCAGTTCTGCATTTACAATATCAACATATTTTATTAACGAGTGTGAGTGTCTGTACCTAGATGAAATTTCAAGAAAACAATGATATGGGGTGCATGTACAAACAATGGTTCAAAAATAAAGTTAAGCACAAACAGAGGGCACATTACATTTTTGTGGATTTGAGGATTAACAGGTATCACTTTTGCACAGAGAAAGAGCATTACAACTGCCCGTAAAATATACCTGAGACTTTTTTTTTTTTACATTTGCGCGGATTATCTGTTATTTAGAATATATTTGATTTACTCATAACATTTTCTGCATTTTGCAGCACGACTGACGATGCAATATGGATTATTTGCCTCTTTGGTCAGCCTTTAAAATGAAAACAAAAAATATAAGAATAACATCTATACAAATATATGAAATATAAATTTTAAAAAAATAGTGGAACATTCTTGTATAAAAAAAAACAATAATTTTGAAGGCAACAGATATTTTCGCAGTCCAAATGTTAAAATTCATTGGTAGTTTTTATTGATTATATAAAGCATTAAACACTCACTATGAATATAAATCAACAGTACATGTACATGTTAAGGTTTGATATTGTAAGATGTGTATTTTTGTTGTTTTATGTGTTGATGAAGCATATTATTTTATATACGTGAATATAGTGATGCAATAAAACTACCCAAATCCTACCCTCCCCCCCTCCCCCCGTGTTGGGCAGGGATTACAGATTAAGTAATTTCTGGCTGGCGAAAAAAGTCAGTAAAGAGATAAAAAAGAAGTTGCTGCATCAGTGTTTATAAAAACCATAAAATATTATGAAAATACGAATTGTATTTTAAAGAAAGGTAAAAAAAAGTCCACACAATTGTCATGTGTTGAAGTTCTTCACGTAAATGTAGGATTTTTTTTCGCGCAATTGAAATGCGCCACAAACGGAATATCAGTGCAGAATGTGAATGTATTGACAAATATATATGGTCACATTTTTGAAATTTCCCCTTACATATAGCATGAAATTTGTTAAAATATTCCATAACAAAAATTTCTTCTCAAATTTCGGTAAATTTTTACACTTAACATTTTTTTCCTGATAACTTTTGTTTATTCATTTAAAAAATCACTTTGGAGTTTTATAATTAGTTGAATATTAAAATTGTATTTAAACACATTTAAAATGTGATTATTAATGTAATCAGCTTTTGATTTGATTTTTTGGTGTTCTAATGCCACTTTCAGTAGTATTTCAGCTATATCGGCTGCGAGTCGAGTGCACCCTTTTTGTAATTTACAAAACCTGGCGCGAACCCACTCCGTATTGGGGATAGACTTGTATGAGTTGTTAGATCCAACGACCTAACTCATTGAGCCACCCGAGCCCCTAATCAGCTTTTAAGCTGTTGGGTTTATTATATATAAAATATATGATACAATATAATATCTTTTTACCTCCATTATAGGAGATGTTACTTGTCGCAAGTCGTAAGTCGTAACTCTTAAGCTTAGGACTAGTTTAGTGAAACGCACGTATACGTGCACGTAAGGAAATCTTAAGAGTGATCTTAGACTTACGATTTACGATCATTTTAGTGAAACGATCGCCTGAACATTACTGAAAATTCTGAACATTGCTGAAAATTCTGAACAGATTCTGAACATTACTGAAAATTCTGAACAGATTCTGAACATTATCTTTCTTCTTAAATCAATATATTTTACTTCATTTTCATTAGATTTTAACTAAATATAGAATGTGATATTTCACTAATTAATTATTTAAGAAAAATTAAATTAAAGCAACTATATTATTTCATTTTTTATTAAATTTGTCATTTTTATATCAATTTTTTTCTTCTTAATTCAATATATTTTACTTCATTTTTAAAAATTAATTAAAAGGTGAAATGGCCACATTAATACTTAGCTTGATTTATTCATTCAATAAGAAGGTGAAATGGCCACATTAATACTTAGCTTGATTTATTCATACAATAAGAAGGTGAAATGGCCACATTAATACTTAGCTTGATTTATTCATACATTAAGAAGGTGAAATGGCCACATTGCTACTTAGCTTGATTTATTCATACAATAAGAAGGTGAAATGGCCACATTATAACTTAGCTTGATTTATTCATACAATAAGAAGGTGAAATGGCCACATTGATACCTTGCTTGATTTATTCATACAATAAGAAGGTGAAATGGCCACATTGATACTTAGCTTGATTTATTCATACAATAAGAAGGTGAAATGGCCACATTAATACTTAGCTTGATTTATTCATACAATAAGAAGGTGAAATGGCCACATTGATACTTAGCTTGATTTATTCATACAATAAGAAGGTGAAATGGCCACATTAATACTTAGCTTGATTTATTCATACAATAAGAAGGTGAAATGGCCACATTAATACTTAGCTTGATTTATTCATACAATAAGAAGGTGAAATGGCCACATTAATACTTAGCTTGATTTATTCATACAATAAGAAGGTGAAGTGGCCATATTAATATGTAGCTTGATTTATTCATACAATAAGAAGGTGAAATGACCACATTGATACTTAGCTTGATTTATTCATACAATAAGAAGGTGAAATGGCCACATTAATACATAGCTTGATTTATTCATACAATAAGAAAGTGAAATGGCCACATTGCTACTTAGCTTGATTTATTCATACAATAAGAAGGTGAAATGGCCACATTATAACTTAGCTTGATTTATTCATACAATAAGAAGGTGAAATGGCCACATTGATACCTTGCTTGATTTATTCATACAATAAGAAGGTGAAATGGCCACATTGATACTTAGCTTGATTTATTCATACAATAAGAAGGTGAAATGGCCACATTAATACTTAGCTTGATTTATTCATACAATAAGAAGGTGAAATGGCCACATTGATACTTAGCTTGATTTATTCATACAATAAGAAGGTGAAATGGCCACATTAATACTTAGCTTGATTTATTCATACAATAAGAAGGTGAAATGGCCACATTAATACTTAGCTTGATTTATTCATACAATAAGAAGGTGAAATGGCCACATTAATACATAGCTTGATTTATTCATACAATAAGAAAGTGAAATGGCCACATTGATACTTAGCTTGATTTATTCATGCAATAAGAAGGTGAAATGGCCACATTGATACTTAGCTTGATTTATACATACAATAAGAAGGTGAAATGGCCACATTAATACTTAGCTTGATTTATACATACAATAAGAAGGTGAAATGGCCATATTAATATGTAGCTTGATTTATTCATACAATAAGAAGGTGAAATGGCCACATTAATATGTAGCTTGATTTATTCATACAATAATAAGGTGAAATGGCCACATTGATACTTAGCTTGATTTATTCATACAATAAGAAGGTGAAATGACCACATTAATATGTAGCTTGATTTATTCATACAATAAGAAGGTGAAATGGCCATATTAATACTTCGCTTGATTTATTCATACAATAAGAAGGTGAAATGGCCACATTAATACTTCGCTTGATTTATTCATACAATAAGAAGGTGAAATGGCCACATTGATACTTAGCTTGATTTATACATACAATAAGAAGGTGAAATGGCCATATTAATATGTAGCTTGATTTATTCATACAATAAGAAGGTGAAATGGCCACATTGATACTTAGCTTGATTTATACATACAATAAGAAGGTGAAATGGCCACATTGATACTTAGCTTGATTTATTCATACAATAAGAAGGTGAAATAACCACATTAATATGTAGCTTGATTTATTCATACAATAAGAAGGTGAAATGGCCATATTAATACTTAGCTTGATTTATTCATACAATAAGAAGGTGAAATGGCCACATTAATACTTAGCTTGATTTATTCATACAATAAGAAGGTGAAATGGCCACATTAATACTTAGCTTGATTTATACATACAATAAGAAGGTGAAATGGCCATATTAATATGTAGCTTGATTTATTCATACAATAAGAAGGTGAAATGGCCACATTAATATGTAGCTTGATTTATTCATACAATAAGAAGGTGAAATGGCCACATTAATATGTAGCTTGATTTATTCATACAATAAGAAGGTGAAATGGCCACATTAATACTTAGCTTGATTTATTCATACAATAAGAAGGTGAAATGGCCACATTAATACTTGCCTTGATTTATTCATACAATAAGAAGGTGAAATGGCCACATTAATACTTAGCTTGATTTATACATTCAATAAGAAGGTGAAATGGCCATATTAATATGTAGCTTGATTTATTCATACAATAAGAAGGTGAAATGGCCACATTAATATGTAGCTTGATTTATTCATACAATAAGAAGGTGAAATGGCCACATTAATACTTAGCTTGATTTATTCATACAATAAGAAGGTGAAATGGCCACATTGATACTTAGCTTGATTTATACATACAATAAGAAGGTGAAATGGCTTCATTAATACTTAGCTTGATTTATACATACAATAAGAAGGTGAAATGGCCATATTAATATGTAGCTTGATTTATTCATACAATAAGAAGGTGAAATGGCCACATTGATACTTAGCTTGATTTATACATACAATAAGAAGGTGAAATGGCCACATTGATACTTAGCTTGATTTATTCATACAATAAGAAGGTGAAATGGCCACATTAATATGTAGCTTGATTTATTCATACAATAAGAAGGTGAAATGGCCATATTGATACTTAGCTTGATTTATTCATACAATAAGAAGGTGAAATAACCACATTAATATGTAGCTTGATTTATTCATACAATAAGAAGGTGAAATGGCCATATTAATACTTCGCTTGATTTATTCATACAATAAGAAGGTGAAAGGCCACATTAATACTTAGCTTGATTTATTCATACAATAAGAAGGTGAAATGGCCACATTAATACTTAGCTTGATTTATACATACAATAAGAAGGTGAAATGGCCATATTAATATGTAGCTTGATTTATTCATACAATAAGAAGGTGAAATGGCCACATTAATATGTAGCTTGATTTATTCATACAATAAGAAGGTGAAATGGCCACATTAATATGTAGCTTGATTTATTCATACAATAAGAAGGTGAAATGGCCACATTAATACTTAGCTTGATTTATTCATACAATAAGAAGGTGAAATGGCCACATTAATACTTGCCTTGATTTATTCATACAATAAGAAGGTGAAATGGCCACATTAATACTTAGCTTGATTTATACATTCAATAAGAAGGTGAAATGGCCATATTAATATGTAGCTTGATTTATTCATACAATAAGAAGGTGAAATGGCCACATTAATATGTAGCTTGATTTATTCATACAATAAGAAGGTGAAATGGCCACATTGATACTTAGCTTGATTTATTCATACAATAAGAAGGTGAAATGGCCACATTAATACTTAGCTTAATTTATTCATACAATAAGAAGGTGAAATGGCCACATTAATACTTAGCTTGATTTATACATACAATAAGAAGGTGAAATGGCCACATTAATACTTAGCTTGATTTATACATACAATAAGAAGGTGAAATGGCCATATTAATATGTAGCTTGATTTATTCATACAATAAGAAGGTGAAATGGCCACATTAATATGTAGCTTGATTTATTCATACAATAAGAAGGTGAAATGGCCACATTAATATGTAGCTTGATTTATTCATACAATAAGAAGGTGAAATGGCCACATTAATACTTAGCTTGATTTATTCATACAATAAGAAGGTGAAATGGCCACATTAATACTTGCTTTGATTTATTCATACAATAAGAAGGTGAAATGGCCACATTAATACTTAGCTTGATTTATACATTCAATAAGAAGGTGAAATGGCCATATTAATATGTAGCTTGATTTATTCATACAATAAGAAGGTGAAATGGCCACATTAATATGTAGCTTGATTTATTCATACAATAAGAAGGTGAAATGGCCACATTAATACTTCACTTGATTTATTCATACAATAAGAAGGTGAAATGGCCACATTAATACTTAGCTTGATTTATTCATACAATAAGAAGGTGAAATGGCCACATTAATACTTGCCTTGATTTATTCATACAATAAGAAGGTGAAATGGCCACATTAATACTTAGCTTGATTTATACATTCAATAAGAAGGTGAAATGGCCATATTAATATGTAGCTTGATTTATTCATACAATAAGAAGGTGAAATGGCCACATTAATATGTAGCTTGATTTATTCATACAATAAGAAGGTGAAATGGCCACATTAATACTTAGCTTGATTTATTCATACAATAAGAAGGTGAAATGGCCACATTAATACTTGCCTTGATTTATTCATACAATAAGAAGGTGAAATGGCCACATTAATACTTAGCTTGATTTATACATTCAATAAGAAGGTGAAATGGCCATATTAATATGTAGCTTGATTTATTCATACAATAAGAAGGTGAAATGGCCACATTAATATGTAGCTTGATTTATTCATACAATAAGAAGGTGAAATGGCCACATTAATACTTCGCTTGATTTATTCATACAATAAGAAGGTGAAATGGCCACATTGATACTTAGCTTGATTTATACATACAATAAGAAGGTGAAATGGCTTCATTAATACTTAGCTTGATTTATACATACAATAAGAAGGTGAAATGGCCATATTAATATGTAGCTTGATTTATTCATACAATAAGAAGGTGAAATGGCCACATTGATACTTAGCTTGATTTATACATACAATAAGAAGGTGAAATGGCCACATTGATACTTAGCTTGATTTATTCATACAATAAGAAGGTGAAATGGCCACATTAATATGTAGCTTGATTTATTCATACAATAAGAAGGTGAAATGGCCATATTGATACTTAGCTTGATTTATTCATACAATAAGAAGGTGAAATAACCACATTAATATGTAGCTTGATTTATTCATACAATAAGAAGGTGAAATGGCCATATTAATACTTCGCTTGATTTATTCATACAATAAGAAGGTGAAAGGCCACATTAATACTTAGCTTGATTTATTCATACAATAAGAAGGTGAAATGGCCACATTAATACTTAGCTTGATTTATACATACAATAAGAAGGTGAAATGGCCATATTAATATGTAGCTTGATTTATTCATACAATAAGAAGGTGAAATGGCCACATTAATATGTAGCTTGATTTATTCATACAATAAGAAGGTGAAATGGCCATATTAATATGTAGCTTGATTTATTCATACAATAAGAAGGTGAAATGGCCACATTAATACTTAGCTTGATTTATTCATACAATAAGAAGGTGAAATGGCCACATTAATACTTGCCTTGATTTATTCATACAATAAGAAGGTGAAATGGCCACATTAATACTTAGCTTGATTTATACATTCAATAAGAAGGTGAAATGGCCATATTAATATGTAGCTTGATTTATTCATACAATAAGAAGGTGAAATGGCCACATTAATATGTAGCTTGATTTATTCATACAATAAGAAGGTGAAATGGCCACATTAATACTTAGCTTGATTTATTCATACAATAAGAAGGTGAAATGGCCACATTGATACTTAGCTTGATTTATACATACAATAAGAAGGTGAAATGGCTTCATTAATACTTAGCTTGATTTATACATACAATAAGAAGGTGAAATGGCCATATTAATATGTAGCTTGATTTATTCATACAATAAGAAGGTGAAATGGCCACATTGATACTTAGCTTGATTTATACATACAATAAGAAGGTGAAATGGCCACATTGATACTTAGCTTGATTTATTCATACAATAAGAAGGTGAAATGGCCACATTAATATGTAGCTTGATTTATTCATACAATAAGAAGGTGAAATGGCCATATTGATACTTAGCTTGATTTATTCATACAATAAGAAGGTGAAATAACCACATTAATATGTAGCTTGATTTATTCATACAATAAGAAGGTGAAATGGCCATATTAATACTTCGCTTGATTTATTCATACAATAAGAAGGTGAAAGGCCACATTAATACTTAGCTTGATTTATTCATACAATAAGAAGGTGAAATGGCCACATTAATACTTAGCTTGATTTATACATACAATAAGAAGGTGAAATGGCCATATTAATATGTAGCTTGATTTATTCATACAATAAGAAGGTGAAATGGCCACATTAATATGTAGCTTGATTTATTCATACAATAAGAAGGTGAAATGGCCACATTAATATGTAGCTTGATTTATTCATACAATAAGAAGGTGAAATGGCCACATTAATACTTAGCTTGATTTATTCATACAATAAGAAGGTGAAATGGCCACATTAATACTTGCCTTGATTTATTCATACAATAAGAAGGTGAAATGGCCACATTAATACTTAGCTTGATTTATACATTCAATAAGAAGGTGAAATGGCCATATTAATATGTAGCTTGATTTATTCATACAATAAGAAGGTGAAATGGCCACATTAATATGTAGCTTGATTTATTCATACAATAAGAAGGTGAAATGGCCACATTGATACTTAGCTTGATTTATTCATACAATAAGAAGGTGAAATGGCCACATTAATACTTAGCTTAATTTATTCATACAATAAGAAGGTGAAATGGCCACATTAATACTTAGCTTGATTTATACATACAATAAGAAGGTGAAATGGCCACATTAATACTTAGCTTGATTTATACATACAATAAGAAGGTGAAATGGCCACATTAATACTTGCCTTGATTTATTCATACAATAAGAAGGTGAAATGGCCACATTAATACTTAGCTTGATTTATACATTCAATAAGAAGGTGAAATGGCCATATTAATATGTAGCTTGATTTATTCATACAATAAGAAGGTGAAATGGCCACATTAATATGTAGCTTGATTTATTCATACAATAAGAAGGTGAAATGGCCACATTAATACTTAGCTTGATTTATTCATACAATAAGAAGGTGAAATGGCCACATTGATACTTAGCTTGATTTATACATACAATAAGAAGGTGAAATGGCTTCATTAATACTTAGCTTGATTTATACATACAATAAGAAGGTGAAATGGCCATATTAATATGTAGCTTGATTTATTCATACAATAAGAAGGTGAAATGGCCACATTGATACTTAGCTTGATTTATACATACAATAAGAAGGTGAAATGGCCACATTGATACTTAGCTTGATTTATTCATACAATAAGAAGGTGAAATGGCCACATTAATATGTAGCTTGATTTATTCATACAATAAGAAGGTGAAATGGCCATATTGATACTTAGCTTGATTTATTCATACAATAAGAAGGTGAAATAACCACATTAATATGTAGCTTGATTTATTCATACAATAAGAAGGTGAAATGGCCATATTAATACTTCGCTTGATTTATTCATACAATAAGAAGGTGAAAGGCCACATTAATACTTAGCTTGATTTATTCATACAATAAGAAGGTGAAATGGCCACATTAATACTTAGCTTGATTTATACATACAATAAGAAGGTGAAATGGCCATATTAATATGTAGCTTGATTTATTCATACAATAAGAAGGTGAAATGGCCACATTAATATGTAGCTTGATTTATTCATACAATAAGAAGGTGAAATGGCCACATTAATATGTAGCTTGATTTATTCATACAATAAGAAGGTGAAATGGCCACATTAATACTTAGCTTGATTTATTCATACAATAAGAAGGTGAAATGGCCACATTAATACTTGCCTTGATTTATTCATACAATAAGAAGGTGAAATGGCCACATTAATACTTAGCTTGATTTATACATTCAATAAGAAGGTGAAATGGCCATATTAATATGTAGCTTGATTTATTCATACAATAAGAAGGTGAAATGGCCACATTAATATGTAGCTTGATTTATTCATACAATAAGAAGGTGAAATGGCCACATTGATACTTAGCTTGATTTATTCATACAATAAGAAGGTGAAATGGCCACATTAATACTTAGCTTAATTTATTCATACAATAAGAAGGTGAAATGGCCACATTAATACTTAGCTTGATTTATACATACAATAAGAAGGTGAAATGGCCACATTAATACTTAGCTTGATTTATACATACAATAAGAAGGTGAAATGGCCATATTAATATGTAGCTTGATTTATTCATACAATAAGAAGGTGAAATGGCCACATTAATATGTAGCTTGATTTATTCATACAATAAGAAGGTGAAATGGCCACATTAATATGTAGCTTGATTTATTCATACAATAAGAAGGTGAAATGGCCACATTAATACTTAGCTTGATTTATTCATACAATAAGAAGGTGAAATGGCCACATTAATACTTGCTTTGATTTATTCATACAATAAGAAGGTGAAATGGCCACATTAATACTTAGCTTGATTTATACATTCAATAAGAAGGTGAAATGGCCATATTAATATGTAGCTTGATTTATTCATACAATAAGAAGGTGAAATGGCCACATTAATATGTAGCTTGATTTATTCATACAATAAGAAGGTGAAATGGCCACATTAATACTTCACTTGATTTATTCATACAATAAGAAGGTGAAATGGCCACATTAATACTTAGCTTGATTTATTCATACAATAAGAAGGTGAAATGGCCACATTGATACTTAGCTTGATTTATACATACAATAAGAAGGTGAAATGGCTTCATTAATACTTAGCTTGATTTATACATACAATAAGAAGGTGAAATGGCCACATTGATACTTAGCTTGATTTATACATACAATAAGAAGGTGAAATGGCCACATTGATACTTAGCTTGATTTATTCATACAATAAGAAGGTGAAATGGCCACATTAATATGTAGCTTGATTTATTCATACAATAAGAAGGTGAAATGGCCATATTGATACTTAGCTTGATTTATTCATACAATAAGAAGGTGAAATAACCACATTAATATGTAGCTTGATTTATTCATACAATAAGAAGGTGAAATGGCCATATTAATACTTCGCTTGATTTATTCATACAATAAGAAGGTGAAAGGCCACATTAATACTTAGCTTGATTTATTCATACAATAAGAAGGTGAAATGGCCACATTAATACTTAGCTTGATTTATACATACAATAAGAAGGTGAAATGGCCATATTAATATGTAGCTTGATTTATTCATACAATAAGAAGGTGAAATGGCCACATTAATATGTAGCTTGATTTATTCATACAATAAGAAGGTGAAATGGCCACATTAATATGTAGCTTGATTTATTCATACAATAAGAAGGTGAAATGGCCACATTAATACTTAGCTTGATTTATTCATACAATAAGAAGGTGAAATGGCCACATTAATACTTGCCTTGATTTATTCATACAATAAGAAGGTGAAATGGCCACATTAATACTTAGCTTGATTTATACATTCAATAAGAAGGTGAAATGGCCATATTAATATGTAGCTTGATTTATTCATACAATAAGAAGGTGAAATGGCCACATTAATATGTAGCTTGATTTATTCATACAATAAGAAGGTGAAATGGCCACATTGATACTTAGCTTGATTTATTCATACAATAAGAAGGTGAAATGGCCACATTAATACTTAGCTTAATTTATTCATACAATAAGAAGGTGAAATGGCCACATTAATACTTAGCTTGATTTATAGATACAATAAGAAGGTGAAATGGCCACATTAATACTTAGCTTGATTTATACATACAATAAGAAGGTGAAATGGCCACATTAATACTTGCCTTGATTTATTCATACAATAAGAAGGTGAAATGGCCACATTAATACTTAGCTTGATTTATACATTCAATAAGAAGGTGAAATGGCCATATTAATATGTAGCTTGATTTATTCATACAATAAGAAGGTGAAATGGCCACATTAATATGTAGCTTGATTTATTCATACAATAAGAAGGTGAAATGGCCACATTAATACTTAGCTTGATTTATTCATACAATAAGAAGGTGAAATGGCCACATTGATACTTAGCTTGATTTATACATACAATAAGAAGGTGAAATGGCTTCATTAATACTTAGCTTGATTTATACATACAATAAGAAGGTGAAATGGCCATATTAATATGTAGCTTGATTTATTCATACAATAAGAAGGTGAAATGGCCACATTGATACTTAGCTTGATTTATACATACAATAAGAAGGTGAAATGGCCACATTGATACTTAGCTTGATTTATTCATACAATAAGAAGGTGAAATGGCCACATTAATATGTAGCTTGATTTATTCATACAATAAGAAGGTGAAATGGCCATATTGATACTTAGCTTGATTTATTCATACAATAAGAAGGTGAAATAACCACATTAATATGTAGCTTGATTTATTCATACAATAAGAAGGTGAAATGGCCATATTAATACTTCGCTTGATTTATTCATACAATAAGAAGGTGAAAGGCCACATTAATACTTAGCTTGATTTATTCATACAATAAGAAGGTGAAATGGCCACATTAATACTTAGCTTGATTTATACATACAATAAGAAGGTGAAATGGCCATATTAATATGTAGCTTGATTTATTCATACAATAAGAAGGTGAAATGGCCACATTAATATGTAGCTTGATTTATTCATACAATAAGAAGGTGAAATGGCCACATTAATATGTAGCTTGATTTATTCATACAATAAGAAGGTGAAATGGCCACATTAATACTTAGCTTGATTTATTCATACAATAAGAAGGTGAAATGGCCACATTAATACTTGCCTTGATTTATTCATACAATAAGAAGGTGAAATGGCCACATTAATACTTAGCTTGATTTATACATTCAATAAGAAGGTGAAATGGCCATATTAATATGTAGCTTGATTTATTCATACAATAAGAAGGTGAAATGGCCACATTAATATGTAGCTTGATTTATTCATACAATAAGAAGGTGAAATGGCCACATTGATACTTAGCTTGATTTATTCATACAATAAGAAGGTGAAATGGCCACATTAATACTTAGCTTAATTTATTCATACAATAAGAAGGTGAAATGGCCACATTAATACTTAGCTTGATTTATACATACAATAAGAAGGTGAAATGGCCACATTAATACTTAGCTTGATTTATACATACAATAAGAAGGTGAAATGGCCATATTAATATGTAGCTTGATTTATTCATACAATAAGAAGGTGAAATGGCCACATTAATATGTAGCTTGATTTATTCATACAATAAGAAGGTGAAATGGCCACATTAATATGTAGCTTGATTTATTCATACAATAAGAAGGTGAAATGGCCACATTAATACTTAGCTTGATTTATTCATACAATAAGAAGGTGAAATGGCCACATTAATACTTGCTTTGATTTATTCATACAATAAGAAGGTGAAATGGCCACATTAATACTTAGCTTGATTTATACATTCAATAAGAAGGTGAAATGGCCATATTAATATGTAGCTTGATTTATTCATACAATAAGAAGGTGAAATGGCCACATTAATATGTAGCTTGATTTATTCATACAATAAGAAGGTGAAATGGCCACATTAATACTTCACTTGATTTATTCATACAATAAGAAGGTGAAATGGCCACATTAATACTTAGCTTGATTTATTCATACAATAAGAAGGTGAAATGGCCACATTGATACTTAGCTTGATTTATACATACAATAAGAAGGTGAAATGGCTTCATTAATACTTAGCTTGATTTATACATACAATAAGAAGGTGAAATGGCCATATTAATATGTAGCTTGATTTATTCATACAATAAGAAGGTGAAATGGCCACATTGATACTTAGCTTGATTTATACATACAATAAGAAGGTGAAATGGCCACATTGATACTTAGCTTGATTTATTCATACAATAAGAAGGTGAAATGGCCACATTAATATGTAGCTTGATTTATTCATACAATAAGAAGGTGAAATGGCCATATTGATACTTAGCTTGATTTATTCATACAATAAGAAGGTGAAATAACCACATTAATATGTAACTTGATTTATTCATACAATAAGAAGGTGAAATGGCCATATTAATACTTCGCTTGATTTATTCATACAATAAGAAGGTGAAAGGCCACATTAATACTTAGCTTGATTTATTCATACAATAAGAAGGTGAAATGGCCACATTAATACTTAGCTTGATTTATACATACAATAAGAAGGTGAAATGGCCATATTAATATGTAGCTTGATTTATTCATACAATAAGAAGGTGAAATGGCCACATTAATATGTAGCTTGATTTATTCATACAATAAGAAGGTGAAATGGCCACATCAATATGTAGCTTGATTTATTCATACAATAAGAAGGTGAAATGGCCACATTAATACTTAGCTTGATTTATTCATACAATAAGAAGGTGAAATGGCCACATTAATACTTGCCTTGATTTATTTATACAATAAGAAGGTGAAATGGCCACATTAATACTTAGCTTGATTTATACATTCAATAAGAAGGTGAAATGGCCATATTAATATGTAGCTTGATTTATTCATACAATAAGAAGGTGAAATGGCCACATTAATATGTAGCTTGATTTATTCATACAATAAGAAGGTGAAATGGCCACATTGATACTTAGCTTGATTTATTCATACAATAAGAAGGTGAAATGGCCACATTAATACTTAGCTTAATTCATTCATACAATAAGAAGGTGAAATGGCCACATTAATACTTAGCTTGATTTATACATACAATAAGAAGGTGAAATGGCCACATTAATACTTAGCTTGATTTATTCATACAATAAGAAGGTGAAATGGCCACATTAATATGTAGCTTGATTTATACATACAATAAGAAGGTGAAATGGCCACATTGATACTTAGCTTGATTTATACATACAATAAGAAGGTGAAATGGCCACATTGATACTTAGCTTGATTTATTCATACAATAAGAAGGTGAAATGGCCACATTAATACTTAGCTTGATTTATTCATACAATAAGATGGTGAAATGGCCACATTAATATGTAGCTTGATTTATTCATACAATAAGAAGGTGAAATGGCCACATTAATACTTAGCTTGATTTATTCATACAATAAGAAGGTGAAATTGCCACATTAATACTTAGCTTGATTTATTCATACAATAAGAAGGTGAAATGGCCACATTAATACATAGCTTGATTTATTCATACAATAAGTGCCACTAAACACACTTCACTACTCACATCAGAAAGTGAAACTTTCAGTTATGCAGATAATTGCTTTACTTTTTATTCAGTTTTTTTATTCATTAAATAAGGTCTAAACGATTTAATCGTTTAAATGTATGCACCAAACACCATAGAGTATTCAAACACACATTTTCTTCATTTCTCTTTATTCTTTGATTATTTTTAGCTTTGTCTGTTATATGCTAAAATTGTATTTTACTTGTTTTCTTGTGCATTCTCAACATAATGTTATAATAATTGTATATATAGGTGTCGTTTAGTTTGGTTTATGGTGTTTAACGTCACTTTCAACAATATTTTGGCTTTATTGTGGTGGTCAGTTTTATTGTTAGAGGAAACCAGAGTACTCGGAGAAAACCACCAACTTGTCGTAAGTCACTGACAAACTTTATCACACAATGATGTATCGAGTACATCTCACCATGAACGGGGTTCAAACTCACAACTTTAGTGGTGATAGGCACTGATTGTACAGGTAGTTGTACATTCACCTACCATATGATCACCACCACGACGGCCACTTGTATAGGAGAAGACTTCATAAGTTGGGAAACTTGTGTCTGATCCTCTTTGTATTATTGATCATTTAAAATAATTATAAACTAATAGAGATTTAGGTTAACCGTCTGTTTGGTGTAATATATCTGGTACAAATTGGCCAAGTGTGTTCAGGAGAAGATATTAAAATCAATTTTTATTCAAAAAGGCCTAATTTGCATATTCAGCAAAAAATCTTCAAAATTACAAATTTCTTGGAAAAACTCCAAATATAATAAACAAATCATTGGCAAAAAACTATAGTTTAAATTTCTGCTCACTTTAGTTTAAAATGTAGTATATTTAAGCCATTGAGGATATTTCTATATTTAGTTACATTGAAAAAATGGCAGCCATATAGGGCTGTCAGATGTGATTTTGAAAGGGAACCAAACAATCATCTCTACAAGGTTTGTTTTATTTTGGATCAGAGTACATTTTTATTTATATTCAGTGAAGATTTTCATATGATGTTTGGTCAAAATCAGCCTAAATTACATATTTTTCTCCAAAAAAATGACAAAATGCAAAAGGTTTCAAGAAAAGCCATAGCATATGTAATATTATTCGTTAAAATGTAAGTACTGTTCAAATTTACACTCATTTAATGAAAAAAATATGACTTTATTGAATCTTTAATGTGTTTTGCCCCCTATATTCCATTTATAGTAACAGTAACCATATTGGTCAGTTGTGTGGGTCATTAGATAATATTTTGAAACTTAATATTCTAATGATGAGTCTGGTCAAGATTGGTTTGAAGTGGTTTCAGAGGAGAAGATCTTCTAATGATGAGTCAGGTTAAGATTGGTTTGAAGTGGTTTCAGAGGAGAAGATCTTCTAATGATGAGTCAGGTTAAGATTGGTTTGAGATGGTTTCAGAGGAGATCTTCAAATCATTTTTTGCTAAAACAGACAACAATCAAAGAAATATTGTCTATCATATATTTTTACATGGATAATTTTGCAAATACATGAACAGTATTTCATGACAAATTCCTATGAAATTATGTCTTGCCAGGCAAATTCTCACAGGACATATTTCTCATACAGATACAACTGCAGCCAGTAGATAATTTTACTTTTGACACCTATGGGCCTCTTATATGACAATGGGTAGGACAAGAATCCCCAAAACCCTCAATTAAGTTTTATTCTGTGTCAATGATGGCTAAAAATTAAGAAGGTTGATCAAATTGAATTTAAGTTATTGTGAAAAAAAAACAATAGACAGAAAAAGACAATGAGAACAGAAATAAGATACCATGCCATAATACAACTAACCTAGAGGCTCAGTGGGAGGAGCCTGTGTCACTCACCTTAGTGGGCTCTGTGTCACTCACCTTAGTGGGTTCTGTGTCACTCACCTCAGTGGGCTGAGTCTGTGTTACTCACCTCAGTGGGCTCTGTGTCACTCACCTTAGTGGGTTGAGTCTGTGTCACTCACCTCAGTGGGCTGAGCCTGTGTCACTCACCTTAGTGGGCTGCACCTGTGTCACTCACCTTAGTGGGCTGCACCTGTGTCACTCACCTTAGTGGGCTGAGCCTGTGTCACTCACCTTAGTGGGCAGAGCCTGTGTCACTCATCTTAGTGGGCGGAGCCTGTGTCACTCACCTTAGTGGGCTGAGCCTGTGTCACTCACCTTAGTGGGCTGAGTCTGTGTCACTCATGTTAGTGGGCTGAGCCTGTGTCACTCACCTTAGTGGGATGACCCTGTGTCACTCACCTTAGTGGGCTGAGCCTGTGTCACTCACCTTAGTGGGCTGAGCCTGTGTCACTCACCTTAGTGGGCTGAGCCTGTGTCACTCACCTTAGTGGGCTGAGCCTGTGTCACTCACCTTAGTGGGCTGAGCCTGTGTCACTCACCTCAGTGGGCTGAGCCTGTGTCACTCACCTCAGTGGGCTGAGCCTGTGTCACTCACCTCAGTGGGCTGAGTCTGTGTCACTCACCTCAGTGGGCTGAGTCTGTGTCACTCACCTTAGTGGGCTGCGCCCGTGTCACTCACCTTAGTGGGCTGCGCCTGTGTCACTCACCTTAGTGGGCTGAGCCTGTGTCACTCACCTTAGTGGGCTGAGCCTGTGTCACTCACCTTAGTGGGCTGAGCCTGTGTCACTCACCTTAGTGGGCTGAGCCTGTGTCACTCACCTTAGTGGGCTGAGCCTGTGTCACTCACCTTAGTGGGATGACCCTGTGTCACTCACCTTAGTGGGCTGAGCCTGTGTCACTCACCTTAGTGGGCTGAGCCTGTGTCACTCACCTTAGTGGGCTGAGCCTGTGTCACTCACCTTAGTGCGCTGAGCCTGTGTCACTCACCTTAGTGGGCTGAGCTTGTGTCACTCACCTCAGTGGGCTGAGCCTGTGTCACTCACCTCAGTGGGCTGAGCCTGTGTCACTCACCTTAGTGGGCTGAGCCTGTGTCACTCACCTCAGTGGGCTGAGCCTGTGTCACTCACCTTAGTGGGCTGAGCCTGTGTCACTCACCTTAGTGGGCTGAGCCTGTGTCACTCCCCTTAGTGGGCTGACCCTGTGTCACTCACCTTAGTGGGCTGAGCCTGTGTCACTCACCTTAGTGGGCTGAGCCTGTGTCACTCACCTTAGTGGGCTGAGCCTGTGTCACTCACCTTAGTGGGCTGAGCCTGTGTCACTCACCTTAGTGGACTGAGCCTGTGTCACTCACCTTAGTGGGCTGAGCCTGTGTCGCTCACCTTAGTGGGCTGAGCCTGTGTCGCTCACTTCAGTGGGCTGAGCCTGTGTCACTCACCTTAGTGGGCTGAGCCTGTGTCGCTCACCTTAGTGGGCTGAGCCTGTGTCGCTCACTTCAGTGGGCTGAGCCTGTGTCACTCACCTTAGTGGGCTGAGCCTGTGTCACTCACCTTAGTGCGCTGAGCCTGTGTCACTCACCTTAGTGGGCTGAGCCTGTGTCACTCACCTTAGTGGACTGAGCCTGTGTCACTCACCTTAGTGGGCTGAGCCTGTGTCACTCACCTTAGTGGGCTGAGCCTGTGTCGCTCACCTCAGTGGGCTGAGCCTGTGTCACTCACCTTAGTGGGCTGAGCCTGTGTCACTCACCTTAGTGGGCTGAGGCTGTGTCACTCACCTTAGTGGGCTGAGCCTGTGTCACTCACCTCAGTGGGCTGAGCCTGTGTCACTCACCTCAGTGGGCTGAGCCTGTGTCACTCACCTTAGTGGGCTGAGCCTGTGTCACTCACCTCAGTGGGCTGAGCCTGTGTCACTCACCTCAGTGGGCTGAGCCTGTGTCACTCACCTTTCATTCTGTCTTGAGGAAACTTTATACAGAACTTTCCATAGGTGCTTCCTACCAAACTTCGGTTCATTTGGATACTCGGTTTCAGAGGAGAAGATTTTTGGCAAAGTGAGCTAAAAATTTACACGTCATATCAAAATATCATGAATTTGAAATAAAAAAAAACAAAATAAAAGTAGTAGGTGTAAAACCTTCATAAATTAGTCAACATATTTAAAAGATGTCTCACAGAATTTGTGAATATAAAGATTATGTGTGGCTTAACATTATAGCTAATTCAACAACAACAAAAAATATCAAAACATACATTGTACAATCTTACCCCTCTCCTTTTAATGGCATCCTCCAATAAAACACAAGGGTCAAGACCTGGTCCATTCGTACATTTAAATCTTTTTGTCCATGTCACAAGGACACTATTTTTCAGTGTCTTTTGAATGGTTGGAAATGAAAATGTGAAACCTGAAAGAGCAGTAAAATGAAAAACAAATAATACCACACCGTCAGAACAGTTCAATAACTAAATAAAATAATAATACACCGTCAGAACAGTTCAATAACTAAATAAAATAATACTACACCATCAGAACAGTTCAATAACTAAATAAAATAATACTACTCCGTCAGAACAGTTCAATAACTAAATAAAATAATACTACACCGTCAGAACAGTTAAATAACTAAATAAAATGATACTACACCGTCAGAACAGTTAAATAACTAAATAAAATAATACTACACCGTCAGAACAGTCCAATAACTAAATAAAATAATACCACACCGTCAGAACAGTTCAATAACTAAATAAAATAATACTACACCGTCAGAACAGTTCAATAACTAAATAAAATAATACTACACCGTCAGAACAGTTCAATAACTAAATAAAATAATACTACACCGTCAGAACAGTTCAATAACTAAATAAAATAATACTACACCGTCAGAACAGTTCAATAACTAAATAAAATAATACTACTCCGTCAGAACAGTTCAATAACTAAATAAAATAATACTACACCGTCAGAACAGTTAAATAACTAAATAAAATGATACTACACCGTCAGAACAGTTCAATAACTAAATAAAATAATACTACACCGTCAGAACAGTTCAAAAACAAAATAAAATAATACTACACCGTCAGAACAGTTCAATAACTAAATAAAATAATACTACACCGTCAGAACAGTCCAATAACTAAATAAAATAATACTACACCGTCAGAACAGTCCAATAACTAAATAAAATAATATTACACCGTCAGAACAGTTCAATAACTAAATAAAATAATACTACACCGTCAGAACAGTTCAATAACTAAATAAAATAATACTACACCGTCAGAACAGTCCAATAACTAAATAAAATAATACTACACCGTCAGAACAGTTCAATAACTAAATAAAATAATACTACACCGTCAGAACAGTTCAATAACTAAATAAAATAATAATACACTGTCAGAACAGTTCAATAACTAAATAAAATAATACCACACCGTCAGAACAGTTCAATAACTAAATAAAATAATACTACACCGTCAGAACAGTTCAATAACTAAATAAAATAATACCACACCGTCAGAACAGTTCAATAACTAAATAAAATAATACTACACCGTCAGAACAGTTCAATAACTAAATAAAATAATACCACACCGTCAGAACAGTTCAATAACTAAATAAAATAATATTACACCGTCAGAACAGTTCAATAACTAAATAAAATAATACAACACCGTCAGAACAGTTCAATAACTAAATAAAATAATACCACACCGTCAGAACAGTTAAATAACTAAATAAAATAATACTACACCGTCAGAACAGTTCAATAACAAAATAAAATAATATTACACCGTCAGAACAGTTCAATAACTAAATAAAATAATACCACACCCTCATAACAGTTCAATAACTAAATAAAATAATACTACACCATCAGAACATCTTCATGACAAGTATAAATCAGGCCCATCTTCATGACAAGTATAACTCAGGCCCATCTGCATGACAAGTATATCTCAGGCCCATCTTCATGACAAGTATAACTCAGGCCCATCTTCATGACAAGTATATCTCAGGCCCATCTTCATGACAAGCATAACTCGGGCCCATTTTCATGACAAGTATAAATCGGGCCCATCTTCATGACAAGTATATCTCAGGCCCATCTTCATTACAAGCATAACTCGGGGCCCATTTTCATGACAAGTATATCTCAGGCCCATCTTCATGACAAGCATAACTCAGGCCCATCTTCATGACAAGTATAACTCAGGCCCATCTTCATGACAATTACAGCTCAGGCCCATCTTCATGACAAGCATAACTCAGGCCCATCTTCATGACAAGTATAACTCAGGCCCATCTGTATGACAAGTATAACTCAGGCCCATCTTCATGACAAGTATATCTCAGGCCCATCTTATGACAAGTATATTGTAACTCAGGCCCATCTTCATGACAAGCATAACTCAGGCCCATCTTCATGACAAGTATAACTCAGGCCCATCTTCATGACAAGTATAAATCAGGCCCATCTTCATGACAAGTATAACCCAGGCCCATCTTCATGACAAGTATAACTCAGGCCCATCTTCATGACAAACATAACTCAGGCCCATCTTCATGACAAGTATAACTCAGGCCCATCTTCATGACAAGCATAACTCAGGCCCATCTTCATGACAAGTATAACTCAGGCTCATCTTCATGACAAGCATAACTCAGGCCCATCTTCATGACAAGTATAACTCAGGCCCATCTTCATGACAAGTATAAATCAGGCCCATCTTCATGACAAGTATAACTCAGGCCCATCTTCATGACAAGCATAACTCAAGCCCATCTTCATGACAAGCATAACTCAGGCCCATCTTCATGACAAGTATAACTCAGGCCCATCTTCATGACAAGTATAACTCAGGCCCATCTTCATGACAAGGATAACTCAGACCCATCTTCATGACAAGTATAACTCAGGCCCATCGTCATGACAAGTATAACTCAGGCCCATCTTCATGACAAGCATAACTCAGGCCCATCTGCATGACAAGTATATATCAGGCCCATCTTCATGACAAATATAACTCAGGCCCATCTTCATGACAAGTATATCTCAGGCCCATCTTCATGACAAGCATAACTCAGGCCCATCTTCATGACAAGTATAAATCTGGCCCATCTTCATGACAAGTATAACTCAGGCCCATCTTCATGACAATGATAACTCAGGCCCATCTTCATGACAAGTATAACTCAGGCCCATCTTCATGACAATTATAACTCAGGCCCATCTTCATGACAAGTATAACTTAGACCCATCTTCATGACAAGCATAACTCAGGCCCATCTTCATGACAAGTATAACTTAGACCAATCTTCATGACAAGTATAACTCAGGCCCATCTTCATGACAAGTATAACTTAGACCCATCTTCATGACAAGTTTAACTCAGGCCCATCTTCATGACAAGTATAACTCAGGCCCATCTTCATGACAAGTATAACTCAGGCCCATCTTCATGACAAGCATAACTCAGGCCCATCTTCATGACAAGCATAACCCAGGCCCATCTTCATGACAAGTATAACTCAGGCCCATCTTGATGGCAATTATAACTCAGGCCCATCTTCATGACAAGTATAACTCAGGCCCATCTTCATGACAATTATAACTCAGGCCCATCTTCATGACAAGTATAGCTTAGACCCATCTTCATGACAATTATAACTCAGGCCCATCTTCATGACAAGTATAACTTAGACCCATCTTCATGACAAGTATAACTCAGGCCCATCTTCATGACAATTATAACTCAGGCCCATCTTCATGACATGTATAACTTAGACCCATCTTCATGGCAAGCATAACTCAGGCCGATCTTCATGACAAGCATAACTCAGGCCCATCTTCATGACAAGTATAACTCAGGCCCATCTTCATGAGAAGTAAAACTCAGGCCCATCTTCATGACAAGCATAACTCAGGCCCATCTTCATTACAAGTATAACTCAGGCCCATCTTCATGACAAGTATAACTCAGGCCCATCTTCATGACAAGTATAACTTGGGCCCATCTGCATGACAAGTATATCTCAGGCCCATCGTCATGACAAGCATAACTCAGGCCCATCTTCATGACAAGAATAACTCAGGCCCATCTTCATGACAAGTATAACTCAGGACCATCTTCAAGACAAGTATAACTCAGGCCCATCTTCATGACAAGTATAACTCAGGCCCATCTTCATGACAAGAATAACGCAGGCCCATCTTCATGACAAGCATAACTCAGGCCCATCTTCATGACAAGTATAACTCAGGCCCATCTTCATGACAAGTATAACTCAGGCCCATCTTCATGACAAGCATAACTCAGACCCATCTTCATGACAAGTATAAATCAGGCCCATCTTCATGACAAGTATAATCAGGCCCATCTTCATGACAAGTATAACTCAGGCCCATCTTCATGACAAGTATAACTCAGGCCCATCTGCATGACAAGTATAACTCAGGCCCATCTTTATAACTCAGGCCCATCTTCATGACAAGTATAACTCAGGCCCATCTTCATGACAAGTATAACTCAGGCCCATCTTCATGACAAGTATAACTCAAGCCCATATTCATGACAAGCATAACTCAGGCCCATTTCATGACAAGCATAACTCAGGCCCATCTTCATGACAAGAATAACTCAGGCCCATCTTCATGACAAGTATAACTCAGGACCATCTTCATGACAAGTATAACTCAGGCCCATCTTCATGACAAGCATAACTCAGGCCCATCTTCATGACAAGTATAACTCAGGCCCATCTTCATGACAAGCATAACTCAGGCCCCTATTCATGACAAGTATAACTCAGGCCCATCTTCATGACAAGTATAACTCAGGCCCATCTTCATGACAAGTATAACTCAGGCCCATCTGCATGACAAGTATAACTCAGGCCCATCTTCATGACAAGTATAACTCAGGCCCATCTTCATGACAAGTATAACTCAGGCCCATCTGCATGACAAGTATAACTCAGGCCCATCTTCATGACAAGTATAACTCAGGCCCATCTTCATGACAAGTATAACTCAGGCCCATCTTCATGACAAGTATAACTCAGGCCCATCTGCATGACAAGTATAACTCAGGCCCATATTTATGACAAGTATAATTTAAACTACTAATTTAACATATTGTGAAGGTATGTGGGTTTTTTCTAGTTGATGTAAATCTGTAAAGTTTTTTTTAGAGTTTGCAGATTTATGTTTGATCATGGAAGACTGTATATCAAGAGGGATTCCATTCACCAGTTTTACCCTGCCACATATTTGTGCCTGACCTATTATTCCTGCTGATGTCACTGTCATTTCTGAGTTTAGAAGTTTTGTATAATATATTCAGTACTAACCTACACCAATAGGAGTCTGACTCTCAATCTTTTCTTCTGTGATAAAGGTCTCCATACTTGCTGCTATATGATCAAACACCTGTAAACATGAATGTCAATATACCAACATATATAGTATGATAATGTCAATATTGTATACTAACATATATAGTATGATAATGTCAATATTGTATACCCACATATATACAGTGCTCCCTCGTTAAACCGCCACCTTCTGTGCAGTCGGTAGTTTGGCGGTATAACGAGTTTGGCAATAAACTGAGGGACATTGAAAACCGGAAGTTAAGTGATCATATGAAAAGATGAACTTTCAACTCGACTGACATGCATTTTGCACTTGTACAAATACATAAGTATAAATAATACATGTTTAATAAATAAATAAATTAGAATAATTATATTCACATCGGAAATGTCCTGTACAGTTTGCAGATCTTTGTCAATGTTGACAAATTCTTGAACCGTCATTTGTACCTCGGGACATCAAGGTTATTATAAACACCTGACGGCAACAGTTCATCTTCATTTGTGGGGGTTATTGGAAGATCCCATTTAATTGTCAAATTATCGGCAATTTGTTGTTATGTTAATTTTGGATTTTCCTTTGCATAACTTATAATTGCACGTTTTTGTTTGTCGTCTAATTAATTACGCTTTCTCTTCAAGCACGACATTTTTATGACAACTAATTAAATTACAAATTTTACTCAGGATTAAAAGTACAAATGTAATCACTAGAAAAGTAAATACAGGTAGGCTAATTATTCTAATCAAAACAACTGATCATCTGTTCCGACCCTCAACTATGAGATCAATGACCGTGTCCGATGACCAGTTTTGACATTCCATAATTACCGATCAATATACAGCTGTCAAAAGGTAGTTGTGGGCGGTACTAACGGGGGAAATTAAATTGGTTTTACGACTTTTGTGTCTGAAAACCTGTGGCGGATGGCGGTAGCTGAGTTTGGCAGTATAACGGGGTATTTTTAATGGGGGAAATCGGGACAGACGAGAATTTTGGCGATAGGCGAGGTTGGCGATAAAACGGGGGGGTGATAGACCGAGGGAGCACTGTAGTATGATAATGTCAATATTGTATACCAACATATATAGTATGATAATGTCAATATTGTATACCAACATATATAGTATGATAATGTCAATATTGTATACCAACATATATAGTATGATAATGTCAATATTGTATACCAACATATATAGTATGATAATGTCAATATTGTATACCAACATATATAGTATGATAATGTCAATATTGTATACCAACATATATAGTATGATAATGTCAATATTGTATACCAACATATATAGTATGATAATGTCAATATTGTATACCAACATATACAGTATGATAATGTCAATATTGTATACCAACATATATAGTATGATAATGTCAATATTGTATACCAACATATATAGTATGATAATGTCAATATTGTATACCAACATATATAGTATGATAATGTCAATATTGTATACCAACATATATAGTATGATAATGTTAATATTGTATACCAACATTTATAGTATGATAATGTCAATATTGTATACCAACATATATAGTATGATAATATCAATATTGTATGCCAACATATATAGTATGATAATGTCAATATTGTATACCAACATATATAGTATGATAATGAACAATAAAAAAAAACAATTGAAAATTAAAAGAAATAAAGGTTTACTGTTGGTGGCACAATCAATTGATATCCTAAAAAGAGGTTGAAGATATCAAAAGGGTAATCAGAATCAAAGAAGGACAGACAACACAATGGACAAAAGAAAAAGACAAACAATCTACAAACACTACACAGAAAACTAAAGATCAAGCAACATGAACCCCACTACAATTTGGGGGTGAAATCAGTGGCTCTGGAAGGGTAAGCAGGAACTGCTCCACTAGTGTCACCCATCGTGTTACTCTAGTTACAAACCCGGTAATAAGTCATGAATGAGGAAAGGACTGGGAAGTGCTTACAACAAGTGAAACATATCCATGGTCACCACAAGATCTGGAATATTGGATCAACTGAGAAATATATACTCCATATGCAGATGCTGCTGGAATGTTGCTACATATAAATAGAAAATTCGCAATGGGAAAATTTAAATCATCTCTTTTGTCGTAAAGTTTCGTTCTTAAACGACCCTCATTGTAAATTTCCTGGTGTAGGTCAACGTATGAAGCAGACCTATCTGTATCTGTGGTATCCTTTATTTCAAGCTCGACGGGATAAATGCGATCAACAAAATCACCAAAATTAGAATCATTTAGTGAAAAGACATCATCTTTATAGTGGGACATGAAATTAAAGGAACTGGCTACCTTCTTTTTGTTTTTCTTCAGAAGCCCCTGTATGAAGTCTGCCTCGTACTAATAAAGGAACAAGTCTGCAAGAAGAGGAGCATAGTTTGTACCCATAGTACGCAGACTGTCTGTTGAAAAACATGTTCAGCAAACATAACAAATAAATTGTTAAAAAATAACTTGAGCATTTTGATGATATCAGTTTCAGAGAACTTTTTGGCAGAATCAGAGTGGTTTTTACATAATAAGATTAGTCCCTTCCTAAGACAAAGTATTTGTTCTTAGGTTGGCCATACATTTTTATGAAATGCAGATATTTTAGTCTGTGTCAAAGATCATTGTATTATAATTTCAGAAGTAACAGTCAAATAGAACTTAAGTGGGTTAAGAATTGGAGATGAATTATTGGTATAATCTGTTATTGTGGTAGATGGAAATGTTAGTCAAGATAATGTTTACTTTATCAGTTGCATGTCATGATAACTGATCATCTGTCAGATCAAGACAATGTTTACTTTACCAGTTCAGCAGGTCCTGATAACTGATCATCTGTCAGATCAAGACAATGTTTACTTTACCAGTTCAGCAGGTCCTGATAACTGATCATCTGTCAGATCAAGATAATGTTTACTTTACCAGTTCAGTAGTCCTGATAACTGATCATTTGTCAGTTCAAGATCATGTTTACCTTACCAGTTCATCAGGTCCTGATAACTGATCATCTGTCAGATCAAGACAATGTTTACTTTCCCAGTTCAGCAGGTCCTGATAACTGATCATCTGTCAGATCAAGATAATGTTTACTTTACCAGTTCATCAGGTCCTGATAACTGATCATCTGTCAGATCAAGACAATGTTTACTTTACCAGTTCAGTAGGTCATGATAACTGATCGTCTGTCAGATCAAGACAATGTTTACTTTACCAGTTGCATGTCATGATAACTGATCATCTGTCAGATCAAGACAATGTTTACTTTACCAGTTCAGCAGGTCCTGATAACTGATCATCTGTCAGATCAAGATAATGTTTACTTTACCAGTTCAGTAGGTCCTGATAACTGATCATTTGTCAGATCAAGATCATGTTTACTTTACCAGTTCATCAGGTCCTGATAACTGATCATCTGTCAGATCAAGACAATGTTTACTTTACCAGTTCAGCAGGTCCTGATAACTGATCATCTGTCAGATCAAGATAATGTTTACTTTACCAGTTCATCAGGTCCTGATAACTGATCATCTGTCAGATCAAGACAATGTTTACTTTACCAGTTCAGTAGGTCATGATAACTGATCATCTGTCAGATCAAGACAATGTTTACTTTACCAGTTGCATGTCATGATAACTGATCATCTGTCAGATCAAGACAATGTTTACTTTACCAGTTCAGCAGGTCCTGATAACTGATCATCTGTCAGATCAAGATAATGTTTACTTTACCAGTTCAGTAGGTCCTGATAACTGATCATTTGTCAGATCAAGATCATGTTTACTTTACCAGTTCATCAGGTCCTGATAACTGAGCATCTGTCAGATCAAGATAATGTTTACTTTACCAGTTCAGTAGGTCCTGATAACTGATCATCTGTCACGTCAAGATATTGTTTACTTTACCAGTTCAGTAGGTCCTGATAACTTATCATCTGTCAGATCAAGATAATGTTTACTTTACCAGTTCAGTAGGTCCTGATAACTGATCATCTGTCAGATCAAGATATTGTTTACTTTACCAGTTCATCAGGTCCTGATAACTGATCATCTGTCAGATCAAGAAAATGTTTACTTTACCAGTTCAGTAGGTCCTGATAACTGATCATCTGTCAGATCAAGATAATGTTTACTTTACCAGTTCAGCAGGTCTTGATAACTGATCGTCTGTCAGATCAAGATAATGTTTCCTTTACCAGTTCAGTAGGTCCTGATAACTGATCATCTGTCAGATCAAGATCATGTTTACTTTACCAGTTCAGTAGGTCCTGATAACTGATCATCTGTCAGATCAAGATAATGTTTACTTTACCAGTTCAGTATACGTAGGTCCTGATAACTGATCATCTGTCACATCAAGATAATGTTTACTTTACCAGTTCAGTAGGTCCTCATAACTGATTATCTGTCAGATCAAGATAATGTTTACTTTACCAGTTCAGCAGGTCCTGATAACTGATCATCTGTCAGATCAAGATAATGTTTACTTTACCAGTTCAGTAGGTCCTGATAACTGATCATCTGTCAGATCAAGATCATGTTTACTTTACCAGTTCAGTAGGTCCTGATAACTGATCATCTCTCAGATCAAGATAATGTTTACTTTACCAGTTCAGTAGGTCCTGATAACTGATCATCTGTCAGATCAAGATATTGTTTACTTTACCAGTTCATCAGGTCCTGATAACTGATCATCTGTCAGATCAAGAAAATGTTTACTTTACCAGTTCAGTAGGTCCTGATAACTGATCATCTGTCAGATCAAGATAATGTTTACTTTACCAGTTCAGCAGGTCTTGATAACTGATCGTCTGTCAGATCAAGATAATGTTTCCTTTACCAGTTCAGTAGGTCCTCATAACTGATCATCTGTCAGATCAAGATCATGTTTACTTTACCAGTTCAGTAGGTCCTCATAACTGATCATCTGTCAGATCAAGATAATGTTTACTTTACCAGTTCAGTATACGTAGGTCCTGATAACTGATCATCTGTCACATCAAGATAATGTTTACTTTACCAGTTCAGTAGGTCCTGATAACTGATTATCTGTCAGATCAAGATAATGTTTACTTTACCAGTTCAGCAGGTCCTGATAACTGATCATCTGTCAGATCAAGATAATGTTTACTTTACCAGTTCAGTAGGTCCTGATAACTGATCATCTGTCAGATCAAGATCATGTTTACTTTACCAGTTCAGTAGGTCCTGATAACTGATCATCTGTCAGATCAAGATCATGTTTACTTTACCAGTTCAGTAGGTCCTGATAACTGATCATCTCTCAGATCAAGATAATGTTTACTTTACCAGTTCAGTAGGTCCTGATAACTGATCATCTGTTAGATCAAGATAATGTTTACTTTACCAGTTCATCAGGTCCTGATAACTGATCATCTGTCAGGTCAAGATAATGTTTACTTTACCAGTTCAGTAGGTCTTGATAACTGATCATCTGTCAGATCAAGATATTGTTTACTTAACCAGTTCAGTAGGTCATGATAACTGATCGTCTGTAAGATCAAGATAATGTTTACTTTACCAGTTCAGTAGGTTCTGATAACTGATCATCTGTCACATCAAGATGATGTTTACTTTATCAGTTCAGTAGGTCCTGATAACGGATCATCTGTCACATCAAGATAATGTTTACTTTACCAGTTCAGTAGGTTCTGATAACTGATCATCTGTCAGATCAAGATCATGTTTACTTTACCAGTTCATCAGGTCCTGATAACTGATCATTTGTCAGATCAAGATAATGTTTACTTTACCAGTTCAGTAGGTCCTGATAACTGATCATCTGTCAGATCAAGATCATGTTTACCTTACCAGTTCAGTAGGTTCTGATAACTGATCATCTGTCAGATCAAGATCATGTTTACTTTACCAGTTCAGTAGGTCCTGATAACTGATCATCTGTCAGTTCAAGATCATGTTTACTTTACCAGTTCAGCAGGTCCTGATAACTGATCATCTGTCAGATCAAGATAATGCTTACTTTACCAGTTCAGTAGGACCTGATAACTGATCATCTGTCAGATCAAGATATTGTTTACTTTACCAGTTCAGCAGGTCCTGATAACTGATCGTCTGTCAGATCAAGATAATGCTTACTTTACCAGTTCAGTAGGTCCTGATAACTGATCATCTGTCAGATCAAGATAATGTTTACTTTACCAATTCAGTAGGTCCTGATAACTGATCATCTGTCAGATCAAGATAATGTTTACTTTACCAGGTCAGTAGGTCCTGATAACTGATCATCTGTCACATCAAGATAATGCTTACTTTACCATTTCAGTAGGTCCTGATAACTGATCATCTGTCAGATCAAGATCATGTTTACTTTACCAGTTCAGCAGGTCCTGATAACTGATCATCTGTCAGATCAAGATAATGTTTACTTTACCAGTTCAGCAGGTTCTGATAACTGATCATCTGTCAGATCAAGATAATGTTTACTTTACCAGTTCAATAGGTCCTGATAACTGATCATCTGTCAGATCAAGATAATGTTTACCTTACCAGTTCAGTAGGTCCTGATAACTGATCATCTGTCAGATCAAGATAATGTTTACTTTACCAGTTCAGCAGGTCCTGATAACTGATCATTTGTCAGATCAAGATATTGTTTACTTTACCAGTTCAGTATACGTAGGTCCTGATAACTGATCATCTGTCACATCAAGATAATGCTTACTTTACCAGTTCAGTAGGTCCTGATAACTGATCATCTGTCAGATCAAGATAATGTTTACTTTACCAGTTCAGCAGGTCCTGATAACTGATCATTTGTCAGATCAAGATATTGTTTACTTTACCAGTTCAGTATACGTAGGTCCTGATAACTGATCATCTGTCAGATCAAGATAATGTTTACTTTACCAGTTCAGTAGGTCCTGATAACTGATCATCTGTCAGATCAAGATAATGTTTACTTTACCAGTTCAGTAGGTACTGATAACTGATCATCTGTCAGATCAAGATCATGTTTACTTTATCAGTTCATCAGGTCCTGATAACTGATCATCTGTCACATCAAGATAATGTTTACTTTACCAGTTCAGCAGGTCCTGATAACTGATCATCTGTGAAATCAAGATGATGTTTACATTACCAGTTCAGTAGGTCCTGATAACTGATCATCTGTCACATCAAGATAATGTTTACTTTACCAGTTCAGTAGGTCCTGATAACTGATCATCTGTCAGATCAAGATATTGTTTACTTTACCAGTTCATCAGGTCCTGATAACTGATCATCTGTCAGATCAAGAAAATGTTTACTTTACCAGTTCAGTAGGTCCTGATAACTGATCATCTGTCAGATCAAGATAATGTTTACTTTACCAGTTCAGCAGGTCTTGATAACTGATCGTCTGTCAGATCAAGATAATGTTTCCTTTACCAGTTCAGTAGGTCCTGATAACTGATCATCTGTCAGATCAAGATCATGTTTACTTTACCAGTTCAGTAGGTCCTGATAACTGATCATCTGTCAGATTAAGATAATGTTTACTTTACCAGTTCAGTATACGTAGGTCCTGATAACTGATCATCTGTCACATCAAGATAATGTTTACTTTACCAGTTCAGTAGGTCCTCATAACTGATTATCTGTCAGATCAAGATAATGTTTACTTTACCAGTTCAGCAGGTCCTGATAACTGATCATCTGTCAGATCAAGATAATGTTTACTTTACCAGTTCAGTAGGTCCTGATAACTGATCATCTGTCAGATCAAGATCATGTTTACTTTACCAGTTCAGTAGGTCCTGATAACTGATCATCTGTCAGATCAAGATCATGTTTACTTTACCAGTTCAGTAGGTCCTGATAACTGATCATCTCTCAGATCAAGATAATGTTTACTTTACCAGTTCAGTAGGTCCTGATAACTGATCATCTGTCAGATCAAGATAATGTTTACTTTACCAGTTCATCAGGTCCTGATAACTGATCATCTGTCAGATCAAGATAATGTTTACTTTACCAGTTCAGTAGGTCTTGATAACTGATCATCTGTCAGATCAAGATATTGTTTACTTAACCAGTTCAGTAGGTCATGATAACTGATCGTCTGTAAGATCAAGATAATGTTTACTTTACCAGTTCAGTAGGTTCTGATAACTGATCATCTGTCACATCAAGATGATGTTTACTTTACCAGTTCAGTAGGTCCTGATAACTGATCATCTGTCACATCAAGATAATGCTTACTTTACCAGTTCAGTAGGTTCTGATAACTGATCATCTGTCAGATCAAGATCATGTTTACTTTACCAGTTCATCAGGTCCTGATAACTGATCATTTGTCAGATCAAGATAATGTTTACTTTACCAGTTCAGTAGGTCCTGATAACTGATCATCTGTCAGATCAAGATCATGTTTACCTTACCAGCTCAGTAGGTTCTGATAACTGATCATCTGTCAGATCAAGATCATGTTTACTTTACCAGTTCAGTAGGTCCTGATAACTGATCATCTGTCAGATCAAGATCATGTTTACTTTACCAGTTCATCAGGTCCTGATAACTGATCATCTGTCAGATCAAGATAATGTTTACTTTACCAGTTCAGTAGGTTCTGATAACTGATCATCTGTCAGATCACGATCATGTTTACTTTACCAGTTCAGTAGGTCCTGATAACTGATCATCTGTCAGATCAAGATAATGTTTACTTTACCAGTTCATCAGGTCCTGATAACTGATCATCTGTCAGTTCAAGATCATGTTTACTTTACCAGTTCAGCAGGTCCTGATAACTGATCATCTGTCAGATCAAGATAATGCTTACTTTACCAGTTCAGTAGGTCCTGATAACTGATCATCTGTCAGATCAAGATATTGTTTACTTTACCAGTTTAGCAGGTCCTGATAACTGATCGTCTGTCAGATCAAGATAATGCTTACTTTACCAGTTCAGTAGGTCCTGATAACTGATCATCTGTCAGATCAAGATAATGTTTACTTTACCAGTTCAGTAGGGCCTGATAACTGATCATCTGTCAGATCAAGATAATGTTTACTTTACCAGGTCAGTAGGTCCTGATAACTGATCATCTGTCACATCAAGATAATGCTTACTTTACCATTTCAGTAGGTCCTGATAACTGATCATCTGTCAGATCAAGATAATGTTTACTTTACCAGTTCAGTAGGTTCTGATAACTGATCATCTGTCAGATCAAGATAATGTTTACTTTACCAGGTCAGTAGGTCCTGATAACTGATCATCTGTCACATCAAGATAATGCTTACTTTACCAGTTCAGTAGGTCCTGATAACTGATCATCTGTCAGATCAAGATCATGTTTACTTTACCAGTTCAGTAGGTTCTGATAACTGATCATCTGTCAGATCAAGATAATGTTTACTTTACCAGTTCATCAGGTCCTGATAACTCATCGTCTGTCAGATCAAGATAATGTTTACTTTACCAGTTCAGTAGATCCTGATAACTGATCATCTGTCACATCAAGATAATGTTTACTTTACCAGTTCAGTAGGTCCTGATAACTGATCATCTGTCAGAGCAAGATAATGTTTACTTAAACAGTTCAGTAGGTCCTGGTAACTGATCATCTGTCAGATCAAGATAATGTTTACTTTACCACTTCATCAGGTCCTGATAACTGATTATCTGTCAGATCAAGATATTGTTTACTTTACCAGTTCAGTAGGTCCTGATAACTGATCATCTGTCAGATCAAGATAATGTTTACTTTACCAGGTCAGTAGGTCCTGATAACTGATCATCTGTCACATCAAGATAATGCTTACTTTACCATTTCAGTAGGTCCTGATAACTCATCATCTGTCAGATCAAGATATTGTTTACTTTACCAGTTCAGTATATGTAGGTCCTGATAACTGATCATCTGTCAGATCAATATAATGTTTACTTTACCAGTTCAGTAGGTCCTCATAACTGATCATCTGTCAGATCAAGATAATGTTTACTTTACCAGTTCAGTAGGTACTGATAACTGATCATCTGTCAGATCAAGATCAAGTTTACTTTACCAGTTCAGCAGGTCCTGATAACTGATCATCTGTCAGATCAAGATAATGTTTACTTTACCAGTTCAGCAGGTCCTGATAACTGATCATCTGTCAGATCAAGATCATGTTTACATTACCAGTTCATCAGGTCCTGATAACTGATCATCTGTCAGATCAAGATAATGTTTACTTTACCACTTCATCAGGTCCTGATAACTGATCATCTGTCAGATCAAGATCATGTTTACTTTACCAGTTCAGTAGGTCCTGATAACTGATCATCTGTCAGATCAAGATAATGTTTACTTTACCAGTTCATCAGGTCCTGATAACTGATCATCTGTCAGTTCAAGATCATGTTTACTTTACCAGTTCAGTAGGTCCTGATAACTGATCATCTGTCAGATCAAGATATTGTTTACTTTACCAGTTCATCAGGTCCTGATAACTGATCATCTGTCAGATCAAGATAATGTTTACTTTACCAGTTCATCAGGTCCTGATAACTGATCATCTGTCAGATCAAGATAATGTTTACTTTACCAGTTCAGTATACGTAGGTCCTGATAACTGATCATCTGTCAGATCAAGATAATGTTTACTTTACCAGTTCAGTAGATCCTGATAACTGATCATCTGTCAGATCAAGACAATGCTTACTTTACCAGTTCAGCAGGTCCTGATAACTGATCATCTGTCAGATCAAGATCATGTTTACTTTACCAGTTCAGTAGGTCCTGATAACTGATCATCTGTCACATCAAGATCATGTTTACTTTACCAGTTCAGTAGATCCTGATAACTGATCATCTGTCAGATCAAGATAATGTTTACTTTACCAGTTCATCAGGTCCTGATAACTGATCATCTGTCAGATCAAGATAATGTTTACTTTACCAATTCAGCAGGTCCTGATAACTGATCATCTGTCAGATCAAGATAATGCTTACTTTACCAGTTCAGTAGGTCTTGATAACTGATCATCTGTCAGATCAAGATATTGTTTACTTTACCAGTTCAGCAGGTCCTGATAACTGATCATCCGTCAGATCTAGATAATGTTTACTTTACCAGTTCAGCAGGTCCTGATAACTGATCATCTGTCAGACCAAGATATTGTTTACTTTACCAGTTCAGCAGGTCCTGATAACTGATCATCTGTCATATCAAGATATTGTTTACTTTACCAGTTGAGTAGGTCCTGATAACTGATCATCGGTCACATCAAGATAATGTTTACTTTACCAGTTCAGTAGGTCCTGATAACTGATCATCTGTCAGATCAAGATAATGTTTCCTTTACCAGTACAGTAGGTCCTGATAACTGATCATCTGTCAGATCAAGATAATGTTTACTTTACCAGTTCAGTAGGTCCTGATAACTGATCATCTGTCAGATCAAGATCATGTTTACTTTACCAGTTCAGTAGGTCCTCATAACTGATCATCTGTCAGATCAAGATCATGTTTACTTTACCAGTTCAGTAGGTCCTGATAACTGATCATCTGTCACATCAAGATAATGTTTACTTTACCAGTTCAGTAGGTCCTGATAACTGATCATCTGTCACATCAAGATAATGTTTACTTTACCAGTTCAGTAGGTCCTGATAACTGATCATCTGTCAGATCAAGATAATGCTTACTTTACCAGTTCAGTAGGTCCTGATAACTAATCATGTCAGATCAAGATAATGCTTACTTTACCAGTTCAGTAGGTCCTGATAACTGATCGTCTGTCAGATCAAGATCATGTTTACTTTACCAGTTCAGTAGGTCCTGATAACTGATCATCTGTCAGATCAAGATAATGTTTACTTTACCAGTTCAGTAGGTCCTGATAACTGATCATCTGTCAGATCAAGATAATGTTTACTTTACCAGTTCAGTAGGTCTTGATAACTGATCATCTGTCAGATCAAGATAATGTTTACTTTACCAGTTCAGTAGGTCCTCATAACTGATCATCTGTCAGATCAAGATCATGTTTACTTTACCAGTTCAGTAGGTCCTGATAACTGATCATCTGTCACATCAAGATAATGTTTACTTTACCAGTTCAGTAGGTCCTGATAAATGATCATCTGTCACATCAAGATAATGTTTACTTTACCAGTTCAGTAGGTCCTGATAACTGATCATCTGTCAGATCAAGATAATGCTTACTTTACCAGTTCAGTAGGTCCTGATAACTAATCATCTGTCAGATCAAGATAATGCTTACTTTACCAGTTCAGTAGGTCCTCATAACTGATCGTCTGTCAGATCAAGATCATGTTTACTTTACCAGTTCAGTAGGTCCTGATAACTGATCATCTGTCAGATCAAGATAATGTTTACTTTACCAGTTCAGTAGGTCCTGATAACTGATCATCTGTCAGATCAAGATCATGTTTACTTTACCAGTTCAGTAGGTCCTGATAACTGATCATCTGTCAGATCAAGATAATGTTTACTTTACCAGTTCAGTAGGTCCTGATAACTGATCATCTGTCAGATCAAGATCATGTTTACTTTACCAGTTCAGTAGGTCCTGATAACTGATCATCTGTCAGATCAAGATAATGTTTACTTTACCAGTTCAGTAGGTCCTGATAACTGATCATCTGTCAGATCAAGATAATGCTTACTTTACCAGTTCAGTAGGTTCTGATAACTGATCATCTGTCAGATCAAGATAATGTTTACTTTACCAGTTCAGTAGGTCCTGATAACTGATCATCTGTCACATCAAGATAATGTTTCCTTTACCAGTTCAGTAGGTCCTGATAACTGATCATCTGTCAGATCAAGATATTGTTTACTTTAGCAGGTCAGTAGGTCCTGATAACTGATCATCTGTCAGATCAAGATAATGTTTACTTTACCAGTTCAGTAGGTCCTGATAACTGATCATCTGTCATATAAATATTCACAGGTAGCATAACAATGGACGTCTAGGATTTCGTAAGGGGAAAATCAGTTAAAATGTGGTTTCTAAAATAATCAAAATGTGCTCAAAACTGTATTACTAAATACAGAGACATTAGTGTTATCATCTGAAAATGGAATTTAAAAAAAAAATGGATTTAAATACATCTTATGAACTGTGTATTATTATCAATCGAGATTGTTTACTTTGTTTACTCTGTTTACTTGAATTCAACTCACCTGTGTGGATATATATGTACAATGTATACTTGTATCTTATAATATGACTATATACTAGTAAACTATAAATGACATTAAATAACATCATCTCAGTAACTACTATAGTATAATATAAGTATATGAGAAGAGATATTAGAATGGGCAAAAAAATTCAGGAACAAAATGGTGGCCGAACTAAAAGTAGGAATAGAAGCAATAAACAACAGAAAACTGAATTTTCGGCCCTTACGTCTGAACAACGAAAACGTTTCCTCTCCAGTGAAACATCTGACATTGGCGAAGAAGCCGAGGTACTTCTAGATGCAGTTCTAGGCGCACTTAGTAGCAAAGAGACAATAGACCGCTTCGTATCTGCACTAGTCGGTATACCCGAAATAAAAGCAAAATTAATAGAGCACCTTGTTCCTTCCCTCGAAAATCAAATAGCTGAAGTTATAGCCTTTAAAACAAGACATAGTACATCTCGAAGACAAAATTACAGAAACTGACATGAGAACGGAAGATCTTGAGCAGTATGGCAGACGGCATAGCTTAAGGATTTCTGGCATACCGGAATCGGATAAAGAACACACTGATATGCTCATCTGTGAATTTCTAAAGAATGAACTAAATATTGAAATAAACATGGGCAATATTGATCGTTCGCATCGAGTAGGTCAGAAAACTAGAGGCTCAGGTGAGCCTGTATCGCTCACCTGACATAAATAAGTCCTCTTAAGAATGTCTGCATGCTGAATACATCTAAGTTACTATTCAAATCCCATACTGCCATAGGGTTCTATGTTAAAACTATGTCTGCTCATGGCAGCCATCTTGGATGGAGGTCGTGGTCACCGGACACAATTTTGAAAGTATACTACCCAAGGACCATCCATGCCATGTTTGTTTTAAATTGGCTGACTGGTTTCAGAAGAGAAGACTTTTAAACAATTTTCCCATAGGGTCCTATGTTAAAACGATGTCCGCTGACGGCGGCCATTTTGAACCGAGATCGGGATCACTGAACACAATTTTGGAAGTTGACAACCTAAGGACCATCGATGACATGTTTGCTATATTGGCTTACTGGTTTCAGAGGAGAAGATTTTAAAACATTTTTTCCCATAGGGTCCTATGTTAAAACTACAGTATGTCCGCTGAAGGCGGCCATCTTGGATGGAGGTCAGGGTCACCGGACACAATTTTGAAAATTGACCACTTAAGGACCATCCATGCCATGTTTGCTTTAAATTGGCTTACTGGTTTCAGAGGAGAAGATTTTTAAACATATTTCCCATAGGGTCCTATGTTAAAACTATGTTCGCTGATGGTGGCCATCTTGGATGGAGGTTTGGGTCACTGGATATAATTTTGAAAGTTGACCATTTAAGGACCATTCATGCCATGTTTGCTTTAAATTGGCTTACTGGTTTCAGAGAAAAAAAAATTTAAACATTTTTCCCATATGGTCCTATGTTAAAACTATGTCCGCTGACGGTGGCCATCTTGGATGGAGGTCGGGGTCACAGGATATAATTTTGAAAGTTGCCCATCTAAGGACCATTCATGCCATGTTTGCTTTAAATTGACTTATTGGTTTCAGAGGAGAAGATTTAAAAAAAAAATTTCCATAGGGTCCTATGCTAAAATTAAGTCGAGTCATGGTGGCCATCTTGAATTTCCGATCAGCAATAGATTCACAACTTTAGTACAGGACCACCCAATGATCATTCCTGCAAAGTCACAATTCAATTGGCTTAGTGGTTTCTAACAAGAAGATTTTTTAAATTTTGACCAATCAAAACACATTATGGGCCCTGGTAGCCATGTTGGATTTCCGATCAGCGCCAAAAATAAAAAATCTTGTATATGACCATCCAATGAACATTTCTGCCATGTTTGGTTCAAATCTGTTTTGTGGTTTCAGAAAAAAAAATGAAAATGTGAAATTCCCATAGGGCCTATGTTAAACTAAGTCGAGTCATGGTGGCCATCTTGAATTTCCGCTCGGCAAACAATTCACAAGTTTAGTACAGGACCACCCAATGATCATTCCTGCAAAGGCACATTTCAATTGGCTTAGTGGTTTCTAACAAGAAGATTTTTAAAAATTTCGACCAATCAGAACACATTATGGGCCCTGGCAGCCATGTTGGCTTTCCGATCAGTGCCAAAAACAAAAATCTTGTATATGACCATTAAATGAACATTTCTGCCAAGTTTGGTTCAAATCTGTTTTGTGGTTTCAGAAAAAAAGATGAAAATGTGAAATTCCCATAGGGCCTATGTTAAAATAAGTCGAGTCATGGTGGCCATCTTGAATTTCCGATTCGCAAACGATTCACAAGTCTAGTACAGGACCACCCAATGATCATTCCTGCAAAGTCACAATTCAATTGGCTTAGTGGTTTCTAACAAGAAGATTTTTAAAATTTCGACCAATCAGAATACATTATGGGCCCTGGCAGCCATGTTGGATTTCCGATCAGCGCCAAAAACAAAAATCTTGTATATGACCATCCAATGAACATTTCTGCCAGGTTTAGTTCAAATCTGTTTTGTGGTTTCAGAAAAAAAGATGAAAATGTGAAATTCCTATAGGGTCCAATGTTAAACAAAGTCGAGTCATGGCGGCCATCTTGAATTTCCGCTCGGCAAACGATTCATAAGTTTAGTACAGGACCACCCAATGATCATTCCTGCAAAGTCACAATTCAATTGGCTTAGTGGTTTCTAACAAGAAGATTTTTAAAATTTCGACCAATCAGAAAACATTATGGGCCCTGGCAGCCATGTTGGATTTCTGATCAGCGCCAAAAACAAAAATCTTGTATATGACCATCCAATGAACATTCCTGCCAAGTTTGTTCAAATCTGTTATGTGGTTTCAGAAAAAAAGATGAAAATGTGAAATTCCCATAGGGTCCAATGTTAAACTAAGTCGAGTCATGGTGGCCATCTTGAATTTCCGATCGGCAAACGATTCACAGTTTAGTACAGGACCACCCAATGATCATTCCTGCAAAGTCACAATTCAATTGGCTTGGTGGTTTCTGACAAGAAGATTTTTAAAATTTCAGCCAATGAGAACACATTATGGACCCTGGCAGCCATGTTGGATTTCAAATCTGCACTAAAAACACAAATCTGGTAGAGGACCATCCAATGAACATTTCTGGCAAGTTTGGTTGAAATCTGTTTAGGGGTTTCAGAGAAGAAGATTTAAATGTGAAAAGCTAACGGACGGACGGACGCTTACCCATGACAAAAGCTTACATGGGCTATGGCCAGGTGAGCTAAAAACCAATTTAAATAGGCCTATAGCTGTATGGTTTATCAATTACCGCCTCAAAGAACACGTATACGCTAATCGAATATACCTTAAAAAGGGTTATTATATTAACGAATCATTATCCAAAAGAAGATCAAGTTTATTCTATAAGGCTAGACAACTGAAGAAACAAAAGTTAATCCTTGATATGTGGACAATAGATGGTAACATATTTGTAAAAACCCTAGATAGTACCGTTAAAGTATGTCCACAGGAAAGTCAATTGCCGATCACATTTGCTCCAAAGACTTCGGTTCCTAAACCATTCAAAACTGGGTAGAAACCAAAACCAAACGAACAAGAATCAGCTCACAATTCCAAGAATAACGCTGTAACTGTAACAGAAGTCCAGGTTCATTCCAATCTTGAACCTTGTACAGTAAACAACAGGGTGAAGAAATTGAACTCCTTTCGTTTACAGTAATTAATATGTCGGACAATGTATAAAAAAATAAAAAAATAAAAAAATAAAAATGATACCATAATAAACTTAAATTTTTTGTAAATGTTTACATCTCAGGGAAACTCCAATCTATACTGTTTACTTCTGTGTTACTTTAAATAGATTTACACTCAGGGAAACTCCAATCTATACTGTTTACTTCTGTGTTACTTTAAATAGAGTTACACTCAGTCTATTAATAATATTAGTAAATAATAAACTTGTTTGTCATATTATATATAAATGTTTACATCTCAGGGAAACTCCAATCTATAATGTTTACTTCTGTGTTACTTTAAATAGATTTACACTCAGTGAAACTCCAATCTATACTGTTTACTTCTGTGTTACTTTAAACAAATTTACACTCAGGGAAACTCCAATCTATACTGTTTACTTCTGTGTTACTTTAAACAAATTTACACTCAGGGAAACTCCAATCTATACTGTTTACTTCTGTGTTACTTTAAACAAATTTACACTCAGGGAAACTCCAATCTATACTGTTTACTTCTGTGTTACTTTAAACAAATTTACACTCAGGGAAACTCCAATCTATACTGTTTACTTCTGTGTTACTTTAAACAAATTTACACTCAGGGAAACTCCAATCTATACTGTTTACTTCTGTGTTACTTTAAACAAATTTACACTCAGGGAAACTCCAATCTATACTGTTTACTTCTGTGTTACTTTTAACAAATTTACACTCAGTCTATTAATAATATTAGTAAATAATAAACTTGTTTGTCATATTATATATAAATGTTTACCGTTTTCAGGGAAATTCCAATTTATACTGGTTACTCCTGTGTTATTTTAAACAAATTTACACTCTATTAATAATATTACCAGAGAGATATCTCTGATATTAGTAAACCAGTCAAACCTAATCAATGGGCAAAGTTGGAATTTAATTAAACAACATGATTAAGAAAAAACTGCTGGAACGAGCTAATCTGGGTCACGGGTCACTGTAATCGGGCGGCTGTATCGAGAAACAGATACGATGTTGAAAAAACTGTTGATACTCATAAAATATTGATAAATGCAATAAAATGTTATGTTTGTCTTCAAGAAATATGATAGACAAAACCATGTGTGAAGTTTTATGACGAAATATCTCTGATTTCTATGTAAATTTACGAGTTGAAGTTGCGGCTGTATCGAGAAACAGATACGGTGTTGAAAAAACTGTTGATACTCATAAAATATTGATAAATGCAATAAAATGTTATGTTTGTCTTCAAGAAATATGATAGACAAAACCATGTGTGAAGTTTTATGACGAAATATCTCCGATTTCTATGTAAATTTACGAGTTGAAGTTGTGGCTGTATCGAGAAACAGATATGGTGTTGAAAAAACTGTTGATACTCATAAAATATTGATAAATGCAATAAAATGTTATGTTTGTCTTTAAGAAATATGATAGACAAAACCATGTGTGAAGTTTTATGACGAAATATCTCCGATTTCTATGTAAATTTACGAGTTGAAGTGGGGAAACACCCACAGGTAATTTTAGCGATGTATTTTTTATCTTGGACAAGAATAATGAGCGTCCTGATTGGATGACCGATTTAAAACACACTGACAACGCATGGTAAAAAGATGCATGTAAAAGAAATCTATGTTATATTTATTCATTTGTTTGATTCTGGAATATTGTTGATCATTGATTTAAACAAGAAAAAAAGGGAAGGGGGGGGGGGGGAATTTTATTTGTGAATTTTACAGTTAAATAAATGTTATGTTTCGACAGTTTAAAGAGAAAAATAAAAATTTGTTGCGACTAAAGCTTAAATCAGCGTTAAAAATTGAACAAATATCAGTGGTTTTGTAAATGAGATTTATTTTAAATAGAAAATTTGAATTTATTATTTATTAATTTATTATTAATGATACAATTGTATATCCCTTGGGAGGGGGAGGGGGGCTATGATGAAAATTTGAAATAAAAACACAGGACCAGACTTTGAGCAAAAATAATAATCCAGGATTAGTTTTTTATTAAAAAAATCCAGGACCACTGTGTCCACAATTTTTTTTTTTTTAAAGTTAATAATATGAAATATTGACATCCACACTTGCCTTTTGGACAGCACATTTCTGTGTCCACACTTGTATTCTATAAATAGAAACTATATGGATTACCTTAATTGGCTTCCCCCTTATCTATCATTTATCTTTATGCATGTGTATTATATTAATTTGTTATGCTTTTGTGTATTTCTTTGTTTGTATTCTCAATTCTTCAGAATACTTTTTGTTCGTTATTTTTCATTTCAAACTAATTGTGATTTTTTGAGTCATGTGATATATGCAATCTACTTGGTCAAGGTCATGTCAGTATTATTATTAGCACAAGATGGCCAGTGCAGCAAAGTTCTGATGTTTATTTCAGACACCAATGACTTAAGTTCTCTCATGAACAGATACTACAAAGGGTCGGCCATCGAATATGATGAACAAAATGCTGTAAAAAATGGAAAAACAAAAATTAGAAATCCCTTTTATTGCCAAAATAACTCGCACTATAAACAAACTGTATTGTACTACATTCTATTTAAATATTGAATCAAACCCTGGTCCAAATATTGTATCAGGCAAACCTAATTTGAAAAATGGTTCACTAAAAATTGCACATATTAATGCATGCAGTTTACTACCAAAAATTGACTTGATTGAATTAGAAATGTCAAATAATGATATCATACTTGTATCAGAAACATATTTAAGTCGGGATATTGACAATGAGGATATCCAATTAAGGGGTTTCCAAAACCCAATACGTGCTGACAGGAACCGCCACGGTGGTGGAGTGGCAATTTTCGCCAAACCTAATATATACATGTATATATGTGAAAAGCCTGAATTTCACACTAGTGATATTGAAATCCTTTGGTTAGAAGTTATCATAAATAATTTAAAAGCGATGGTTGGAGTTATTTATAGACCCCCACATTCAGATGTGTCATATTGGTGGAAATTGGAAAACAATATCCAGCCTATATTGGATTTGAATATTCCTGTAATACTTGGAGGTGATTTAAACATTGATATGTTGGGTAATCAGTGTGGGCACCTTGAAGACATTCTCACACGTCTAAACTTGGAGAATGTTGTGTGGGAGCCAACACATATTACCCATACATCAGCTACATGTATCCATTTATTTATTACAAACAGACCAAATCTTATACTTGATATTAAAGTTCCCCCCAACTTTTGCAGTGACCACTGCCCAGTCAGTGTAGACATTAATATCAAAACGAGTAAAGAGCAGTGTTATAAACGCACAATTAGAAAATAGGATCAGGCAGATTATAATTCTATAATCCATGAAATGGAAGGCAAGAATTGGAGTATTCTCTTTGAAAATAAAACTGTCAATGAGAACTACTCCATTTCCTTTCTATTTTAAATGAGGCGTGTGATAAACACATACCAACAAAAACTGTAGTTATTAGAACAGATGATAAACCGTTTATGAATAGCTCTATAAGGAAGGCGATTCGAAAGAGAAATCACATTCATTATAGAGCTAAGTCTACCAACAACCCAGATCATTGGTCATAATATAGACATTTGCAAAATGACGTAATAAGATTGGTAAGAGAAGCCAAAACAGAATATAAAAATAAACTTACTGAACTCAATTAATAGACAAAAGTATCCCACCAGACAAATGGTGGAGAATTGCAAAATCAGTTTGTAAACTAAAACAAGTGTAATAAAGTTTCACCCTCTATAAAACATGAAGGTAGAATAATAATTCATCCCTCAGAGAAATGTGATATTTTTAATAAGTACTTTGCTGATATTTCAAATATTGAAAATGAACCAAATCTCCCGAATGAAGACTTTGCCGTGACAATATTTATCCTGAATTATTGATTACTGAACAAGAAGTAAAAGATCAATTAAAAATACTGAATAATTTCAAACCAAGTGGCCCCGATGGTGTTGCACCCAGGATTTTACGCAGTGTTTCTCAGTGCCTTGTTTCCCCCCCTTACATTATTATTTAATCAGTCATTGCAATGTGGACAACTCTATATATTTGGAAACGCTCACACGTAACCCCTGTGTACAAAAATAAAGGGACTGCATCCGACATTACAAACTTTCGACCTATTGCCCTTACTTGTGTTCTGTGTAAGATGATGGAAAAAATAATGGTGAAACATTTGCATAACTATGTATTAGAGCATCATATTATTACAGAACACCAGTCAGGATTCCAACCAAAAGATTCTACAGTAAATCAACTTGTATAAATTTACAACACTATTATCAGTAACCTTGATATTGACAAAGACATAAGGTTCAAATTTTGTGATATTTCTAAACCATTCGATAGATTTTGGCATACAGGATTTTTATACAAATTACGCAAAATTGGTATTGATGGAAATTTACTAAGTTGGGTTACAGATTATTTAGATGATAGGAAACAAAAAGTGGTCTTAGATGGATTCTCATCTGGGTGGGAGGGAATTGATACTGGGGTTCCCCAAGGGTCAGTGTTGGGCCCTTTCCTGTTCCCTATATACATAAACGATATTGTTGATGATCTTGATTGTAATATCAAACTCTTTGCCGATGATACATCTTTGCATGTAATAGTCGATGAACAAAATTACATACAAGCTGCAGATATGCTTTCGACAGACTTGTCTCATATTCATACCTGGTCACAAAACAGGGCTATTAAATTTAATCCTAATAAAACTGAATCAGTTTTATTTACTAGACGAAATATAAATAACCCTCCAGTTTACTTTGGGGATATGGACAACATAGTGACAGATGTTAATACTCACTGTCATCTGGGTCTGGATCTCCAAAGTAATTGTAAATGGGGTGATTATGTAAGTAAAATTTATAAGAAAGCATGTGACAGACTGAAAATTCTTAGAATGCTCAAATATCAAGTTGACAGAAATGTATTGATTAATATATATTTGTCATTTATCCGACCTATACTAGAATATGGAAATGTAATTTGGGACAATTGTACTCAAAATGAAGCTAATCTATTGGAAAGTGTTCAGGATGAGGCAGACAGGATAATTACAGGGTTGAGAGTAAATTCATCCAGATCTAAATTATATAGTGAACTTGGCTGGGAACCCCTTTATAAAAGAAGAGAGAAACAAAAGTTGATTTTACTCTATAAAATAATAAATGGTTTAACTCCAGACTATATGTATGACATGATCCAACCATACACAAAAATTATTCACGATTATAATCTACGACAACAAATATCGGGGGACAATTTTAGACTACCCTTTTGTAATACTGTCTCATATAGCAAAAGTTTCATCCCTAGTACGTTGTGACTCTGGAATGGTCTGCCTGCCTCAACAAAGTCCAGTCCCTCTCTTAATATATTTAAGACAAGACTGAACTATGGTACAAGAGCCTCGCCTAAATATTTTCATATAGGTGACAGAAAAGAAAATATCATACACTGTCAGATGAGGAATGATGCTAGCAATCTAAATCTACATTTGCAGCAACATCACTTATCTGACAGACCATCTTGCCCACATTGCAATGATCCCTGTGAAAGCCCCTCCCATTGTTTTATGCACTGCCCTTTATATATTATTCATAGGCAACAACTTGTTGATTCCTTTAATGAACTTAACATATAATTTACTATTCAAACCATTCATTATGGAAGTGAAACCTCTGATTATAATCAGAATGTAAAACTTTTTCGTGCAGTACATTCCTTTATTAAGCAGAGCCAACGATTTGATAATAATATAGTAATATAAATTTTAAAATTTTTATCACATATGATGGACCATATTTGCAAATATCGGTACTATACCTCTCACATGACTAAATTAAATTAACTTATTGATATTCTATTTATAATTTATTTTGTTTTACAAATATATACATGTATATATAATGTCATAAATCTCATATTTACACTATGATTACCTACTGCATGCTAATAAAAATTTTATGAAATGAATTAAGTATATAAAATCTAATCAATGTTAATTACTTATTCTATACTGTGTATTGTAAATATTAACTGCATGCACTGTTGATTGTTGCTGTTGTCTTGTGTATGGAGAGGATTTATATAGGCTATTGCCTGCTATCCAATCCATTTAATTTATTTATGAATAAAATATGTTTAAATTGATAACTGATCGTCTGTCAGATCAAGATCATGTTTACTTTACCAGTTCAGTAGGTCCTGATAACTGATCATCTGTCAGATCAAGATCATGTTTACTTTACCAGTTCAGCAGGTCCTGATAACTGATCATCTGTCAGATCAAGATAATGTTTACTTTACCAGTTCAGTAGGTTCTGATAACTGATCATCTGTCAGATCAAGATATTGTTTACTTTACCAGTTCATCAGGTCCTGATAACTGATCATCTGTCAGATCAAAGATAATGTTTACTTTACCAGTTCATCAGGTCCTGATAACTGATCATCTGTCAGATCAAGATAATGTTTACTTTACCAGTTCAGTATACGTAGGTCCTGATAACTGATCATCTGTCAGATCAAGATAATGTTTACTTTACCAGTTCAGTAGATCCTGATAACTGATCATCTGTCAGATCAAGATAATGTTTACTTTACCAGTTCAGCAGGTCCTGATAACTGATCATCTGTGAAATCAAGATGATGTTTACTTTACCAGTTCAGTAGGTCCTGATAACTGATCATCTGTCACATCAAGATAATGCTTACTTTACCAGTTCAGTAGGTCCTGATAACTGATCATCTGTCAGATCAAGATAATGTTTACTTTACCAGTTCAGTAGGTCCTGATAACTGATCATCTGTCAGATCAAGATATTGTTTACTTTACCAGTTCATCAGGTCCTGATAACTGATCATCTGTCAGATCAAGATAATGTTTACTTTACCAGTTCATCAGGTCCTGATAACTGATCATCTGTCAGATCAAGATAATGTTTACTTTACCAGTTCAGTATACGTAGGTCCTGATAACTGATCATCTGTCAGATCAAGATAATGTTTACTTTACCAGTTCAGTAGATCCTGATAACTGATCATCTGTCAGATCAAGATAATGTTTACTTTACCAGTTCAGCAGGTCCTGATAACTGATCATCTGTCACATCAAGATAATGTTTACTTTACCAGTTCAGTAGGTCCTGATAACTGATCATCTGTGAAATCAAGATGATGTTTACTTTACCAGTTCAGTAGGTCCTGATAACTGATCATCTGTCACATCAAGATAATGCTTACTTTACCAGTTCAGTAGGTCCTGATAACTGATCATCTGTCAGATCAAGATAATGCTTACTTTACCAGTTCAGTAGGTCCTGATAACTGATCATCTGTCAGATCAAGATCATGTTTACTTTACCAGTTCAGCAGGTCCTGATAACTGATCATCTGTCAGATCAAGATCATGTTTACTTTACCAGTTCAGCAGGTCCTGAAAACTGATCATCTGTCAGATCAAGATCATGTTTACATTACCAGTTCAGCAGGTCCTGATAACTGATCATCTGTCAGATCAAGATCATGTTTACTTTACCAGTTCAGCAGGTCCTGATAACTGATCATCTGTCAGATCAAGACAATGTTTACTTTACCAGATAAGTAGGTCCTGATAACTGATCATCTGTCAGATCAAGATAATGTTTACTTTACCAGTTCAGTAGGTCCTGATAACTGATCATCTGTCAGATCAAGATATTGTTTACTTTACCAGTTCATCAGGTCCTGATAACTGATCATCTGTCAGATCAAGATAATGTTTACTTTACCAGTTCATCAGGTCCTGATAACTGATCATCTGTCAGATCAAGATAATGTTTACTTTACCAGTTCAGTATACGTAGGTCCTGATAACTGATCATCTGTCAGATCAAGATAATGTTTACTTTACCAGTTCAGTAGATCCTGATAACTGATCATCTGTCAGATCAAGACAATGCTTACTTTACCAGTTCAGCAGGTCCTGATAACTGATCATCTGTCAGATCAAGATCATGTTTACTTTACCAGTTCAGTAGGTCCTGATAACTGATCATCTGTCACATCAAGATCATGTTTACTTTACCAGTTCAGTAGATCCTGATAACTGATCATCTGTCAGATCAAGATAATGTTTACTTTACCAGTTCATCAGGTCCTGATAACTGATCATCTGTCAGATCAAGATAATGTTTACTTTACCAGTTCAGTATACGTAGGTCCTGATAACTGATCATCTGTCAGATCAAGATAATGTTTACTTTACCAGCTCAGTAGATCCTGATAACTGATCATCTGTCAGATCAAGACAATGCTTACTTTACCAGTTCAGCAGGTCCTGATAACTGATCATCTGTCAGATCAAGATCATGTTTACTTTACCAGTTCAGTAGGTCCTGATAACTGATCATCTGTCACATCAAGATCATGTTTACTTTACCAGTTCAGTAGATCCTGATAACTGATCATCTGTCAGATCAAGATAATGTTTACTTTACCAGTTCATCAGGTCCTGATAACTGATCATCTGTCAGATCAAGATAATGTTTACTTTACCAGTTCAGTAGATCCTGATAACTGATCATCTGTCAGATCAAGATAATGTTTACTTTACCAGTTCAGCAGGTCCTGATAACTGATCATCTGTCACATCAAGATAATGTTTACTTTACCAGTTCAGCAGGTCCTGATAACTGATCATCTGTGAAATCAAGATGATGTTTACTTTACCAGTTCAGTAGGTCCTGATAACTGATCATCTGTCACATCAAGATAATGCTTACTTTACCAGTTCAGTAGGTCCTGATAACTGATCATCTGTCAGATCAAGATATTGTTTACTTTACCAGTTCAGTAGGTCCTGATAACTGATCATCTGTCAGATCAAGATCATGTTTACTTTACCAGTTCAGCAGGTCCTGATAACTGATCATCTGTCAGATCAAGATCATGTTTACTTTACCAGTTCAGCAGGTCCTGATAACTGATCATCTGTCAGATCAAGATCATGTTTACTTTACCAGTTCAGCAGGTCCTGATAACTGATCATCTGTTAGGTTGTAATATTTAGTTGTAGTTTCAGCAACACCATCTTTCAGATCAACTAGAACTACCCTAAAGTTGGTACTTCCCAAGTCTAAACCTAGATACCTGCCATTCTCTGAAAACATGTAAGTATCTCTTAAGCAAAAATTGTACTCTTGTTCTTAGCATGATTTCAGAAAATAATATTTCTTACTGAATAGCATAAAGTGAATTGTTAATCTGCACTAAAGATTGCAATAATAAAGGTTTGTGTACTTTTGCATGATTTAATTAATGTCTTCAGAATGCAAATCCCAAACTGTGGAGCAGTTATAAATATCATCAAGATAAAAACAACTTGTCGTTTTCTACTAATATTATTTATAACCACACAGTCAGACATAGGTATAGATAAGATGTGTACCTGTGTATTTTACAGAATAAAATTTGATAAACACACATCAGCTGTAAAAACTAAGTGTACAAGTACAGAATCATAATGTTATAACACTTTGTATGTACTAGTACTGGTTTCATATCATCCTAAAATTAACTAAATACAGCAGTTGTCAAATGTCTATGTCTTAAGTATTTTTACAAAGATGAATATAATCATGTTTCATCAAACATACAAAGGATAAAGATCTGTTTCATCAAACACACAAAAGATAAATATCTGTTTCATTAAACATACAAAAGATAAAGATCTGTTTCATCAAACATACGAAAGATAAACATTTGTAAATTGTAATTTGATTGTGAATGTTGACTCCAAGTTAGATCAATAATAAATAAGATTATTATTATGGTAGAATGAATTTACAAATTCAGCCTATATTAATTAAAGAAATCACTAATCTCTATGGTATTACTTAAAGGGGCATTATCTGCGAAATCGTAAATTTTTGTTACCCGTAAAAACTATCAGATATGATTGATGCCTTAATAAAACGTGTTTGTGTAACTTATAAATGTTATGAAAAGCAACTGCTCGTATTTTGAGATCGATCAAGAGATGGACGCCATCTTATTAATTATCGACAATGTTTACGGAGTTTGTCGAATCGTCATTAAATCAGTACAACAATGCACTTATTTCTTATTTTTTGTGAATCTGCTTTTAGTCAGTGTTAATTACGGACAAAGAACCATGCAAGTTTGCAGTTAATAAGCGACAAAATACAAATTATTCGTTTTTACCTGTCACTAGTAAGGTCAGTTGCATACGGAAAAAGCGAGGTCAAATTATTTGCTTGCAAGGCAATAACTAATCGATGGTAATTTTCATTCTCAAAAGGCGAAAAGTGGTTCGATAAGCTGTTTGATGTGAAATATTTACCTTTATTTCATCATTTTAAAGCTATTTACCAATTTCCAAAACATATAATTTTTTTGGTCAAAATCGTAGCTAATTTTAGGTTGATAAGGTACACAAGATTTAATTTCTCTATAACATTTTTAATTACCATTGCCTTTGACCAGGCCACTAACATAGGTACACTCCCAAAACAAGTCAGACTTTTTTCTGTCTTCATCATTCATACTATTAGCATAGTCAATTTGTTCTTCAAAAACCATCATCATTTGTTTCACATCTTGATCAGTAAATCTTAAACTTTCTAATGCTTCACATACCTAAAATATACCAATAGTTTGTCCTAATATACCAAATATTTTTTGACTTGGTTGACCGTTATGGAATATCTGTGTCACAAATGATATGTTCCACTTGACCACTTGTCGTAAAAACCTCCCGGTCCTTTCCTCATTCATGACTTATCACCGGATTTGTAACTAGATTAACGGGACGGGTGCCACTAGTGGAGCAGAAACTGCTTACCCTTCTGAAGCACCTGAGTTCACCCCGAGTTTTTAGTAGGGTTCATGTTACTCGATCTTTAGTTTAATGTGTATGTTTTGTAGATCGTTGTTTGTCCTTATTTGTGTTGTCTGTTCTTCTTCGATATACGGATTTTGATCACCCCTTTGTTATCTTCAAACTCTTCTTCCACTGATAATTAAGTTGCAAATTGGGGAGATTAAAATTTGCCCTACACAAAATATTACATTTGTACTTCTGTATTGATGGTTTATTCTACCTTTTATAAACTTTGACCTTTACTTTAGACATACCTGTACAAGTTCATCACACACCTGCTATATTCTAAATATAAGTAAAACACAAACAGTAAATTGACCTTTACTTTAGACATACCTGTACAAGTTCATCACACACCTGCTATATTCTAAATATAAGTAAAACACAAACAGTAAATTGACCTTTACTTTAGACATACCTGTACAAGTTCATCACACACCTGCTATATTCTAAATATAAGTAAAACACAAACAGTAAATTGACCTTTACTTTTGACATACCTGTACAAGTTCATCACACACCTGCTATATTCTAAATATCAGTAAAACACAGGAAATTGACCTTTACTTTTGACATACCTGTACAAGTTCATCACACACCTGCTATCTTCTAAATATAAGTAAAACACAGACAGTAAATTGACCTTTACTTTTGACATACCTGTACAAGTTCATCACACACCTGCTATATTCTAAATATAAGTAAAACACAAACAGTAAATTGACCTTTACTTTAGACATACCTGTACAAGTTCATCACACACCTGCTTTATTCTAAATATCAGTAAAACACAGGAAATTGACCTTTACTTTTGACATACCTGTACAAGTTCATCACACACCTGCTATATTCTAAATATAAGTAAAACACAAACAGTAAATTGACCTTTACTTTAGACATACCTGTACAAGTTCATCACGCACCTGCTATATTCTAAATATCAGTAAAACACAGGAAATTGACCTTTACTTTTGACATACCTGTACAAGTTCATCACACACCTGCTATCTTCTAAATATAAGTAAAACACAGACAGTAAATTGACCTTTACTTTTGACATACCTGTACAAGTTCATCACACACCTGCTATATTCTAAATATAAGTAAAACACAAACAGTAAATTGACCTTTACTTTAGACATACCTGTACAAGTTCATCACACACCTGCTTTATTCTAAATATCAGTAAAACACAGGAAATGACCTTTACTTTTGACATACCTGTACAAGTTCATCACACACCTGCTATATTCTAAATATAAGTAAAACACAAACAGTAAATTGACCTTTACTTTAGACATACCTGTACAAGTTCATCACACACCTGCCTTATTCTAAATATCAGTAAAACACAAACAGTAAATTGACCTTTACTTTTGACATACCTGTACAAGTTCATCACACACCTGCTATATTCTAAATATAAGTAAAACACAGAGAGTAAATTGACCTTTACTTTAGACATACCTGTACAAGTTCATCACACACCTGCTATATTCTAAATATCAGTAAAACACAGGAAATTGACCTTTACTTTTGACATACCTGTACAAGTTCATCACACACCTGCTATATTCTAAATATAAGTAAAACACAAACAGTAAATTGACCTTTACTTTAGACATACCTGTACAAGTTCATCACACACCTGCTATATTCTAAATATCAGTAAAACACAGGAAATTGACCTTTACTTTTGACATACCTGTACAAGTTCATCATACACCTGCTATCTTCTAAATATAAGTAAAACACAGACAGTAAATTGACCTTTACTTTTGACATACCTGTACAAGTTAATCACACACCTGCTATATTCTAAATATAAGTAAAACACAAACAGTAAATTGACCTTTACTTTAGACATACCTGTACAAGTTCATCACACACCTGCTTTATTCTAAATATCAGTAAAACACAGGAAATTGACCTTTACTTTTGACATACCTGTACAAGTTCATCACACACCTGCTATATTCTAAATATAAGTAAAACACAAACAGTAAATTGACCTTTACTTTAGACATACCTGTACAAGTTCATCACACACCTGCTATATTCTAAATATAAGTAAAACACAAACATTAAATTGACCTTTACTTTAGACATACCTGTACAAGTTCATCACACACCTGCTATATTCTAAATATCAGTAAAACACAGGAAATTGACCTTTACTTTTGACATACCTGTACAAGTTCATCACACACCTGCTATATTCTAAATATAAGTAAAACACAGACAGTAAATTGACCTTTACTTTTGACATACCTGTACAAGTTCATCACACACCTGCTATATTCTAAATATAAGTAAAACACAGAGAGTAAATTGACCTTTACTTTTGACATACCTGTACAAGATCATCACACACCTGCTATATTCTAAATATAAGTAAAACACAGTAATTTGACCTTTTGTAAGAACTACTATGACGATTAGTATGTACCTTGTTTCTCTTGTCTACTGACTGGATCAGCTGTATAGTAGGTCTTTGAGATAAACTTTCCATTATTTAAGTTGACTGTAGTTCTTATTTATAATATAGATCCCTGAAGATAAAAATTAAATTATGGTCATCATTGTTATATGCAAAGATGCCCAAATAAATAGTGACGGCCTGTGTCTGTTTGAAAGTCGTAATTCACTGGTGGAAGTTCATGCAACAAGCTTGACATTTCAATGTATGGTCACAATGGTAAGCTTCATCTTAAACCTAAAATACCAAAGACTTTGGAAGATAGACTTTAGTGATTCAGAGCAATGAGAGATTTCAATAAAGTTTTATAGCTTTTTATTGGTGATAACAAGTTACTTTTGGTGAGATTATGTCATAAAAATAAAAATAATTGATACTTGTTATGATACAGATGAGAAAAGAAGGCATGTCAATCTGTTTGTGAAGCTCATACATTTTATATCATCGGACACTACATATGAGAGATCTAAGGATGTGAAGCTCATATATTTTATATCATCAGACACTACATATGAGAGATCTAAGGAAACTTTTGAGTATTCTGATGTAATTTGACATTTTTCGCAATTGATTCAATATTTGAATCAGAAGTGCACTCTGAAGCTAACGTAAGACGCATTGTCTCTCACTCTGAAGTCTCTAACGACTCTAACACCAGTCATGATCTATCAGGACTAATTAACTTTCAAAAAGATCTTGATGAAATTAAAATTAGCTTGAGGGATGTAACTACAAAAGATGATCTGAATGAAATGACAAAAGACCTTGACAAGACTTCTGACTTAGAAAATATTGTCACTGGTATTGTGAAAAAGCTCTTTAGCAAGTTTGAGTCCTCGTTAGAAAAAAAGATGAATGAAAAAAATCATAAAAATTCAGAATGAGATGGAAGAAAAGGTTGAGGCACTTAGTATTGAAAATGAAGACTTGAAAAAGAGACTAGAAGTAGGTACAGCCCAAATAACATCAATCAAAAAAGAATTTTCAGAAACAGTACAAGTTGCTAAGCAAGCAAATATGAGCAGCAACTACAACGAGCAGTACTCTAGGAAAAACAATATCAAAGTGTTCAACTTTCCTAGGAGAGAGAAGCAAAACCTACGTCAGGATTTTATTAATTTGGTCAAACGAGATCTGAATGTAACCTTAGAAGAAAGGGATGTAGTAGCAATACATAGGCTACCAGCAGAACATGAGCCGAGCCCTTTAATTGTGCGCTTGTTCAGTAGTGATGTAAAAAGGAGTGTAATGCGGGTAAGGAAGGAACTGAAAGGAAGAGTGAAATTTGTGGATGACGTCACACAAAGGAACATGGAGCTCATCAAAAGACTAGAACGAAGTCAGCGTTTCGACCAGGTGTGGTACTTTAATTGTGGCATTTATGGTAGAACAGAGAATGGATTACAGACGAAGTTTCAGATGTATGATGACATTAACTTTAAACTCAGACAACGGCCTTCACAACGTCCTGGGTGGCAACTTTAAATTTTTGATGTTGAAAAATATTTAGACAACTGAAAAGATCTGTCTTTATTGTATTAAATATTTAATATCATAAATATATTTATGCTTCAAGTATAAAAAAACCAATAATGTTATACAATTGATTGAAAATTTTACTGCAGATTTTGCAAAAATTGTACCAGTTTACAACAGGTATATTATGACACTTGTCATCTTAGTTCTAAATACATGTTTTTATCTATCATTTTTTCAGTTATTTTCAAAAGAATATTTTGAAAAATTCATTTACATTTACAATAGTTCTATTCTTATTCGCTTGATGAATATGTATTGTCAGAGTTTTGTATATATCTACTTATTTATAAGAATTATATTCCCCTTGAAATGGGTTCCATAAAATTTCTAACAGTTAACTGTCAAGGCCTTGGTAATATTGAAAAAAGAAAAGATGTGTTTCATTTTCTAAAATCCAAAAATTATAACATTTATTGCTTACAGGACACACATTTTACTTCTGAAATAGAGTCTAGTATTAGATCTATGTGGGGATTTGATTGTTTCTTTTCATCTTTTTCTTCAAATTCCAGGGGGGTATCAATTCTGTTTAATAACAATTTTGAATATGAAGTCCTGAAAGAGAAAAGGGATCTGAATGGTAATTATTTAGCATTAGATGTTGTAATTGATAAACAGAAACTTACACTTCTGTCACTTTATGGACCCAATATGGACAATCCTGATTTTTATGATCAGATTATGAATATCATTGAAGATTTTGGAAATGAACGTTATTTACTTTGTGGTGATTTTAATTTGGTACTTTGCCCACATATTGATTGTTACAACTATTTACATGTTAATAACCCCAATGCTAGAGATAAACTTATTGAAATAGTAGATCAATGCTCCCTAGTGGACCCCTTTAGAGAACTTTTTCCAGATTTACAACGATATACTTGGAGAAAAAAGACACCTTTTAAACAAGCTCGACTTGATTTTTTTCTTTTTCCTGATAGTATGTTGACAAATTTAGTAAACTGTAAAATTGAACCAAGTTATCGTTCAGATCACTCCATGGTAATTTTAGAATTAGAGTTTATACCTTTTATGCATGGTAAAGGACTATGGAAGTTCAACAATTCATTACTTTATGATTTGGAATATAGTAATATTGTAAAAAAAAAGATTTTAGAGGTTAAAAAACAGTATGGTGCCTTGGTTTATAACTTTGAGAATATACATGAAATTTCTAACGATGATCTTCATTTCACTATTAATAGTCAATTGTTTCTAGAAACACTGTTGATGGAAATTAGAGGCAAAACTATTTCTTATTCAAGCTACAAGAGAAAAGAAAGAGACAAAATAGAAAGAGATTTATTGAAAGATATTGACACTTTAGAATGTAATGTAAACCAAGCCTCCATACAACTTTTAGAGAATAAGAAGCAAGATTTAGAAAATATAAGAAAAGAAAAAATAAAGGGTAAAATAATACGTTCTAGAGTGCAGTGGATTGAAGATTTTACTAGTAAAATAATTCCCAAAATAGAAAGGGATGATGGCAAAACTATAACTAAACAATTTGACATCTTGAAAGAAACAAAGGTATTTTATGAAGAACTATATAAATTTAGAGAAGGAAATGGGTGTAAAGTGAGTGATTTAGAAAGAGATTTAAAAGACTTAAACTTTAATAAATTGTCTTTAGATGAACAATTAAGTTTAGAAGGGGAAATAAATGTAAATGAAGCAAGTAAGGTTTTACAAAAAATGAATAATAATAAATCACCCGGGTCGGACGGTTTTTCAACAGAATTTTTCAAATTTTTCTGGATAGATTTGAATTCATTTGTTGTAAATTCTATAAATTTTGGGTCACTTTTAGGTGAGCTATCAGTAACTCAAAAACAGGGAATCATTACATGTTTACCAAAAGATAACAAACCAAGACACTTTCTCAAAAATTGGAGACCAATATCACTACTGAATACTGTATACAAAATTGGTTCTGGTGTTATTGCTAGTAGATTGAAGAGAGTTCTGGAAAAGTTGATTGATTTAGATCAAACAGGTTTTATTAGTGGAAGATACATTGGAGATAACATTAGATTAATCTATGATATGCTACAATTTACAGAAGAAAACGACATACCTGGTTTGTTACTTTTGATAGACTTTGAAAAGGCATTTGATTCTATATCTTGGGACTTTCTTTTATCTGTATTAAAATTTTTCAACTTTGGGGAATCTATTATAAACTGGGTTAAAGTATTTTATAATAATATATCATCAGCAGTCATTCAGGGTGGTAATCTTTCAGAATTTTTTCAAATAGGCCGTGGTTGTAGACAAGGTGATCCGTTATCGCCATATCTTTTTATTTTATGTGCAGAAATTTTAGCCATTAAGATACGGGGTAATACAAATATTGGTGGTATAAATGTGACAAGGATTGAACATAAGTTATCACAGTTTGCAGATGACACATCATTAATTTTAGATGGCAGTGAAAAGTCTCTAAATGAAGCTTTACTTGAATTAGATTGGTATGCAAAACTCTCTGGGCTAAACATTAATTTTACCAAGACACAAGTAGTATGGATTGGGAGTAAAAAATACAGTAATGACACTTTAGGTCAACACAGAAACTTATCCTGGGGTAAAACATCCTTCAAGCTATTGGGTATTAATTTTGATGTTGATTTGGATAAAATTGTAAATATTAATTATAATGAGAGAATTTTGCAAATAAAAAAACTAATTAAGATATGGTCAAAAAGGAATCTTACTGTCATTGGAAAGATTACTGTTGTGAAAACTCTGATTTTACCTGTCTTAAATCACCTAATCATTACATTGCCTAATCCTACTCAAGACATCTTAAAGAAGGTGAACGAGCTTATTTTTACCTTTATATGGAGTTCACCTGTGCACAGAGTTAAAAAGGAATTGTTACAAAAAGACTTCTGTGAAGGAGGATTAAAAATGATTAATCTAAATTTATTTATTTTAGCCCTATAAACAACCTGGGTAAGAAAGCTATTTCGAACTGAATGTAAATGGGATAATATCTTATTTTCTACAATAAATCAGGAAAAATTATTCAATTTCGGTAATGGTTATATTTCTTACATAAAAGAAAATGTTGTAAAAAATAAATTTTGGAAAGATGTGTTCCATGCTTGGAACACCTTTATTGATAAAGAAGAAAACTTTACATGGGAATATTTTTTGTCTTCTCCACTGTGGATGAACAAAACTATAAAAATAGAAAACAAACCAGTATTCTATGAAAACTGGTTCAGAAAAGGTATTTGTTTTGTTAATGATATTATGTCAGAAGATGGAAAATTTCTCTCCATTGATCAATTAGAGGAAAAATTTAACATTTCAAAAAATATTATGAAATTTAATAGTATAATTTCAGCTGTAAAACATGCTGGAAAACAAAATGTGTATACCGGTAATAGTTATAAGCTACTTACCCCATTTATTCCTACGTTTGTTAAGACCATTTTGAAGAGTAAAAGGGGAACTAAAGATATGTATTTGTTACTAATAAGGAATAACATAGTGTCAAAGGCTCAGAAAAAGTGGGAGGAAATTTTAGCTTTAGGTTTAGATGAAACGAAATGGAGAGAAATATTCAAACTACCTTTTATAGTCACACAAAATACCAAACTACAATGGTTACAGTACAGAATTAACCAACGTATCCTAGGAACAAATAAATTGCTGTATAAAATTAAAGTAAAAGACAATGCCTTTTGTACTTTTTGTCAGGAAGATGAGGAAACTATAGAACATTTATTTTGGAACTGTGAGATTGTACAAGCTTTTATTGATGAAATTGATTCTTGGTTATTGTCAAATGGTGTTAGTATTCCATTTACTATGCAATTTTTTCTTTTTGGTGATACTTCAAAATCGTCTCGAGGAGATGCTATCAACCTCATTTTATTACAAATAAAGCAGTATATTTTTAACTGTAAATATTTTCAGAAAAAATTATCATTGGTCACAATGCAGAGGAAAATACAGTCACTATATAACATTGAGAAATCTACTGCTATTAAAAATAAAAAAATGGATTTTTTCAACCAGATATGGAATGCTTTCACTTTACTGTTTAATTAGATATAAAGATTTATACAAATATTCATTCTGTATATAACATGATAGAAAAGAAATAGCCTTTTGTTTTTATGAATGCTAAAATTACCTATTCATCAAAGCAAATTAAAAAACTTTTTCTTTCTCTTTAAAAATTATTTTTATGCCTAAAAAAACTCAATAAATTAAACTTTTTCCATTTTTTTCTTTTACTTCTATAGCTACTTAAAACCCTATTTTTTGATTATCTGTATATTTGTTAATTTGGTTTATTATGATTGAAAAACTCATCTTTATGTGGAATCACATTATTTGGTATTTTCTGTCATGTTATTCTAATAGAAATAGTATGCCATTCTGTATGTAAATTACTAACAAATACTAACATCTTTATATGATATGTGCTTTACTAATGTTAACGAGGCCGGGATAAGGTACCGGTACTTTATGTATTCAATTAACAAATGTACAGATTTCAATAAAAATATCACACTTTAAAAAAATAAAAAAAAAAGACGCATTGTCTCTACTAATGCACTCTGAAGCTAACATATGACGTATTGTCTCTACTAGTGCACTCTGAAGCTAACTTATGACGTATTGTCTCTACTAGTGCACTCTGAAGCTAACGTATGACGTATTGTCTCTACTAGTGCACTCTGAAGCTAACGTGTGATGTATTGTCTCTACTAGTGCACTCTGAAGCTAACGTATGACGTATTGTCTCTACTAGTGCACTCTGAAGCTAACATACGACGCATTGTCTCTACTAGTGCACTCTGAAGCTAACGTATGACGTATTGTCTCTACTAGTGCACTCTGAAGCTAACGTATGACGTATTGTCTCTACTAGTGCACTCTGAAGCTAACGTATGACGTATTGTCTCTACTAGTGCACTGTGAAGCTAAGGTATGACGTATTGTCTCTACTAGTGCACTCTGAAGCTAATGTATGACGTATTATCTCTACTAGTGCACTCTGAAGCTAACGTATGACGTATTGTCTCTACTAGTGCACTCTGAAGCTAACGTATGACGTATTGTCTCTACTAGTGCACTCTGAAGCTAACGTATGACGTATTGTCTCTACTAGTGCACTCTGAAGCTAACGTATGACGTATTGTCTCTACTAGTGCACTCTGAAGCTAACGTATGACGTATTGTCTCTACTAGTGCACTCTGAAGCTAACGTATGACGCATTGTCTCTACTAGTGCACTCTGAAGCTAACGTATGACGTATTGTCCCTACTAGTGCACTCTGAAGCTAACGTATGACGTATTGTCTCTACTAGTGCACTCTGAAGCTAACGTATGACGTATTGTCTCTACTAGTGCACTCTGAAGCTAACGTATGACGTATTGTCTCTACTAGTGCACTCTGAAGCTAACGTGTGACGTATTGTCTCTACTAGTGCACTCTGAAGCTAACGTATGACGTATTGTCTCTACTAGTGCACTCTGAAGCTAACGTATGACGTATTGTCTCTACTAGTGCACTCTGAAGCTAACGTATGACGTATTGTCTCTACTAGTGCACTCTGAAGCTAACGTATGACGTATTGTCTCTACTAGTGCACTCTGAAGCTAACGTATGACGTATTGTCTCTACTAGTGCACTCTGAAGCTAACGTATGACGTATTGTCTCTACTAGTGCACTCTGAAGCTAAGGTATGACGTATTGTCTCTACTAGTGCACTCTGAAGCTAAGGTATGACGTATTATCTCTACTAGTGCACTCTGAAGCTAACGTATGACGTATTGTCTCTACTAGTGCACTCTGAAGCTAACGTATGACGTATTATCTCTACTAGTGCACTCTGAAGCTAACGTATGACGTATTGTCTCTACTAGTGCACTCTGAAGCTAACGTATGACGTATTGTCTCTACTAGTGCACTCTGAAGCTAACGTATGACGTATTGTCTCTACTAGTGCACTCTGAAGCTAACGTATGACGTATTGTCTCTACTAGTGCACTCTGAAGCTAACGTATGACGTATTGTCTCTACTAGTGCACTCTGAAGCTAACGTATGACGTATTGTCTCTACTAGTGCACTCTGAAGCTAACGTATGACGTATTGTCTCTACTAGTGCACTCTGAAGCTAACGTATGACGTATTGTCTCTACTAGTGCACTCTGAAGCTAACGTGTGACGTATTGTCTCTACTAGTGCACTCTGAAGCTAACGTATGACGTATTGTCTCTACTAGTGCACTCTGAAGCTAACGTATGACGTATTGTCTCTACTAGTGCACTCTGAAGCTAACGTATGACGTATTGTCTCTACTAGTGCACTCTGAAGCTAACGTGTGACGTATTGTCTCTACTAGTGCACTCTGAAGCTAACGTATGACGTATTGTCTCTACTAGTGCACTCTGAAGCTAACGTATAACGTATTGTCTCTACTAGTGCACTCTGAAGCTAACGTATGACGTATTGTCTCTACTAGTGCACTCTGAAGCTAACGTATGACGTATTGTCTCTACTAGTGCACTCTGAAGCTAACGTATGACGTATTGTCTCTACTAGTGCACTCTGAAGCTAAGGTATGACGTATTGTCTCTACTAGTGCACTCTGAAGCTAACGTATGACGTATTATCTCTACTAGTGCACTCTGAAGCTAATGTATGACGTATTGTCTCTACTAGTGCACTCTGAAGCTAATGTATGACGTATTATCTCTACTAGTGCACTCTGAAGGTAACGTATGACGTATTGTCTCTACTAGTGCACTCTGAAGCTAACGTATGACGTATTATCTCTACTAGTGCACTCTGAAGCTAACGTATGACGTATTGTCTCTACTAGTGCACTCTGAAGCTAAGGTATGACGTATTGTCTCTACTAGTGCACTCTGAAGCTAAGGTATGACGTATTGTCTCTACTAGTGCACTCTGAAGCTAACGTGTGACGTATTGTCTCTACTAGTGCACTCTGAAGCTAACGTATGACGTATTGTCTCTACTGGTGCACTCTGAAGCTAACGTATGACGTATTGTCTCTACTGGTGCACTCTGAAGCTAACGTATGACGTATTGTCTCTACTAGTGCACTCTGAAGCTAACATATGACGTATTGTCTCTACTAGTGCACTCTGAAGCTAATGTACGACGTATTGTCTCTACTAGTGCACTCTGAAGCTAATGTATGATGTATTGTCTCTACTAGTGCACTCTGAAGCTAATGTACGACGTATTGTCTCTACTAGTGCACTCTGAAGCTAATGTATGATGTATTGTCTCTACTAGTGCACTCTGAAGCTAACGTTTGACGTATTGTCTCTACTAGTGCACTCTGAAGCTAACGTTTGACGTATTGTCTCAACTAGTGCACTCTGAAGCTAACGTATGACGTATTGTCTCTACTAGTGCACTCTGAAGCTAATGTACGACGTATTGTCTCTACTAGTGCACTCTGAAGCTAACGTATGACGTATTGTCTCTACTAGTGCACTCTGAAGCTAACATATGACGTATTGTCTCTACTAGTGCACTCTGAAGCTAACGTACGACGTATTGTCTCTACTAGTGCACTCTGAAGCTAACGTATGACGTATTGTCTCTACTAGTGCACTCTGAAGCTAACGTATGACGTATTGTCTCTACTAGTGCACTCTGAAGCTAATGTATGATGCATTGTCTCTACTAGTGCACTCTGAAGCTAACGTATGACGTATTGTCTCTACTAGTGCACTCTGAAGCTAATGTATGATGTATTGTCTCTACTAGTGCACTCTGAAGCTAACGTATGACGTATTGTCTCTACTAGTGCACTCTGAAGCTAATGTATGATGTATTGTCTCTACTAGTGCACTCTGAAGCTAATGTATGATGTATTGTCTCTACTAGTGCACTCTGAAGCTAATGTATGATGTATTGTCTCTACTAGTGCACTCTGAAGCTAATGTATGACGTATTGTCTCTACTAGTGCACTCTGAAGCTAACGTATGACGTATTGTCTCTACTAGTGCACTCTGAAGCTAATGTATGATGTATTGTCTCTACTAGTGCACTCTGAAGCTAACGTATGACGTATTGTCTCTACTAGTGCACTCTGAAGCTAACGTATGACGTATTGTCTCTACTAGTGCACTCTGAAGCTAATGTATGACGTATTATCTCTACTAGTGCACTCTGAAGGTAACGTATGACGTATTGTCTCTACTAGTGCACTCTGAAGCTAACGTATGACGTATTATCTCTACTAGTGCACTCTGAAGCTAACGTATGACGTATTGTCTCTACTAGTGCACTCTGAAGCTAAGGTATGACGTATTGTCTCTACTAGTGCACTCTGAAGCTAAGGTATGACGTATTGTCTCTACTAGTGCACTCTGAAGCTAACGTGTGACGTATTGTCTCTACTAGTGCACTCTGAAGCTAACGTATGACGTATTGTCTCTACTGGTGCACTCTGAAGCTAACGTATGACGTATTGTCTCTACTGGTGCACTCTGAAGCTAACGTATGACGTATTGTCTCTACTAGTGCACTCTGAAGCTAACATATGACGTATTGTCTCTACTAGTGCACTCTGAAGCTAATGTACGACGTATTGTCTCTACTAGTGCACTCTGAAGCTAATGTATGATGTATTGTCTCTACTAGTGCACTCTGAAGCTAACGTATGACGTATTGTCTCTACTAGTGCACTCTGAAGCTAATGTATGATGTATTGTCTCTACTAGTGCACTCTGAAGCTAACGTATGACGTATTGTCTCTACTAGTGCACTCTGAAGCTAATGTATGATGTATTGTCTCTACTATTACATCATGTCTACAATTGACATCATAATTTTACTATTACTGTTTATGCGGTAAAGATATCAAATACATTTCGTGGATTTTAAATTTATGATAAAGATGAGAAAAGATGTAAAGCTCATAACTTTTATATCTTTAGCAGATTTTAAACTTATGCTTGTTTTTAACAAATCAAGTCATTAGCACAATCTAAACATAATTTTTTCTATAATACATATACTGTAGATTTTTTTATTCAGTTTTATTGATATTTTGTGCCAAAAAATTAAAATGGAAGTCTTGTATTATTATGAAAAGCTTTATTATACGTGGCTTTTTAACATGATTATATAAAGTCTTGTATTATTATGAAAAGCTTTATTATACGTGGCTTTTTAACATGATTATATAAAGTCTTGTATTATTATGAAAAACTTTATTATACGTGGCTTTTTAACATGATTAAAACAAATGTTGCAAACAAAAAGTAGCTACAAGTTCTTTACATTACATTACATATATAGTCTGACCCTATGATACCACAAGGTTCTATTTAAGGTAGCTACAAGTTCTTTACATTACATTACATATATAGTCTGACCCTATGATACCACAGGGTTCTATTTAACGTAGCTACATGTTCTTTACATTACATTACATATATAGTCTGACCCTATGATACCACAGGGTTCTATTTAACGTAGCTACAAGTTCTTTACATTACATTACATATATAGTCTGACCCTATGATACCACAGGGTTCTATTTAACGTAGCCACATGTTCTTTACATATATAGTCTGACCCTATGATATCACAGGGTTCTATTTAACGTAGCTACATGTTCTTTACATTACATTACATATATAGTCTGACCCTATGATACCACAGGGTTCTATTTAACGTAGCTACATGTTCTTTACATTACATTACATATATAGTCTGACCCTATGATACCACAGGGTTCTATTTAATGTGGCTACAAGTTCATTACATTACATTACATATATAGTCTGACCCTATGATACCACAGGGTTCTATTTAATGTGGCTACAAGTTCATTACATTACATTACATATATAGTCTGACCCTATGATACCACAGGGTTCTATTTAACGTAGCTACATGTTCTTTACATTACATTACATATATAGTCTGACCCTATGATACCACAGGGTTCTATTTAACGTAGCTACAAGTTCTTTACATTACATTACATATATAGTCTGACCCTATGATACCACAGGGTTCTATTTAACGTAGCTACATGTTCTTTACATAACATTACATATATAGTCTGACCCTATGATACCACAGGGTTCTATTTAACGTAGCTACAAGTTCTTTACATTACATTACATATATAGTCTGACCCTATGATACCACAGGGTTCTATTTAACGTAGCTACAAGTTCTTTACATTACATTACATATATAGTCTGACCCTATGATACCACAGGGTTCTATTTAACGTAGCTACAAGTTCTTTACATTACATTACATATATAGTCTGACCCTATGATACCACAGGGTTCTATTTAACGTAGCTACATGTTCTTTACATTACATTACATATATAGTCTGACCCTATGATATCACAGGGTTCTATTTAACGTAGCTACATGTTCTTTACATTACATTACATATATAGTCTGACCCTATGATACCACAGGGTTCTATTTAACGTAGCTACATGTTCTTTACATAACATTACATATATAGTCTGACCCTATGATACCACAGGGTTCTATTTAACGTAGCTACATGTTCTTTACATTACATTACATATATAGTCTGACCCTATGATACCACAAGGTTCTATTTAAGGTAGCTACAAGTTCTTTACATTACATTACATATATAGTCTGACCCTATGATACCACAGGGTTCTATTTAACGTAGCTACATGTTCTTTACATTACATTACATATATAGTCTGACCCTATGATACCACAGGGTTCTATTTAACGTAGCTACAAGTTCTTTACATTACATTACATATATAGTCTGACCCTATGATACCACAGGGTTCTATTTAACGTAGCTACAAGTTCTTTACATTACATTACATATATAGTCTGACCCTATGATACCACAGGGTTCTATTTAACGTAGCTACATGTTCTTTACATTACATTACATATATAGTCTGACCCTATGATATCACAGGGTTCTATTTAACGTAGCTACATGTTCTTTACATTACATTACATATATAGTCTGACCCTATGATACCACAGGGTTCTATTTAACGTAGCTACATGTTCTTTACATAACATTACATATATAGTCTGACCCTATGATACCACAGGGTTCTATTTAACGTAGCTACATGTTCTTTACATTACATTACATATATAGTCTGACCCTATGATACCACAAGGTTCTATTTAAGGTAGCTACAAGTTCTTTACATTACATTACATATATAGTCTGACCCTATGATACCACAGGGTTCTATTTAACGTAGCTACATGTTCTTTACATTACATTACATATATAGTCTGACCCTATGATACCACAGGGTTCTATTTAACGTAGCTACAAGTTCTTTACATTACATTACATATATAGTCTGACCCTATGATACCACAGGGTTCTATTTAACGTAGCCACATGTTCTTTACATATATAGTCTGACCCTATGATACCACAGGGTTCTATTTAACGTAGCTACATGTTCTTTACATTACATTACATATATAGTCTGACCCTATGATACCACAGGGTTCTATTTAACGTAGCTACATGTTCTTTACATTACATTACATATATAGTCTGACCCTATGATACCACAGGGTTCTATTTAATGTGGCTACAAGTTCATTACATTACATTACATATATAGTCTGACCCTATGATACCACAGGGTTCTATTTAATGTGGCTACAAGTTCATTACATTACATTACATATATAGTCTGACCCTATGATACCACAGGGTTCTATTTAACGTAGCTACATGTTCTTTACATTACATTACATATATAGTCTGACCCTATGATACCACAGGGTTCTATTTAACGTAGCTACAAGTTCTTTACATTACATTACATATATAGTCTGACCCTATGATACCACAGGGTTCTATTTAACGTAGCTACATGTTCTTTACATAACATTACATATATAGTCTGACCCTATGATACCACAGGGTTCTATTTAACGTAGCTACAAGTTCTTTACATTACATTACATATATAGTCTGACCCTATGATACCACAGGGTTCTATTTAACGTAGCTACAAGTTCTTTACATTACATTACATATATAGTCTGACCCTATGATACCACAGGGTTCTATTTAACGTAGCTACAAGTTCTTTACATTACATTACATATATAGTCTGACCCTATGATACCACAGGGTTCTATTTAACGTAGCTACATGTTCTTTACATTACATTACATATATAGTCTGACCCTATGATATCACAGGGTTCTATTTAACGTAGCTACATGTTCTTTACATTACATTACATATATAGTCTGACCCTATGATACCACAGGGTTCTATTTAACGTAGCTACATGTTCTTTACATAACATTACATATATAGTCTGACCCTATGATACCACAGGGTTCTATTTAACGTAGCTACATGTTCTTTACATTACATTACATATATAGTCTGACCCTATGATACCACAGGGTTCTATTTAACGTAGCTACAAGTTCTTTACATTACATTACATATATAGTCTGACCCTATGATACCACAGGGTTCTATTTAACGTAGCTACATGTTCTTTACATTACATTACATATATAGTCTGACCCTATGATACCACAGGGTTCTATTTAACGTAGCTACAAGTTCTTTACATTACATTACATATATAGTCTGACCCTATGATACCACAGGGTTCTATTTAACGTAGCTACATGTTCTTTACATTACATTACATATATAGTCTGACCCTATGATACCACAGGGTTCTATTTAACGTAGCTACATGTTCTTTACATTACATTACATATATAGTCTGACCCTATGATACCACAGGGTTCTATTTAACGTAGCTACAAGTTCTTTACATTACATTACATATATAGTCTGACCCTATGATACCACAGGGTTCTATTTAACGTAGCTACAAGTTCTTTACATAACATTACATATATAGTCTGACCCTATGATACCACAGGGTTCTATTTAACGTAGCTACAAGTTCTTTACATTACATTACATATATAGTCTGACCCTATGATACAACAGGGTTCTATTTAACGTAGCTACATGTTCTTTACATATATAGTCTGACCCTATGATACCACAGGGTTCTATTTAACGTAGCTACATGTTCTTTACATATATAGTCTGACCCTATGATACCACAGGGTTCTATTTAACGTAGCTACATGTTCTTTACATTACATTACATATATAGTCTGACCCTATGATACCACAGGGTTCTATTTAACGTAGCTACAAGTTCTTTACATTACATTACATATATAGTCTGACCCTATGATACCACAGGGTTCTATTTAACGTAGCTACATGTTCTTTACATTACATTACATATATAGTCTGACCCTATGATACCACAGGGTTCTATTTAATGTGGCTACAAGTTCATTACATTACATTACATATATAGTCTGACCCTATGATACCACAGGGTTCTATTTAATGTGGCTACAAGTTCATTACATTACATTACATATATAGTCTGACCCTATGATACCACAGGGTTCTATTTAACGTAGCTACATGTTCTTTACATTACATTACATATATAGTCTGACCCTATGATACCACAGGGTTCTATTTAACGTAGCTACAAGTTCTTTACATTACATTACATATATAGTCTGACCCTATGATACCACAGGGTTCTATTTAACGTAGCTACATGTTCTTTACATTACATTACATATATAGTCTGACCCTATGATACCACAGGGTTCTATTTAACGTAGCTACAAGTTCTTTACATTACATTACATATATAGTCTGACCCTATGATACCACAGGGTTCTATTTAACGTAGCTACATGTTCTTTACATTACATTACATATATAGTCTGACCCTATGATACCACAGGGTTCTATTTAACGTAGCTACATGTTCTTTACATTACATTACATATATAGTCTGACCCTATGATACCACAGGGTTCTATTTAACGTAGCTACAAGTTCTTTACATTACATTACATATATAGTCTGACCCTATGATACCACAGGGTTCTATTTAACGTAGCTACAAGTTCTTTACATTACATTACATATATAGTCTGACCCTATGATACCACAGGGTTCTATTTAACGTAGCTACATGTTCTTTACATTACATTACATATATAGTCTGACCCTATGATACCACAGGGTTCTATTTAACGTAGCTACAAGTTCTTTACATAACATTACATATATAGTCTGACCCTATGATACCACAGGGTTCTATTTAACGTAGCTACATGTTCTTTACATTACATTACATATATAGTCTGACCCTATGATACCACAGGGTTCTATTTAACGTAGCTACAAGTTCTTTACATTACATTACATATATAGTCTGACCCTATGATACCACAGGGTTCTATTTAACGTAGCTACAAGTTCATTACATTACATTACATATATAGTCTGACCCTATGATACCACAAGGTTCTATTTAACGTAGCTACATGTTCTTTACATAACATTACATATATAGTCTGACCCTATGATACCACAGGGTTCTATTTAACGTAGCTACATGTTCTTTACATTACATTACATATATAGTCTGACCCTATGATACCACAGGGTTCTATTTAACGTAGCTACATGTTCTTTACATATATAGTCTGACCCTATGATACCACAGGGTTCTATTTAACGTAGCTACATGTTCTTTACATTACATTACATATATAGTCTGACCCTATGATACCACAGGGTTCTATTTAACGTAGCCACATGTTCTTTACATATATAGTCTGACCCTATGATACCACAGGGTTCTATTTAACGTAGCTACAAGTTCTTTACATAACATTACATATATAGTCTGACCCTATGATACCACAGGGTTCTATTTAACGTAGCTACAAGTTCTTTACATTACATTACATATATAGTCTGACCCTATGATACAACAGGGTTCTATTTAACGTAGCTACATGTTCTTTACATATATAGTCTGACCCTATGATACCACAGGGTTCTATTTAACGTAGCTACATGTTCTTTACATATATAGTCTGACCCTATGATACCACAGGGTTCTATTTAACGTAGCTACATGTTCTTTACATTACATTACATATATAGTCTGACCCTATGATACCACAGGGTTCTATTTAACGTAGCTACATGTTCTTTACATTACATTACATATATAGTCTGACCCTATGATACCACAGGGTTCTATTTAACGTAGCTACATGTTCTTTACATTACATTACATATATAGTCTGACCCTATGATACCACAGGGTTCTATTTAACGTAGCTACATGTTCTTTACATATATAGTCTGACGCTATGATACCACAGGGTTCTATTTAACTACCATAAGAGCCTGATATACATTTTATTTGGCTTAAACGAAAGTCTAGCCAATCCATCGCTAGGTTCTCAGGTCACATCTGCTCTTAATATATTCATGACATAAGGCAACTCTCACATGACCCTAATGAGGTTTCTTTGGATCTCCATTTATAATGGCGTGACATGTCAGTAAATGGATGAAGTGAGAGATCTGATTTTAGTCAGATTAAGAAACGTTTTACAGCCTACAATACAGGGTACTGCACAGGGGCTCGTTACTACTGTCTAAGATTTCGAGTCGTTCTGGCCCCAAACCAGTCCGGCCCCAAGCCTTTCCGTCACCAAACGATCCGGCCCCAGTCAATCCGGCCTCAGTTTTTCATTATTATTATTATTATTGTGTTTATATGTCTTTTTTTTTTAAATATATAATATATTTTAGGTTTTGTAATATCTGTGTTTGACGGGAGGTAACTCTTCGGAAAGAAATAAAAAGCTGACAACTATCTATATTTCAATGACATTACCGTTGTGAGTTCAATAGTGTGGGTTTTTTTATGAATAATTTGATTAAAAATAAACAAAACAATAGAATTTAAGGTAAATGTAACTTAAATTCGGTTATCGTACAGGTCGATTTAATCTTTTTTATTCAGACTCTTTGTCACGTAATCACGTGACTTGAATTCTGTACTTAATTTTCAAAGAATTGTCAGCAGCAAGATACACACACACATTTTCTCACAGAAACATCGTCAATAATCAGGTTTTTATTTTAAACATATTCGCATTTTTACATCAGCAAAACTTTTATATATCTTTATCTTTAATATATTGAACAATTTGTGTTCTAATCGAGGTATTTTACGAATTTTCTCTTTGTCTTATCACATGCTTGTTTGTTCTATTTTAGTCTCCATACGAATTTGTAATGCAGGTTTGTTTTAATATTAATTACGATGTTTACATAGACTTACAAGGTGAATGTCGTTCGATGTCAAATGTATTTGTATAAAATTGTTCGGACCGTTGATTGATTGCATCAGTTATGTCGGTTCGGTGATAGAATACTCGATCTGGTAAAAAAGGGAAGACTACATCTCGTTTAGTACATAATTCAACTTTCACTTAGGCTAGTCAACATATATATTCAATAGTTAAACACACAGGTCACAGGTCATAGCTGTATTTGTAATAAAGTATATGTGTATAGAGTTGTTGGTTTAGTGCTATTATGAAGGCATATTAACGTCACAATTCACACTGAAAAAGCATGTGTAGTACGAATTTATATAACGTACAAAAATGTATTTAATCTAAAAAAAAAATTTAATTTAAAAAAAATTTAAAAGAATACACAAGCATTACAGTTACTATGACATTCTGGTAACCTGGTAACGTTTAAAGTAATAAAGTTCAAATAATGCATTCCTACATTTTATGAGTTTGTCATGTTGAGACGTACACAAAGGAAAAGAACCCCATCAGCCCTGATGGCATCAATGCGTCGGCCAGGAAGAGGGTCTCATATCGACCAATTAGAACTTCATCCCCAGGAATTGCGTCAACTGTCACCACAACTGTCGGCACTACACAAATGAATACATCTTTGTCAGGTCCCAGGTCTACCAGTTATGTTTCAACTACACCTTTCTCAGGTCCAATGTCTACCAGTTATGTCTCGGCGGCGAATTCTCTGGTGTATCAGACATGCACAGTAAAGACTGAAACAGTGGCTCAGCCATCATTAGATTTGAATGATCGGCTAACTACAGGTATAGCAAATGTTTCTATGACAAATAACTGTACACCTATGCCTATTGACAGCATTTCATCTGATATATCAATAGGAGTACCTGATAACATCAAAGAAAAAATTGTCAAAAATGAATATATAGATATAGGTTCTTTGTTACCCAACAACATACACATAGAAAATTCTCAAAAACTAACTATTTATCAGGGAGAATTAGTTTTACAAAAAACTCAAAACAAAGTAAAAATAGATAACATAGATCAGTGGACATCATGCCTTGATAGTATTTATCAGTATATTTTGTAAGGTACATGTAAGTTACTTTACATACAGTTAGACTAGGAGCATCCAGATCTACTAGCTTAACATGGAAATTGTATGACGAACAATACCGTTTAAGAAAGGTTCAGAACACATCCAGTTCTTGGGCATGCGTTGTTACCGAGCTTTGGCTTGTTTATATGTCTCCCTCCAGTCATTTGAATATGCATACATCACAACAGAATAATTTATCAAGCACTAGAGCTAACTTGAAGTGCTATTCATTCAATCATTCAAGGTCTTGCGTGAGGTACAATTGTAACTATCACCACACATGTTTATACTGTTCACCAGTTAATAAGATGTTCATCAAAACCAACTCAAAATAATTTTAATCAGAAGTCATTTCCTAGATTAGGATTAGGGTTCGGGGCTGCTACAAATTTAGCAGATGGGGTTATAAGGAATGTAGGTCGATGGAAATCGAATGCATATAAGAGTTATATTCGTCCTTAAATTGTCAGAGTTTCAGCTTGTATATAAATATATATATCTGTATTTATTTGTATGTTTTGTAATTCACCTAATACAGCTTAGCTGGGAATTAACAGCTATCTAAGTTTGCAGGTCCAAAAATTAGAGTATGGATGGTTGTATCATCAATAGTGAAAAATGCTTTTATTGTTGCAAGACAGCGACCAGGGGGTATAAACCTAGGATTAAGTCAAATAAATGTTGAGATTTTGTGGCAGGGAATTAGAGGAATGGTTATTGAGCAGATTAAGAAGCAGATATTTGCTATGTTGCAGTACGAAGATCCACCAAATTATCTATTCCTACATGTGTCTGCTAATAACATTGACCATTCTAAAATTGGTCATATTCGTAATCAGATAAAAGTGACTATTAATTGGATTCATAATAAACTACCAAACACGATAATCATTTGGTCACAAATCCTTCCAAGGTCTTGTTGGCGTTACTCCTCAAATATGATAGCTATGAAAAAATGTAGATACCGTTTAAATAATTCTATAGCATCATATGTGTTACGGTCAGGTGGTCACTATATACAATGTACGTTACCCAGAAATCAAATCTACTGATATATTTTTGCAAAATGATGGTGTCCATTTGACTACTTTGGCAAACAAGTTGTTTCTTAACTCTGTGCAAGGTGGCCTCGAATTGTTTATTCAAAAACCAAGTCATGGACCTACTTTTGAAAGATGACTTAAAGAGTCAATGTTATCATTGTGTGTAATAAGAATTCATTGGACAATGTGTATATATAAGATGAACAGATTAATTGGACATTGTGTGCATATAGCTATAAGATGAACAGTTTGTTGAATATGACATGTGAAAGTTTAAAAGTTTTATCATTAGTCCCAAATTTTGTACAAAGAGTTCAGTTTTCATATTCTTTTTAGTGCATTTGGGTTTATATGATTTAATATTGACCTATGTGGTACTTGAGCCACAGTTAAGCAGCTCATCGCCCCATCTTCAATGGCGGTTGACAGTAAACTAGTTTCCCTGTCAATTTGGCCATATTCGCTGAAATTTTACGTAGATGCAAACTACTCCGAATCATGAACTCTTCATAGAGAATTTTTCGAACTTGTTGTCTGTGTTTCCCACGGCAACTTCAAAAATTATTTTCATAAAGAGCTGTGTACCCCACGCTCATAGACATTTAACATTCATTTGCGGTTGCCATAATCTGCGGTAACCACCATCTTCATTTAGCATTCATTTCTGGTTGCCATAATCTGCGGTAACCACCATCTTCATTTTCATTTGTTTTTCATCTGCATTTGTTACAAATATATCTATATTATTAAAGGCTGTGGCCAAGTACCACCAATAATTGTTGTGTTTACTGAGACCCTATAAGATAGTAGAATTTAAGGTAAATGGGTCATTATTTGCTCTAGGGACCATTTGTGTGGACATGCAGTGAAAATTTAAAACTGAACTGAAACTAGAAAACTTCATAATTTTTATACAGCTACATATTCACTGTAACTGAAAAAAAAGGTGCAAGGATAATACGAGCATCAGATTTTTTTCCCTGTATCATCAAAGGAATCCTCCTCCTATTTTCACGTAACATGGACAGACATGATCAAATTAGTAATTTCTGTGATTTTTTAATATTTAAACCCACTAATAACCATCAATTACCAAGCACAAGCTTACAATTATTCATTATAAGCTATTTATTTCATCAAACAGAGAAAATTTGATGGCCTTAATGACGGAAACCAGTTGTACATTTTCAAGAAAAATCTACCATGAAATATAATTTTGCTACAACACCATTTAAGTGGTAGGACTCTTTCAATCTGTTGAAATTTTGAAAAGACCCTGATTGGTAGCAGAATAACATAGCTTATAACACCACTTTACAGTCCGAATAAAGAATAATCAGGTTGTTGAAATCACACTGCACGACAAGTCGTTATCATGTAACATGGACAGACATGATGGAAAATAAAACTTTATACAAACAGAATGATAAAGATTGTTTTATATCATCTTCAACTGACCAAAAAGGTTCCTCCAGCAGTTTAGAAAGATCCACATACATCAAATTTCAACTCCAGAAAACATACAATGGCTTAATTTGGGGGCCAAATACTGGGTGAACAAGATCAACAGAAAGTCCCTATGCCTTCTGTGCGAAAAATATAAATATTGAGAAAATTTGTGTAAAAACTTAAATTCGCTTATCGTACGAGTCGATTTAATCAGACTCTTTGTTACGTAATCACGTGACTTGAATTCTGTATTTCCTTTTTCAAAGAATTGACAACAGCAAGGTACAAACACAAATTTTCTCACAAAACCCTCCCTACCCTGCCTTTAAAAAATATAAATGTTTAAGATAATACACTCCTAGAATAGATACTGCTGGTTTTGTTTATGTATAATTTCAGATTAATTCTGTCAGCCAGATCATGTGATTGTCTGTTTGAAAAGAGTTCCAGATGGCATCATAAATGTTTGGAATGGACCTCCAGATTGTAGCTATTTGACTGAACTATACATATGGAATTGTTGCATTGGAACTTGTACTTTTCTAATCAGGACAGTGTTAAGACAGTCATGATGTGGTGTTAGATATTTGGCCATATTGATGTGGTGTTAGATATTTGGCCATATTGATGTGGTGTTAGATATGTGGTCATATTCACTGAAATTTTACGTAGATGCAAACTACTCCGAAACATGAACTCTTAATAGGGAATCAGAAACAGCCATTGCACTTTAAGGCATGCTGTCTCGGTTTAACGTGAATCTTGCATACAACACAAGGATACATAGCCATCGTTGAATGTTTTAAGTTCACGAAGCTAATGTGGACTTTTTTTCAAAAACATTAAAGAAAAATATTAATGACTTTAACCAAGGATTTATATAGTAAGAAGGATATGAATCTCGGGAGATTTAACATAGATTGTATGTAAGTATGTTGCGTGGCGAGATTACCCATAGTGCAAATCGTTGACGATGCGCGTGCCTTGATTAACGGTGGAAATTTTCATCGCTTCAACATTTTAAACTAGTATTTGTCAGTATATAAAACCATAATTACAGGAATAAAGTGAAAATATTTGTTCTAAATACCAATCATTGATAAAGTATCGACTTTTTGTAGATGTATCACCCATATCTCATCAATAATTGACATTAATCGATTTGCCCTTTTGACCTTCATGGGCTGTCAAAGCTCGAATTTAAATTTCAAACTCCTCTTCACTCATCATACCGAATATTGAAGCGGAGCCGTCATTTTTGTGATAATATAATATTTTCCAATGTTAAGTAGGAGTTTTATTGAAAACAGTGCTCCCAATTTGTATTTATTAAGGATTGTTTACATCATTTGTCAAAATGGTGTCCTATTTAGAAATCAATAAACTTCATTGTTTACATGAAATCGACATACCAAAGTGTATAAATGTGTAGTTTAGAGTGTATTCAATGTATACCACAAAACTTGGCGTGATTAGTTGCTTTGTTTTATCATTTTTGATATGTTTTTAAATGTATGAAACTCTACTTTTTTTTATTTTATGTGTATGAGGGGTGATACAGAAAAAATCAACGTAAGTAGCATAAAATCTCGCCACGCGAGATAAAGTGAGAAAATACGAGTTTCATATCCTTCTTACTATATAAATCCTTGCTTTAACTAACTTAACCTCTAAGCAGGTAAATGTGTTTTAATATTGATTTACAAGAGGGACAATCCAGTGTCTATGACAAAAAGAATATAGAATTACAGAATTAATTAAATAATATATTATATAGTGTATTCGTGATATTTTATATTGGGGCTGAAACGACTATGTTATTTGGGGCCAGACTGATAGCACGGGGCCGGATCGACTAGGGCCGAAACGACTGGGGCCAGACAGGTATTGGGGCAGCATCGATCTGCTTCCGTCTAGCTCTAGGATTTTTGTTCGACTTGCTGGAGCCGTGAGACGTCAGAGCGCTCTCCATAAGAAAAACAGCGGATTTGCCACTCCAATTATGGGTCGGCACATTTCCACGTTTCGTGGCTATCAGATTTTATTTTCCAACCCTTATATAAATCGCTTCACCAATCATTTTTCTATTCATTCATAACTATCTTACCCTCAGGCTCAGAAAGTGGTGTTTACACTCAATTACAGCACGATTTTGCCTTAGACCCTATCATTTCGCCATATCACTTTCATTTTCGAACCTACAAACGTGATCTCGCGATACCAACTGAATGATGACAGCAACGCATTGCATGATGGGAGCTACTTAATGCAGCACGCCAAATCATTTGCATACGTAAACAACATACAAATCACATGGAAGACGATATAAAGCGTATTCTGCAGGACAAACAGTCCATCTACAGCTCAAATCAGAGCAGAAGGAAATAATACAAAATGTGTTGGATAGAAAAGATTCAATGGTAACAGGCTTCGGAAAGAGCATGTGCTACATTCCCCCCTCTCATTTTGGACAAGGTAAGATCATATATGCAAATCATCTCCCATGATACATTGCGGTAATCGTAGTTTTCTCGAAGTCACGTGACAAATGGTTGAAAAAGAAACTGACATGGCGAAATGATAGGGTCTATGTGAAAATAATGCTGTACTCGAGTGTAACACCACTTTCTGAGGGTAAGATGGTTATGAATGAATTGAAAAATGATTGGTGAGCGATTTATATAAGCATTTCGGATAGAAAATAAAATCTGATAGCCACGAAACGTGGAAATGTGCCGACCCAGAGTTGGAGCGGCAAATCCGTTGTTTTCCTTATGGAGAGCGCTCTGACGTCCCACGGCTCCAGCAAGTCGACCATAAAGCCGTCGGACGGCAGAGGAATCTCGGACTAGGATTAGGAAGCCAACTATCCATGGGAAGATGCAAGATGCTGGTAGTTTCATGTTTCCAACTTGACTGAATGACAATTTTCGCTTGAAGATATGTGGGGGGGGGATACACAGGGGTTCGCAGTTATATTTTCACATCACCAGTATTATGTATTAAAAAGAAGAAGGGAGGACACGTTTTGGGGGGCCAAAAGTGATAGTAGAGTTTCGGCACCTTTTTTTGCTTCAAAAACGGTTTAGTCTTTGTTCTTCCCATAAAATTAATGCAAATATCGATGTTTTTTGCTGATTGACTGGTTTACAGTGGAATAACACTCGTTTTTAAATTCCAAGCGGTTTGGACAACTTCTTATCATACTCAATTCCGGTTTATACGGACTAAATATCAAGGTGAGTTTCCATTGGTCGAAGGATTTAAACTGGCATTTTTGCAGGAAATTATTTACTCATCTTGTCAAAAGATATTCTTAAAATGTTGTCTTCCTATATTTCCAGATTGATTGAGACAAGGAAAAAATATATTTTAATGCAAGAGATTTAAGTTGCCTTTTTTCCTACTTTTTAAAATTATATTTCGATTTTTTTATTACTATCAATATTATTAGCATCGTGTTATGGGTTTTCGTACTATTATCGATTTTCCGATATAGCGATTAACAGTGTTAACCCTTCATTCATATGACGATTGGAATTTTCAAAGAATGGTTAGCTAAATATTTCTTTGTACATAAGATTGTTTTTAAAGCCATTCTTGTATTTTAATATACTCTCGATTATCTGGCAACTTTTGCAGTCAGTAAAATGGTGTCATCTGTTTTCGTATGAAGTAAAAACAGGGCCGATATACGGGATGGAAACAAATATAAAATCCGGAAATGGCTGGTTTTAAAATTTCATGGTTCTGGCCATCTACCAAATCATACTACATCTAAATAAATATAACAGAATGTTTGAAAATGACCACTTTCAAAATTGTGTTTACTTTTGATGGGTTTTTTTTAGTGCTGAAACCACTATGCACTGCAAAGTGACATAATAAATAATAATAAATAATAAATAAATAAAGTTTTATTTAGAGTCGATACATATCACAACATACATAATAACATGTATTTTATATAAGAAACAGGCACATTTCTGTCAGCTCTTTTGTTTACAAGTACGATCAGTGACCCTATGACACTCACATGACAGGAAGAGCCAGTGTCTGAGAGGCAGACGACATAGTTCAATTTTATATAGCCCTTCTGGATTTTTTTCTAACTACTTTATAAATGAAGTAAATTTTTAGCATTACAAAAAATATGGTTCAGTAGGTAGGTTCACTGTTTTTGGTACTTGGACAGTTTCAAAATAAATGGCTCCTACTGCTATAGCTGTCTAATTTACTCATTTTTATGATTTTATTGGATCTAAATAGTTCAAAAGATCTGTAATGATTTGATGTTTGTTACTGCAAAAAATCTTTAAGATATCTAGAATAACAAAATAAATATGTCCAAAAAACATGTCAAAATCGTCAGGAGTGCAACCCTTTTTTGTGACACTTTAAAAAATCCTTAATTTTCAACAACCTACCACAGTGCTAAATCAAACAATATGTTTTCAAAATCTATTTCATCACAAACTTTGATATGTTGACATACTTTAAGATAGCAATAGATCATGCTTCACATTTATTATTGCACAAAAATATGGCTTTGTAAAAAAGATGTACCTAGTCAGGAGTGCAACAAACATTTATGCAAGTTTTCCTAAATTACATTGTAGTAATGTTGTCCTTTAGTTTTCAAAGATATGGGATATAAATAAATCTTAATACATCATTGCTGCTTCAAAACCATAGTTAAAGGATACACTAAAATCAGTAGTAAGGCCAATAATGTCACATTTAAGGCAGCACCCTCAAATGTCAGGAGTGCAACATTTGATATTTTCTTAGACATATTTTCTTTTAAATGTAACTAAAATCACATTTGTCTTTCTATTTCAACAGAGACTGACTAAGAGAACAGATAAAACCCATTTACCTGTTTGAGATACATAAAATATATCTCACAGAAGCATTTGATTCATGTCAGGAGTGCAACTAGTTTTAAGTGATCTTCTACACAGTCTAAATTATAGCTTTTTATATGGAAGATTTAAATAAAATGAGATTCTGTCAAGTTTAGAATAATGTTTGAATAAAATTAAAAATGCCAATAGCATTTTATGTGCTTTTAATTTTATGTAATAAAGCATTTTTGTTCATTTTAAATGGTCTCATGCTTTAGTATCTATTAGGTATTAATACTAGACATTCTCTGACAAGGGAACATGTTTTCTAGGTTCATTAGCTATTGGAGATTAATTGACTTGATAAAGTCTATGATAAATGCATTTATCTATTTTCTTATAGATAATTTATGGTTGACCATGTAAATGTTGCACTCCTGACATAAATATTTAAAAATCATTGAAATTTGATATAATCAATTTTCTAAGTATCCAAAAAATACTTGTAATTGTACATTAAACATCTATTTTCAATATTAACTAAGATTAATACATGTTTTAAATGTTTTTGTATAGTATATTTCAAAAATAAGTTGGAATTTTCAAGAAGTATGGCTGTAAACAAGTTACAAATAACTAGAAAAATGTTACTTTAAGAAACAATTATCATTAAAACTTAGTAAAACTAATGCCTGAAAGAACACCAACTGAGTTTTTCCCCTGTGTCTGTGAATTGTTTTTAAGTTAATAACTCTGCTTTTTCTTGATGGCAATATAATGTCAGGAGTGCAACATATCCTGATAAAATAGTACCATTGATAAAATAATGATAATTTATATTAAATTGCCTTTTCTAGCCTATACAAATATTCTAATTATTTCTTTATGATTTATCTTATAAATATATTAGAGTGGTATAATACAAATTTTCAAATGTAATTAAAAATATTGCTGCTAAAACTGGGTATTAAAGAAGTGGTATGGCAAAAAATTGTTACAAATTTCCAAATACTGTCATTTCTGTACAAATATTTCATTGAAACAGGTAGAAAATATTGTACGAGTTAACAGTAACATCACTGTTCAATGTTGGCATTTTAAAATGTGATATTTTCTTCTTTTTTCTTTATTATAAAATGTCAGGAGTGCAACAAAAATAGACAAAATGTTTTTTCTACAACCAATTATTTTGTGATCGTTCAAAGAATCTATGTGATTTTTTTTTACAAATGGCTACTTATCTTTAAAGCTTGAAAATTTTGCTGTCTTAAGTAAAAATATTCGTTATTATTTTGATAATAAAAACTCTATCAGGTAGATTGGACAAAAATATTGAGAATTTTTCATAAAAAAATAGCTTTTAAGAAAAACTACAACTACCAATAATCCAATATTTTGCACAAAAAGTCATTTATATCAGTTGCATTGTTTGAGAAACCATTATACAAAATAATTGAGACTAAAGATTGTTTAACTGATATAGAATAAGTATGTGTTTTACATGTTTTTCATGCCAATTTGTGTTCAATAAAAGGTTCTTAAAAAATTTATCGCTTATCTGTTCATAGTTTCTTTCTTGTTTCATTTACTTCAATGTATACAACATTGAAAATTATCAGCAGAAAGTTTTTAGAAGTGAGTTTAATTTGGACATTTTTTTCACATGTTGGAGCCATTTTTTTTTAAACAGCCCACTTACGTCTTTAAAAGCAAACTTTAACATTTTTTACAGATGTCATGTTGTAGTCCTGTTTACGTTCCATAAATAGAAACCGGAAGACACGCCAAAAATAATGCGTACGCTGTGGAAATCAAAATAAAATGGATGATACGAAAACACATACCGTGACGATAAGTCCGTATAAAGCGGAATTGAGTATAAGAAGTTGTCCAAACCGCTTGGAAATTAAAAACGAGTGTTATTCCACTGTAAACCAGTCAATCAGCAAAAAACATCGATATTTGCATTAATTTTATGGGAAGAACAAAAACTAAACCGTTTTTGAAGGGAAAAAAGGTGCCGAAACTCTACTTTTACTTTTGCCTTGTTTTGGCCCCCAAAAAAGTGCCCTCCCTTCTTCTTATTAATACATACCTGGTGATGTGAAAATATAACTGCGAGCCCCTGTGGGGGGATACATTGCTCTAAATATTAGCACATGCCAATAAGTCTAACATTTTTTTTGACGACCTACATAAATAAAACTTTATCTGTCAATTATATCCCGCACTATTTGTGTCACATTTCGTTCTTCATAATTAGAGAGCTAATGTAACAGGGTTACACTAATGTCCTGAAAATTGACCTGAAATGTCCTGAAAAGTACATAAAGGCTTATATCTTTTTTATTATCCAATGGATTGAGTTCAAATTTGAAAATGTTAAATACATTAGCATATATTTAACGAATATTTTAAAAAAAAAAATAAAAAAAATTTTTTAAGTGGAAATAATTTGACCTGAAAATAGTCATGAAATGTCCTGAAAAGTACATAAAGGCCTATATCTTTTTTATTATCCAATGGACTTAGTTCAAATTTGAAAATGTTAAATACATTAGCAGGTGGAAATAATTTGACCTGAAATTTGTCATGAAATTTTCAGGTCAAATTATTTCCACCTAAACAATTTTTTTTTTATATATTTTTTTAAATATTCTTTAAATATATGCTAATGTATTTAACATTTTCAAATTTGAACTCAATCCATTGGTTAATAAAAAAAAAGATATAGGCCTTAATGTACTTTTCAGGACATTTTCAGGACATTTCATGACAATTTTCAGGTCAAATTATTTCCACCTAAAAAATTTTTTATTATTTTTTTTTTAATATTCGTTAAACATATGCTAATGTATTTAACATTTTTAAATTTGAACTCAATCCATTGGATAATAAAAAAAGATATAGGCCTTTATGTACTTTTCAGAACATTTTCAGGACATTTCATGACAATTTTCAGGTCAAATTATTTCCACCTAAAAATATTTTTTTTAATTTTTATTTTAAATATTCGTTAAATATATGCTAATGTATTTAACATTTTCAAATTTGAAGAAAAGATATAAGCCTTTATGTACTTTTCAGGACATTTCAGGTCAATTTTCAGGACATTAGTGTAACATTCTCTATCCAGAGTTGTCGTTCCTGCTACGCTAGACTCTTTTTCTGTCAACGCCCATTTTACAAGATTTTTGTAAAATTTAGAAACAGTAAAAAACTGTACTTAAAATTGTTTTAATTGTTGTAAATATCAATAAAGATGAAAATAAATCACTCATTTCAAATCAATTCTCTCTTAAAAATGATTTGTGATCGTTTTTAACTTTTTAATTTTTACCTCCGCAAAATAGTTCTCCAAGAAATGTGGGGGGGAATCATTTTTAAGAGAGAATTGATTTGAAATGAGTGATTTATTTTCCATCTTTATTGATATTTACAATAATTAAAACAATTTTAAGTACATTTTTTTTTTTACTGTTTCTAACTTTTACAAGAATCTTGTAAAATGGGCTTTGACAGAGATAGAGTCTAGCGTAGCAGGAACGACAACTCTGGATAGAGAATGATTACAATTGTAACTACTCGGCCATTCTCGCTACCCTACAAATAACCTCGTAACGAAGATAGTAGAAATTCTTCTTAAATTGTTTGCCGGAAGTTAAGTTAAGTTAAGCGCACAAAAATAGAGTCCACGACAATCCAATATGGAAGACATACTAAGTAAAATCTAATCATGCAAAACTAATTAAAACTTTAACTTTTATGTATGAAAATAATTGAAATATAGAAAATTGTTTAAATATAACTTTATCAAACTTTCATGTAACTGACATTTGAAAAGTAGTACGATTCATACGCTTAATGCATGTGTATGAAAGTTTGTATGATTGTGTATCTTGTCCTGTATATATTGTCGTACGTCTTGTGTTATTTCATTATAGGTGTGTGTCAGTTAGAGCATGTGTATGAAAGTTTGTATGATTGTGTGTCTTGTACTGTATATATTGTCGTACGTCTTGTGTTATTTCATTATAGGTGTGTGTCAATGAGAGCATGTGTATGAAAGTTTGTATGATTGTGTGTCTTGTACTGCATATATTGTCGTACGTCTTATGCTATTCAATTATAGGTGTTTGTCAGTTAGAGCATGTGTATGAAAGTTTGTATGATTGTGTGTGTTGTCCTGTATATTTTGTCGTACGTCTTATGTTATTTCACTATAGGTGTGTGTCAGTTAGAGCATGTGTATGAACGTTTGTATGATTGAGTGTTGTCCTGTATATATTGTCGTACGTCTTATGTTATTCAATTATAGGTGTGTGCCAGTGAGAGCATGTGTATGAAAGTGTGTATGATTGTGTGTGTTGTCCTGTATATGTTGTCGTACGTCTTTAATGTTATTTCATTATAGGTGTGTGTCAGTGAGAACATTTGTATGAAAGTTTGTATGATTGTGTGTCTTGTCCTGTATATATTGTTGTACGTCTTGTGTTATTTCATTATATGTGTGTGTCAGTGAGAGAATGTGTATGAAAGTTTGTATGATTGTGTGTCTTGTCCTGTATATATTGTCGTACGTCTTATGTTATTTCACTATAGGTGTGTGTCAGTTTGAGCATGTGTATGAAAGTTTGTATGATTGTGTGTTGTCCTGTATATACTGTCGTACGTCTTATGTTATTTCACTATAGGTGTGTGTCAGTTTGAGCATGTGTATGAAAGTTTGTATGATTGTGTGTTGTCCTGTATAAATTGTCGTACGTCTTATGTTATTCATTTATATGTGTGTGTCAGTGAGAGCATGTGTATGAAAGTTTGTATGATTGTGTGTTGTCCTGTATATATTGTCGTACGTCTTATGTTATTTCACTATAGGTGTGTGTCAGTTAGAGCATGTGTATGAAAGTTTGTATGATTGTGTGTTTTGTCCTGTATATATTGTCGTACGTCTTATGTTATTTCATTATATGTGTGTGTCAGTTAGAGCATGTGTATGAAAGTTTGTATGATTGTGTGTTGTCCTGTATATATTGTCGTACGTCTTATGTTATTCAATTATAGGTGTGTGTCAATTAGAGCATGTGTATGAAAGTTTGTATGATTGTGTGTTGTCCTGTATATATTGTCGTACGTCTTATGTTATTTCACTATAGGTGTGTGTCAGTTAGAGCATGTGTATGAAAGTTTGTATGATTGTGTGTTGTCCTGTATATATTGTCGTACGTCTTATGTTATTTCATTATATGTGTGTGTCAGTTAGAGCATGTGTATGAAAGTTTGTATGATTGTGTGTCTTGTCCTGTATATATTGTCGTACGTCTTATGTTATTTCATTATATGTGTGTGTCAGTGAGAGCATGTGTATGAAAGTTTGTATGATTGTGTGTTGACCTGTATATATTGTCGTACGTCTTGTGTTATTTCTTAGGTGTGTGTCAGTTAGAGCATGTGTATGACAGTTTGTATGATTGTGTGTCTTGTCCTGTATATATTGTCGTACCTCTTATGTTATTTCATTATATGTGTGTGTAAGTGAGAGCATGTGTATGAAAGTTTGTATGATTGTGTGTCTTGTCCTGTATATATTGTCGTACGTCTTATGTTATTTCACTATAGGTGTGTGTCAGTTTGAGCATGTGTATGAAAGTTTGTATGATTGTGTGTTGTCCTGTATATACTGTCGTACGTCTTATGTTATTTCACTATAGGTGTGTGTCAGTTTGAGCATGTGTATGAAAGTTTGTATGATTGTGTGTTGTCCTGTATAAATTGTCGTACGTCTTATGTTATTCATTTATATGTGTGTGTCAGTGAGAGCATGTGTATGAAAGTTTGTATGATTGTGTGTTGTCCTGTATATATTGTCGTACGTCTTATGTTATTTCACTATAGGTGTGTGTCAGTTAGAGCATGTGTATGAAAGTTTGTATGATTGTGTGTTTTGTCCTGTATATATTGTCGTACGTCTTATGTTATTTCATTATATGTGTGTGTCAGTTAGAGCATGTGTATGAAAGTTTGTATGATTGTGTGTTGTCCTGTATATATTGTCGTACGTCTTATGTTATTCAATTATAGGTGTGTGTCAATTAGAGCATGTGTATGAAAGTTTGTATGATTGTGTGTTGTCCTGTATATATTGTCGTACGTCTTATGTTATTTCACTATAGGTGTGTGTCAGTTAGAGCATGTGTATGAAAGTTTGTATGATTGTGTGTTGTCCTGTATATATTGTCGTACGTCTTATGTTATTTCATTATATGTGTGTGTCAGTTAGAGCATGTGTATGAAAGTTTGTATGATTGTGTGTCTTGTCCTGTATATATTGTCGTACGTCTTATGTTATTTCATTATATGTGTGTGTCAGTGAGAGCATGTGTATGAAAGTTTGTATGATTGTGTGTTGACCTGTATATATTGTCGTACGTCTTGTGTTATTTCTTAGGTGTGTGTCAGTTAGAGCATGTGTATGACAGTTTGTATGATTGTGTGTCTTGTCCTGTATATATTGTCGTACCTCTTATGTTATTTCATTATATGTGTGTGTAAGTGAGAGCATGTGTATGAAAGTTTGTATGATTGTGTGTCTTGTCCTGTATATATTGTCGTACGTCTTATGTTATTTCACTATAGGTGTGTGTCAGTTTGAGCATGTGTATGAAAGTTTGTATGATTGTGTGTTGTCCTGTATATACTGTCGTACGTCTTATGTTATTTCACTATAGGTGTGTGTCAGTTTGAGCATGTGTATGAAAGTTTGTATGATTGTGTGTTGTCCTGTATAAATTGTCGTACGTCTTATGTTATTCATTTATATGTGTGTGTCAGTGAGAGCATGTGTATGAAAGTTTGTATGATTGTGTGTTGTCCTGTATATATTGTCGTACGTCTTATGTTATTTCACTATAGGTGTGTGTCAGTTAGAGCATGTGTATGAAAGTTTGTATGATTGTGTGTTTTGTCCTGTATATATTGTCGTACGTCTTATGTTATTTCATTATATGTGTGTGTCAGTTAGAGCATGTGTATGAAAGTTTGTATGATTGTGTGTTGTCCTGTATATATTGTCGTACGTCTTATGTTATTCAATTATAGGTGTGTGTCAATTAGAGCATGTGTATGAAAGTTTGTATGATTGTGTGTTGTCCTGTATATATTGTCGTACGTCTTATGTTATTTCACTATAGGTGTGTGTCAGTTAGAGCATGTGTATGAAAGTTTGTATGATTGTGTGTTGTCCTGTATATATTGTCGTACGTCTTATGTTATTTCATTATATGTGTGTGTCAGTTAGAGCATGTGTATGAAAGTTTGTATGATTGTGTGTCTTGTCCTGTATATATTGTCGTACGTCTTATGTTATTTCATTATATGTGTGTGTCAGTGAGAGCATGTGTATGAAAGTTTGTATGATTGTGTGTTGACCTGTATATATTGTCGTACGTCTTGTGTTATTTCTTAGGTGTGTGTCAGTTAGAGCATGTGTATGACAGTTTGTATGATTGTGTGTCTTGTCCTGTATATATTGTCGTACCTCTTATGTTATTTCATTATATGTGTGTGTAAGTGAGAGCATGTGTATGAAAGTTTGTATGATTGTGTGTCATGTCCTGTATATATTATCGTACGTCTTATGTTAATTCATTATAGGTGTGTGTCAGTGAGAGCATGTGTATGAAAGTTTGTATGATTGTGTGTCTTGTACTGTATATATTGTCGTACGTCTTGTGTTTTTTCATTATAGGTGTGTGTCAGTGAAAGCATGTGTATGAAAGTTTGTATGATTGTGTGTGTTTTCCTGTATATATTGTCGTACGTCTTGTGTTATTCAATTATAGGTATGTGCCAGTGAGAGCATGTGTATGAAAGTTTGCATGATTGTGTGTGTTGTCCTGTATATGTTGTCGTACGTCTTTAATGTTATTTCATTATAGGTGTGTGTCAGTGAGAACATTTGTATGAAAGTTTGTATGATTGTGTGTCTTGTCCTGTATATATTGTTCTACGTCTTGTGTTATTTCATTATATGTGTGTGTCAGTGAGAGCATGTGTATGAAAGTTTGTATGATTGTGTATCTTGTCCTGTATATATTGTCATACGTCTTATGTTATTTCACTATAGGTGTGTGTCAGTTTGAGCATGTGTATGAAAGTTTGTATGATTGTGTGTTGTCCTGTATATACTGTCGTACGTCTTATGTTATTTCACTATAGGTGTGTGTCAGTTTGAGCATGTGTATGAAAGTTTGTATGATTGTGTGTTGTCCTGTATAAATTGTCGTACGTCTTATGTTATTCATTTATATGTGTGTGTCAGTGAGAGCATGTGTATGAAAGTTTGTATGATTGTGTGTTGTCCTGTATATATTGTCGTACGTCTTATGTTATTTCACTATAGGTGTGTGTCAGTTAGAGCATGTGTATGAAAGTTTGTATGATTGTGTGTTTTGTCCTGTATATATTGTCGTACGTCTTATGTTATTTCATTATATGTGTGTGTCAGTTAGAGCATGTGTATGAAAGTTTGTATGATTGTGTGTTGTCCTGTATATATTGTCGTACGTCTTATGTTATTCAATTATAGGTGTGTGTCAATTAGAGCATGTGTATGAAAGTTTGTATGATTGTGTGTTGTCCTGTATATATTGTCGTACGTCTTATGTTATTTCACTATAGGTGTGTGTCAGTTAGAGCATGTGTATGAAAGTTTGTATGATTGTGTGTTGTCCTGTATATATTGTCGTACGTCTTATGTTATTTCATTATATGTGTGTGTCAGTTAGAGCATGTGTATGAAAGTTTGTATGATTGTGTGTCTTGTCCTGTATATATTGTCGTACGTCTTATGTTATTTCATTATATGTGTGTGTCAGTGAGAGCATGTGTATGAAAGTTTGTATGATTGTGTGTTGACCTGTATATATTGTCGTACGTCTTGTGTTATTTCTTAGGTGTGTGTCAGTTAGAGCATGTGTATGACAGTTTGTATGATTGTGTGTCTTGTCCTGTATATATTGTCGTACCTCTTATGTTATTTCATTATATGTGTGTGTAAGTGAGAGCATGTGTATGAAAGTTTGTATGATTGTGTGTCTTGTCCTGTATATATTGTCGTACGTCTTATGTTATTTCACTATAGGTGTGTGTCAGTTTGAGCATGTGTATGAAAGTTTGTATGATTGTGTGTTGTCCTGTATATACTGTCGTACGTCTTATGTTATTTCACTATAGGTGTGTGTCAGTTTGAGCATGTGTATGAAAGTTTGTATGATTGTGTGTTGTCCTGTATAAATTGTCGTACGTCTTATGTTATTCATTTATATGTGTGTGTCAGTGAGAGCATGTGTATGAAAGTTTGTATGATTGTGTGTTGTCCTGTATATATTGTCGTACGTCTTATGTTATTTCACTATAGGTGTGTGTCAGTTAGAGCATGTGTATGAAAGTTTGTATGATTGTGTGTTTTGTCCTGTATATATTGTCGTACGTCTTATGTTATTTCATTATATGTGTGTGTCAGTTAGAGCATGTGTATGAAAGTTTGTATGATTGTGTGTTGTCCTGTATATATTGTCGTACGTCTTATGTTATTCAATTATAGGTGTGTGTCAATTAGAGCATGTGTATGAAAGTTTGTATGATTGTGTGTTGTCCTGTATATATTGTCGTACGTCTTATGTTATTTCACTATAGGTGTGTGTCAGTTAGAGCATGTGTATGAAAGTTTGTATGATTGTGTGTTGTCCTGTATATATTGTCGTACGTCTTATGTTATTTCATTATATGTGTGTGTCAGTTAGAGCATGTGTATGAAAGTTTGTATGATTGTGTGTCTTGTCCTGTATATATTGTCGTACGTCTTATGTTATTTCATTATATGTGTGTGTCAGTGAGAGCATGTGTATGAAAGTTTGTATGATTGTGTGTTGACCTGTATATATTGTCGTACGTCTTGTGTTATTTCTTAGGTGTGTGTCAGTTAGAGCATGTGTATGACAGTTTGTATGATTGTGTGTCTTGTCCTGTATATATTGTCGTACCTCTTATGTTATTTCATTATATGTGTGTGTAAGTGAGAGCATGTGTATGAAAGTTTGTATGATTGTGTGTCATGTCCTGTATATATTATCGTACGTCTTATGTTAATTCATTATAGGTGTGTGTCAGTGAGAGCATGTGTATGAAAGTTTGTATGATTGTGTGTCTTGTACTGTATATATTGTCGTACGTCTTGTGTTTTTTCATTATAGGTGTGTGTCAGTGAAAGCATGTGTATGAAAGTTTGTATGATTGTGTGTGTTTTCCTGTATATATTGTCGTACGTCTTGTGTTATTCAATTATAGGTATGTGCCAGTGAGAGCATGTGTATGAAAGTTTGCATGATTGTGTGTGTTGTCCTGTATATGTTGTCGTACGTCTTTAATGTTATTTCATTATAGGTGTGTGTCAGTGAGAACATTTGTATGAAAGTTTGTATGATTGTGTGTCTTGTCCTGTATATATTGTTCTACGTCTTGTGTTATTTCATTATATGTGTGTGTCAGTGAGAGCATGTGTATGAAAGTTTGTATGATTGTGTATCTTGTCCTGTATATATTGTCATACGTCTTATGTTATTTCACTATAGGTGTGTGTCAGTTAGAGCATGTGTATGAAAGTTTGTATGATTGTGTATCTTGTCCTGTATATATTGTCGTACGTCTTATGTTATTTCATTATAGGTGTGTGTCAGGGAGATCATGTGTATGATCGTTTGTATGATTGTGTGTTGTCCTGTATATATTGTCGTACGTCTTGTGTTATTTCACTATAGGTGTGTGTCAGTTAGAGCATGTGTATGAAAGTTTGTATGATTGTGTGTTGTCCTCTATATATTGTCGTACGTCTTATGTTATTTCACTATAGGTGTGTGTCAGTTAGAGCATGTGTATTAAAGTTTGTATGATTGTGTGTTGTCCTGTATATATTGTCGTACGTCTTATGTTATTTCACTATAGGTGTGTGTCAGTTAGAGCATGTGTATTAAAGTTTGTATGATTGTGTGTCTTGTCCTGTATATATTGTCGTACGTCTTATGTTATTTCATTATATGTGTGTGTCAGTTAGAGCATGTGTATGAAAGTTTGTATGATTGTGTGTTGTCCTGTATTTATTTTCGTACGTCTTATGTTATTCAATTATAGGTGTGTGTCAGTGAGAACATTTGTATGAAAGTTTGTATGATTGTGTGTCTTGTCCTGTATATATTGTTGTACGTCTTGTGTTATTTCATTATATGTGTGTGGCAGTGAGAGCATGTGTATGAAAGTTTGTATGATTGTGTGTCTTGTCCTGTATATATTGTCGTACGTCTTGTGTTATTTCATTATAGGTGTGTGTCAGTTAGAGCATGTGTATGAACGTTTGTATGATTGTGTGTTATCCTGTATATATTGTCGTACGTCTTATGTTATTTCACTATAGGTGTGTGTCAGTTAGAGCATGTGTATGAAAGTTTGTATGATTGTGTATCTTGTCCTGTATATATTGTCGTACGTCTTATGTTATTTCATTATAGGTGTGTGTCAGGGAGATCATGTGTATGATCGTTTGTATGATTGTGTGTTGTCCTGTATATATTGTCGTACGTCTTGTGTTATTTCACTATAGGTGTGTGTCAGTTAGAGCATGTGTATGAAAGTTTGTATGATTGTGTGTTGTCCTCTATATATTGTCGTACGTCTTATGTTATTTCACTATAGGTGTGTGTCAGTTAGAGCATGTGTATGAAAGTTTGTATGATTGTGTGTTTTGTCCTGTATATATTGTCGTACGTCTTATGTTATTTCATTATATGTGTGTGTCAGTTAGAGCATGTGTATGAAAGTTTGTATGATTGTGTGTTGTCCTGTATATATTGTCGTACGTCTTATGTTATTCAATTATAGGTGTGTGTCAATTAGAGCATGTGTATGAAAGTTTGTATGATTGTGTGTTGTCCTGTATATATTGTCGTACGTCTTATGTTATTTCACTATAGGTGTGTGTCAGTTAGAGCATGTGTATGAAAGTTTGTATGATTGTGTGTTGTCCTGTATATATTGTCGTACGTCTTATGTTATTTCATTATATGTGTGTGTCAGTTAGAGCATGTGTATGAAAGTTTGTATGATTGTGTGTCTTGTCCTGTATATATTGTCGTACGTCTTATGTTATTTCATTATATGTGTGTGTCAGTGAGAGCATGTGTATGAAAGTTTGTATGATTGTGTGTTGACCTGTATATATTGTCGTACGTCTTGTGTTATTTCTTAGGTGTGTGTCAGTTAGAGCATGTGTATGACAGTTTGTATGATTGTGTGTCTTGTCCTGTATATATTGTCGTACCTCTTATGTTATTTCATTATATGTGTGTGTAAGTGAGAGCATGTGTATGAAAGTTTGTATGATTGTGTGTCTTGTCCTGTATATATTGTCGTACGTCTTATGTTATTTCACTATAGGTGTGTGTCAGTTTGAGCATGTGTATGAAAGTTTGTATGATTGTGTGTTGTCCTGTATATACTGTCGTACGTCTTATGTTATTTCACTATAGGTGTGTGTCAGTTTGAGCATGTGTATGAAAGTTTGTATGATTGTGTGTTGTCCTGTATAAATTGTCGTACGTCTTATGTTATTCATTTATATGTGTGTGTCAGTGAGAGCATGTGTATGAAAGTTTGTATGATTGTGTGTTGTCCTGTATATATTGTCGTACGTCTTATGTTATTTCACTATAGGTGTGTGTCAGTTAGAGCATGTGTATGAAAGTTTGTATGATTGTGTGTTTTGTCCTGTATATATTGTCGTACGTCTTATGTTATTTCATTATATGTGTGTGTCAGTTAGAGCATGTGTATGAAAGTTTGTATGATTGTGTGTTGTCCTGTATATATTGTCGTACGTCTTATGTTATTCAATTATAGGTGTGTGTCAATTAGAGCATGTGTATGAAAGTTTGTATGATTGTGTGTTGTCCTGTATATATTGTCGTACGTCTTATGTTATTTCACTATAGGTGTGTGTCAGTTAGAGCATGTGTATGAAAGTTTGTATGATTGTGTGTTGTCCTGTATATATTGTCGTACGTCTTATGTTATTTCATTATATGTGTGTGTCAGTTAGAGCATGTGTATGAAAGTTTGTATGATTGTGTGTCTTGTCCTGTATATATTGTCGTACGTCTTATGTTATTTCATTATATGTGTGTGTCAGTGAGAGCATGTGTATGAAAGTTTGTATGATTGTGTGTTGACCTGTATATATTGTCGTACGTCTTGTGTTATTTCTTAGGTGTGTGTCAGTTAGAGCATGTGTATGACAGTTTGTATGATTGTGTGTCTTGTCCTGTATATATTGTCGTACCTCTTATGTTATTTCATTATATGTGTGTGTAAGTGAGAGCATGTGTATGAAAGTTTGTATGATTGTGTGTCATGTCCTGTATATATTATCGTACGTCTTATGTTAATTCATTATAGGTGTGTGTCAGTGAGAGCATGTGTATGAAAGTTTGTATGATTGTGTGTCTTGTACTGTATATATTGTCGTACGTCTTGTGTTTTTTCATTATAGGTGTGTGTCAGTGAAAGCATGTGTATGAAAGTTTGTATGATTGTGTGTGTTTTCCTGTATATATTGTCGTACGTCTTGTGTTATTCAATTATAGGTATGTGCCAGTGAGAGCATGTGTATGAAAGTTTGCATGATTGTGTGTGTTGTCCTGTATATGTTGTCGTACGTCTTTAATGTTATTTCATTATAGGTGTGTGTCAGTGAGAACATTTGTATGAAAGTTTGTATGATTGTGTGTCTTGTCCTGTATATATTGTTCTACGTCTTGTGTTATTTCATTATATGTGTGTGTCAGTGAGAGCATGTGTATGAAAGTTTGTATGATTGTGTATCTTGTCCTGTATATATTGTCATACGTCTTATGTTATTTCACTATAGGTGTGTGTCAGTTAGAGCATGTGTATGAAAGTTTGTATGATTGTGTATCTTGTCCTGTATATATTGTCGTACGTCTTATGTTATTTCATTATAGGTGTGTGTCAGGGAGATCATGTGTATGATCGTTTGTATGATTGTGTGTTGTCCTGTATATATTGTCGTACGTCTTGTGTTATTTCACTATAGGTGTGTGTCAGTTAGAGCATGTGTATGAAAGTTTGTATGATTGTGTGTTGTCCTCTATATATTGTCGTACGTCTTATGTTATTTCACTATAGGTGTGTGTCAGTTAGAGCATGTGTATTAAAGTTTGTATGATTGTGTGTTGTCCTGTATATATTGTCGTACGTCTTATGTTATTTCACTATAGGTGTGTGTCAGTTAGAGCATGTGTATTAAAGTTTGTATGATTGTGTGTCTTGTCCTGTATATATTGTCGTACGTCTTATGTTATTTCATTATATGTGTGTGTCAGTTAGAGCATGTGTATGAAAGTTTGTATGATTGTGTGTTGTCCTGTATTTATTTTCGTACGTCTTATGTTATTCAATTATAGGTGTGTGTCAGTGAGAACATTTGTATGAAAGTTTGTATGATTGTGTGTCTTGTCCTGTATATATTGTTGTACGTCTTGTGTTATTTCATTATATGTGTGTGGCAGTGAGAGCATGTGTATGAAAGTTTGTATGATTGTGTGTCTTGTCCTGTATATATTGTCGTACGTCTTGTGTTATTTCATTATAGGTGTGTGTCAGTTAGAGCATGTGTATGAACGTTTGTATGATTGTGTGTTATCCTGTATATATTGTCGTACGTCTTATGTTATTTCACTATAGGTGTGTGTTAGTTAGAGCATGTGTATGAAAGTTTGTATGATTGTGTGTTGTCCTGTATATATTGTCGTACGTCTTATGTTATTCAATTATAGGTGTGTGTCAGTGAGAACATTTGTATGAAAGTTTGTATGATTGTGTGTCTTGTCCTGTATATATTGTCGTACGTCTTGTGTTATTTCATTATAGGTGTGTGTCAGTGAGAGCATGTGTATGAACGTTTGTATGATTGTGTGTTGTCCTGTATATATTGTCGTACGTCTTATGTTATTTCACTATAGGTGTGTGTTAGTTAGAGCATGTGTATGAAAGTTTGTATGATTGTGTGTTGTCCTGTATATATTGTCGTACGTCTTATGTTATTTCACTATAGGTGTGTGTCAGCTAGAGCATGTGTATGAAAGTTTGTATGATTGTGTGTCTTGTCCTGTATATATTGTCGTACGTCTTGTGTTATTTTATTATATGTGTGTGTAAGTGAGAGCATGTGTATGAACGTTTGTATGATTGTGTGTCTTTTCCTGTATATATTGTTGTACGTCTTGTGTTATTTCATTATATGTGTGTGGCAGTAAGAGCATGTGTATGAAAGTTTGTATGATTGTGTGTCTTGTCCTGTATATATTGTTGTACGTCTTGTGTTATTTCATTATATGTGTGTGGCAGTGAGAGCATGTGTATGAAAGTTTGTATGATTGTGTGTCTTGTCCTGTATATATTGTCGTACGTCTTGTGTTATTTCATTATAGGTGTGTGTCAGTGAGAGCATGTGTATGAGCGTTTGTATGATTGTGTGTTGTCCTGTATATATTGTCGTACGTCTTATGTTATTTTACTATAGGTGTGTGTCGGCTAGAGCATGTGTATGAAAGTTTGTATGATTGTGTGTTGTCCTGTATATATTGTCGTACGTCTTATGTTCTTCAATTATAGTTGTGTGTCAGTGAGAACATTTGTATGAAAGTTTGTATGATTGTGTGTCTTGTCCTGTATATATTGTCGTACGTCTTGTGTTATTTCATTATAGGTGTGTGTCAGTGAGAGCATGTGTATGAACGTTTGTATGATTGTGTGTTGTCCTGTATATATTGTCGTACGTCTTATGTTATTTCACTATAGGTGTGTGTTAGTTAGAGCATGTGTATGAAAGTTTGTATGATTGTGTGTTGTCCTGTATATATTGTCGTACGTCTTATGTTATTTCACTATAGGTGTGTGTCAGCTATAGTATGTGTATGAAAGTTTGTATGATTGTGTGTCTTGTCCTGTATATATTGTCGTACGTCTTGTGTTATTTCATTATATGTGTGTGTAAGTGAGAGCATGTGTATGAAAGTTTGTATGATTGTGTGTTGTCCTGTATATATTGTCGTACGTCTTATGTTATTTCACTATAGGTGTGTGTCAGCTAGAGCATGTGTATGAAAGTTTGTATGATCGTGTGTCTTGTCCTGTATATATTGTCGTACGTGTTGTGTTATTTCATTATATGTGTGTGTAAGTGAGAGCATGTGTATGAAAGTTTGTATGATTGTGTGTCTTGTCCTGTATATATTGTCGTACGTCTTATGTTATTTCATTATAGGTGTGTGTAAGTGAGAGCATGTGTATGAAAGTTTGTATGATTGTGTGTCATGTCCTGTATATATTGTCGTACGTCTTGTGTTATTTCATTATAGGTGTGGGTCAGGGAGAGCATGTTTATGACAGTTTGTATGATTGTGTATCTTGTCCTGTATATATTGTCGTACGTCTTATGTTATTTCATTATATGTGTGTGTCAGTGAGCGCATGTGCATGAAAGTTTGTATGATTGTGTGTTGTCCTGTATATATTGTCGTACGTCTTATGTTATTTCACTATAGGTGTGTGTTAGTTAGAGCATGTGTATGAAAGTTTGTATGATTGTGTGTTGTCCTGTATATATTGTCGTACGTCTTATGTTATTTCACTATAGGTGTGTGTTAGTTAGAGCATGTGTATGAAAGTTTGTATGATTGTGTGTTGTCCTGTATATATTGTCGTACGTCTTATGTTATTTCACTATAGGTGTGTGTTAGTTAGAGCATGTGTATGAAAGTTTGTATGATTGTGTGTCTTGTCCTGTATATATTGTCGTACGTCTTGTGTTATTTCATTATATGTGTGTGTAAGTGAGAGCATGTGTATGAAAGTTTGTATGATTGTGTGTCTTTTCCTGTATATATTGTCGTTCGTCTTATGTTATTTCATTATAGGTGTGTTTCAGTGAGAACATTTGTATGAAAGTTTGTATGATTGTGTGTCATGTCCTGTATATATTGACGTACATCTTGTGTTATTTCATTATAGGTGTGTGTCAGTGAGAGCATGTTTATGATAGTTTGTATGATTGTGTGTCTTGTACTGTATATATTGTCGTACGCCTTATGTTATTTCATTATATGTGTGTGTCAGTGAGACCATGTGTATTAAAGTTTGTATGATTGTGTGTTGTCCTGTATTTATTGTCGTACGTCTTAAGTTATTTCACTATAGGTGTGTGTCAGTTAGAGCATGTGTATGACAGTTTGTATGATTGTGTGTCATGTCCTGTATATATTGACCTACGTCTTGTGTTATTTCATTATAGGTGTGTGTCAGTGAGAGCATGTTTATGATAGTTTGTATGATTGTGTGTCTTTTCCTGTATATATTGTCGTACCTCTTATGTTATTTCATTATATGTGTGTGTCAGTGAGAGCATGTGTATGAAAGTTTGTATGATTGTGTGTCCTGTCCTGTATCTATTGTCGTACGTCTTATGTTATTTCATTATAGGTGTGTGTAAGTGAGGGCATGTGTATGAAAGTTTGTATGATTGTGTGTCTTGTACTGTATATATTGTCGTACGTCTTGTGTTATTTCATTATAGGTGTGTGTCAGTTAGAGCATGTGTATGACAGTTTGTATGATTGTGTCTTGTACTGTATATATTGACGTACGTCTTATGTTATTTCACTATAGGTGTGTGTCAGTTAGAGCATGTGTATGACAGTTTGTATGATTGTGTGTCTTGTCCTGTATATATTGTCGTACCTCTTATGTTATTTCATTATATGTGTGTGTAAGTGAGGGCATGTGTATGAAAGTTTGTATGATTGTGTGTTGTCCTGTATATATTGTCGTACGTCTTATGTTATTTCACTATAGATGTGTGTCAGTTAGAGCATGTGTATGAAAGTTTGTATGATTGTGTGTCTTGTCCTGTATATATTGTCGTATGTCTTGTGTTATTTCATTATAGATGTGTGTCAGTGAGAGCATGTGCATGAAAGTTTGTATGATTGTGTGTTGTCCTATATATATTGTCGTACGTCTTATGTTATTTCACTATAGGTGTGTGTTAGTTAGAGCATGTGTATGAAAGTTTGTATGATTGTGTGTTGTCCTGTATATATTGTCGTACGTCTTGTGTTATTTCATTATATGTGTGTGTAAGTGAGAGCATGTGTATGAAAGTTTGTATGATTGTGTGTTGCCCTGTATATATTGTCGTACGTCTTATGTTATTTCACTATAGGTGTGTGTCAGCTAGAGCATGTGTATGAAAGTTTGTTTGATTGTGTGTCTTGTCCTGTATATATTGTCGTACGTCTTGTGTTATTTCATTATATGTGTGTGTAAGTGAGAGCATGTGTATGAAAGTTTGTATGATTGTGTGTCTTGTCCTGTATATATTGTCGTACGTCTTATGTTATTTCATTTTAGGTGAGTGTAAGTGAGAGCATGTGTATGAAAGTTTGTATGATTGTGTGTCATGTCCTGTATATATTGTCGTACGTCTTGTGTTATTTCATTATATGTGTGTGTCAGCTAGAGAATGTGTATGAAAGTTTGTATGATTGTGTGTCTTGTCCTGTATATATTGTCGTACGTCTTGTGTTATTTCATTATAGGTGTGTGTCAGTTAAAGCATGTGTATGAACGTTTGTATGATTGTGTGTTATCCTGTATATATTGTCGTACGTCTTATGTTATTTCACTATAGGTGTGTGTTAGTTAGAGCATGTGTATGAAAGTTTGTATGATTGTGTGTTGTCCTGTATATATTGTCGTACGTCTTATGTTATTTCACTATAGGTGTGTGTCAGTTAGAGCATGTGTATGAAAGTTTGTATGATTGTGTGTCTTGTCCTGTATATATTATCGTACGTCTTGTGTTATTTCATTATATGTGTGTGTAAGTGAGAGCATGTGTATGAACGTTTGTATGATTGTGTGTCTTTTCCTGTATATATTGTTGTACGTCTTGTGTTATTTCATTATATGTGTGTGACAGTGAGAGCATGTGTATGAAAGTTTGTATGATTGTGTGTCTTGTCCCGTATATATTGTTGTACGTCTTGTGTTATTTCATTATATGTGTGTGGCAGTGAGAGCATGTGTATGAAAGTTTGTATGATTGTGTGTCTTCTCCTGTATATATTGTCGTACGTCTTGTGTTATTTCATTATAGGTGTGTGTCAGTGAGAGCATGTGTATGAGCGTTTGTATGATTGTGTGTTGTCCTGTATATATTGTCGTACGTCTTATGTTATTCAATTATAGGTGTGTGTCAGGGAGAACATTTGTATGAAAGTTTGTATGATTGTGTGTCTTGTCCTGTATATATTGTTGTACGTCTTGTGTTATTTCATTATATGTGTGTGGCAGTGAGAGCATGTGTATAAAAGTTTATATGATTGTGTGTTATCCTGTATATATTGTCGTACGTCTTATGTTATTTCACTATGGGTGTGTGTCAGTTAGAGCATGTGTATTAAAGTTTGTATGATTGTGTGTCTTGTCCTGTATATATTGTCGTACGTCTTATGTTATTTCATTATATGTGTGTGTCAGTTAGAGCATGTGTATGAAAGTTTGTATGATTGTGTGTTGTCCTGTATTTATTGTCGTACGTCTTATGTTATTCAATTATAGGTGTGTGTCAGTGAGAACATTTGTATGAAAGCTTGTATGATTGTGTGTCTTGTCCTGTATATATTGTTGTACGTCTTGTGTTATTTCATTATATGTGTGTGTTAGTTAGAGCATGTGTATGAAAGTTTGTATGATTGTGTGTTGTCCTGTATATATTGTCGTACGTCTTATGTTATTTCACTATAGGTGTGTGTCAGTTAGAGCATGTGTATGAAAGTTTGTATGATTGTGTGTCTTGTCCTGTATATATTGTCGTACGTCTTGTGTTATTTCATTATATGTGTGTGTAAGTGAGAGCATGTGTATGAACGTTTGTATGATTGTGTGTCTTTTCCTGTATATATTGTTGTACGTCTTGTGTTATTTCATTATATGTGTGTGACAGTGAGAGCATGTGTATGAAAGTTTGTATGATTGTGTGTCTTGTCCCGTATATATTGTTGTACGTCTTGTGTTATTTCATTATATGTGTGTGGCAGTGAGAGCATGTGTATGAAAGTTTGTATGATTGTGTGTCTTCTCCTGTATATATTGTCGTACGTCTTGTGTTATTTTATTATAGGTGTGTGTCAGTGAGAGCATGTGTATGAGCGTTTGTATGATTGTGTGTTTTCCTGTATATATTGTCGTACGTCTTATGTTATTTCACTATAGGTGTGTGTCAGCTAGAGTATTTGTATGAAAGTTTGTATGATTGTGTGTCTTGTCCTGTATATATTGTCGTACGTCTTATGTTATTTCATTATAGGTGTGTGTCAGTTAGAGCATGTGTATGATCGTTTGTATGATTGTGTGTTGTCCTGTATATATTGTCGTACGTCTTATGTTATTTCACTATAGGTGTGTGTCAGTTAGAGCATGTGTATGAAAGTTTGTATGATTGTGTGTTGTCCTGTATATATTGTCGTACGTCTTATGTTATTTCACTATAGGTGTGTGTCAGTTAGAGCATGTGTATTAAAGTTTGTATGATTGTGTGTTGTCCTGTATATATTGTCGTACGTCTTATGTTATTTCACTATAGGTGTGTCAGCTAGAGCATGTGTATGAAAGTTTGTATGATTGTGTGTTGTCCTGTATATATTGTCGTACGTCTTATGTTATTTCACTATAGGTGTGTGTCAGCTAGAGCATGTGTATGAAAGTTTGTATGATTGTGTCTTGTCCTGATTATATTGTTGTACGTCTTGTGTTATTTCATTATATGTGTGTGTCAGTGAGAGAATGTGTATGCAAGTTTGTATGATTGTGTGTCTTGTCCTGTATATATTGTCGTACGTCTTGTGTTATTTCATTATAGGTGTGTGTCAGTGAAAGCATGTGTATGAACGTTTGTATGATTGTGTGTTGTCCTGTATATATTGTCGTACGTCTTATGTTATTTCACTATAGGTGTGTGTCAGTTAGAGCATGTGTATGAAAGTTTGTATGATTGTGTTTTGTCCTGTATATATTGTCGTACGTCTTATGTTATTTCACTATAGGTGTGTGTCAGTTAGAGCATGTGTATGAAAGTTTGTATGATAGTGTGTCTTGTCCTGTATATATTGTCGTACGTTTTATGTTATTTCATTATATCTGTGTGTCAGTTAGAGCATGTGTATGAAAGTTTGTATGATTGTGTGTTGTCCTGTATACATTGTCGTACGTCTTATGTTATTCAATTATAGGTGTGTGTCAGGGAGAACATTTGTATGATAATTTGTATGATTGTGTGTCTTGTCCTGAATATATTGTTGTACGTCTTGTATTATTTCATTGTATGTGTGTGTCAGTGAGAGAATGTGTATGAAAGTTTGTATGATTGTGTGTTTTGTCCTGTATATATTGTCGTACGTCTTGTGTTATTTCATTATAGGTGTGTGTCAGTGAAAGCATGTGTATGAACGTTTGTATGATTGTGTGTTGTCCTGTATATATTGTCGTACGTCTTATGTTATTTCACTATAGGTGTGTGTCAGTTAGAGCATGTGTATGAAAGTTTGTATGATTGTGTGTTGTCCTGTATATATTGTCGTACGTCTTATGTTTTTTGACTATAGGTGTGTGTCAGCTAGAGCATGTGTATGAAAGTTTGTATGATTGTGTGTTGTCCTGTATATATTGTCGTACGTCTTATGTTATTTCACTATAGGTGTGTGTCAGTTAGAGCATGTGTATGAAAGTTTGTATGATTGTGTGTTGTCCTGTATATATTGTCGTACGTCTTATGTTATTTCACTATAGGTGTGTGTCAGTTAGAGCATGTGTATGAAAGTTTGTATGATTGTGTGTTGTCCTGTATATATTGTCGTACGTCTTATGTTATTAAATTATAGGTGTGTGTCAGTTAGAGCATGTGTATGAAAGTTTGTATGATTGTGTGTCTTTTCCTGTATATATTGTCGTACGTCTTATGTTATTTCACTATAGGTGTGTGTCAGTTAGAGCATGTGTATGAAAGTTTGTATGATTGTGTGTTGTCCTGTATATATTGTCGTACGTCTTGTGTTATTTCATTTTAGGTGTGTGTCAGTGAAAGCATGTGTATGAACGTTTGTATGATTGTGTTTTGTCCTGTATATATTGTCGTACATCTTATGTTATTTCACTATAGGTGTGTGTCAGTTAGAGCATGTGTATTAAAGTTTGTATGATTGTGTGTCTTGTCCTGTATATATTGTCGTACGTTTTATGTTATTTCATTATATCTGTGTGTCAGTTAGAGCATGTGTATGAAAGTTTGTATGATTGTGTGTTGTCCTGTATACATTGTCGTACTTCTTATGTTATTCAATTATAGGTGTGTGTCAGGGAGAACATTTGTATGATCGTTTGCATGATTGTGTGTCTTGTCCTGAATATATTGTTGTACGTCTTGTATTATTTCATTGTATGTGTGTGTCAGTGAGAGAATGTGTATGAAAGTTTGTATGATTGTGTGTCTTGTCCTGTATATATTGTCGTACGTCTTGTGTTATTTCATTATAGGTGTGTGTCAGTGAAAGCATGTGTATGAACGTTTGTATGATTGTGTGTTGTCCTGTATATATTGTCGTACGTCTTATGTTATTTCACTATAGGTGTGTGTCAGTTAGAGCATGTGTATGAAAGTTTGTATGATTGTGTGTTGTCCTGTATATATTGTCGTACGTCTTATGTTTTTTCACTATAGGTGTGTGTCAGCTAGAGCATGTGTATGAAAGTTTGTATGATTGTGTGTTGTCCTGTATATATTGTCGTACGTCTTATGTTACTAAATTATAGGTGTGTGTCAGTTAGAGCATGTGCATGAAAGTTGTATGATTGTGTGTTGTCCTGTATATATTGTCGTACGTCTTATGTTATTTCACTATAGGTGTGTGTCAGTTAGAGCATGTGTATGAAAGTTTGTATGATTGTGTGTTGTCCTGTATATATTGTCGTACGTCTTGTGTTATTTCATTTTAGGTGTGTGTCAGTGAAAGCATGTGTATGAACGTTTGTATGATTGTGTTTTGTCCTGTATATATTGTCGTACATCTTATGTTATTTCACTATAGGTGTGTGTCAGTTAGAGCATGTGTATTAAAGTTTGTATGATTGTGTGTCTTGTCCTGTATATATTGTCGTACGTTTTATGTTATTTCATTATATCTGTGTGTCAGTTAGAGCATGTGTATGAAAGTTTGTATGATTGTGTGTTGTCCTGTATACATTGTCGTACTTCTTATGTTATTCAATTATAGGTGTGTGTCAGGGAGAACATTTGTATGATCGTTTGCATGATTGTGTGTCTTGTCCTGAATATATTGTTGTACGTCTTGTATTATTTCATTGTATGTGTGTGTCAGTGAGAGAATGTGTATGAAAGTTTGTATGATTGTGTGTCTTGTCCTGTATATATTGTCGTACGTCTTATGTTATTTCACTATAGGTGTGTGTCAGTTAGAGCATGTGTATGAAAGTTTGTATGATTGTGTGTTGTCCTGTATATATTGTCGTACGTCTTATGTTTTTTCACTATAGGTGTGTGTCAGCTAGAGCATGTGTATGAAAGTTTGTATGATTGTGTGTTGTCCTGTATATATTGTCGTACGTCTTATGTTACTAAATTATAGGTGTGTGTCAGTTAGAGCATGTGCATGAAAGTTGTATGATTGTGTGTTGTCCTGTATATATTGTCGTACGTCTTATGTTATTTCACTATAGGTGTGTGTCAGTTAGAGCATGTGTATGAAAGTTTGTATGATTGTGTGTCTTGTCCTGTATATATTGTCGTACGTCTTATGTTATTTCATTATATGTGTGTGTAAGTGAGAGCATGTGTATGAAAGTTTGTATGATTGTGTGTCTTTTCCTGTATATATTGTCGTACGTCTTATGTTATTTCATTATAGGTGTGTGTCAGTGAGAGCATGTTTATGATAGTTTGTATGATTGTGTTTCTTGTACTGTATATATTGTCGTACGTCTTATGTTATTTCACTATAGGTGTGTGTCAGCTAGAGCATGTGTATGAAAGTTTATATGATTGTGTGTTGTCCTGTATATATTGTCGTACGTCTTATGTTATTTCACTATAGGTGTGTGTCAACTAGAGCATGTGTATGAAAGTTTGTATGATTGTGTGTTGTCCTGTATATATTGTCGTACGTCTTTAATGATATTTCATTGTAGGTGTGTGTCAGTGAAAACATTTGTATGAAAGTTTGTATGATTGTGTGTCTTGTCCTGTATATATTGTCGTGCGTCTTGTGTTATTTCATTATAGGTGTGTGTCAGTCAGAGCATGTGTATGAGCGTTTGTATGATTGTGTGTTGTCCTGTATATATTGTCGTACGTCTTATGTTATTTCACTATAGGTGTGTGTCAGTTAGAGCATGTGTATGAAAGTTTGTATGATTGTGTGTCTTGTCCTGTATATATTGTCGTACGTCTTATGTTATTTCATTATATGTGTGTGTAAGTGAGAGCATGTGTATGAAAGTTTGTATGATAGTGTGTCTTGTCCTGTATATATTGTCGTACGTCTTATGTTATTTCATTATAGGTGTGTGTCAGTGAGAGCATGCGTATGAAAGTTTGTATGATTGTGTGTCATGTCCTGTATATATTGACGTACATCTTGTGTTATTTCATTATAGGTGTGTGTCAGTGAGAGCATGTTTATGATAGTTTGTATGATTGTGTGTCTTGTACTGTATATATTGTCGTAGGTCTTATGTTATTTCACTATAGGTGTGTGTCAGCTAGAGCATGTGTATGAAAGTTTGTATGATTGTGTGTTGTCCTGTATATATTGTCGTACGTCTTATGTTATTTCACTATAGGTGTGTGTCAGCTAGAGCATGTGTATGAAAGTTTGTATGATTGTGTGTTGTCCTGTATATATTGTCGTACGTCTTATGTTATTAAATTATAGGTGTGTGTCAGTGAGAGTATGTGCATGAAAGTTTGTATGATTGTGTGTTGTCCTGTATATATTGTCGTACGTCTTATGTTATTTCACTATAGGTGTGTGTCAGTTAGAGCATGTGTATGAAAGTTTGTATGATTGTGTGTCTTGTCCTGTATATATTGTCGTACGTCTTATGTTATTTCATTATATGTGTGTGTCAGTGAGAGCATGTGTATGAAAGTTTGTATGATTGTGTGTCTTGTCCTGTATATATTGTCGTACGTCATATGTTATTTCATTATATGTGTGTGTAAGTGAGAGCATGTGTATGAAAGTTTGTATGATTGTGTGTCTTGTCCTGTATATATTGTCGTTCGTCTTATGTTATTTCATTATAGGTGAGTGTAAGTGAGAGCATGTGTATGAAAGTTTGTATGATTGTGTGTCATGTCCTGTATATATTGTCGTACGTCTTGTGTTATTTCATTATAGGTGTGTGTCAGTGAGAGCATGTTAATGATAGTTTGTATGATTGTGTGTCTTGTCCTGTATATATTGTCGTACGTCTTATGTTATTTCATTATATGTGTGTGTAAGTGAGAGCATGTGTATTAAAGTTTGTATGATTGTGTGTTGTCCTGTATATATTGTCGTACGTCTTAAGTTATTTCACTATAGGTGTGTGTCAGTTAGAGCATGTGTATGACAGTTTGTATGATTGTGTGTTGTCCTGTATATATTGTCGTACGTCTTAAGTTATTTCACTATAGGTGTGTGTCAGTTAGAGCATGTGTATGACAGTTTGTATGATTGCGTGTCTTGTCCTGTATATATTGTCGTACCTCTTATGTTATTTCATTATATGTGTGTGTAAGTGAGGGCATGTGTATGAAAGTTTGTATGATTGTGTGTCTTGTACTGTATATATTGTCGTACGTCTTGTGTTATTTCATTATAGGTGTGTGTCAGTGAAAGCATGTGTATGAAAGTTTGTATGTTTGTGTGTGTTGTCCTGTATATATTGTCATACGTCTTATGTTATTTCATTATAGGTGTGTGTCAGTTAGAGCATGTGTATGAAAGTTTGTATGCTTGTGTGTTGTCCTGTATATATTGTCGTACGTCTTATGTTATTAAATTATAGGTGTGTGTCAGTGAGAGCATGTGCATGAAAGTTTGTATGATTGTGTGTTGTCCTGTATATATTGTCGTACGTCTTATGTTATTTCACTATAGGTGTGTGTCAGTTAGAGCATGTGTATGAAAGTTTGTATGATTGTGTGTCTTGTCCTGTATATATTGTCTTACGTCTTATGTTATTTCATTATATGTGTGTGTAAGTGAGAGCATGTGTATGAAAGTTTGTATGATTGTGTGTCTTGTCCTGTATATACTGTCGTACGTCTTATGTTATTTCATTATAGGTGTGTGTAAGTGAGAGCATGTGTATGACAGTTTGTATGATTGTGTGTCATGTCCTGTATATACTGTCGTACGTATTATGTTATTTCACTATAGGTGTGTGTCAGTTAGAGCATGTGTATGAAAGTTTGTATGATTGTGTGTTGTCCTGTATATATTGTGGTACGTCTTATGTTATTTCACTATAGGTGTGTGTCAGCTAGAGCATGTGTATGAAAGTTTGTATGATTGTGTGTTGTCCTGTATATATTGTCGTACGTCTTATGTTATTAAATTATAGGTGTGTGTCAGTGAGAGTATGTGCATGGAAGTTTGAATGATTGTGTGTTGTCCTGTATATATTGTCGTACGTCTTATGTTATTTCACTATAGGTGTGTGTCAGTTAGAGCATGTGTATGAAAGTTTGTATGATTGTGTGTCTTGTCCTGTATATATTGTCGTACGTCTTATGTTATTTCATTATATGTGTGTGTAAGTGAGAGCATGTGTATGAAAGTTTGTATGATAGTGCGTCTTGTCCTGTATATATTGTCGTACGTCTTATGTTATTTCATTATAGGTGTGTGTCAGTGAGAGCATGTGTATGAAAGTTTGTATGATTGTGTGTCATGTCCTGTATATATTGACGTACATCTTGTGTTATTTCATTATAGGTGTGTGTCAGGGAGAGCATGTTTATGATAGTTTGTATGATTGTGTTTCTTGTACTGTATATATTGTCGTACGTCTTATGTTATTTCACTATAGGTGTGTGTCAGCTAGAGCATGTGTATGAAAGTTTATATGATTGTGTGTTGTCCTGTATATATTGTCGTACGTCTTATGTTATTTCACTATAGGTGTGTGTCAACTAGAGCATGTGTATGAAAGTTTGTATGATTGTGTGTTGTCCTGTATATATTGTCGTACGTCTTTAATGATATTTCATTGTAGGTGTGTGTCAGTGAAAACATTTGTATGAAAGTTTGTATGATTGTGTGTCTTGTCCTGTATATATTGTCGTGCGTCTTGTGTTATTTCATTATAGGTGTGTGTCAGTCAGAGCATGTGTATGAGCGTTTGTATGATTGTGTGTTGTCCTGTATATATTGTCGTACGTCTTATGTTATTTCACTATATGTGTGTGTCAGTTAGAGCATGTGTATGAAAGTTTGTATGATTGTGTGTCTTGTCCTGTATATATTGTCGTACGTCTTATGTTATTTCATTATATGTGTGTGTAAGTGAGAGCATGTGTATGAAAGTTTGTATGATAGTGTGTCTTGTCCTGTATATATTGTCGTACGTCTTATGTTATTTCATTATAGGTGTGTGTCAGTGAGAGCATGCGTATGAAAGTTTGTATGATTGTGTGTCATGTCCTGTATATATTGACGTACATCTTGTGTTATTTCATTATAGGTGTGTGTCAGTGAGAGCATGTTTATGATAGTTTGTATGATTGTGTGTCTTGTACTGTATATATTGTCGTACGTCTTATGTTATTTCACTATAGGTGTGTGTCAGCTAGAGCATGTGTATGAAAGTTTGTATGATTGTGTGTTGTCCTGTATATATTGTCGTACGTCTTATGTTATTTCACTATAGGTGTGTGTCAGCTAGAGCATGTGTATGAAAGTTTGTATGATTGTGTGTTGTCCTGTATATATTGTCGTACGTCTTATGTTATTAAATTATAGGTGTGTGTCAGTGAGAGTATGTGCATGAAAGTTTGTATGATTGTGTGTTGTCCTGTATATATTGTCGTACGTCTTATGTTATTTCACTATAGGTGTGTGTCAGTTAGAGCATGTGTATGAAAGTTTGTATGATTGTGTGTCTTGTCCTGTATATATTGTCGTACGTCTTATGTTATTTCATTATATGTGTGTGTCAGTGAGAGCATGTGTATGAAAGTTTGTATGATTGTGTGTCTTGTCCTGTATATATTGTCGTACGTCATATGTTATTTCATTATATGTGTGTGTAAGTGAGAGCATGTGTATGAAAGTTTGTATGATTGTGTGTCTTGTCCTGTATATATTGTCGTTCGTCTTATGTTATTTCATTATAGGTGAGTGTAAGTGAGAGCATGTGTATGAAAGTTTGTATGATTGTGTGTCATGTCCTGTATATATTGTCGTACGTCTTGTGTTATTTCATTATAGGTGTGTGTCAGTGAGAGCATGTTAATGATAGTTTGTATGATTGTGTGTCTTGTCCTGTATATATTGTCGTACGTCTTATGTTATTTCATTATATGTGTGTGTAAGTGAGAGCATGTGTATTAAAGTTTGTATGATTGTGTGTTGTCCTGTATATATTGTCGTACGTCTTAAGTTATTTCACTATAGGTGTGTGTCAGTTAGAGCATGTGTATGACAGTTTGTATGATTGTGTGTTGTCCTGTATATATTGTCGTACGTCTTAAGTTATTTCACTATAGGTGTGTGTCAGTTAGAGCATGTGTATGACAGTTTGTATGATTGCGTGTCTTGTCCTGTATATATTGTCGTACCTCTTATGTTATTTCATTATATGTGTGTGTAAGTGAGGGCATGTGTATGAAAGTTTGTATGATTGTGTGTCTTGTACTGTATATATTGTCGTACGTCTTGTGTTATTGCATTATAGGTGTGTGTCAGTGAAAGCATGTGTATGAAAGTTTGTATGTTTGTGTGTGTTGTCCTGTATATATTGTCATACGCCTTATGTTATTTCATTATAGGTGTGTGTCAGTTAGAGCATGTGTATGAAAGTTTGTATGCTTGTGTGTTGTCCTGTATATATTGTCGTACGTCTTATGTTATTAAATTATAGGTGTGTGTCAGTGAGAGCATGTGCATGAAAGTTTGTATGATTGTGTGTTGTCCTGTATATATTGTCGTACGTCTTATGTTATTTCACTATAGGTGTGTGTCAGTTAGAGCATGTGTATGAAAGTTTGTATGATTGTGTGTCTTGTCCTGTATATATTGTCTTACGTCTTATGTTATTTCATTATATGTGTGTCTAAGTGAGAGCATGTGTATGAAAGTTTGTATGATTGTGTGTCTTGTCCTGTATATACTGTCGTACGTCTTATGGTATTTCATTATAGGTGTGTGTAAGTGAGAGCATGTGTATGACAGTTTGTATGATTGTGTGTCATGTCCTGTATATACTGTCGTACGTATTATGTTATTTCACTATAGGTGTGTGTCAGTTAGAGCATGTGTATGAAAGTTTGTATGATTGTGTGTTGTCCTGTATATATTGTGGTACGTCTTATGTTATTTCACTATAGGTGTGTGTCAGCTAGAGCATGTGTATGAAAGTTTATATGATTGTGTGTTGTCCTGTATATATTGTCGTACGTCTTATGTTATTAAATTATAGGTGTGCGTCAGTGAGAGTATGTGCATGAAAGTTTGTATGATTGTGTGTTGTCCTGTATATATTGTCGTACGTCTTATGTTATTTCACTATAGGTGTGTGTCAGTTAGAGCATGTGTATGAAAGTTTGTATGATTGTGTGTCTTGTCCTGTATATATTGTCGTACGTCTTATGTTATTTCATTATATGTGTGTGTAAGTGAGAGCATGTGTATGAAAGTTTGTATGATAGTGCGTCTTGTCCTGTATATATTGTCGTACGTCTTATGTTATTTCATTATAGGTGTGTGTCAGTGAGAGCATGTGTATGAAAGTTTGTATGATTGTGTGTCATGTCCTGTATATATTGACGTACATCTTGTGTTATTTCATTATAGGTGTGTGTCAGTGAGAGCATGTTTATGATAGTTTGTATGATTGTGTTTCTTGTACTGTATATATTGTCGTACGTCTTATGTTATTTCACTATAGGTGTGTGTCAGCTAGAGCATGTGTATGAAAGTTTATATGATTGTGTGTTGTCCTGTATATATTGTCGTACGTCTTATGTTATTTCACTATAGGTGTGTGTCAACTAGAGCATGTGTATGAAAGTTTGTATGATTGTGTGTTGTCCTGTATATATTGTCGTACGTCTTTAATGTTATTTCATTGTAGGTGTGTGTCAGTGAGAGCATGTGTATGAGCGTTTGTATGATTGTGTGTTGTCCTGTATATATTGTCGTACGTCTTATGTTATTTCACTATAGGTGTGTGTCAGTTAGAGCATGTGTATGAAAGTTTGTATGATTGTGTGTTGTCCTCTATATATTGTCGTGCGTCTTATGTTATTGAATTATATGTGTATGTCAGTGAGAGCATGTGTATGAAAGTTTGTATGATTGTGTGTCTTGTCCTGTATATATTGTCGTACGTCTTATGTTATTTCATTATATGTGTGTGTCAGTTAGATCATGTGTATGAAAGTTTGTATGATTGTGTGTTGTCCTGTATATATTGTTGTACGTCTTGTGTTATTTCATTATAGGTGTGTGTCAGTGAGAGCATGTGTATGAATGTTTGTATGATTGTGTGTCTTGTCCAGTATATATTGTCGTACGTCTTATGTTATTTCATAATACGTGAGTGTAAGTGAGAGCATGTGTATGAAAGTTTGTATGATTGTGTGTTGTCCTGTGTATATTGTCGTACGTCTTGTGTTATTTCATTTTATGTGTGTGTAAGTGAGAGCATGTGTATGAAAGTTTGTATGATTGTGTGTTGTCCTGTATATATTGTCGTACGTCTTATGTTATTTCACTATAGGTGTGTGTCAGCTAGAGCATGTGTATGAAAGTTTGTATGATTGTGTGTTGTCCTGTATATATTGTCGTACGTCTTGTGTTATTTCATTATATGTGTGTGTAAGTGAGAGCATGTGTATGACAGTTTGTATGATTGCGTGTCTTGTCCTGTATATATTGTCGTACGTCATATGTTATTTCATTATATGTGTGTGTAAGTGAGAGCATGTGTATGAAAGTTTGTATGATTGTGTGTCTTGTCCTGTATATATTGTCGTTCGTCTTATGTTATTTCATTATAGGTGAGTGTAAGTGAGAGCATGTGTATGAAAGTTTGTATGATTGTGTGTCATGTCCTGTATATATTGTCGTACGTCTTGTGTTATTTCATTATAGGTGTGTGTCAGTGAGAGCATGTTAATGATAGTTTGTATGATTGTGTGTCTTGTCCTGTATATATTGTCGTACGTCTTATGTTATTTCATTATATGTGTGTGTAAGTGAGAGCATGTGTATTAAAGTTTGTATGATTGTGTGTTGTCCTGTATATATTGTCGTACGTCTTAAGTTATTTCACTATAGGTGTGTGTCAGTTAGAGCATGTGTATGACAGTTTGTATGATTGTGTGTTGTCCTGTATATATTGTCGTACGTCTTAAGTTATTTCACTATAGGTGTGTGTCAGTTAGAGCATGTGTATGACAGTTTGTATGATTGCGTGTCTTGTCCTGTATATATTGTCGTACCTCTTATGTTATTTCATTATATGTGTGTGTAAGTGAGGGCATGTGTATGAAAGTTTGTATGATTGTGTGTCTTGTACTGTATATATTGTCGTACGTCTTGTGTTATTTCATTATAGGTGTGTGTCAGTGAAAGCATGTGTATGAAAGTTTGTATGTTTGTGTGTGTTGTCCTGTATATATTGTCATACGTCTTATGTTATTTCATTATAGGTGTGTGTCAGTTAGAGCATGTGTATGAAAGTTTGTATGCTTGTGTGTTGTCCTGTATATATTGTCGTACGTCTTATGTTATTAAATTATAGGTGTGTGTCAGTGAGAGCATGTGCATGAAAGTTTGTATGATTGTGTGTTGTCCTGTATATATTGTCGTACGTCTTATGTTATTTCACTATAGGTGTGTGTCAGTTAGAGCATGTGTATGAAAGTTTGTATGATTGTGTGTCTTGTCCTGTATATATTGTCTTACGTCTTATGTTATTTCATTATATGTGTGTGTAAGTGAGAGCATGTGTATGAAAGTTTGTATGATTGTGTGTCTTGTCCTGTATATACTGTCGTACGTCTTATGTTATTTCATTATAGGTGTGTGTAAGTGAGAGCATGTGTATGACAGTTTGTATGATTGTGTGTCATGTCCTGTATATACTGTCGTACGTATTATGTTATTTCACTATAGGTGTGTGTCAGTTAGAGCATGTGTATGAAAGTTTGTATGATTGTGTGTTGTCCTGTATATATTGTGGTACGTCTTATGTTATTTCACTATAGGTGTGTGTCAGCTAGAGCATGTGTATGAAAGTTTGTATGATTGTGTGTTGTCCTGTATATATTGTCGTACGTCTTATGTTATTAAATTATAGGTGTGTGTCAGTGAGAGTATGTGCATGGAAGTTTGAATGATTGTGTGTTGTCCTGTATATATTGTCGTACGTCTTATGTTATTTCACTATAGGTGTGTGTCAGTTAGAGCATGTGTATGAAAGTTTGTATGATTGTGTGTCTTGTCCTGTATATATTGTCGTACGTCTTATGTTATTTCATTATATGTGTGTGTAAGTGAGAGCATGTGTATGAAAGTTTGTATGATAGTGCGTCTTGTCCTGTATATATTGTCGTACGTCTTATGTTATTTCATTATAGGTGTGTGTCAGTGAGAGCATGTGTATGAAAGTTTGTATGATTGTGTGTCATGTCCTGTATATATTGACGTACATCTTGTGTTATTTCATTATAGGTGTGTGTCAGGGAGAGCATGTTTATGATAGTTTGTATGATTGTGTTTCTTGTACTGTATATATTGTCGTACGTCTTATGTTATTTCACTATAGGTGTGTGTCAGCTAGAGCATGTGTATGAAAGTTTATATGATTGTGTGTTGTCCTGTATATATTGTCGTACGTCTTATGTTATTTCACTATAGGTGTGTGTCAACTAGAGCATGTGTATGAAAGTTTGTATGATTGTGTGTTGTCCTGTATATATTGTCGTACGTCTTTAATGATATTTCATTGTAGGTGTGTGTCAGTGAAAACATTTGTATGAAAGTTTGTATGATTGTGTGTCTTGTCCTGTATATATTGTCGTGCGTCTTGTGTTATTTCATTATAGGTGTGTGTCAGTCAGAGCATGTGTATGAGCGTTTGTATGATTGTGTGTTGTCCTGTATATATTGTCGTACGTCTTATGTTATTTCACTATATGTGTGTGTCAGTTAGAGCATGTGTATGAAAGTTTGTATGATTGTGTGTCTTGTCCTGTATATATTGTCGTACGTCTTATGTTATTTCATTATATGTGTGTGTAAGTGAGAGCATGTGTATGAAAGTTTGTATGATAGTGTGTCTTGTCCTGTATATATTGTCGTACGTCTTATGTTATTTCATTATAGGTGTGTGTCAGTGAGAGCATGCGTATGAAAGTTTGTATGATTGTGTGTCATGTCCTGTATATATTGACGTACATCTTGTGTTATTTCATTATAGGTGTGTGTCAGTGAGAGCATGTTTATGATAGTTTGTATGATTGTGTGTCTTGTACTGTATATATTGTCGTACGTCTTATGTTATTTCACTATAGGTGTGTGTCAGCTAGAGCATGTGTATGAAAGTTTGTATGATTGTGTGTTGTCCTGTATATATTGTCGTACGTCTTATGTTATTTCACTATAGGTGTGTGTCAGCTAGAGCATGTGTATGAAAGTTTGTATGATTGTGTGTTGTCCTGTATATATTGTCGTACGTCTTATGTTATTAAATTATAGGTGTGTGTCAGTGAGAGTATGTGCATGAAAGTTTGTATGATTGTGTGTTGTCCTGTATATATTGTCGTACGTCTTATGTTATTTCACTATAGGTGTGTGTCAGTTAGAGCATGTGTATGAAAGTTTGTATGATTGTGTGTCTTGTCCTGTATATATTGTCGTACGTCTTATGTTATTTCATTATATGTGTGTGTCAGTGAGAGCATGTGTATGAAAGTTTGTATGATTGTGTGTCTTGTCCTGTATATATTGTCGTACGTCATATGTTATTTCATTATATGTGTGTGTAAGTGAGAGCATGTGTATGAAAGTTTGTATGATTGTGTGTCTTGTCCTGTATATATTGTCGTTCGTCTTATGTTATTTCATTATAGGTGAGTGTAAGTGAGAGCATGTGTATGAAAGTTTGTATGATTGTGTGTCATGTCCTGTATATATTGTCGTACGTCTTGTGTTATTTCATTATAGGTGTGTGTCAGTGAGAGCATGTTAATGATAGTTTGTATGATTGTGTGTCTTGTCCTGTATATATTGTCGTACGTCTTATGTTATTTCATTATATGTGTGTGTAAGTGAGAGCATGTGTATTAAAGTTTGTATGATTGTGTGTTGTCCTGTATATATTGTCGTACGTCTTAAGTTATTTCACTATAGGTGTGTGTCAGTTAGAGCATGTGTATGACAGTTTGTATGATTGTGTGTTGTCCTGTATATATTGTCGTACGTCTTAAGTTATTTCACTATAGGTGTGTGTCAGTTAGAGCATGTGTATGACAGTTTGTATGATTGCGTGTCTTGTCCTGTATATATTGTCGTACCTCTTATGTTATTTCATTATATGTGTGTGTAAGTGAGGGCATGTGTATGAAAGTTTGTATGATTGTGTGTCTTGTACTGTATATATTGTCGTACGTCTTGTGTTATTGCATTATAGGTGTGTGTCAGTGAAAGCATGTGTATGAAAGTTTGTATGTTTGTGTGTGTTGTCCTGTATATATTGTCATACGCCTTATGTTATTTCATTATAGGTGTGTGTCAGTTAGAGCATGTGTATGAAAGTTTGTATGCTTGTGTGTTGTCCTGTATATATTGTCGTACGTCTTATGTTATTAAATTATAGGTGTGTGTCAGTGAGAGCATGTGCATGAAAGTTTGTATGATTGTGTGTTGTCCTGTATATATTGTCGTACGTCTTATGTTATTTCACTATAGGTGTGTGTCAGTTAGAGCATGTGTATGAAAGTTTGTATGATTGTGTGTCTTGTCCTGTATATATTGTCTTACGTCTTATGTTATTTCATTATATGTGTGTCTAAGTGAGAGCATGTGTATGAAAGTTTGTATGATTGTGTGTCTTGTCCTGTATATACTGTCGTACGTCTTATGGTATTTCATTATAGGTGTGTGTAAGTGAGAGCATGTGTATGACAGTTTGTATGATTGTGTGTCATGTCCTGTATATACTGTCGTACGTATTATGTTATTTCACTATAGGTGTGTGTCAGTTAGAGCATGTGTATGAAAGTTTGTATGATTGTGTGTTGTCCTGTATATATTGTGGTACGTCTTATGTTATTTCACTATAGGTGTGTGTCAGCTAGAGCATGTGTATGAAAGTTTATATGATTGTGTGTTGTCCTGTATATATTGTCGTACGTCTTATGTTATTAAATTATAGGTGTGCGTCAGTGAGAGTATGTGCATGAAAGTTTGTATGATTGTGTGTTGTCCTGTATATATTGTCGTACGTCTTATGTTATTTCACTATAGGTGTGTGTCAGTTAGAGCATGTGTATGAAAGTTTGTATGATTGTGTGTCTTGTCCTGTATATATTGTCGTACGTCTTATGTTATTTCATTATATGTGTGTGTAAGTGAGAGCATGTGTATGAAAGTTTGTATGATAGTGCGTCTTGTCCTGTATATATTGTCGTACGTCTTATGTTATTTCATTATAGGTGTGTGTCAGTGAGAGCATGTGTATGAAAGTTTGTATGATTGTGTGTCATGTCCTGTATATATTGACGTACATCTTGTGTTATTTCATTATAGGTGTGTGTCAGTGAGAGCATGTTTATGATAGTTTGTATGATTGTGTTTCTTGTACTGTATATATTGTCGTACGTCTTATGTTATTTCACTATAGGTGTGTGTCAGCTAGAGCATGTGTATGAAAGTTTATATGATTGTGTGTTGTCCTGTATATATTGTCGTACGTCTTATGTTATTTCACTATAGGTGTGTGTCAACTAGAGCATGTGTATGAAAGTTTGTATGATTGTGTGTTGTCCTGTATATATTGTCGTACGTCTTTAATGTTATTTCATTGTAGGTGTGTGTCAGTGAGAGCATGTGTATGAGCGTTTGTATGATTGTGTGTTGTCCTGTATATATTGTCGTACGTCTTATGTTATTTCACTATAGGTGTGTGTCAGTTAGAGCATGTGTATGAAAGTTTGTATGATTGTGTGTTGTCCTCTATATATTGTCGTGCGTCTTATGTTATTGAATTATATGTGTATGTCAGTGAGAGCATGTGTATGAAAGTTTGTATGATTGTGTGTCTTGTCCTGTATATATTGTCGTACGTCTTATGTTATTTCATTATATGTGTGTGTCAGTTAGATCATGTGTATGAAAGTTTGTATGATTGTGTGTTGTCCTGTATATATTGTTGTACGTCTTGTGTTATTTCATTATAGGTGTGTGTCAGTGAGAGCATGTGTATGAATGTTTGTATGATTGTGTGTCTTGTCCAGTATATATTGTCGTACGTCTTATGTTATTTCATAATACGTGAGTGTAAGTGAGAGCATGTGTATGAAAGTTTGTATGATTGTGTGTTGTCCTGTGTATATTGTCGTACGTCTTGTGTTATTTCATTTTATGTGTGTGTAAGTGAGAGCATGTGTATGAAAGTTTGTATGATTGTGTGTTGTCCTGTATATATTGTCGTACGTCTTATGTTATTTCACTATAGGTGTGTGTCAGCTAGAGCATGTGTATGAAAGTTTGTATGATTGTGTGTTGTCCTGTATATATTGTCGTACGTCTTGTGTTATTTCATTATATGTGTGTGTAAGTGAGAGCATGTGTATGACAGTTTGTATGATTGCGTGTCTTGTCCTGTATATATTGTCGTACCTCTTATGTTATTTCATTATATGTGTGTGTAAGTGAGGGCATGCGTATGAAAGTTTGTATGATTGTGTGTCTTGTACTGTATATATTGTCGTACGTCTTGTGTTATTTCATTATAGGTGTGTGTCAGTGAAAGCATGTGTATGAAAGTTTGTATGTTTGTGTGTGTTGTCCTGTATATATTGTCATACGTCTTATGTTATTTCATTATAGGTGTGTGTCAGTTAGAGCATGTGTATGAAAGTTTGTATGCTTGTGTGTTGTCCTGTATATATTGTCGTACGTCTTATGTTATTAAATTATAGGTGTGTGTCAGTGAGAGCATGTGCATGAAAGTTTGTATGATTGTGTGTTGTCCTGTATATATTGTCGTACGTCTTGTGTTATTTCACTATAGGTGTGTGTCAGTTAGAGCATGTGTATGAAAGTTTGTATGATTGTATTTCTTGTCCTGTATATATTGTCGTACGTCTTATGTTATTTCATTATATGTGTGTGTAAGTGAGAGCATGTGTATGAAAGTTTGTATGATTGTGTGTCTTGTCCTGTATATACTGTCGTACGTCTTATGTTATTTCATTATAGGTGTGTGTAAGTGAGAGCATGTGTATGACAGTTTGTATGATTGTGTGTCATGTCCTGTATATACTGTCGTACGTATTATGTTATTTCACTATAGGTGTGTGTCAGTTAGAGCATGTGTATGAAAGTTTGTATGATTGTGTGTTGTCCTGTATATATTGTGGTACGTCTTATGTTATTTCACTATAGGTGTGTGTCAGCTAGAGCATGTGTATGAAAGTTTGTATGATTGTGTGTTGTCCTGTATATATTGTCGTACGTCTTATGTTATTAAATTATAGGTGTGTGTCAGTGAGAGTATGTGCATGAAAGTTTGTATGATTGTGTGTTGTCCTGTATATATTGTCGTACGTCTTATGTTATTTCACTATAGGTGTGTGTCAGTTAGAGCATGTGTATGAAAGTTTGTATGATTGTGTGTCTTGTCCTGTATATATTGTCGTACGTCTTATGTTATTTCATTATATGTGTGTGTAAGTGAGAGCATGTGTATGAAAGTTTGTATGATAGTGTGTCTTGTCCTGTATATATTGTCGTACGTCTTATGTTATTTCATTATAGGTGTGTGTCAGTGAGAGCATGTGTATGAAAGTTTGTATGATTGTGTGTCATGTCCTGTATATATTGACGTACATCTTGTGTTATTTCATTATAGGTGTGTGTCAGTGAGAGCATGTTTATGATAGTTTGTATGATTGTGTTTCTTGTACTGTATATATTGTCGTACGTCTTATGTTATTTCATTATAGGTGTGTGTCAGCTAGAGCATGTGTATGAAAGTTTGTATGATTGTGTGTTGTCCTGTATATATTGTCGTACGTCTTATGTTATTTCACTATAGGTGTGTGTCAGCTAGAGCATGTGTATGAAAGTTTGTATGATTGTGTGTTGTCCTGTATATATTGTCGTACGTCTTTAATGTTATTTCATTGTAGGTGTGTGTCAGTGAAAACATTTGTATGAAAGTTTGTATGATTGTGTGTCTTGTCCTGTATATATTGTTGTGCGTCTTGTGTTATTTCATTATAGGTGTGTGTCAGTGAGAGCATGTGTATGAGCGTTTGTATGATTGTGTGTTGTCCTGTATATATTTTCGTACGTCTTATGTTATTTCACTATAGGTGTGTGTCAGTTAGAGCATGTGTATGAAAGTTTGTATGATTGTGTGTTGTCCTCTATATATTGTCGTGCGTCTTATGTTATTGAATTATATGTGTATGGCAGTGAGAGCATGTGTATGAAAGTTTGTATGATTGTGTGTCTTGTCCTGTATATATTGTCGTACGTCTTATGTTATTTCATTATATGTGTGTGTCAGTTAGATCATGTGTATGAAAGTTTGTATGATTGTGTGTTGTCCTGTATATATTGTTGTACGTCTTGTGTTATTTCATTATAGGTGTGTGTCAGTGAGAGCATGTGTATGAACGTTTGTATGATTGTGTGTTGTCCTGTATATATTGTCGTACGTCTTATGTTATTTCACTATAGGTGTGTGTCAGTTAGAGCATGTGTATGAAAGTTTGTATGATTGTGTGTCTTGTCCTGTATATATTGTCGTACGTCTTATGTTATTTCATAATAGGTGAGTGTAAGTGAGAGCATGTGTATGAAAGTTTGTATGATTGTGTGTCTTGTCCTGTATATATTGTCGTACGTCTTGTGTTATTTCATTATATGTGTGTGTCAGTGAGAGCATGTTTATGACAGTTTGTATGATTGTGTGTCTTGTCCTGTATATATTGTCGTACGTCTTGTGTTATTTCATTATAGGTGTGTGTCAGTGAGAGCATGTGCATGAAAGTTTGTATGATTGTGTGTTGTCCTGTATATATTGTCGTACGTCTTGTGTTATTTCACTATAGGTGTGTGTTAGTTAGAGCATGTGTATGAAAGTTTGTATGATTGTGTGTTGTCCTGTGTATATTGTCGTACGTCTTGTGTTATTTCATTTTATGTGTGTGTAAGTGAGAGCATGTGTATGAAAGTTTGTATGATTGTGTATTGTCCTGTATATATTGTCGTACGTCTTATGTTATTTCACTATAGGTGTGTGTCAGCTAGAGCATGTGTATGAAAGTTTGTATGATTGTGTGTTGTCCTGTATATATTGTCGTACGTCTTGTGTTATTTCATTATATGTGTGTGTAAGTGAGAGCATGTGTATGAAAGTTTGTATGATTGTGTGTCTTGTCCTGTATATATTGTCGTACGTCTTATGTTATTTCATTATAGGTGAGTGTAAGTGAGAGCATGTGTATGAAAGTTTGTATGATTGTGTGTCATGTCCTGTATATATTGTCGTACGTCTTGTGTTATTTCATTATAGGTGTGTGTCAGTGAGAGCATGTTTATGATAGCTTGTATGATTGTGTGTCTTGTCCTGTATATATTGTCGTACGTCTTATGTTATTTCATTATAGGTGTGTGTCAGTTAGAGCATGTGTATGAAAGTTTGTATGATTGTGTGACATGTCCTGTATATATTGTCGTACGTCTTGTGTTATTTCATTATAGGTGTGTGTCAGTGAGAGCATGTTTATGATAGCTTGTATGATTGTGTGTCTTGTACTGTATATATTGTCGTACGTCTTATGTTATTTCATTATATGTGTGTGTAATTGAGAGCATGTGTATTAAAGTTTGTATGATTGTGTGTTGTCCTGTATATATTGTCGTACGTCTTAAGTTATTTCACTATAGGTGTGTGTCAGTTAGAGCATGTGTATGACAGTTTGTATGATTGTGTGTTGTCCTGTATATATTGTCGTACGTCTTAAGTTATTTCACTATAGGTGTGTGTCAGTTAGAGCATGTGTATGACAGTTTGTATGATTGTGTGTCTTGTCCTGTATATATTGTCGTACCTCTTATGTTATTTCATTATATGTGTGTGTAAGTGAGAGCATGTGTATGAAAGTTTGTATGATTGTGTGTCTTGTACTGTATATATTGTCGTACGTCTTGTGTTATTTCATTATAGGTGTGTTTCAGTGAAAGCATGTGTATGAAAGTTTGTATGTTTGTGTGTGTTGTCCTGTATATATTGTCATACGTCTTATGTTATTTCACTATAGGTGTGTGTCAGTTGGAGCATGTGTATGAAAGTTTGTATGATTGTGTGTTGTCCTGTATATATTGTCGTACGTCTTATGTTATTAAATTATAGGTGTGTGTCAGTGAGAGCATGTGCATGAAAGTTTGTATGATTGTGTGTTGTCCTGTATATATTGTCGTACGTCTTATGTTATTTCACTATAGGTGTGTGTCAGTTAGAGCATGTGTATGAAAGTTTGTATGATTGTGTGTCTTGTCCTGTATATATTGTCGTACGTCTTATGTTATTTCATTATAGGTGTGTGTCAGTGAGAGCATGCGTATGAAAGTTTGTATGATTGTGTGTCATGTCCTGTATATATTGACGTACATCTTGTGTTATTTCATTATAGGTGTGTGTCAGTGAGAGCATGTTTATGATAGTTTGTATGATTGTGTGTCTTGTACTGTATATATTGTCGTACGTCTTATGTTATTTCACTATAGGTGTGTGTCAGCTAGAGCATGTGTATGAAAGTTTGTATGATTGTGTGTTGTCCTGTATATATTGTCGTACGTCTTAAGTTATTTCACTATAGGTGTGTGTCAGCTAGAGCATGTGTATGAAAGTTTGTATGATTGTGTGTTGTCCTGTATATATTGTCGTACGTCTTATGTTATTAAATTATAGGTGTGTGTCAGTGAGAGTATGTGCATGAAAGTTTGTATGATTGTGTGTTGTCCTGTATATATTGTCGTACGTCTTATGTTATTTCACTATAGGTGTGTGTCAGTTAGAGCATGTGTATGGAAGTTTGTATGATTGTGTGTCTTGTCCTGTATATATTGTCGTAAGTCTTATGTTATTTCATTATATGTGTGTGTTAGTCAGAGCATGTGTATGAAAGTTTGTATGATTGTGTGTCTTGTCCTGTATATATTGTCGTACGTCATATGTTATTTCATTATATGTGTGTGTAAGTGAGAGCATGTGTATGAAAGTTTGTATGATTGTGTGTCTTGTCCTGTATATATTGTCGTACGTCTTATGTTATTTCATTATAGGTGAGTGTAAGTGAGAGCATGTGTATGAAAGTTTGTATGATTGTGTGTCATGTCCTGTATATATTGTCGTACGTCTTGTGTTATTTCATTATAGGTGTGTGTCAGTGAGAGCATGTTTATGATAGTTTGTATGATTGTGTGTCTTGTCCTGTATATATTGTCGTACGTCTTATGTTATTTCATTATAGGTGTGTGTCAGTTAGAGCATGTGTATGAAAGTTTGTATGATTGTGTGACATGTCCTGTATATATTGTCGTACGTCTTGTGTTATTTCATTATAGGTGTGTGTCAGTGAGAGCATGTTTATGATAGTTTGTATGATTGTGTGTCTTGTACTGTATGTATTGTCGTACGTCTTGTGTTATTTCATTATATGTGTGTGTAAGTGAGAGCATGTGTATTAAAGTTTGTATGAATGTGTGTTGTCCTGTATATATTGTCGTACGTCTTAAGTTATTTCACTATAGGTGTGTGTCAGTTAGAGCATGTGTATGACAGTTTGTATGATTGTGTGTTGTCCTGTATATATTGTCGTACGTCTTAAGTTATTTCACTATAGGTGTGTGTCAGTTAGAGCATGTGTATGAAAGTTTGTATGATTGCGTGTCTTGTCCTGTATATATTGTCGTACCTCTTATGTTATTTCATTATATGTGTGTGTAAGTGAGGGCATGTGTATGAAAGTTTGTATGATTGTGTGTCTTGTACTGTATATATTGTCGTACGTCTTGTGTTATTTCATTATAGGTGTGTGTCAGTGAAAGCATGTGTATGAAAGTTTGTATGTTTGTGTGTGTTGTCCTGTATATATTGTCATACGTCTTATGTTATTTCATTATAGGTGTGTGTCAGTTAGAGCATGTGTATGAAAGTTTGTATGCTTGTGTGTTGTCCTGTATATATTGTCGTACGTCTTATGTTATTAAATTATAGGTGTGTTTCAGTGAGAGCATGTGCATGAAAGTTTGTATGATTGTGTGTTGTCCTGTATATATTGTCGTACGTCTTATGTTATTTCACTATAGGTGTGTGTCAGTTAGAGCATGTGTATAAAAGTTTGTATGATTGTGTGTCTTGTCCTGTATATATTGTCGTACGTCTTATGTTATTTCATTATATGTGTGTGTAAGTGAGAGCATGTGTATGAAAGTTTGTATGATTGTGTGTCTTGTCCTGTATATACTGTCGTACGTCTTATGTTATTTCATTATAAGTGTGTGTAAGTGAGAGCATGTGTATGACAGTTTGTATGATTGTGTGTCATGTCCTGTATATACTGTCGTACGTATTATGTTATTTCACTATAGGTGTGTGTCAGTTAGAGCATGTGTATGAAAGTTTGTATGATTGTGTGTTGTCCTGTATATATTGTCGTACGTCTTATGTTATTTCACTATAGGTGTGTGTCAGTTAGAGCATGTGTATGAAAGTTTGTATGATTGTGTGTCTTGTCCTGTATATATTGTCGTACGTCTTATGTTATTTCATTATATTTGTGTGTAAGTGAGAGCATGTGTATGAGAGTTTGTATGATAGTGTGTCTTGTCCTGTATATATTGTCGTACGTCTTATGTTATTTCATTATAGGTGTGTAAGTGAGAGCATGTGTATGAAAGTTTGTATGATTGTGTGTCATGTCCTGTATATATTGACGTACATCTTGTGTTATTTCATTATAGGTGTGTGTCAGTGAGAGCATGTTTATGATAGTTTGTATGATTGCGTTTCTTGTACTGTATATATTGTCGTACGTCTTATGTTATTTCACTATAGGTGTGTGTCAGTTAGAGCATGTGTATGAAAGTTTGTATGATTGTATTTCTTGTCCTGTATATATTGTCGTACGTCTTATGTTATTTCATTATATGTGTGTGTAAGTGAGAGCATGTGTATGAAAGTTTGTATGATTGTGTGTCTTGTCCTGTATATACTGTCGTACGTATTATGTTATTTAACTATAGGTGTGTGTCAGTTAGAGCATGTGTATGAAAGTTTGTATGATTGTGTGTTGTCCTGTATATATTGTCGTACGTCTTATGTTATTTCACTATAGGTGTGTGTTAGCTAGAGCATGTGTATGAAAGTTTGTATGATTGTGTGTTGTCCTGTATATATTGTCGTACGTCTTATGTTATTAAATTATAGGTGTGTGTCAGTGAGAGTATGTGCATGAAAGTTTGTATGATTGTGTGTTGTCCTGTATATATTGTCGTACATCTTATGTTATTTCACTATAGGTGTGTGTCAGTTAGAGCATGTGTATGAAAGTTTGTATGATTGTGTGTCTTGTCCTGTATATATTGTCGTACGTCTTATGTTATTTCATTATATGTGTGTGTAAGTGAGAGCATGTGTATGAAAGTTTGTATGATAGTGTGTCTTGTCCTGTATATATTGTCGTACGTCTTATGTTATTTCATTATAGGTGTGTGTCAGTGAGAGCATGTGTATGAAAGTTTGTATGATTGTGTGTCATGTCCTGTATATATTGACGTACATCTTGTGTTATTTCATTATAGGTGTGAGTCAGTGAGAGCATGTTTATGATAGTTTGTATGATTGTGTTTCTTGTACTGTATATATTGTCGTACGTCTTATGTTATTTCATTATAGGTGTGTGTCAGTTAGAGCATGTGTATGAAAGTTTGTATGCTTGTGTGTTGTCCTGTATATATTGTCGTACGTCTTATGTTATTAAATTATAGGTGTGTTTCAGTGAGAGCATGTGCATGAAAGTTTGTATGATTGTGTGTTGTCCTGTATATATTGTCGTACGTCTTATGTTATTTCACTATAGGTGTGTGTCAGTTAGAGCATGTGTATAAAAGTTTGTATGATTGTGTGTCTTGTCCTGTATATATTGTCGTACGTCTTATGTTATTTCATTATATGTGTGTGTAAGTGAGAGCATGTGTATGAAAGTTTGTATGATTGTGTGTCTTGTCCTGTATATACTGTCGTACGTCTTATGTTATTTCATTATAAGTGTGTGTAAGTGAGAGCATGTGTATGACAGTTTGTATGATTGTGTGTCATGTCCTGTATATACTGTCGTACGTATTATGTTATTTCACTATAGGTGTGTGTCAGTTAGAGCATGTGTATGAAAGTTTGTATGATTGTGTGTTGTCCTGTATATATTGTCGTACGTCTTATGTTATTTCACTATAGGTGTGTGTCAGTTAGAGCATGTGTATGAAAGTTTGTATGATTGTGTGTCTTGTCCTGTATATATTGTCGTACGTCTTATGTTATTTCATTATATTTGTGTGTAAGTGAGAGCATGTGTATGAGAGTTTGTATGATAGTGTGTCTTGTCCTGTATATATTGTCGTACGTCTTATGTTATTTCATTATAGGTGTGTAAGTGAGAGCATGTGTATGAAAGTTTGTATGATTGTGTGTCATGTCCTGTATATATTGACGTACATCTTGTGTTATTTCATTATAGGTGTGTGTCAGTGAGAGCATGTTTATGATAGTTTGTATGATTGCGTTTCTTGTACTGTATATATTGTCGTACGTCTTATGTTATTTCACTATAGGTGTGTGTCAGTTAGAGCATGTGTATGAAAGTTTGTATGATTGTATTTCTTGTCCTGTATATATTGTCGTACGTCTTATGTTATTTCATTATATGTGTGTGTAAGTGAGAGCATGTGTATGAAAGTTTGTATGATTGTGTGTCTTGTCCTGTATATACTGTCGTACGTATTATGTTATTTAACTATAGGTGTGTGTCAGTTAGAGCATGTGTATGAAAGTTTGTATGATTGTGTGTTGTCCTGTATATATTGTCGTACGTCTTATGTTATTTCACTATAGGTGTGTGTTAGCTAGAGCATGTGTATGAAAGTTTGTATGATTGTGTGTTGTCCTGTATATATTGTCGTACGTCTTATGTTATTAAATTATAGGTGTGTGTCAGTGAGAGTATGTGCATGAAAGTTTGTATGATTGTGTGTTGTCCTGTATATATTGTCGTACATCTTATGTTATTTCACTATAGGTGTGTGTCAGTTAGAGCATGTGTATGAAAGTTTGTATGATTGTGTGTCTTGTCCTGTATATATTGTCGTACGTCTTATGTTATTTCATTATATGTGTGTGTAAGTGAGAGCATGTGTATGAAAGTTTGTATGATAGTGTGTCTTGTCCTGTATATATTGTCGTACGTCTTATGTTATTTCATTATAGGTGTGTGTCAGTGAGAGCATGTGTATGAAAGTTTGTATGATTGTGTGTCATGTCCTGTATATATTGACGTACATCTTGTGTTATTTCATTATAGGTGTGAGTCAGTGAGAGCATGTTTATGATAGTTTGTATGATTGTGTTTCTTGTACTGTATATATTGTCGTACGTCTTATGTTATTTCATTATAGGTGTGTGTCAGCTAGAGCATGTGTATGAAAGTTTGTATGATTGTGTGTTGTCCTGTATATATTGTCGTACGTCTTATGTTATTTCACTATAGGTGTGTGTCAGCTAGAGCATGTGTATGAAAGTTTGTATGATTGTGTGTTGTCCTGTATATATTGTCGTACGTCTTTAATGTTATTTCATTGTAGGTGTGTGTCAGTGAAAACATTTGTATGAAAGTTTGTATGATTGTGTGTCTTGTCCTGTATATATTGTCGTGCGTCTTGTGTTATTTCATTATAGGTGTGTGTCAGTGAGAGCATGTGTATGAGCGTTTGTATGATTGTGTGTCATGTCCTGTATATATTGTCGTACGTCTTATGTTATTTCACTATAGGTGTGTGTCAGTTAGAGCATGTGTATGAAAGTTTGTATGATTGTGTGTTGTCCTCTATATATTGTCGTACGTCTTATGTTATTGATTTATATGTGTATGTCAGTGAGAGCATGTGTATGAAAGTTTGTATGATTGTGTGTCTTGTCCTGTATATATTGTCGTACATCTTATGTTATTTCATTATATGTGTGTGTCAGTTACATCATGTGTATGAAAGTTTGTATGATTGTGTGTTGTCCTGTATATATTGTTGTACGTCTTGTGTTATTTCATTATAGGTGTGTGTCAGTGAGAGCATGTGTATGAACGTTTGTATGATTGTGTGTTGTCCTGTATATATTGTCGTACGTCTTATGTTATTTCACTATAGGTGTGTGTCAGTTAGAGCATGTGTATGAAAGTTTGTATGATTGTGTGTCTTGTCCTGTATATATTGTCGTACGTCTTATGTTATTTCATAATAGGTGAGTGTAAGTGAGAGCATGTGTATGAAAGTTTGTATGATTGTGTGTCATGTCCTGTATATATTGTCGTACGTCTTGTGTTATTTCATTATAGGTGTGTGTCAGTGAGAGCATGTTTATGACAGTTTGTATGATTGTGTGTCTTGTCCTGTATATATTGTCGTACGTCTTGTGTTATTTCATTATAGGTGTGTGTCAGTGAGAGCATGTGCATGAAAGTTTGTATGATTGTGTGTTGTCCTGTATATATTGTCGTACGTCTTGTGTTATTTCACTATAGGTGTGTGTTAGTTAGAGCATGTGTATGAAAGTTTGTATGATTGTGTGTCTTGTCCTGTATATATTGTCGTGCGTCTTGTGTTATTTCATTATAGGTGTGTGTCAGTGAGAGCATGTTTATGACAGTTTGTATGATTGTGTGTCTTGTCCTGTATATATTGTCGTACGTCTTATGTTATTTCATTATAGGTGTGTGTCAGTGAGAGCATGTGTATGAAAGTTTGTATGATTGTGTGTCATGTCCTGTATATATTGACGTACATCTTGTGTTATTTCATTATAGGTGTGTGTCAGTGAGAGCATGTTTATGATAGTTTGTATGATTGTGTTTCTTGTACTGTATATATTGTCGTACGTCTTATGTTATTTCATTATAGGTGTGTGTCAGCTAGAGCATGTGTATGAAAGTTTGTATGATTGTGTGTTGTCCTGTATATATTGTCGTACGTCTTATGTTATTTCACTATAGGTGTGTGTCAGCTAGAGCATGTGTATGAAAGTTTGTATGATTGTGTGTTGTCCTGTATATATTGTCGTACGTCTTTAATGTTATTTCATTGTAGGTGTGTGTCAGTGAAAACATTTGTATGAAAGTTTGTATGATTGTGTGTCTTGTCCTGTATATATTGTCGTGCGTCTTGTGTTATTTCATTATAGGTGTGTGTCAGTGAGAGCATGTGTATGAGCGTTTGTATGATTGTGTGTTGTCCTGTATATATTGTCGTACGTCTTATGTTATTTCACTATAGGTGTGTGTCAGTTAGAGCATGTGTATGAAAGTTTGTATGATTGTGTGTTGTCCTCTATATATTGTCGTACGTCTTATGTTATTGAATTATATGTGTATGTCAGTGAGAGCATGTGTATGAAAGTTTGTATGATTGTGTGTCTTGTCCTGTATATATTGTCGTACATCTTATATTATTTCATTATATGTGTGTGTCAGTTACATCATGTGTATGAAAGTTTGTATGATTGTGTGTTGTCCTGTATATATTGTTGTACGTCTTGTGTTATTTCATTATAGGTGTGTGTCAGTGAGAGCATGTGTATGAACGTTTGTATGATTGTGTGTTGTCCTGTATATATTGTCGTACGTCTTATGTTATTTCACTATAGGTGTGTGTCAGTTAGAGCATGTGTATGAAAGTTTGTATGATTGTGTGTCTTGTCCTGTATATATTGTCGTACGTCTTGTGTTATTTCATTATAGGTGTGTGTCAGTGAGAGCATGTTTATGACAGTTTGTATGATTGTGTGTCTTGTCCTGTATATATTGTCGTACGTCTTGTGTTATTTCATTATAGGTGTGTGTCAGTTAGAGCATGTGTATGAAAGTTTGTATGATTGTGTGTCATGTCCTGTATATATTGTCGTACGTCTTGTGTTATTTCATTATAGGTGTGTGTCAGTGAGAGCATGTTTATGACAGTTTGTATGATTGTGTGTCTTGTCCTGTATATATTGTCGTACGTCTTGTGTTATTTCATTATAGGTATGTGTCAGTGAGAGCATGTGCATGAAAGTTTGTATGATTGTGTGTTGTCCTGTATATATTGTCGTACGTCTTGTGTTATTTCACTATAGGTGTGTGTTAGTTAGAGCATGTGTATGAAAGTTTGTATGATTGTGTGTTGTCCTGTGTATATTGTCGTACGTCTTGTGTTATTTCATTTTATGTGTGTGTAAGTGAGAGCATGTGTATGAAAGTTTGTATGATTGTGTGTTGTCCTGTATATATTGTCGTACGTCTTATGTTATTTCACTATAGGTGTGTGTCAGCTAGAGCATGTGTATGAAAGTTTGTATGATTGTGTGTTGTCCTGTATATATTGTCGTACGTCTTGTGTTATTTCATTATATGTGTGTGTAAGTGAGAGCATGTGTATGAAAGTTTGTATGATTGTGTGTCTTGTCCTGTATATATTGTCGTACGTCTTATGTTATTTCATTATAGGTGAGTGTAAGTGAGAGCATGTGTATGAAAGTTTGTATGATTGTGTGTCATGTCCTGTATATATTGTCGTACGTCTTGTGTTATTTCATTATAGGTGTGTGTCAGTGAGAGCATGTTTATGATAGTTTGTATGATTGTGTGTCTTGTCCTGTATATATTGTCGTACGTCTTATGTTATTTCATTATAGGTGTGTGTCAGTTAGAGCATGTGTATGAAAGTTTGTATGATTGTGTGACATGTCCTGTATATATTGTCGTACGTCTTGTGTTATTTCATTATAGGTGTGTGTCAGTGAGAGCATGTTTATGATAGCTTGTATGATTGTGTGTCTTGTACTGTATATATTGTCGTACGTCTTATGTTATTTCATTATATGTGTGTGTAATTGAGAGCATGTGTATTAAAGTTTGTATGATTGTGTGTTGTCCTGTATATATTGTCGTACGTCTTAAGTTATTTCACTATAGGTGTGTGTCAGTGAGAGCATGTGTATGACAGTTTGTATGATTGTGTGTTGTCCTGTATATATTGTCGTACGTCTTAAGTTATTTCACTATAGGTGTGTGTAAGTGAGAGCATGTGTATGAAAGTTTGTATGATTGTGTGTCTTGTACTGTATATATTGTCGTACGTCTTGTGTTATTTCATTATAGGTGTGTTTCAGTGAAAGCATGTGTATGAAAGTTTGTATGTTTGTGTGTGTTGTCCTGTATATATTGTCATACGTCTTATGTTATTTCACTATAGGTGTGTGTCAGTTGGAGCATGTGTATGAAAGTTTGTATGATTGTGTGTTGTCCTGTATATATTGTCGTACGTCTTATGTTATTAAATTATAGGTGTGTGTCAGTGAGAGCATGTGCATGTAAGTTTGTATGATTGTGTGTTGTCCTGTATATATTGTCGTACGTCTTAAGTTATTTCACTATAGGTGTGTGTCAGTTAGAGCATGTGTATGACAGTTTGTATGATTGTGTGTCTTGTCCTGTATATATTGTCGTACCTCTTATGTTATTTCATTATATGTGTGTGTAAGTGAGAGCATGTGTATGAAAGTTTGTATGATTGTGTGTCTTGTACTGTATATATTGTCGTACGTCTTGTGTTATTTCATTATAGGTGTGTTTCAGTGAAAGCATGTGTATGAAAGTTTGTATGTTTGTGTGTGTTGTCCTGTATATATTGTCATACGTCTTATGTTATTTCACTATAGGTGTGTGTCAGTTGGAGCATGTGTATGAAAGTTTGTATGATTGTGTGTTGTCCTGTATATATTGTCGTACGTCTTATGTTATTAAATTATAGGTGTGTGTCAGTGAGAGCATGTGCATGTAAGTTTGTATGATTGTGTGTTGTACTGTATATATTGTCGTACGTCTTATGTTATTTCACTATAGGTGTGTGTCAGTTAGAGCATGTGTATGAAAGTTTGTATGATTGTGTGTCTTGTCCTGTATATATTGTCGTACGTCTTATGTTATTTCATTATAGGTGTGTGTCAGTGAGAGCATGCGTATGAAAGTTTGTATGATTGTGTGTCATGTCCTGTATATATTGACGTACATCTTGTGTTATTTCATTATAGGTGTGTGTCAGTGAGAGCATGTTTATGATAGTTTGTATGATTGTGTGTCTTGTACTGTATATATTGTCGTACGTCTTATGTTATTTCACTATAGGTGTGTGTCAGCTAGAGCATGTGTATGAAAGTTTGTATGATTGTGTGTTGTCCTGTATATATTGTCGTACGTCTTATGTTATTTCACTATAGGCGTGTGTCAGCTAGAGCATGTGTATGAAAGTTTGTATGATTGTGTGTTGTCCTGTATATATTGTCGTACGTCTTATGTTATTAAATTATAGGTGTGTGTCAGTGAGAGTATGTGCATGAAAGTTTGTATGATTGTGTGTTGTCCTGTATATATTGTCGTACGTCTTATGTTATTTCACTATAGGTGTGTGTCAGTTAGAGCATGTGTATGAAAGTTTGTATGATTGTATTTCTTGTCCTGTATATATTGTCGTACGTCTTATGTTATTTCATTATATGTGTGTGTAAGTGAGAGCATGTGTATGAAAGTTTGTATGATTGTGTGTCTTGTCCTGTATATTCTGTCGTACGTATTATGTTATTTCACTATAGGTGTGTGTCAGTTAGAGCATGTGTATGAAAGTTTGTATGATTGTGTGTTGTCCTGTATATATTGTCGTACGTCTTATGTTATTTCACTATAGGTGTGTGTCAGCTAGAGCATGTGTATGAAAGTTTGTATGATTGTGTGTTGTCCTGTATATATTGTCGTACGTCTTATGTTATTAAATTATAGGTGTGTGTCAGTGAGAGTATGTGCATGAAAGTTTGTATGATTGTGTGTTGTCCTGTATATATTGTCGTACGTCTTATGTTATTTCACTATAGGTGTGTGTCAGTTAGAGCATGTGTATGAAAGTTTGTATGATTGTGTGTCTTGTCCTGTATATATTGTCGTACGTCTTATGTTATTTCATTATATGTGTGTGTAAGTGAGAGCATGTGTATGAAAGTTTGTATGATAGTGTGTCTTGTCCTGTATATATTGTCGTACGTCTTATGTTATTTCATTATAGGTGTGTGTCAGTGAGAGCATGTGTATGAAAGTTTGTATGATTGTGTGTCATGTCCTGTATATATTGACGTACATCTTGTGTTATTTCATTATAGGTGTGTGTCAGTGAGAGCATGTTTATGATAGTTTGTATGATTGTGTTTCTTGTACTGTATATATTGTCGTACGTCTTATGTTATTTCATTATAGGTGTGTGTCAGCTAGAGCATGTGTATGAAAGTTTGTATGATTGTGTGTTGTCCTGTATATATTGTCGTACGTCTTATGTTATTTCACTATAGGTGTGTGTCAGCTAGAGCATGTGTATGAAAGTTTGTATGATTGTGTGTTGTCCTGTATATATTGTCGTACGTCTTTAATGTTATTTCATTGTAGGTGTGTGTCAGTGAAAACATTTGTATGAAAGTTTGTATGATTGTGTGTCTTGTCCTGTATATATTGTCGTGCGTCTTGTGTTATTTCATTATAGGTGTGTGTCAGTGAGAGCATGTGTATGAGCGTTTGTATGATTGTGTGTTGTCCTGTATATATTGTCGTACGTCTTATGTTATTTCACTATAGGTGTGTGTCAGTTAGAGCATGTGTATGAAAGTTTGTATGATTGTGTGTTGTCCTCTATATATTGTCGTGCGTCTTATGTTATTGAATTATATGTGTATGTCAGTGAGAGCATGTGTATGAAAGTTTGTATGATTGTGTGTCTTGTCCTGTATATATTGTCGTACATCTTATGTTATTTCATTATATGTGTGTGTCAGTTACATCATGTGTATGCAAGTTTGTATGATTGTGTGTTGTCCTGTATATATTGTTGTACGTCTTGTGTTATTTCATTATAGGTGTGTTTCAGTGAGAGCATGTGTATGAACGTTTGTATGATTGTGTGTTGTCCTGTATATATTGTCGTACGTCTTATGTTATTTCACTATAGGTGTGTGTCAGTTAGAGCATGTGTATGAAAGTTTGTATGATTGTGTGTCTTGTCCTGTATATATTGTCGTACGTCTTATGTTATTTCATAATAGGTGAGTGTAAGTGAGAGCATGTGTATGAAAGTTTGTATGATTGTGTGTCATGTCCTGTATATATTGTCGTACGTCTTGTGTTATTTCATTATAGGTGTGTGTCAGTGAGAGCATGTTTATGACAGTTTGTATGATTGTGTGTCTTGTCCTGTATATATTGTCGTACGTCTTGTGTTATTTCATTATAGGTGTGTGTCAGTGAGAGCATGTGCATGAAAGTTTGTATGATTGTGTGTTGTCCTGTATATATTGTCGTACGTCTTGTGTTATTTCACTATAGGTGTGTGTTAGTTAGAGCATGTGTATGAAAGTTTGTATGATTGTGTGTTGTCCTGTGTATATTGTCGTACGTCTTGTGTTATTTCATTTTATGTGTGTGTAAGTGAGAGCATGTGTATGAAAGTTTGTATGATTGTGTGTTGTCCTGTATATATTTTCGTACGTCTTATGTTATTTCACTATAGGTGTGTGTCAGCTAGAGCATGTGTATGAAAGTTTGTATGATTGTGTGTTGTCCTGTATATATTGTCGTACGTCTTGTGTTATTTCATTATATGTGTGTGTAAGTGAGAGCATGTGTATGAAAGTTTGTATGATTGTGTGTCTTGTCCTGTATATATTGTCGTACGTCTTATGTTATTTCATTATAGGTGAGTGTAAGTGAGAGCATGTGTATGAAAGTTTGTATGATTGTGTGTCATGTCCTGTATATATTGTCGTACGTCTTGTGTTATTTCATTATAGGTGTGTGTCAGTGAGAGCATGTTTATGATAGTTTGTATGATTGTGTGTCTTGTCCTGTATATATTGTCGTACGTCTTATGTTATTTCATTATAGGTGTGTGTCAGTTAGAGCATGTGTATGAAAGTTTGTATGATTGTGTGACATGTCCTGTATATATTGTCGTACGTCTTGTGTTATTTCATTATAGGTGTGTGTCAGTGAGAGCATGTTTATGATAGCTTGTATGATTGTGTGTCTTGTACTGTATATATTGTCGTACGTCTTATGTTATTTCATTATATGTGTGTGTAATTGAGAGCATGTGTATTAAAGTTTGTATGATTGTGTGTTGTCCTGTATATATTGTCGTACGTCTTAAGTTATTTCACTATAGGTGTGTGTCAGTTAGAGCATGTGTATGACAGTTTGTATGATTGTGTGTTGTCCTGTATATATTGTCGTACGTCTTAAGTTATTTCACTATAGGTGTGTGTCAGTTAGAGCATGTGTATGACAGTTTGTATGATTGTGTGTCTTGTCCTGTATATATTGTCGTACCTCTTATGTTATTTCATTATATGTGTGTGTAAGTGAGAGCATGTGTATGAAAGTTTGTATGATTGTGTGTCTTGTACTGTATATATTGTCGTACGTCTTGTGTTATTTCATTATAGGTGTGTTTCAGTGAAAGCATGTGTATGAAAGTTTGTATGTTTGTGTGTGTTGTCCTGTATATATTGTCATACGTCTTATGTTATTTCACTATAGGTGTGTGTCAGTTGGAGCATGTGTATGAAAGTTTGTATGATTGTGTGTTGTCCTGTATATATTGTCGTACGTCTTATGTTATTAAATTATAGGTGTGTGTCAGTGAGAGCATGTGCATGTAAGTTTGTATGATTGTGTGTTGTACTGTATATATTGTCGTACGTCTTATGTTATTTCACTATAGGTGTGTGTCAGTTAGAGCATGTGTATGAAAGTTTGTATGATTGTGTGTCTTGTCCTGTATATATTGTCGTACGTCTTATGTTATTTCATTATAGGTGTGTGTCAGTGAGAGCATGCGTATGAAAGTTTGTATGATTGTGTGTCATGTCCTGTATATATTGACGTACATCTTGTGTTATTTCATTATAGGTGTGTTCCAGTGAGAGCATGTTTATGATAGTTTGTATGATTGTGTGTCTTGTACTGTATATATTGTCGTACGTCTTATGTTATTTCACTATAGGTGTGTGTCAGCTAGAGCATGTGTATGAAAGTTTGTATGATTGTGTGTTGTCCTGTATATATTGTCGTACGTCTTATGTTATTTCACTATAGGTGTGTGTCAGCTAGAGCATATGTATGAAAGTTTGTATGATTGTGTGTTGTCCTGTATATATTGTCGTACGTCTTATGTTATTAAATTATAGGTGTGTGTCAGTGAGAGTATGTGCATGAAAGTTTGTATGATTGTGTGTTGTCCTGTATATATTGTCGTACGTCTTATGTTATTTCACTATAGGTGTGTGTCAGTTAGAGCATGTGTATGAAAGTTTGTATGATTGTATTTCTTGTCCTGTATATATTGTCGTACGTATTATGTTATTTCATTATATGTGTGTGTAAGTGAGAGCATGTGTATGAAAGTTTGTATGATTGTGTGTCTTGTCCTGTATATACTGTCGTACGTATTATGTTATTTCACTATAGGTGTGTGTCAGTTAGAGCATGTGTATGAAAGTTTGTATGATTGTGTGTTGTCCTGTATATATTGTCGTACGTCTTATGTTATTTCACTATAGGTGTGTGTCAGCTAGAGCATGTGTATGAAAGTTTGTATGATTGTGTGTTGTCCTGTATATATTGTCGTACGTCTTATGTTATTAAATTATAGGTGTGTGTCAGTGAGAGTATGTGCATGAAAGTTTGTATGATTGTGTGTTGTCCTGTATATATTGTCGTACGTCTTATGTTATTTCACTATAGGTGTGTGTCAGTTAGAGCATGTGTATGAAAGTTTGTATGATTGTGTGTCTTGTCCTGTATATATTGTCGTACGTCTTATGTTATTTCATTATATGTGTGTGTAAGTGAGAGCATGTGTATGAAAGTTTGTATGATTGTGTGTCTTGTCCTGTATATATTGTCGTACGTCTTATGTTATTTCATTATAGGTGTGTGTCAGTTAGAGCATGTGTATGAAAGTTTGTATGATTGTGTGACATGTCCTGTATATATTGTCGTACGTCTTGTGTTATTTCATTATAGGTGTGTGTCAGTGAGAGCATGTTTATGATAGTTTGTATGATTGTGTGTCTTGTACTGTATATATTGTCGTACGTCTTGTGTTATTTCATTATATGTGTGTGTAAGTGAGAGCATGTGTATTAAAGTTTGTATGATTGTGTGTTGTCCTGTATATATTGTCGTACGTCTTAAGTTATTTCACTATAGGTGTGTGTCAGTTAGAGCATGTGTATGACAGTTTGTATGATTGTGTGTTGTCCTGTATATATTGTCGTACGTCTTAAGTTATTTCACTATAGGTGTGTGTCAGTTAGAGCATGTGTATGATAGTTTGTATGATTGCGTGTCTTGTCCTGTATATATTGTCGTACCTCTTATGTTATTTCATTATATGTGTGTGTAAGTGAGGGCATGTGTATGAAAGTTTGTATGATTGTGTGTCTTGTACTGTATATATTGTCGTACGTCTTGTGTTATTTCATTATAGGTATGTGTCAGTGAAAGCATGTGTATGAAAGTTTGTATGTTTGTGTGTGTTGTCCTGTATATATTGTCATACGTCTTATGTTATTTCATTATAGGTGTGTGTCAGTTAGAGCATGTGTATGAAAGTTTGTATGCTTGTGTGTTGTCCTGTATATATTGTCGTACGTCTTATGTTATTAAATTATAGGTGTGTGTCAGTGAGAGCATGTGCATGAAAGTTTGTATGATTGTGTGTTGTCCTGTATATATTGTCGTACGTCTTATGTTATTTCACTATAGGTGTGTGTCAGTTAGAGCATGTGTATAAAAGTTTGTATGATTGTGTGTCTTGTCCTGTATATATTGTCGTACGTCTTATGTTATTTCATTATATGTGTGTGTAAGTGAGAGCATGTGTATGAAAGTTTGTATGATTGTGTGTCTTGTCCTGTATATACTGTCGTACGTCTTATGTTATTTCATTATAAGTGTGTGTAAGTGAGAGCATGTGTATGACAGTTTGTATGATTGTATGTCATGTCCTGTATATACTGTCGTACGTATTATGTTATTTCACTATAGGTGTGTGTCAGTTAGAGCATGTGTATGAAAGCTTGTATGATTGTGTGTTGTCCTGTATATATTGTCGTACGTCTTATGTTATTTCACTATAGGTGTGTGTCAGTTAGAGCATGTGTATGAAAGTTTGTATGATTGTGTGTCTTGTCCTGTATATATTGTCGTACGTCTTATGTTATTTCATTATATTTGTGTGTAAGTGAGAGCATGTGTATGAAAGTTTGTATGATAGTGTGTCTTGTCCTGTATATATTGTCGTACGTCTTATGTTATTTCATTATAGGTGTGTGTAAGTGAGAGCATGTGTATGAAAGTTTGTATGATTGTGTGTCATGTCCTGTATATATTGACGTACATCTTGTGTTATTTCATTATAGGTGTGTGTCAGTGAGAGCATGTTTATGATAGTTTGTATGATTGCGTTTCTTGTACTGTATATATTGTCGTACGTCTTATGTTATTTCACTATAGGTGTGTGTCAGCTAGAGCATGTGTATGAAAGTTTGTATGATTGTGTGTTGTCCTGTATATATTGTCGTACGTCTTATGTTATTAAATTATAGGTGTGTGTCAGTTAGAGCATGTGCATGAAAGTTTGTATGATTGTGTGTTGTCCTGTATATATTGTCGTACGTCTTATGTTATTTCACTATAGGTGTGTGTCAGTTAGAGCATGTGTATGAAAGTTTGTATGATTGTGTGTCTTGTCCTGTATATATTTTCGTACGTCTTATGTTATTTCATTATATGTGTGTGTAAGTGAGAGCATGTGTATGAAAGTTTGTATGATTGTGTGTCTTGTCCTGTATATATTGTCGTACGTCATATGTTATTTCATTATATGTGTGTGTAAGTGAGAGCATGTGTATGAAAGTTTGTATGATTGTGTGTCTTGCCCTGTATATATTGTCGTACGTCTTATGTTATTTCATTATAGGTGTGTGTAAGTGAGAGCATGCGTATGAAAGTTTGTATGATTGTGTGTCATGTCCTGTATATATTGACGTACGTCTTGTGTTATTTCATTATAGGTGTGTGTCAGTGAGAGCATGTGTATGAAAGTTTGGATGATTGTGTGTTGTCCTGTATATATTGTCGTACGTCTTATGTTATTTCATTATATGTGTGTCAGTGAGAGCATGTGCATGAACGTTTGTATGATTGTGTGTTGTCCTGTATATATTGTCGTACGTCTTATGTTATTTCACTATAGCTGTGTGTCAGTTAGAGCATGTGTATGAAAGTTTGTATGATTGTATGTTGTCCTGTATATATTGTCGTACGTCTTATGTTTTTTCACTATAGGTGTGTGTCAGCTAGAGCATGTGCATGAAAGTTTGTATGATTGTGTGTTGTCCTGTATATATTGTCGTACGTCTTATGTTATTTCACTATAGGTGTGTGTCAGTTAGAGCATGTGTATGAAAGTTTGTATGATTGTGTGTCTTGTCCTGTATATATTGTCGTACGTCTTATGTTATTTCATTATATTTGTGTGTAAGTGAGAGCATGTGTATGAAAGTTTGTATGATAGTGTGTCTTGTCCTGTATATATTGTCGTACGTCTTATGTTATTTCATTATAGGTGTGTGTAAGTGAGAGCATGTGTATGAAAGTTTGTATGATTGTGTGTCATGTCCTGTATATATTGACGTACATCTTGTGTTATTTCATTATAGGTGTGTGTCAGTGAGAGCATGTTTATGATAGTTTGTATGATTGCGTTTCTTGTACTGTATATATTGTCGTACGTCTTATGTTATTTCACTATAGGTGTGTGTCAGCTAGAGCATGTGTATGAAAGTTTGTATGATTGTGTGTTGTCCTGTATATATTGTCGTACGTCTTATGTTATTTCACTATAGGTGTGTGTCAGCTAGAGCATGTGTATGAAAGTTTGTATGATTGTGTGTTGTCCTGTATATATTGTCGTACGTCTTATGTTATTAAATTATAGGTGTGTGTCAGTTAGAGCATGTGCATGAAAGTTTGTATGATTGTGTGTTGTCCTGTATATATTGTCGTACGTCTTATGTTATTTCACTATAGGTGTGTGTCAGTTAGAGCATGTGTATGAAAGTTTGTATGATTGTGTGTCTTGTCCTGTATATATTTTCGTACGTCTTATGTTATTTCATTATATGTGTGTGTAAGTGAGAGCATGTGTATGAAAGTTTGTATGATTGTGTGTCTTGTCCTGTATATATTGTCGTACGTCATATGTTATTTCATTATATGTGTGTGTAAGTGAGAGCATGTGTATGAAAGTTTGTATGATTGTGTGTCTTGCCCTGTATATATTGTCGTACGTCTTATGTTATTTCATTATAGGTGTGTGTAAGTGAGAGCATGCGTATGAAAGTTTGTATGATTGTGTGTCATGTCCTGTATATATTGACGTACGTCTTGTGTTATTTCATTATAGGTGTGTGTCAGTGAGAGCATGTGTATGAAAGTTTGGATGATTGTGTGTTGTCCTGTATATATTGTCGTACGTCTTATGTTATTTCATTATATGTGTGTCAGTGAGAGCATGTGCATGAACGTTTGTATGATTGTGTGTTGTCCTGTATATATTGTCGTACGTCTTATGTTATTTCACTATAGCTGTGTGTCAGTTAGAGCATGTGTATGAAAGTTTGTATGATTGTATGTTGTCCTGTATATATTGTCGTACGTCTTATGTTTTTTCACTATAGGTGTGTGTCAGCTAGAGCATGTGCATGAAAGTTTGTATGATTGTGTGTTGTCCTGTATATATTGTCGTACGTCTTATGTTATTTCACTATAGGTGTGTGTCAGTTAGAGCATGTGTATTAAAGTTTGTATGATTGTGTGTTGTCCTGTATATATTGTCGTACGTCTTGTGTTATTTCATTATAGGTGTGTGTCAGTTAGAGCATGTGTATGAAAGTTTGTATGATTGTATGTTGTCCTGTATATATTGTCGTACGTCTTATGTTTTTTCACTATAGGTGTGTGTCAGCTAGAGCATGTGCATGAAAGTTTGTATGATTGTGTGTTGTCCTGTATATATTGTCGTACGTCTTATGTTATTTCACTATAGGTGTGTGTCAGTTAGAGCATGTGTATGAAAGTTTGTATGATTGTGTGTTGTCCTGTATATATTGTCGTACGTCTTATGTTATTTCACTATAGGTGTGTGTCAGCTAGACCATGTGTATGAAAGTTTGTATGATTGTGTGTTGTCCTGTATATATTGTCGTACGTCTTATGTTATTAAATTATAGGTGTGTGTCAGTTAGAGCATGTGCATGAAAGTTTGTATGATTGTGTGTTGTCCTGTATATATTGTCGTACGTCTTATGTTATTTCACAATAGGTGTGTGTCAATTAGAGCATGTGTATGAAAGTTTGTATGATAGTGTGTCTTGTCCTGTATATATTGTCGTACGTCTTATGTTATTTCATTATAGGTGTGTGTAAGTGAGAGCATGTGTATGAAAGTTTGTATGATTGTGTGTCATGTCCTGTATATATTGTCGTACGTCTTGTGTTATTTCATTATAGGTGTGTGTCAGTGAGAGCATGTTTATGATAGTTTGTATGATTGTGTGTCTTGTACTGTATATATAGTCGTACGTCTTATGTTATTTCATTATATGTGTGTGTCAGTGAGAGCATGTGTATGAAAGTTTGTATGATTGTGTGTTGTCCTGTATATATTGTAGTACGTCTTATGTTATTTCACTATAGGTGTGTGTCAGTTAGAGCATGTGTATGACAGTTTGTATGATTGTGTGTCTTGTCCTGTATATATTGTCGTACCTCTTATGTTATTTCATTATATGTGTGTGTAAGTGAGAGCATGTGTATGAAAGTTTGTATGATTGTGTGTCTTGTACTGTATATATTGTCGTACGTCTTGTGTTATTTCATTATAGGTGTGTTTCAGTGAAAGCATGTGTATGAAAGTTTGTATGTTTGTGTGTGTTGTCCTGTATATATTGTCATACGTCTTATGTTATTTCACTATAGGTGTGTGTCAGTTGGAGCATGTGTATGAAAGTTTGTATGATTGTGTGTTGTCCTGTATATATTGTCGTACGTCTTATGTTATTAAATTATAGGTGTGTGTCAGTTAGAGCATGTGCATGAAAGTTTGTATGATTGTGTGTTGTCCTGTATATATTGTCGTACGTCTTATGTTATTTCACTATAGGTGTGTGTCAGTTAGAGCATGTGTATGAAAGTTTGTATGATTGTGTGTCTTGTCCTGTATATATTTTCGTACGTCTTATGTTATTTCATTATATGTGTGTGTAAGTGAGAGCATGTGTATGAAAGTTTGTATGATTGTGTGTCTTGTCCTGTATATATTGTCGTACGTCATATGTTATTTCATTATATGTGTGTGTAAGTGAGAGCATGTGTATGAAAGTTTGTATGATTGTGTGTCTTGCCCTGTATATATTGTCGTACGTCTTATGTTATTTCATTATAGGTGTGTGTAAGTGAGAGCATGCGTATGAAAGTTTGTATGATTGTGTGTCATGTCCTGTATATATTGACGTACGTCTTGTGTTATTTCATTATAGGTGTGTGTCAGTGAGAGCATGTGTATGAAAGTTTGGATGATTGTGTGTTGTCCTGTATATATTGTCGTACGTCTTATGTTATTTCATTATATGTGTGTCAGTGAGAGCATGTGCATGAACGTTTGTATGATTGTGTGTTGTCCTGTATATATTGTCGTACGTCTTATGTTATTTCACTATAGCTGTGTGTCAGTTAGAGCATGTGTATGAAAGTTTGTATGATTGTATGTTGTCCTGTATATATTGTCGTACGTCTTATGTTTTTTCACTATAGGTGTGTGTCAGCTAGAGCATGTGCATGAAAGTTTGTATGATTGTGTGTTGTCCTGTATATATTGTCGTACGTCTTATGTTATTTCACTATAGGTGTGTGTCAGTTAGAGCATGTGTATTAAAGTTTGTATGATTGTGTGTTGTCCTGTATATATTGTCGTACGTCTTGTGTTATTTCATTATAGGTGTGTGTCAGTTAGAGCATGTGTATGAAAGTTTGTATGATTGTATGTTGTCCTGTATATATTGTCGTACGTCTTATGTTTTTTCACTATAGGTGTGTGTCAGCTAGAGCATGTGCATGAAAGTTTGTATGATTGTGTGTTGTCCTGTATATATTGTCGTACGTCTTATGTTATTTCACTATAGGTGTGTGTCAGTTAGAGCATGTGTATGAAAGTTTGTATGATTGTGTGTTGTCCTGTATATATTGTCGTACGTCTTATGTTATTTCACTATAGGTGTGTGTCAGCTAGACCATGTGTATGAAAGTTTGTATGATTGTGTGTTGTCCTGTATATATTGTCGTACGTCTTATGTTATTTCACAATAGGTGTGTGTCAATTAGAGCATGTGTATGAAAGTTTGTATGATTGTGTGTCTTGTCCTGTATATATTGTCGTACGTCTTATGTTATTTCATTATAGGTGTGTGTAAGTGAGAGCATGTGTATGAAAGTTTGTATGATTGTGTGTCATGTCCTGTATATATTGTCGTACGTCTTGTGTTATTTCATTATAGGTGTGTGTCAGTGAGAGCATGTTTATGATAGTTTGTATGATTGTGTGTCTTGTACTGTATATATAGTCGTACGTCTTATGTTATTTCATTATATGTGTGTGTCAGTGAGAGCATGTGTATGAAAGTTTGTATGATTGTGTGTTGTCCTGTATATATTGTAGTACGTCTTATGTTATTTCACTATAGGTGTGTGTCAGTTAGAGCATGTGTATGACAGTTTGTATGATTGTGTGTCTTGTCCTGTATATATTGTCGTACCTCTTATGTTATTTCATTATATGTGTGTGTAAGTGAGAGCATGTGTATGAAAGTTTGTATGATTGTGTGTCTTGTACTGTATATATTGTCGTACGTCTTGTGTTATTTCATTATAGGTGTGTGTCAGTGAGAGCATGTGTATGAACGTTTGTATGATTGTGTGTGTTGTCCTGTATATATTGTCGTACGCCTTATGTTATTCAATTACAGGTGTGTGCCAGTGAGAGCATGTGTATGAAAGTTTGCATGATTGTGTGTGTTGTCCTGTATATGTTGTCGTACGTCTTTAATGGTATTTCATTATAGGTGTGTGTCAGTGAGAACATTTGTATGAAAGTTTGTATGATTGTGTGTGTTGTCCTGTATATATTGTCATACGTCTTATGTTATTTCACTATAGGTGTGTGTCAGTTAGAGCATGTGTATGAAAGTTTGTATGATTGTGTGTTGTCCTATATATATTGTCGTACGTCTTTATTGTTATTTCATTGTAGGTGTGTGTCAGTGAGAACATTTGTATGAAAGTTTGTATGATTGTGTGTCTTGTCCTGTATATATTGTCGTACGTCTTGTGTTATTTCATTATAGGTGTGTGTTAGTGAGAGCATTTGTATGAGCGTTTGTATGATTGTGTGTTGTCCTGTATATATTGTCGTACGTCTTATGGTATTTCACTATAGGTGTGTGTCAGTTAGAGCATGTGTATTAAAGTTTGTATGATTGTGTGTCTTGTCCTGTATATATTGTCGTACGTCTTATGTTATTTCATTATATGTGTGTGTCAGTTAGATCATGTGTATGAAAGTTTGTATGATTGTGTGTTGTCCTGTATATATTGTCGTACGTCTTATGTTATTCAATTATAGGTGTGTGTCAGTGAGAACATTTGTATGAAAGTTTGTATGATTGTGTGTCTTGTCCTGTATATATTGTCGTACGTCTTGTGTTATTTCATTATAGGTGTGTGTCAGTGAGAGCATGTGTATGAACGTTTGTATGATTGTGTGTTGTCCTGTATATATTGTCGTACGTCTTATGTTATTTCACTATAGGTGTGTGTCAGTTAGAGCATGTGTATGAAAGTTTGTATGATTGTATGTTGTCCTGTATATATTGTCGTATGTCTTATGTTTTTTCACTATAGGTGTGTGTGAGCTAGAGCACGTGTATGAAAGTTTGTATGATTGTGTGTTGTCCAGTATATATTGTCGTACGTCTTATGTTATTAAATTATAGGTGTGTGTCAGTGACAGTATGTGCATGAAAGTTTGTATGATTGCGTGTTGTCCTGTATATATTGTCGTACGTCTTATGTTATTTCACTATAGGTGTGTGTCAGTTAGAGCATGTGTATGAAAGTTTGTATGATTGTGTGTCTTGTCCTGTATATATTGTCGTACGTCTTATGTTATTTCATTATATGTGTGTGTAAGTGAGAGCATGTGTATGAAAGTTTGTATGATTGTGTGTTGTCCTCTATATATTGTCGTACGTCTTATGTTATTTCACTATAGGTGTGTGTCAGCTAGAGCATGTGCATGAAAGTTTGTATGATTGTGTCTTGTCCTCTATATATTGTCGTACCTCTTATGTTATTAAATTATAGGTGTTTGTCAGTTAGAGCATGTGCATGAAAGTTTTTATGATTGTGTGTTGTCCTGTATATATTGTCGTACGTCTTATGTTATTTCACTATAGGTGTGTGTCAGTTAGAGCATGTGTATGAAAGTTTGTATGATTGTATGTTGTCCTGTATATATTGTCGTACGTCTTATGTTTTGTCACTATAGGTGTGTGTCAGCTAGAGCATGTGCATGAAAGTTTGTATGATTGTGTGTTGTCCTGTATATATTGTCGTACCTCTTATGTTATTAAATTATAGGTGTGTGTCAGTTAGAGCATGTGCATGAAAGTTTGTATGATTGTGTGTTGTCCTGTATATATTGTCATACGTCTTATGTTATTTCACTATAGGTGTGTGTCAGTTAGAGCATGTGTATGAAAGTTTGTATGATTGTGTGTTGTCCTGTATATATTGTCGTACGTCTTATGTTATTTCACTATAGGTGTGTGTCAGCTAGACCATGTGTATGAAAGTTTGTATGATTGTGTGTTGTCCTGTATATATTGTCGTACGTCTTATGTTATTAAATTATAGGTGTGTCTCAGTTAGAGCATGTGCGTGAAAGTTTGTATGATTGTGTGTTGTCCTGTATATATTGTCGTACGTCTTATGTTATTTCACAATAGCTGTGTGTCAGTTAGAGCATGTGTATGCAAGTTTGTATGATTGTCTGTCTTGTCCTGCATATATTGTCGTACGTCTTATGTTATTTTATTATAGGTGTGTGTAAGTGAGAGCATGTGTATGAAAGTTTGTATGATTGTGTGTCATGTCCTGTATATATTGTCGTACGTCTTGTGTTATTTCATTATAGGTGTGTGTCAGTGAGAGCATGTTTATGATAGTTTGTATGATTGTGTGTCTTGTACTGTATATATTGTCGTACGTCTTATGTTATTTCATTATAGGTGTGTGTAAGTGAGAGTATGTATATGAAAGTTTGTATGATTGTGTGTCATGTCCTGTATATATTGTCGTACGTCTTGTGTTATTTCATTATAGGTGTGTGTCAGTGAGAGCATGTTTATGATAGTTTGTATGATTGTGTGTCTTGTACTGTATATATTGTCGTACGTCTTATGTTATTTCATTATATGTGTGTGTCAGTGAGAGCATGTGTATGAAAGTTTGTATGATTGTGTGTCTTGTCCTGTATATATTGTCGTACGTCTTATGTTATTTCATTATAGGTGTGTGTCAGTGAGAGCATGTGTATGAAAGTTTGTATGTTTGTGTGTTGTCCTGTATATATTGTCGTACGTCTTATGTTATTTCATTATATGTGTGTGTCAGTGAGAGCATGTGTATGAAAGTTTGTATGATTGTGTGTTGTCCTGTATATATTGTCGTACGTCTTATGTTATTTCACTATAGGTGTGTGTCAGTTAGAGCATGTGTATGACAGTTTGTATGATTGTGTGTCTTGTCCTGTATATATTGTCGTACTTCTTATGTTATTTCATTATATGTGTGTGTAAGTGAGAGCATGTGTATGAAAGTTTGTATGATTGTGTGTCTTGTACTGTATATATTGTCGTACGTCTTGTGTTATTTCATTATAGGTGTGTGTCAGTGAGAGCATGTGCATGAACGTTTGTATGATTGTGTGTGTTGTCCTGTATATATTGTCGTACGCCTTATGTTATTCAATTATAGGTGTGTGCCAGTGAGAGCATGTGTATGAAAGTTTGCATGATTGTGTGTGTTGTCCTGTATATGTTGTCGTACGTCTTTAATGTTATTTCATTATAGGTGTGTGTCAGTGAGAACATTTGTATGAAAGTTTGTATGATTGTGTGTGTTGTCCTGTATATATTGTCATACGTCTTATGTTATTTCACTATAGGTGTGTGTCAGTTAGAGCATGTGTATGAAAGTTTGTATGATTGTGTGTTGTCCTGTATATATTGTCGTACGTCTTTAATGTTATTTCATTGTAGGTGTGTGTCAGGGAGAACATTTGTATGAACGTTTGTATGATTGTGTGTCTTGTACTGTATATATTGTCGTACGTCTTGTGTTATTTCAGTATAGGTGTGTGTCAGTGAGAGCATGTGTATGAGCGTTTGTATGATTGTGTGTTGTCCTGTATATATTGTCGTACGTCTTATGGTATTTCACTATAGGTGTGTGTTTGTTAGAGCATGTGTATGAAAGTTTGTATGATTGTGTGTTGTACTCTATATATTGTCGTACGTCTTATGTTATTGAATTATATGTGTGTGTCAGTGAGAGCATGTGTATGAAAGTTTGTATGATTTTGTGTTGTCCTGTATATATTGTCGTACGTCTTATGTTATTTCACTATAGGTGTGTGTAAGTTAGAGCATGTGTATTAAAGTTTGTATGATTGTGTGTCTTGTCCTGTATATATTGTCGTACGTCTTATGTTATTTCATTATATGTGTGTGTCAGTTAGATCATGTGTATGAAAGTTTGTATGATTGTGTGTTGTCCTGTATATATTGTCGTACGTCTTATGTTATTCAATTATAGTTGTGTGTCAGTGAGAACATTTGTATGAAAGTTTGTATGATTGTTTGTCATGTCCTGTATATATTGTCGTACGTCTTGTGTTATTTCATTATAGGTGTGTGTCAGTGAGAGCATGTGTATGAACGTTTGTATGATTGTGTGTTGTCCTGTATATATTGTCGTACGTCTTATGTTATTTCACTATAGGTGTGTGTCAGTTAGAGCATGTGTATGAAAGTTTGTATGATTGTATGTTGTCCTGTATATATTGTCGTACGTCTTATGTTATTTCACTATAGGTGTGTGTCAGTTAGAGCATGTGTATGAAAGTTTGTATGATTGTGTGTTGTCCTGTATATATTGTCGTACGTCTTATGTTATTAAATTATAGGTGTGTGTCAGTGAGAGCATGTGCATGAAAGTTTGTATGATTGTGTGTTGTCCTGTATATATTGTCGTACGTCTTATGTTATTTCACTATAGGTGTGTGTCAGTTAGAGCATGTGTATGAAAGTTTGTATGATTGTGTGTCTTGTCCTGTATATATTGTCGTACGTCTTATGTTATTTCATTATATGTGTGTGTAAGTGAGAGCATGTGTATGAAAGTTTGTATGATTGTGTGTCTTGACCTGTATATATTGTCGTACGTCTTATGTTATTTCATTATATGTGTGTGTAAGTGAGAGCATGTGTATGAAAGTTTGTATGATTGTGTGTCTTGTCCTGTATATATTGTCGTACGTCTTATGTTATTTCATTATATGTGTGTGTAAGTGAGAGCATGTGTATGAAAGTTTGTATGATTGTGTGTCTTGTCCTGTATATATTGTCTTACGTCTTATGTTATTTTATTATATGTGTGTGTAAGTGAGAGCATGTGTATGAAAGTTTGTATGATTGTGTGTCTTGTCCTGTATATATTGTCGTACGTCTTATGTTATTTCATTATAGGTGTGTGTAAGTGAGAGCATGTGTATGAAAGTTTGTATGATTGTGTGTCATGTCCTGTATATATTGACGTACGTCTTGTGTTATTTCATTATATGTGTGCGTCAGTGAGAGCATGTTTATGATAGTTTGTATGATTGTGTGTCTTGTACTGTATATATTGTCGTAGGTCTTATGTTATTTCATTATATGTGTGTGTCAGTGAGAGCATGTGTATGAAAGTTTGTATGATTGTGTGTTGTCCTGTATATATTGTCGTACGTCTTGTGTTATTTCACTATAGGTGTGTGTCAGTTAGAGCATGTGTATGAAAGTTTGTATGATTGTATGTTGTCCTGTATATATTGTCGTACGTCTTATGTTATTTCACTATAGGTCTGTGTCAGCTAGAGCATGTGTATGAAAGTTTGTATGATTGTGTGTTGTGCTGTATATATTGTCGTACGTCTTATGTTATTAAATTATAGGTGTGTGTCAGTTAGAGCATGTGCATGAACGTTTGTATGATTGTGTGTTGTCCTGTATATATTGTCGTACGTCTTATGTTATTTCACTATAGGTGTGTGTCAGCTAGAGCATGTGTATGAAAGTTTGTATGATTGTGTGTTGTCCTGTATATATTGTCGTACGTCTTATGTTATTAAATTATAGGTGTGTGTCAGTTAGAGCATGTGTATGAAAGTTTGTATGATTGTGTGTTGTCCTGTATATATTGTCGTACGTCTTATATTATTTCACTATAGGTGTGTGTCAGCTAGAGCATGTGTATGAAAGTTTGTATGATTGTGTGTTGTCCTGTATATCTTGTCGTACGTCTTATGTTATTAAATTATAGGTGTGTGTCAGTGTGAGCATATGCATGAAAGTTTGTATGATTGTGTGCTGTCCTGTATATATTGTCGTACGTCTTATGTTATTTCACTATAGGTGTGTGTCAGTTAGAGCATGTGCATGAAAGTTTGTATGATTGTGTGTCTTGTCCAGTATATATTGTCGTATGTCTTATGTTATTTCATTATATGTGTGTGTAAGTGAGAGCATGTGTATGAAAGTTTATATGATTGTGTGTCTTGTCCTGTATATATTGTCGTACCTCTTATGTTATTTCATTATAGGTGTGGGTAAGTGAGAGCATGTGTATGAAAGTTTGTATGATTGTGTGTCATGTCCTGTATATATTGACGTACGTCTTGTGTTATTTCATTATAGGTGTGTGTCAGTGAGAGCATGTTTATGATAGTTTGTATGATTGTGTGTCTTGTACTGTATATATTGTCGTACGTCTTATGTTATTTCATTATATGTGTGTGTCAGTGAGAGCATGTGTATGAAAGTTTGTATGATTGTGTGTTGTCCTGTATATATTGTCGTACGTCTTATGTTATTTCATTATATGTGTGTGTCAGTGAGAGCATGTGTATGAAAGTTTGTATGATTGTGTGTTGTCCTGTATATATTGTCGTATGTCTTATGTTATTTCACTATAGGTGTGTGTCAGCTAGAGGATGTGTATTAAAGTTTGTATGATTGTGTGTTGTCCTGTATATATTGTCGTACGTCTTATGTTATTAAATTATAGGTGTGTGTCAGCTAGAGGATGTGTATTAAAGTTTGTATGATTGTGTGTTGTACTGTATATATTGTCGTACGTCTTATGTTATTTCACTATAGGTGTGTGTCAGCTAGAGCATGTCTATGAAAGTTTGTATGATTGTCTGTTGTCCTGTATATATTGTCGTACGTCTTATATTATTAAATTATAGGTGTGTGTCAGTTAGAGCATGTGCATGAAAGTTTGTATGATTGTGTGTTGTCCTGTATATATTGTCGTACGTCTTATGTTATTTCACTATAGGTGTGTGTCAGCTAGAGCATATGTATGAAAGTTTGTATCATTGTGTGTTGTCCTGTATATATTGTCGTACGTCTTATGTTATTAAATTATAGGTGTGTGTCAGTTAGAGCACGTGTATGAAAGTTTGTATGATTGTGTGTTGTCCTGTATATATTGTCGTACGTCTTATATTATTTCACTACAGGTGTGTGTCAGCTAGAGCATGTGTATGAAAGTTTGTATGATTGTGTGTTGTCCTGTATATATTGTCGTACGTCTTATGTTATTAAATTATAGGTGTGTGTCAGTGTGAGCATATGCATGAAAGTTTGTATGATTGTGTGTTGTCCTGTATATATTGTCGTACGTCTTATTTTATTTCACTATAGGTGTGTGTCAGTTAGAGCATGTGTATGAAAGTTTGTATGATTGTGTGTCTTGTCCTGTATATATTGTCGTATGTCTTATGTTATTTCATTATATGTGTGTGTAAGTGAGAGCATGTGTATGAAAGTTTGCATGATTGTGTGTCTTGTCCTGTATATATTGTCGTACCCCTTATGTTATTTCATTATAGGTGTGGGTAAGTGAGAGCATGTGTATGAAAGTTTGTATAATTGTGTGTCATGTCCTGTATATATTGACGTACGTCTTGTGTTATTTCATTATAGGTGTGTGTCAGTGAGAGCATGTTTAGGATAGTTTGTATGATTGTGTGTCTTGTCCTGTATATATTGTCGTACGTCTTATGTTATTAAATTATAGGTGTGTGTCAGCTAGAGGATGTTTATTAAAGTTTGTATGATTGTGTGTTGTACTGTATATATTGTCGTACGTCTTATGTTATTTCACTATAGGTGTGTGTCAGCTAGAGCATGTCTATGAAAGTTTGTATGATTGTGTGTTGTCCTGTATATATTGTCGTACGTCTTATGTTATTTCATTATATGTGTGTGTCAGTGAGAGCATGTGTATGAAAGTTTGTATGATTGTGTGTTGTCCTGTATATATTGTCGTACGTCTCATGTTATTTCACTATAGGTGTGTGTCAGTTAGAGCATGTGTATGACAGTTTGTATGATTGTGTGTCTTGTCCTGTATATATTGTCGTACTTCTTATGTTATTTCATTATATGTGTGTGTAAGTGAGAGCATGTGTATGAAAGTTTGTATGATTGTGTGTCTTGTACTGTATATATTGTCGTACGTCTTGTGTTATTTCATTATAGGTGTGTGTCAGTGAGAGCATGTGTATGAACGTTTGTATGATTGTGTGTGTTGTCCTGTATATATTGTCGTACGCCTTATGTTATTCAATTATAGGTGTGTGCCAGTGAGAGCATGTGTATGAAAGTTTGCATGATTGTGTGTGTTGTCCTGTATATGTTGTCGTACGTCTTTAATGTTATTTCATTATAGGTGTGTGTCAGTGAGAACATTTGTATGAAAGTTTGTATGATTGTGTGTGTTGTCCTGTATATATTGTCATACGTCTTATGTTATTTCACTATAGGTGTGTGTCAGTTAGAGCATGTGTATGAAAGTTTGTATGATTGTGTGTTGTCCTGTATATATTGTCGTACGTCTTTAATGTTATTTCATTGTAGGTGTGTGTCAGGGAGTATATTTGTATGAACGTTTGTATGATTGTGTGTCTTGTACTGTATATATTGTCGTACGTCTTGTGTTATTTCATTATAGGTGTGTGTCAGTGAGAGCATGTGTATGAGCGTTTGTATGATTGTGTGTTGTCCTGTATATATTGTCGTACGTCTTATGGTATTTCACTATAGGTGTGTGTTTGTTAGAGCATGTGTATGAAAGTTTGTATGATTGTGTGTTGTACTCTATATATTGTCGTACGTCTTATGTTATTGAATTATAGGTGTGTGTCAGTGAGAGCATGTGTATGAAAGTTTGTATGATTTTGTGTTGTCCTGTATATATTGTCGTACGTCTTATGTTATTTCACTATAGGTGTGTGTCAGTTAGAGCATGTGTATTAAAGTTTGTATGATTGTGTGTCTTGTCCTGTATATATTGTCGTACGTCTTATGTTATTTCATTATATGTGTGTTTCAGTTAGATCATGTGTATGAAAGTTTGTATGATTGTGTGTGTTGTCCTGTATATATTGTCGTACGTCTTATGTTATTCAATTATAGTTGTGTGTCAGTGAGAACATTTGTATGAAAGTTTGTATGATTGTTTGTCATGTCCTGTATATATTGTCGTACGTCTTGTGTTATTTCATTATAGGTGTGTGTCAGCTAGAGCATATGTATGAACGTTTGTATGATTGTGTGTTGTCCTGTATATATTGTCGTACGTCTTATGTTATTTCACTATAGGTGTGTGTCAGTTAGAGCATGTGTATGAAAGTTTGTATGATTGTATGTTGTCCTGTATATATTGTCGTACGTCTTATGTTATTTCACTATAGGTGTGTGTAAGTGAGAGCATGTGTATGAAAGTTTGCATGATTGTGTGTCTTGTCCTGTATATATTGTCGTACCCCTTATGTTATTTCATTATAGGTGTGGGTAAGTGAGAGCATGTGTATGAAAGTTTGTATAATTGTGTGTCATGTCCTGTATATATTGACGTACGTCTTGTGTTATTTCATTATAGGTGTGTGTCAGTGAGAGCATGTTTAGGATAGTTTGTATGATTGTGTGTCTTGTCCTGTATATATTGTCGTACGTCTTATGTTATTAAATTATAGGTGTGTGTCAGCTAGAGGATGTTTATTAAAGTTTGTATGATTGTGTGTTGTACTGTATATATTGTCGTACGTCTTATGTTATTTCACTATAGGTGTGTGTCAGCTAGAGCATGTCTATGAAAGTTTGTATGATTGTGTGTTGTCCTGTATATATTGTCGTACGTCTTATGTTATTTCATTATATGTGTGTGTCAGTGAGAGCATGTGTATGAAAGTTTGTATGATTGTGTGTTGTCCTGTATATATTGTCGTACGTCTCATGTTATTTCACTATAGGTGTGTGTCAGTTAGAGCATGTGTATGACAGTTTGTATGATTGTGTGTCTTGTCCTGTATATATTGTCGTACTTCTTATGTTATTTCATTATATGTGTGTGTAAGTGAGAGCATGTGTATGAAAGTTTGTATGATTGTGTGTCTTGTACTGTATATATTGTCGTACGTCTTGTGTTATTTCATTATAGGTGTGTGTCAGTGAGAGCATGTGTATGAACGTTTGTATGATTGTGTGTGTTGTCCTGTATATATTGTCGTACGCCTTATGTTATTCAATTATAGGTGTGTGCCAGTGAGAGCATGTGTATGAAAGTTTGCATGATTGTGTGTGTTGTCCTGTATATGTTGTCGTACGTCTTTAATGTTATTTCATTATAGGTGTGTGTCAGTGAGAACATTTGTATGAAAGTTTGTATGATTGTGTGTGTTGTCCTGTATATATTGTCATACGTCTTATGTTATTTCACTATAGGTGTGTGTCAGTTAGAGCATGTGTATGAAAGTTTGTATGATTGTGTGTTGTCCTGTATATATTGTCGTACGTCTTTAATGTTATTTCATTGTAGGTGTGTGTCAGGGAGTATATTTGTATGAACGTTTGTATGATTGTGTGTCTTGTACTGTATATATTGTCGTACGTCTTGTGTTATTTCATTATAGGTGTGTGTCAGTGAGAGCATGTGTATGAGCGTTTGTATGATTGTGTGTTGTCCTGTATATATTGTCGTACGTCTTATGGTATTTCACTATAGGTGTGTGTTTGTTAGAGCATGTGTATGAAAGTTTGTATGATTGTGTGTTGTACTCTATATATTGTCGTACGTCTTATGTTATTGAATTATAGGTGTGTGTCAGTGAGAGCATGTGTATGAAAGTTTGTATGATTTTGTGTTGTCCTGTATATATTGTCGTACGTCTTATGTTATTTCACTATAGGTGTGTGTCAGTTAGAGCATGTGTATTAAAGTTTGTATGATTGTGTGTCTTGTCCTGTATATATTGTCGTACGTCTTATGTTATTTCATTATATGTGTGTTTCAGTTAGATCATGTGTATGAAAGTTTGTATGATTGTGTGTGTTGTCCTGTATATATTGTCGTACGTCTTATGTTATTCAATTATAGTTGTGTGTCAGTGAGAACATTTGTATGAAAGTTTGTATGATTGTTTGTCATGTCCTGTATATATTGTCGTACGTCTTGTGTTATTTCATTATAGGTGTGTGTCAGCTAGAGCATATGTATGAACGTTTGTATGATTGTGTGTTGTCCTGTATATATTGTCGTACGTCTTATGTTATTTCACTATAGGTGTGTGTCAGTTAGAGCATGTGTATGAAAGTTTGTATGATTGTATGTTGTCCTGTATATATTGTCGTACGTCTTATGTTATTTCACTATAGGTGTGTGTCAGTTAGAGCATGTGTATGAAAGTTTGTATGATTGTGTGTTGTCCTGTATATATTGTCGTACGTCTTATGTTATTAAATTATAGGTGTGTGTCAGTGAGAGCATGTGCATGAAAGTTTGTATGATTGTGTGTTGTCCTGTATATATTGTCGTACGTCTTATGTTATTTCACTATAGGTGTGTGTCAGTTAGAGCATGTGTATGAAAGTTTGTATGATTGTGTGTCTTGTCCTGTATATATTGTCGTCCGTCTTATGTTATTTCATTATATGTGTGTGTAAGTGAGAGCATGTGTATGAAAGTTTGTATGATTGTGTGTCTTGACCTGTATATATTGTCGTACGTCTTATGTTATTTCATTATATGTGTGTGTAAGTGAGAGCATGTGTATGAAAGTTTGTATGATTGTGTGTCTTGTCCTGTATATATTGTCGTACGTCTTATGTTATTTCATTATATGTGTGTGTAAGTGAGAGCATGTGTATGAAAGTTTGTATGATTGTGTGTCTTGTCCTGTATATATTGTCTTACGTCTTATGTTATTTTATTATGTGTGTGTAAGTGAGAGCATGTGTATGAAAGTTTGTATGATTGTGTGTCTTGTCCTGTATATATTGTCGTACGTCTTATGTTATTTCATTATAGGTGTGTGTAAGTGAGAGCATGTGTATGAAAGTTTGTATGATTGTGTGTCATGTCCTGTATATATTGACGTACGTCTTGTGTTATTTCATTATATGTGTGCGTCAGTGAGAGCATGTTTATGATAGTTTGTATGATTGTGTGTCTTCTACTGTATATATTGTCGTAGGTCTTATGTTATTTCATTATATGTGTGTGTCAGTGAGAGCATGTGTATGAAAGTTTGTATGATTGTGTGTTGTCCTGTATATATTGTCGTACGTCTTGTGTTATTTCACTATAGGTGTGTGTCAGTTAGAGCATGTGTATGAAAGTTTGTATGATTGTATGTTGTCCTGTATATATTGTCGTACGTCTTATGTTATTTCACTATAGGTCTGTGTCAGCTAGAGCATGTGTATGAAAGTTTGTATGATTGTGTGTTGTGCTGTATATATTGTCGTACGTCTTATGTTATTAAATTATAGGTGTGTGTCAGTTAGAGCATGTGCATGAACGTTTGTATGATTGTGTGTTGTCCTGTATATATTGTCGTACGTCTTATGTTATTTCACTATAGGTGTGTGTCAGTTAGGGCATGTGTATGAAAGTTTGTATGATTGTGTGTTGTTCTGTATATATTGTCGTACGTCTTATGTTATTTCACTATAGGTGTGTGTCAGCTAGAGCATGTGTATGAAAGTTTGTATGATTGTGTGTTGTCCTGTATATATTGTCGTACGTCTTATGTTATTAAATTATAGGTGTGTGTCAGTTAGAGCATGTGTATGAAAGTTTGTATGATTGTGTGTTGTCCTGTATATATTGTCGTACGTCTTATATTATTTCACTATAGGTGTGTGTCAGCTAGAGCATGTGTATGAAAGTTTGTATGATTGTGTGTTGTCCTGTATATCTTGTCGTACGTCTTATGTTATTAAATTATAGGTGTGTGTCAGTGTGAGCATATGCATGAAAGTTTGTATGATTGTGTGTTGTCCTGTATATATTGTCGTACGTCTTATGTTATTTCACTATAGGTGTGTGTCAGTTAGAGCATGTGCATGAAAGTTTGTATGATTGTGTGTCTTGTCCAGTATATATTGTCGTATGTCTTATGTTATTTCATTATATGTGTGTGTAAGTGAGAGCATGTGTATGAAAGTTTATATGATTGTGTGTCTTGTCCTGTATATATTGTCGTACCTCTTATGTTATTTCATTATAGGTGTGGGTAAGTGAGAGCATGTGTATGAAAGTTTGTATGATTGTGTGTCATGTCCTGTATATATTGACGTACGTCTTGTGTTATTTCATTATAGGTGTGTGTCAGTGAGAGCATGTTTATGATAGTTTGTATGATTGTGTGTCTTGTACTGTATATATTGTCGTACGTCTTATGTTATTTCATTATATGTGTGTGTCAGTGAGAGCATGTGTATGAAAGTTTGTATGATTGTGTGTTGTCCTGTATATATTGTCGTACGTCTTATGTTATTTCATTATATGTGTGTGTCAGTGAGAGCATGTGTATGAAAGTTTGTATGATTGTGTGTTGTCCTGTATATATTGTCGTATGTATTATGTTATTTCACTATAGGTGTGTGTCAGCTAGAGGATGTGTATTAAAGTTTGTATGATTGTGTGTTGTCCTGTATATATTGTCGTACGTCTTATGTTATTAAATTATAGGTGTGTGTCAGCTAGAGGATGTGTATTAAAGTTTGTATGATTGTGTGTTGTACTGTATATATTGTCGTACGTCTTATGTTATTTCACTATAGGTGTGTGTCAGCTAGAGCATGTCTATGAAAGTTTGTATGATTGTCTGTTGTCCTGTATATATTGTCGTACGTCTTATATTATTAAATTATAGGTGTGTGTCAGTTAGAGCATGTGCATGAAAGTTTGTATGATTGTGTGTTGTCCTGTATATATTGTCGTACGTCTTATGTTATTTCACTATAGGTGTGTGTCAGCTAGAGCATATGTATGAAAGTTTGTATGATTGTGTGTTGTCCTGTATATATTGTCGTACGTCTTATGTTATTAAATTATAGGTGTGTGTCAGTTAGAGCACGTGTATGAAAGTTTGTATGATTGTGTGTTGTCCTGTATATATTGTCGTACGTCTTATATTATTTCACTACAGGTGTGTGTCAGCTAGAGCATGTGTATAAAAGTTTGTATGATTGTGTGTTGTCATTATAGGTGTGTGTCAGTGAGAGCATGTGTATGAAAGTTTGTATGATTGTGTGTCTTGTCCTGTATATATTGTCGTACGTCTTATGTTATTTCATTATATGTGTGTGTCAGTGAGAGCATGTGTATGAAAGTTTGTATGATTGTGTGTCATGTCCTGTATATATTGACGTACGTCTTGTGTTATTTCATTATAGGTGTGTGTCAGTGAGAGCATGTTTATGATAGTTTGTATGATTGTGTGTCTTGTACTGTATATATTGTCGTACGCCTTATGTTATTTCATTATATGTGTGTGTCAGTGAGAGCATGTGTATGAAAGTTTGTATGATAGTGTGTTGTCCTGTATATATTGTCGTATGTCTTATGTTATTTCACTATAGGTGTGTGTCACCTAGAGGATGTGTATTAAAGTTTGTATGATTGTGTGTTGTCCTGTATATATTGCCGTACGTCTTATGTTATTAAATTATAGGTGTGTGTCAGTTAGAGCATGTGCATGAAAGTTTGTATGATTGTGTGTTGTCCTGTATATATTGTCGTACGTCTTATGTTATTTCACTATAGGTGTGTGTCAGTTAGAGCATGTGTATGAAAGTTTGTATGATTGTGTGTCTTGTCCTGCAATATATACGAATATAACTGATCAAACTGATGTAACAATATATACGAACATAACTGATCAAACTGATGTAACAATATATATGAATATAACTGATCAAACTGAAGCAGCAATATATACGAATATAACTGATCAAACTGATGTAACAATATATACGAACATAACTGATCAAACTGATGTAACAATATATATGAATATAACTGATCAAACTGATGTAACAATATATACGAATATAACTGATCAAACTGATGTAGCAATATATACGAATATAACTGATCAAACTGATGTAACAATATATACGAACATAACTGATCAAACTGATGTAACAATATATACGAATATAACTGATCAAACTGATGTAACAATATATACGAATATAACTGATCAAACTGATGTAGCAATATATACGAATATAACTGATCAAACTGATGTAGCAATATATACGAACATAACTGATCAAACTGATGTAACAATATATATGAATATAACTGATCAAACTGATGTAGCAATATATACGAATATAACTGATCAAACTGATGTAGCAATATATACGAACATAACTGATCAAACTGATGTAACAATATATATGAATATAACTGATCAAACTGATGTAGTAATATATACGAATATAACTGATCAAACTGATGTAACAATATATACGAACATAACTGATCAAACTGATGTGGTAATATATACGAACATAACTGATCAAACTGATGTAACAATATATACGAACATAACTGATCAAACTGATGTAACAATATATACGAACATAACTGATCAAACTGATGTAACAATATATACGAACATAACTGATCAAACTGATGTAACAATATATACGAACATAACTGATCAAACTGATGTAGCAATATATACGAATATAACTGATCAAACTGATGTAACAATATATATTAACATAACTGATCAAACTGATGTAGCAATATATACGAATATAACTGATCAAACTGATGTAACAATATATATTAACATAACTGATCAAACTGATGTAGCAATATATACGAATATAACTGATCAAACTGATGTAACAATATATATTAACATAACTGATCAAACTGAAGCAGCAATATATACGAACATAACTGATCAAACTGATGTAACGATATATACGAATATAACTGATCAAACTGATGTAACAATATATACGAATATAACTGATCAAACTGATGTAACAATATATACGAATAAAACTGATCAAACTGATGTAACAATATATACGAATAAAACTGATCAAACTGATGTAACAATATATACGAACATAACTGATCAAACTGATGTAACAATATATACGAATATAACTGATCAAACTGATGTAACAATATATACGAATATAACTGATCAAACTGATGTAACAATATATACGAATAAAACTGATCAAACTGATGTAACAATATATACGAATAAAACTGATCAAACTGATGTAACAATATATACGAACATAACTGATCAAACTGATGTAGTAATATATACGAATATAAATGATCAAACTGATGTAGCAACATATACGAATATAACTGATCAAACTGATGTAGTAATATATACGAATATAACTGATCAAACTGATGTAGTAATATATACGAACATAACTGATCAAACTGATGTAACGATATATACGAATATAACTGATCAAACTGATGTAACAATATATACGAATATAACTGATCAAACTGATATAGCAATATATACGAATATAACTGATCAAACTGATGTAGTAATATATACGAATATAACTGATCAAACTGATGTAACAATATATACGAACATAACTGATCAAACTTATGCAACAATATATACGAACATAACTGATCAAACTGATGTAACAATATATACGAATATAACTGATCAAACTGATGTAACAATATATATGAATATAACTGATCAAACTGATGTAGTAATATATACGAAGATAACTGATCAAACTGATGTAACATTATATACGAACATAACTGATCAAACTGATGTAACAATATATACGAATATAACTGATCAAACTGATGTAACAATATATACGAACATAACTGATCAAACTGATGTAGCAATATATATGAACATAACTGATCAAACTGATGTAACAATATATATGAATATAACTGATCAAACTGATGTAGTAATATATACGAATATAACTGATCAAACTGATGTAACAATATATACGAACATAACTGATCAAACTTATGTAACAATATATACGAACAAAACTGATCAAACTGATGTAACAATATATACGAACATAACTGATCAAACTGATGTAACAATATATACGAATATAACTGATCAAACTGATGTAACAATATATATGAATATAACTGATCAAACTGATGTAGTAATATATACGAATATAACTGATCAAACTGATGTAACAATATATATGAATATAACTGATCAAACTGATGTAGTAATATATACGAAGATAACTGATCAAACTGATGTAACAATATATACGAACATAACTGATCAAACTGATGTAACAATATATACGAATATAACTGATCAAACTGATCAAACTGATGTAACAATATATACGAATATAACTGATCAAACTGATGTAACAATATATACGAATAAAACTGATCAAACTGATGTAACAATATATACGAATAAAACTGATCAAACTGATGTAACAATATATACAAACATAACTGATCAAACTGATGTAACAATATATACGAATATAACTGATCAAACTGATGTAACAATATATACGAATATAACTGATCAAACTGATGTAGCAATATATACGAATATAACTGATCAAACTGATGTAGTAATATATACGAATATAACTGATCAAACTGATGTAACAATATATACGAACATATCTGATCAAACTGATGTAACAATATATACGAATATAACTGATGAAACTGATGTAACAATATATACGAATATAACTGATCAAACTGATGTAACAATATATACGAATATAACTTATCAAACTGATATAGCAATATATACGAATATAATTGATCAAACTGATGTAGTAATACACTAGGAAATAGAAAATGCAAATATCCCTGGTAAAATGCAAATAATTAAAGATTACCAGTTATATTAGCATTTACCAGTTAAATTAGCGAATTGTCTTGTTATATTTGCGTTTTACCTTTTAAATTTGCATTGTCGTGGCATTTTAGCGTTTTTCCTTTTATATTTGCGTTTTTCCTTTTAAATTTGCATTGTCGTGGGATTTTAGCGTTTTTCCTTTTATATTTGCGTTTTTCCTTTTAAATTTGCATTGTCGTGGGATTTTAGCGTTTTTCCTTTTAAATTTGCATTGTCGTGGGATTTTAGCGTTTTTCCTTTTATATTTGCGTTTTTCCTTTTAAATTTGCATTGTCGTGGGATTTTAACGTTTTTCCTTTTAAATTTGCATTGTCGTGGGATTTTAGCGTTTTTCCTTTTATATTTGCGTTTTTCCTTTTAAATTTGCATTGTCGTGGGATTTTAGCGTTTTTCCTTTTATATTTGCGTTTTTCCTTTTAAATTTGCATTATCGTGGGATTTTAGCGTTTTACCTTTTAAATTTGCATTTTACCAGTTAAATCGCACGGTTATCTAAATCACCCGCTGAGTAGAGAGATTACGTAATACTGTAGTCGTCACTAGCTCATTGAATATGACGATCTATAGTATTATATTATCGTGTATCTATACGTATTTATTTATTTATTTATATATTATTATTATTTATGTCATACTAGTCTGGCCCTTAATAAATTTAGTGTATTCAATACACAATAATCCATCAATTGTTGCGTATTTGATTTTCATGTCGTATTTTAACTTAATGCGATGTTTATTAAGAAATGTGACTTTAAATGTATTAAAATATTAGCAAAGTGTGATACACGTACAGAATACGTATACTGTTGTCACTTCACTATTACTTGTTTATCATGCGAGAAATACATTAACCTTGTAATACCTATGCTGAGACTATTTACTAAAAAATGAATTAAGTATATATTAAACTATCGGTCTCTATTAAGCTATTTATGTCTTGTTTTATAGCACAGGATTGTGTATGTACAGCGTCAAAGTTAGTGTGCTTTAAAAGTTCTGATTATTGTAATGAGGCACCTTAATGAACAATAAATATTTTTGTTGATGATATAAAACAAATAATCATAACCCTATGTATACGTAACGTACGCGCCCTTGTCCGATCCAACAGAAATATGCAATTTACATGTAAACACTATTTTGTCAGTTAATTAGATTGATCAATAAATACAGGATTTTTTTTTTCTTCAAATGTTTATATAATTCCCTGATAAATATAAGAACAATCTATAATAGTATTATATTATTGTTTATTTATTTGTACCATTCTGGATGATAATAACTTTAGCTATTCAATACACAATAATCCATCAATCGTTGTGTATTTTACAGTAGTTATGTATATTTGATTTCTTGATTTTGTTTTTCGGGATCTAGAACTATGCACTCATATTTATTTCAATTTGATGTTGATTTAAATGTAAACGTTTAATATTTTCACGGAGATTCAACATTATAATTTATGTTTATTTATTTTACAGGCGATTCATGCATTTTAGTGGCCTTACCGTTCATCATTACGAACATATTGTTATATGGTAAATTACTTCAAGCCTTACAAATCGGGTAGCCTATTGTGCGACATTATATCCAACTTAATCATGATTCGCTTCCATAACTCTGTAATTTATTAGGGGCTTGTTTTCGATCAAAAAAAATGTATATGGATATTTTTTTTAAATAATCGCTAATACAGTGTTAAACATAGATTTGTATGCATCTGAAAGCAAAGCTCGGAGCTAAGAAATTATTCATATGAATATTTTACGTTAAGTTTAACGTTTAGAAAAATGAAATTCACTTCTGTAAACATCTGTTTTATAGGCCTTGTATTACAATATGTGTTGAAATAGTGTAAAACAATTGAATTTTCTATAATTCAGAGAGAGAACACATTTGTTGTCCCCACAAGAGTTACATGCCTAGAGGCCTTTTCCTCAGGTGTACCACCTGTTGTGTTTACTGCTAAAGTGTATATTGTATTGGAGTGAGCTGTAAGTAATGAATTTATACCAAAGTAATAAAATTTTATGATTTCGTGTATCCCTCAAGGCCAAGTTATAGTTAGAGTATATTAAGTGAAATTTTAATGGTTAAGAAGGGGCGGAGGAGCGAAGCGATGCGACCCCCTTCTTAACCAATAAAATTTCACTTAATATACTCTAACTGACTTAGAATGCATACATGCCAACTCTACCGATTTACGCGGTAGTCTACCGATTTTTTAAGTCTTCTACCGCCTACCGATTTTAGACGTTTTCCTACCGATTTAAAAAAAAATGTAAATTTTTTTTTATCGTGAATTGTTCACATGTTGATTATTCTTGTAGATTTCTACGACGTATAAATGTGTACAAATCCAAATTATTTAGGCCCTTTCCGTAATCGTTTCCCTCTTAAATTTGTACCGGAAACTTCCATTGGTCAATTCTTTATCATTAAGCCAATCAGAAACTGTATTTAAAATAAAGTTTTGAAGCACTACATTTTGAACTTATGACTCCTAAACATATATATACAGTAGAACTTCGCTCGCTCGAACTCGAAGGTACTGTCAAAATATGTTCGAGCTATCGGAAGTTCGAGCCACCGAGGTCTCGTAATTTTAGACAGAAAAAAATCTTGTTCTGACCCGGGACAGTTTCATTACCTATATATGATAACTGATGCACAGTAAAACTGGCCTTTCTCGTAAAAAATATTTAATCATTTAAGTTCAAGTTCAAGTTCTTTATTCACTCGGACACATATATACAAGTGTAACAAGTGGAATATTATACAAAATATTTTACATAATGACGGATATAACTAACCTAAAATAATACAGCCTCAGAATATAATTACAAAACATTTTGCAATTTAGATATAAATAAGACAATTTTTTCAGAACCTTAACATTACACAAAGATAACAGGCCTTTCATTTTGTACATGTTTGCATATCTAGTATAATAAATTGGAATAAATTTACATCTAAGCCTTTGTACATCAGCAGAGGTACATTCAAATAAAAAATGAAATTCAGTACCTAAATCAACATTACACAGATGACAAATACGTTCTTCTCTGGGAGTATTCGGCCATCTTCCAGTTTCTATTGGAAGCTTAATGTTATTGCATCTAAACTTTGTTATCATGTTTCTCTCATGTGGTAATAATTTTAATAAGTATTTCTCTAAATTAAATTCATTTTTAAATATGCCATAAAGTTCTCCCCTAGAAGAGTTCTCAATTTGGTTAAACCAGTTTTGAATATATTGATCAGTCAGATTTTGCTTAACAATAAATTTTAGTTGCACAGAATGAACTGGCTGTTGTTGGTTCCATAGATAATTAAGCCCAGTTTTCTCAAAAATTGATTTGATAAAATTTAGCCACTTAAATTGAACATTATCAATAATACTCAAATTAAACATAATCTTATATAAAATACAACTAAGTTTCTTCTTGTTTGAAATAAGTCTATTCCAAAAATTTACAATCCTTAATTTTATACATAATATATCTATAGGTGTTCTACCAAGTTCTCCGTATGTCATAAAATTTGGAGTAGTGGTTCTAACACCTAAAATATTTCTACAGAACTGAAGATGAAGTTTTTCTAGTTGCTTAGTGTTCTCATAACCCCATATTTCAGAGCCATAAGTAAGTATTGGAAGTATAAGTGTATCAAACAATTTAAATTGTAAATCTATTGGAATCGATATATTTCTCAATTTTCTATACAAACAATATAAAGCTTTGCGAGCTTGATCCATCAATTTAGCTCTTTCCTTCACAAAAGAGCCGTTATAATTAAATATAACACTTAGATATGAATGAGAGTCTTCAATTTGTAAATTCTCTCCACATAGCTTAAAAATAGGTTGATTTTTTTATTTTCTTTTACAAAATATTATTACTTTAGTCTTTTCCAAGTTAACCTTCAATTTCCAATGATGACAATACTTTTCAAATATAGCCAAAGCAAACTTACACATTTCTAAAAGTTTTCGTCCAAAATTATTTGGTCTGCATTCACACTGAGTATATCTTTTTAAGGAAATATTATTATCAAGTAAAACTTGGTAGTCATAGCAATATGATATCTAAATAGGCCATCTTCTACATTTACATCCATAACATTCAAAAAAGTTACATCTGGTTCTGAAAAAATCTTCAAAAAAACCCAGTTTTAGCATTAAAATCTCCAACAAGTGCACATTTCATGTCTTTTCCTATAAAATTTACTAATTCATTTTCAATATCTAAAAATGCATTTATTGACGAATATAGAGAGTTTTCAGGTAGGGTGTATACACATCCCAATAAAAGGTCATTATTAAATACTTAAATTTAATATGATTTTTAAGATTATTTTTATATACAACAACAATACCTCCAGATTTATGCTTAAATATTTTTCTATTTTTTGCAACATAGCTAAAACCATCTGGGATATTTAAAATGTCATATTTGTCAGTTGTTGTCCCTATAAAAATACATACTGTATATCATGTGTTGTAATTAACTGTATAAATTTAAGTAATAAAAGTTTTGACTTGATACCACAAACATTTTATTTCTGAAAAATTAAGTTTCTGTTTTTTAGACCTTGGGGCATTTTCATCAGTCGCTTCTCTTGCTTGCCTGTCCTATTGATAGTGGTTGTCCGGGTTTCTAGGAGGGGGAAAGCGCATATGAGGTTCTCCGTTTCCAGGTTGAAGCGCATCTTTACAATTTCATATGTGAATATTAGCATGTTTTTTTATCAACTTAGCTGTGAATGTGAAAAAATTGTGAAAAATAAGTGATTTAAGTCTCAAATATATTAGTATATCTTCCTTGTTTTCAACAATAAACCAGGAAATGTTTTTTTCCGCTTTAATAGTAAAACATACTCGACAATAGGCACTCATAATTGATGATATCTTATTGTAACACACACAAGAGATGAGTGGATTAAATGATTTTAAGTAACATAACCCCGCTATTTTATATTGAAGTGTATTTATCAAGCCAGTAGATTGATTAATCATATATATATGTACATTTGTATGTAAGCACATACAACGTACATCTGTCAATTAAATTGCGATGTTCGAGTTTGATATGATAAAACTCGTGATTTTATTATGATTCTCTATTATTGATGGGACCATTTATTAAGTTCGACTGTTCGAGGTATCAGTGTTCGAGCGAAAGATTTTTTTTAGCTTAAAAATATATGGAAAATTGGCGGGACTTTCAAATAAGTTCGAGCCATCCATGGTATTCGACCCATCCGAGTTCGAGGGACCGAGGTTTGACTTGTATATATGTAAAATGCTAATTTCCATTTTTTCATACTATATTTAAAGATTTGACTGAACAGATGTTATGTCCAAAACGCAACAGAATGCACCATTTTGCGTCCTTCTGAAAAACAATTTTCTGGGGGGGAGGGGGGGGGGGGGGGCAAACCCTAGACCCTCTACCGCTTTTAGTCTCTCGAGGGTTGGCATGTATGAGAATGTAACCTACATTTTCATTGGTTCAATGTTCCAGACATTTCATACGTCACACCCTAGACGTTTGCTGGAAAGTGCGCGGCACTGATTTTACCACGCATGATGGAGGACGTGTTGAATGACGAAAGCGAAAATATATCTTTGTCTCAACTACTTGACATCCCCACACAACAGCTGCATTAAAAATGAAACGCGTGTGCGCGAAGCCGAAGAATTTTTTTTAATTGAAGTGCCTGACAACGTAAGGAAAATTGTGATCGTAAAAGCACAGGTACATGGGGTCATGACCTACATTACCCCCCCCCCCTTTTTTTCATTTTTTTTTCCATACACTTCTCAACATAATTTTGGTATCAAATAATCATAAATCTACTATTTCTTTCTCTCTATATTGATTTATAGAGATTTACGATTATTTGATACCAAAATTACGTTGTCGGGCACTTCAATTTTAAAAATTCCTTCGGCTTCGCGCACATGCGTTTCATTTTTAATGCAGCTGGGCCCATATTCATAAAGCCACTTAAGTTAAGATTTTCCTAAGGAAACACTTACGTTAAGGAAACTCCGCCCATTTTACTTGAGTGGTATTCATAAACGTCCTTAAACTAAGAAAACACTTAAGATTTCCCTTAACTTTAAGGTAGATGGATAGGTTCCTTAAGTTTTCTTGAATTGCTATTTTATATTGATTGTGAGTTATGAAAGTGATATTGTATGAATAAAAAGATAACAACAAACCATATTAGCAATATTTCATAGGCATTCGAGTTTATCATCAAATCCATATCATATCTTACATGTACATAAAATTCACCATCAAGGTCATTTTCCGGATGAGTAAATATTTTTTACAACCGTACCATTTGATGGCACGTGCTTTGCGGGTATATGAAATAAGTATAATTAAAGCATATTAGTATTGCATTATTACCAATACAAACATGTTCCATGTCGGACGTTTTCGGTTGTTTCATGCTGGGAGAAGAGCTTTACGTAGAGAGCGATTATTCAGAGATCGTACAAAACCTCTTGATATCTACGATGACTTCGAGTTAATAGACAAATACAGATTTGACAGACAGTCTATTATGATGATATGTGATATGTTACAGGATGACTTAGAAAGCAGTACATTTAGGAATCGAGCCTATTTTTTTTTATGTTTTATTTACATGATATTTCCATACAGTCATTAAAATTAGTTTCGTATATAACTGTTGAACGTAAAATCCTCCAAATAGATGAGGGAGGTGCATCCAAACTCAAAAGTGGGAAGTTGAGGAACATTATGATTGTGTCCCTGTTAAACATACATGTGCCTAAATTTTAAAGAAATATAATTGTTGACGAAAATTTTGCTCTTAAAACGTCCTTTCTTTTCTCGTATTCCTCCATTAGTATCATCTTCTCTCAATCGGTCCAGTTTGGCTTTCTCTTGGACATGTTTAATAGTTAAAGATTTTGATACGACTTCAGTTTTATTTATATATGTATGTATGTATTGAATTGGTCAAGCAATGCTCCGCCCCTTCTTAACCATTAAAATTTCACTTAATATACTCTAACTATAACATAATATCAAAGAATGGTGTCCTTCCTAATTAAAAGGAATTAAGGGGTCCCATTAAGGGTGAATTATCAGGGTAATCACATGTTAATAAAGGTAAATTTGATTCTCTTTTTTCCTTTTTATACATAAATGGAATTACATAAAATTCGAAAACAAATTAATGAATATGTATTATTAAACTCTAAAACTATAAAATTACACATAAAATATGAAAATATAATACTGAATATTTATTATTAATTTTACACCAATATAAACACACATCAAATATGAAAACATAATAATTAATATTTATATTAAACATTAATACTACAGAGTTCGCGAAATTGCATATGGGTTTGGTGGTCCTAGTGAAAAAAAATGTCAGTCCTCACTACAGCCAGCATGGATTACGCCAAATCCGCGCGGTTTCGCGGACGATCGCGGCGCGGAAATTGACTAATTAGCATCGGGAAGTCCGCGATCGTCTCGCGGCCGAACGCGGCAGTCAAATTGTCCATCAGGACATTCGCGGACAACACGTTATTAGCGCGGCAAGCGAGGAAAGTAACCACATAAAAATAGTTTTGTTGCAGTCATACAGATACGATCTTTGTTTATTATTATTATTTACTTTTATTTGTTTTCTTCATTTTTTTTTTTTAGAATTTAACTTGTTTATATGTATGCAATGAAATTATCTTTCTCGTTACCAAAACAAGAAAAGTATTCTGTTTTGTACATCCATAATCGATTTATTTTACAACTCTCTCACCTTGTCAATCATGTGTTAATAGCTCCTTATCGGTCTCTTTGATGTATAATTGACTGACAAATAGGCGGTGCTTATTGTACAGAAAAAGAAATAGAATAAATATAAGTTTATTAACAAAATCAGGGCCCCAGGAGGGCATATACAATTAACAAGGGGAAAAAAAGATATTATGTATATATTTTTTAATGTCGGACTTAAAAGCACATTAGAGCTTATGTTATTGTTGTACTCATGTACCGACTTTTAAAATAAATTACAAATGATGCCCACCGGTGCAAACGTAAAAGTCGTACAGTTTACTTTGTTCAGTCAATCCCATTTAACTTTTGCATTTGAAATTACTGAAATTAATTTTATGTGATTACAAATCATTGACACGCATTCAACCTGTACCTGAAATATCGGGACCATCAATCATCAAATTTACGGCAACGTAAATATTTACATGTATATTGTTTTGTATATATCTCATACTAGACGGAATTAGCATTAGACTTTACGAATAAAGTTGAAACAAAAATTTGAAAAATGATTAGGTGTAAAAATATATCTTCGCATGTTCATGTATAACATAACATAACAACATAGTTTATTAAATCAATCAAGAAGCCCGTGAGAGCACAGAATTACAGACATTTACATTTTACACTTACAATGATTTTGATGATGTATGCAAAAGGGGGTAAGGTAAATATGACTGATAAATTGTGTGTTGAAATTTACTGAAACTATCAACCTTTTCCGACAAATATTCATGCAAATGTTCTGTTAAAATTTTCTTACTTATATAAATATGAGATATTTTTGTCTTTATTTTGTACGTAAATACCCTAGTGTATTTCTACCTTGCACCATATTCGCGCCAGGAAAGGTAGCTCAAACGTCAATATATAACTGAAATATTGTTGAAAAGTGACGTTTAAACACCCATAGCCTCATATGAATTATTGCAATAAAATATCGATTATAGAAAAGCTATAGCTATATTTAGATATTTTGTGATAATAATTTTATATTGTAAATCGATCCACCCTGTGATTTTTTTCAACAAGATACATTTTTTATAGTATATATTTTATTATTAAATACAATATTGAACTGATTTTCGCTAACACTTCAATCATTGAATATTGATTTTTTTTCGGATGTTGAATATGTTTTCCCCAGAATTGCACCCCCTGTTAGTATACATAAATTTTATTGCTTTATTTAAAAAAAATAACACCAAGAACATCGATGATACGAGTGTTCTTATTCAGAAATAAACCTACAGCAAAATAAAGGTATACTGTAAACAAAATTTATTGTCCGAAAAATACTGTACTCCTCTACTATACTAATTTGGATTAGGTGATGGGAATTAGGTGTCATCATCAAAATAAAGTATTTTAAGATAATGATGGCTGATTAAAATTGTTTGTCCTGCATTGGCTGTCAGTTGTAATATACAGGATGTAACCAATATACAGGAAGAGCTCCTGCTGTGAAGCTATCTATTTTGAGATGTCATTCAATGAAAATAACAACCTGACCATATTGTTACATAATAAGAATAAGAATTAGATAAGAAATTAAAATTTATAGAAGGCAAGGATTTATATAATTAACACATTAAGTCACATTTCATTTAATTAGCTTGGGTCAGTTATAAATTTATTTTTTAAGTACAAATAAATTGGAAGACGGCTTGAAAATCGAACACGCAAAATAGTTATCTATGTTTATAAGTCTTAGTAAAAGGAGTCTTGAGCAACGTTTTTTTTCACACCTGCTTTACTTCATAATTTTGGTTGTTGCTATATCATTCTGATGATGCACAAAAAAAATCAAGATAAAAATGAACAATCCAATATAACTTACGATCAATGTTAATCTTAAGATTTTTTTGTGAAAATAGCCCCAGAATCATTGCTGCATCAGGTGCGGATCCAGCAGTTTTGAAAACGGGGACCCAGGCTCTTGTTTGCCAATTTTTACCCAATTTATACACGAATTTTACTAAATTGTCGAACACCCCCTTGCTCCGCCAGTGTGCTTTAATATGCACCCATTCTTAATGTATACTTGATCACCTATTAGAACCTTTAAAATGTGTATTGCATCTCCTATTCTAGTCACGGGTACCGTTAAATGGTCACAAAATGTGTATTGCGTTTCTGATTATTGCCAACGATTGTGACACATGTATTCATGTATTCGGTCAGAGTCCCGTCGACCGGATGCAAGATGACACTTGTATATTCTGCCTGGCAATATTAGGTATCCTGATGAGTGAACCGGTGTGAATGTACCTGTCGTTTTCAGAATGAAAATAAAAATAAGTAAACCCGCCTTTCACTTCTTATTTCAGGAATTATTTGCCTTAATTTATTGAAGAATAAAATATTTCAAATTAGAATATGGTCTCTCGCTTTACGGCGTTTACATAGGGATATGATTATTTGTTTTATATCATAAACAAAAATATTTATTGTTCATTAAGGTGCCTCATTACAATAATCAGAACTGTTAAAGCACAATAACTTTGACGTTGTACATACACAATCCTGTGCTATAAAACAAGACATAAATAGCTTAATAGAGACCGATAGTTTAATATATACTTAATTCATTTTTTAGTAAATAGTCCCAGCATAGGTAATACAAGGTTAATGTGTTTCTCGCATGATAATCAAAAACAAGTAATGGTGAAGTGACAACAGTATACGTATTCTGTACGTGTATCACACTTTGCTAATATTTTAATACATTTAAAGTCACATTTCTTAATAAACATCGCATTAAGTTAAAATACGACATAAAAATCAAATACGCAACAATTGATGGATTATTGTGTATTGAATACACTAAATTTATTAAGGGCCAGACTAGTATGACATAAATAATAATAATAAATAAATAAATAAATAAATAAATACGTATAGATAGATACACAATAATATAATACTATAGATCGTCATATTCAATGAGCTAGTGACGACTACTGTCGGTTAAAAGCTCAACAGAGCTTATGTTGTATGTTGTTTTAACCATGCCGACTCTAAATAAAGCTTATTTATTTATTATTTATTTATAGTATTACGTAATCTCTACTCAGCGGGTGATTTAGATGACCGTGCGATTTAACTGGTAAAATGCAAATTTAAAAGGTAAAACGCTAAAATCCCACGATAATGCAAATTTAAAAGGAAAAACGCTAAAATCCCACGACAATGCAAATTTAAAAGGAAAAACGCAAATATAAAAGGAAAAACGCTAAAATCCCACGACAATGCAAATTTAAAAGGAAAAACGCAAATATAAAAGGAAAAACGCTAAAATGCCACGACAATGCAAATTTAACAGGAAAAACGCTAAAATCCCACGACAATGCAAATTTAAAAGGAAAAACGCAAATATAAAAGGAAAAACGCAAATATAAAAGGAAAAACGCTAAAATGCCACGACAATGCAAATTTAAAAGGTAAAACGCAAATATAACAAGACAATTCGCTAATTTAACTGGTAAACGCTAATATAACTGGTAATCTTTAATTATTTGCATTTTACCGGGAATATTTGCATTTTACCGGGGATATTTGCATTTTCTATTTCCTAGTGATATATACGAATATAACTGATCAAACTGATGTAACAATATATACGAACATAACTGATCAAACTTATGTAACAATATATACGAACATAACTGATCAAACTGATGTAACAATATATACGAATATAACTGATCAAACTGATGTAACAATATATATGAATATAACTGATCAAACTGATGTAGTAATATATACGAAGATAACTGATCAAACTGATGTAACAATATATACGAACATAACTGATCAAACTGATGTAACAATATATATGAATATAACTGATCAAACTGATGTAACAATATATACGAAGATAACTGATCAAACTGATGTAACAATATATACGAATATAACTGATCAAACTGATGTAACAATATATACGAACATAACTGATCAAACTGATGTAACAATATATACGAATATAACTGATCAAACTGATGTAGCAATATATACGAACATAACTGATCAAACTGATGTAACAATATATATGAATATAACTGATCAAACTGATGTAGTAATATATACGAATATAACTGATCAAACTGATGTAACAATATATACGAACATAAATGATCAAACTTATGTAACAATATATACGAACATAACTGATCAAACTGATGTAGTAATATATATGAAGATAACTGATCAAACTGATGTAACAATATATATGAACATAACTGATCAAACTGATGTAACAATATATATGAATATAACTGATCAAACTGATGTAACAATATATACGAATATAACTGATCAAACTGATGTAACAATATATACGAATATAACTGATCAAACTGATGTAACAATATATACGAATATAACTGATCAAACTGATGTAGTAATATATACGAATATAACTGATCAAACTGATGTAACAATATATACGAATATAACTGATCAAACTGATGTAGCAATATATACGAACATAACTGATCAAACTGATGTAACAATATATACGAATATAACTGATCAAACTGATGTAGTAATATATACGAACATAACTGATCAAACTGATGTAACAATATATACGAACATAACTGATTAAACTGATGTAACAATATATACGAATATAACTGATCAAACTGATGTAACAATATATACGAACATAACTGATCAAACTGATGTAGTAATATATACGAATATAACTGATCAAACTGATGTAACAATATATACGAACATAACTGATCAAACTGATGTAGTAATATATACGAATATAACTGATCAAACTGATGTAACAATATATATGAATATAACTGATCAAACTGATGTAACAATATATACGAACATAACTGATCAAACTGATGTAACAATATATACGAAGATAACTGATCAAACTGATGTAACAATATATACGAATATAACTGATCAAACTGATGTAACAATATATACGAACATAACTGATCAAACTGATGTAACAATATATATGAATATAACTGATCAAACTGATGTAACAATATATACGAAGATAACTGATCAAACTGATGTAACAATATATACGAAGATAACTGATCAAACTGATGTAACAATATATACGAACATAACTGATCAAACTGATGTAACGATATATACGAATATAACTGATCAAACTGATGTAACAATGTATACGAATATAACTGATCAAACTGATGTAGCAATATATACGAATATAACTGATCAAACTGATGTAGTAATATATACGAACATGACTGATCAAACTGATGTAACAATATATACGAACATAACTGTTCAAACTGATGTAACAATATATACGAATATAACTGATCAAACTGATGTAACAATATATACGAATATAACTGATCAAACTGATGTAACAATATATACGAACATAACTGATCAAACTGATGTAACAATATATACGAATATAACTGATCAAACTGATGTAACAATATATACGAACATAACTGATCAAACTGATGTAACAATATATATGAATATAACTGATCAAACTGATGTAACAATATATACGAATATAACTGATCAAACTGATGTAACAATATATACAAATATAACTGATCAAACTGATGTAACAATATATACGAACATAACTAATCAAACTGATGTAACAATATATACGAACATAACTGATCAAACTGATGTAGCAATATATACGAACATAACTGATCAAACTGATGTAACAATATATACGAACATAACTGATCAAACTGATGTAGTAATATATACGAATATAACTGATCAAACTGATGTAACAATATATACGAACATAACTGATCAAACTGATGTAACAATATATACGAACATAACTGATCAAACTGATGTAGTAATATATACGAATATAACTGATCAAACTGATGTAACAATATATACGAATATAACTGATCAAACTGATGTAACAATATATATGAACATAACTGATCAAACTGATGTAGTAATATATACGAATATAACTGATCAAACTGATGTAACAATATATACGAACATAACTGATCAAACTGATGTAACAATATATACGAACATAACTGATCAAACTGATGTAACAATATATACGAATATAACTGATCAAACTGATGTAACAATATATACGAACATAACTGATCAAACTGATGTAACAATATATACGAACATAACTGATCAAACTGATGTAACAATATATACGAACATAACTGATCAAACTGATGTAACAATATATACGAACATAACTGATCAAACTGATGTAACAATATATACGAACATAACTGATCAAACTGATGTAACAATATATACGAACATAACTGATCAAACTGATGTAACAATATATACGAACATAACTGATCAAACTGATGTAACAATATATACGAACATAACTGATCAAACTGATGTAACAATATATACGAACATAACTGATCAAACTGATGTAGTAATATATACGAACATAACTGATCAAACTGATGTAACAATATATACGAACATAACTGATCAAACTGATGTAACAATATATACGAACATAACTGATCAAACTGATGTAACAATATATACGAATATAACTGATCAAACTGATGTAACAATATATACGAACATAACTGATCAAACTGATGTAACAATATATACGAACATAACTGATCAAACTGATGTAACAATATATACGAACATAACTGATCAAACTGATGTAACAATATATACGAACATAACTGATCAAACTGATGTAACAATATATACGAACATAACTGATCAAACTGATGTAACAATATATACGAACATAACTGATCAAACTGATGTAACAATATATACGAACATAACTGATCAAACTGATGTAGTAATATATACGAACATAACTGATCAAACTGATGTAACAATATATACAAACACTAGAGGCTCCCGGGGGCCTGTAATCGCTCACCTGGTTTTCAATTTGACATCTAAAGTTGATAGAAAATGGGGGTGTTACACATAATTTTGAAAGTGGGCCACCCAAAGATCATTTCAACTCAAATTTCTGAGCAAAAGATTTTGATGTGATTTTTATCTCATAATATTCCTAAACGGAATAAACTGGCTGAAAAAATCTCACAGAAAAACCCAGAATATATGTTAAACTACTCATTGCCATATAGCTGCAGTTAAAATTTGAGTTCATTTTGATTTGTAATAAAGCGGAAATTGACAACTAAAGAAATTTCTCTTTTTAGTAACAGCAGCCATTTTGAATGGAGGGTGGGGCTGTCGGACACAATATTGAAAGGGGACCACCCAAGGACCATCCCAGCCAAATTTGCTTTAATTTGGTTCAGCGGTTTCATCAGAGAAGATTTAAATGTGATCTTTTATCAAAATATGTCTAATTTGTATAATCAGTATAAATCGGTTGAAAGAAAAAATTCACAGAAAAACCCAGAATATATGTTAATCTACTCATTGTCATGTAGCTGCAGTTAAAATTTGAGCTCATTTTGATTTATAATAAAGCAGCAATAGAAAATTGAAGAAATTTCTATTTATAGTAACAGCAGCCATCTTGAATGGAGGGTGGAGCTGTCGGACACAATTTTGAAATGGGACTACCCAAGGACTATCCCTGCCAGGTTTGGTTTAATTTGGTTCAGCGGTTTCAGAGGAAAAGATTTAAATGTGATCTTTTATCAAAATATGCCTAATTTGCATAATCAGTATAAATCGGCTGAAAGAAAAATTTCACAGAAAATCTCGGAATATATGTTAAACTACTCCTTGCCATGTAGCTGCAGTTAAAATTTGAGCTCATTTTGACTTGTACTAAAGCAGCAATAGACAATTGAAGAAATTTCTATTTTTAGTAACAGCAGCCATCTTGAATGGAGGGCGGGGCTGTCGGACACAATTTTGAAAGGGACCCACCCAGGGACCATTCCTGCCAGGTTTGGTTTAATTTGGTTCAGCGGTTTCAGAGGAGAAGATTTAAATGTGATCTTTTATCAAAATATGCCTAATTTGCATAATCGGTATATATCGGCTGAAAGAAAAATTTCACAGAAAAACCCAGAATATATGTTAAACTACTTCTTGCCATGTAGCAGCAGTTAAAATTTGAGCTCATTTTGACTTACACTAAAGCAGCAATGGACAATTAAAATTTCATCCCCCCTTTTTTCTATTTTGAGCTTGGCGGCCATCTTGGTTAGAAGTCGGGATCACCGGACACAAATTTGGAAGGGGGCCATCCAAGAATCATTCCAGCAAAGTTTGGTTGAGATTGGCTCAGTAGTTTCAGAGGAGAAGATTTTTTAAATTTCATCCCCCCTTTTTTCTATTTTGAGCTTGGCGGCCATCTTGGTTGGAAGTCGGGATTACCAGACACAATTTTGGAAGGGGGCCATCCAAAAACATTTCCGCAAAGTTTGGTTGAGATTGGCTCAGTAGTTTCAGAGGAGAAGATTTTCTTTTAATTTCATCCTGATGTAGTAATATATACGAATATAACTGATCAAACTGATGTAACAATATATACGAATATAACTGATCAAACTGATGTAGTAATATATACGAATATAACTGATCAAACTGATGTAGCAATATATATGAACATAACTGATCAAACTGATGTAACAATATATACGAATCTTCATAATATAGAAGAGTGTAAAGTTTGAGGAATTCCATTGAAAATTTAAGAGGAGTTGTGAATAAACCTTTTTTGATGAAATATTCTACTTGAGAAGGGGAAATAACTTCTTCAAAATAGACCAAATTGGTGTAATGATATACAACTGTTCGTATGGCAATATACAAGCATGCAAAGGTTTCAGAAATTGTCATTACAAATGGAAAGGGGTGGGGGAGCAGGTTGCACATACAAACTTTTGTGATGGATGGAACAAAAGCAATATGCCTCACCCAGATGTTGGTAGACATAAATATTATGACTTGCTCATTATGCAGCACTTTGTAATGAGTTAGACATTGTTGTTTAACAAGAATTTTTCAGTTATATTTATATTTTGTACTGGAATACCAGGTCTTATATTAATTACCTCACTTAAACAATAGTCTGCAGGTATACATGTCTTTCCATTTGGACACATTATCATGAAGCAACCAGTCCTTGCTCTTACTCCTTAATGCTACATGTAAAGACAGGAACCATAAAAAGCAATGTATAGTCCTTAACATGAAGAGACCAGTATTGAAGAAACTACTCCTGTACTCAATGCAAGCAACTGATCGTGAAACCACCAAGTCTTTTATTCAGCTAAACAGGTGAAATTTTGTGAGAGAAAAAAATCATAAAAAACATACTAGTTTACTCTCTAATATTACCTTCCTGGTAACCTAGTAAAGCTGGTCTTACAGAATGAATTATTTCAGGACACCAATTGGTTAAAGACATAAAAATTAAATCATAAAAAATTACTTTATTACAAAAATCAAAATAACAATAAGTATAACAATATTAAATAAAAATAATGAGATGGGAGTTGTTAGGAAACAATCTGATTAAAATAGGCTTCTCTCCACTAACATGTAACAAAACTCCATCAAACATGTCCTCTAGAAGAATCAAATATTATCTCACACTATTTTGTTACTGCCTATAACCAAACTCATGACTTTTCTGTTACTGCCTGTAACCAAACTCATGACTTTTCTGTTACTGCCTGTAACCAAACTCATGACTTTTCTGTTACTGTCTGTAACTCATGACTTTTCTGTTACAGCCTGTAACCAAACTCATGATTTTTCTGTTACTGCCTGTAACCAAACTCAAGACTTTTCTATTACAGCCAGTAACCAAACTCATGACTTTTCTGTTACTGCCTGTAACCAAACTCATGACTTTTCTATTACAGCCAGAAACCAAACTCTTGACTTTTCTGTTACTGCCTGTAACCAAACTCTTGACTTTTCTGTTACTGCCTGTAACCAAACTCTTGACTTTTCTGTTACAGCCTGTAACCAAACTCATGACTTTTCTGTTACTGCCTGTAACCAAACTCATGACTTTTCTGTTACTGCCTGTAACCAAACTCATGACTTTTCTGTTACAGCCAGTAACCAAACTCATGACTTTTCTGTTACTGCCTGTAACCAAACTCATGACTTTTCTGTTACAGCCAGTAACCAAACTCTTGACTTTTCTGTTACTGCCTGTAACCAAACTCATGACTTTTCTGTTACTGCCTGTAACCAAACTCATGACCTTTCTGTTACAGCCAGTAACCAAACTCATGACTTTTATGTTACTGCCTGTAACCAAACTCATGACTTTTCTGTTACTGCCTGTAACCAAACTCATGACTTTTCTGTTACAGCCAGTAACCAAACTCTTGACTTTTCTGTTACTGCCTGTAACCAAACTCATGACGTTTCTGTTACTGCCTGTAACCAAACTCTTGACTTTTCTGTTACAGCCAATAACCAAACTCATGACTTTTCTGTTACTGCCTGTAACCAAACTCATGACTTTTCTGTTACTGCCTGTAACCAAACTCATGACTTTTCTGTTACAGCCAGTAACCAAACTCACAACTTCTGTTACTGCCTGTAACCAAACTCACAACTTCTGTTACTGCCTGTAACCAAACTCACAACTTCTGTTACTGCCTGTAACCAAACTATTGACTTTTCTGTTACTGCCTGTAACCAAACTCATGACTTTTCTGTTACTGCCTGTAACCAAACTCATGACTTTTCTGTTACTGCCTGTAACTAAACTCATGACTTCTGTTACTGCCTGAACCAAACTCATGACTTTTCTGTTACTGTCTGTAACTAAACTCATGACTTCTGTTACTGCCTGAACCAAACTCATGACTTTTCTGTTACTGCCTGTAACCAAACTCATGACTTTTCTGTTACTGCCTGTAACCAAACTCATGACTTTTCTGTTACTGCCTGTAACCAAACTCATGACTTTTCTGTTACTGACTGTAACCAAACTCATGACTTTTCTGTTACAGCCAGTAACCAAACTCACAACTTCTGTTACTGCCTGTAACCAAACTCACAACTTCTGTTACTGCCTGTAACCAAACTCATGACTTTTCTGTTACTGCCTGTAACCAAACTCATGACTTTTCTGTTACAGCCAGTAACTAAACTCATGACTTCTGTTACAGCCTGTAACCAAACTCTTGACTTTTCTGCTACTGCCTGTAACCAAACCCATGACTTTTCTATTACAGCCAGTATCTAAACTCATGACTTCTGTTACAGCCTGTAACCAAACTCATGACTTTTCTGTTACTGCCTGTAACCAAACTCATGACTTTTCTATTACAGCCAGTAACTAAACTCATGACTTCTGTTACAGCCAGTAACCAAACTCATGACTTTTCTGTTACAGCCTGTAACCAAACTCATGACTTTTCTGTTACTGCCTGTAACCCATCTTCGCTAGCCAAGGGTTACAATTCGGGCCCCCCTTCTCTCCACCCTTGGCAGATCTAGAATACATTTTGAGGATTCGCGCTTTAATATTTCATTGGTTACGGCTACCAGTACACGTATCCAATCAGAAGACGTTTTCCACGGGGCACAAGTTATCCACGAAATGTAAACAAAAATGGCACCGGAATGCTCTCATATGACAACGATTTGCCACTTCCTGTTTTGGTTCCAATGAAAACATCTTTCCCGTCTGCCAAAGCTTTGAAACTTTCACTTGGTTGACAGTAAGTGCTTCCAAATTAAATTTATCACAAATAAGTTTTTATTCACTGGGCGCTGCCATTTTCAACTCTCCAACATACGTATAACAAAACGATTCTGATTGGCTGGCGATGACGACTATCTAAGGGGCGCAACTTCGATAAACCACCAGGTGGCATTGCGCACGAATTTCAAAATGTATTCTAGATCCGCCAAGGGTGGAGAGAAGGGGGACCCGAATCGTAACCCTTTGGCTAGCGAAGATGCCTGTAACCAAACTCATGACTTTTCTGTTACAGCCAGTAACCAAACTCTTGACTTTTCTGTTACAGCCAGTAACCAAACTCATGACTTTTCTGTTACAGCCAGTAACCAAACTCATGACTTTTCTATTACAGCCAGTAACTAAACTCATGACTTCTGTTACAGCCAGTAACCAAACTCATGACTTTTCTGTTACTGCCGGTAACCAAACTCATGACTTTTCTATTACAGCCAGGAACTAAACTCATGACTTTTCTATTACAGCCAGTAACTAAACTCATGACTTCTGTTACAGCCAGTAACCAAACTCATGACTTTTCTGTTACAGCCAGTAACTAAACTCATGACTTTTCTGTTACTGCCTGTAACCAAACTCATGACTTTTCTGTTACTGCCTGTAACCAAACTCATGACTTCTGTTACAGTCAGTAACCAAACTCATGACTTTTCTGTTACTGCCTGAACCAAACTCATGACGTTTCTGTCACTGCTTGTAGCGAAAATTGGCCATGGCATTTTCATTGGTTAGTGACAAAGTTCATTTGATTGCAAGATTAAAATGGAGTTGTGTCTGAGGTTTAATGGAGTCTAGTGTATATCATATAATTATAATTTTAATCAGATTGTGTTATGAAGTCTTGTAATGACATCACCCAAACCCTGATAATTATTCAAGTAAATCACTTAAGATGAGAAATAAAATAGCAGAACATACCATAACCGAACACCATACAAGGAGGTTCTTATTTTGGAATCACATACCATATTGCTTTCAAAGATAAAAGAGGTCACTATTCAGTTGCTTTAATGTTATCTTTTGGTGATGTTTTCAGTTATTTTTGTGAAAGACTATTTGTAAATACCCTTAAAGTTGGATGTCACCATTCATATTTCAGTGGGGTTCGTGTTCCTCCTGATTTTGTGTGTGTAATGTTTTATAGATTTATTGTTTGTCTTTTTGTGATTGCATTGTCTGTCCTTCTGCAATTTACAGCTTCTGAGTATCCATTTGGAATCTTTTTTTACACTATAAAAGAATTTTAATCCATGGATTCCAAGTGATGGACATGTACAGTACATAAGACATATCTATGGGTTTTTAAATTAATAAAATCTGAATTTTCCCCAAAAATATTATAAAAATATAAAGATTTTTTTTTTATTAATGCTATTCACATCAATTAAAGAAAACATTATACTTCGATGGATTCTTAAATTTGTGGATTGGTTCAGCCAGGAACTCAACAACAATTGGTTCTCCATGAATAAAAAGTACTTCACGGTAACAATATGATAACAAAAATAATGTTTACAGAAAACTCAGTCTACCAAAGCTATCATTTTATCAACATCTATACAGAATATATAATAAACATAGAATTATTACAAAAGCAGTCAAATTAGACAATTTTAACATAAAATTAGATATTTCTGTAGATGGCATCAATTTTGTGTCACTGAACTCTCATAGATATTATTCATAGATTTCAGTAAATTTTATTTTCGTCTTTTTTTTTCTACCTTAATAACTAACTTAGCAACTACATGTATAATTCAAAATATTAACATAAAATATTTAAACAATATTTAGGTCTTCAATATACAGTCAAACCGGTCTAGTGACCAGTGAAGGGAATTCTTAAAAAGGTTGTATAAGACAGGGAGTCTTTATACAGAGGTTATGATATTAAACTAAACTAAAAAACTAAAACAGTTTGTATAAGTGTATATGGAATGATGTCTGTTTTCATATTTTTAACTTACAAATTTATTTCAATGAAATATTCTTTTGCATTTCATTATACGTTTTTTCCAAATCCGTATCTTCATACAATAAATAGTTCCACCTGGTTTCGGATTACACTTTAATGTCAACTTCCGGTTTACGCTATAACTTATTTTTAGTTGATAACATAAATGTATTATTCATGAAAACCTTTAAAACATCTGAAACAAGGGCAACACAAAGCGTGGTGTATCCCCTCACCTAAAAAATTGACCCTGTGACCTTGATCTTTGACCTTTAAAATCAATAGGGTTCCAGATTCTCTTAAGGACTAAGTATGTACCAAGCTTGGTCAAAATCCATTGAAGGATGTTGATTCTAGAGTGTTCACAAGGATGTTACAGGGTAGAAATTAGACCCTGTGACCTTGACCTTGAAAATCAACAGGGTTCCAGACTCTCCTAAGGACTAAGTATGTACCAAGTTTGGTCAAAATCCATTGAAAGATGTTGATTCTAGTGTTTACAAGGATGTTACTGGTTAAAAATTAGACTTTGACCTTGAAAATCAATAGGGTTCTAGATTCTCCCAAGGACTAAGTATGTACCAGGTTTGGTCAAAATCCATTGAAGGATGTTGATTCTAGAGTGTTCACAAGGATGTTACGGAAGGACGGACTGACGGACGGTAGCGTTACTATATCCCTTCGTAACTTTGTTGGCGAGGGGACAATAAAGGGATAGGTATGACCACAGCATATCAACAACAAAAGTTGAACAAGTGTCTATTAAAAGCTTGACACAGTAAATAGCTGGACACTATAATGTGTTGGACACAGTTAATAAATATGCTAGAAACTGATATTTGCTGGACCAACTGAATTTTGACATTTTCTTGTTTTACTATTTCAAGTGTTAAAGATGCCTTCCATATATGCAAAATTTCCAAATTTGGGTCACTTTTAGACCCCTTTTCAAAATAAAAATAGCAATCTTTTTATGATTCATCATTTCGCATAACACTGCATTAAAATTGGATGAAAAATAAAAAAGTTCAAATTTTGGAATTTGACTTTTGTTGGCTCCTTTCAGTTGACTTTATCTCCAAAACTGTAAGAGATAGAGGAAATATGTTGACATACCACTGAAAGCTCCTAGAGCAATCAATTTAAGGAAAAAGCTATATCAAAATTGGATGAAAAAAAAATTCTATATACCTTTTAAATACTAGTATGCGAAATTTCAGAATTTCATCCCCTTTTAGACCCCTTTTCAAAATAATGTACCAAAACAAAAATTCTTTTTAAGGTCTATCAATAACCAATCTATATGATCATTTTGCCCCCAAAAAAATGCATTATAATTGGATGAAAAAAAAGTTCAAATTTTGGAATTTGGCTTTTGTTGGCCCCGTTGACATACTTATAGCTCTCAGTTCAATGAATTCCTAGAAAAAAAACCCATCGAAATTGGATGAAAAATAAAATATTCTATATGCCTTCCAAATATGCAATATTCGGAATTGGGTTCCTTTCTGACCCCTTTTTGAAATAAAATACCAAAAATACTCATCAATAACCCATTAAGATGATCCTTTAGCGAAAAAACCCCAGGATAAAATTTTAAAAGTTAAAAAAAAAAAAAATTCATTTCTCCATTGATGTCAAAAATTGTAATAGCTATATACATCTATATGTATTTTTCTGAAAGGGATTTTCCTAAGGAATTAATTAAAACAAACCATCAAAATCAAATGAAAAATAAACTCTCCATGTACTAATAACAGAAACATATATTTATTAACCTTAGGGCCTCATTTGGAAACAGATAGGATTACAATACCCCAATACCAACCTTTATTCAGTGCTATGGATCATTGTGTTCAAAATTCAGAAGGATATGACAACTAGAACTTAAGTTATCCCACGGCACTATTCTGTCTACAGACGGGCGACAACAATGACAGCACCACAACATAATACAACTGTAATATTTTTGTGAACATATAATAACTGTCTGCTTCCTCCAAATTAAGAACAGAATTTGCAGACGGTAACAGCGACACAAAATACCCGTACAATAACATCAAATTAAAATATCACAATAAAAAAATAAATAAATATATATATATATATATATATATATATACAAAGTAACAAATAACGATTAAAAATAAGGTTTACCAAGATATCAAATAACACAAATATACCACCATTGTCTTCTATTTGTTTACATGTTCTTTCAGGTTGATCAGGAATGAAAATAGACAATATTATATACATATATTGTTGCAAAATATCAAATTTATTTGTACAAGCTTTAGAAACAGATAGAAAAGCGAGCCTTTGATGAGCTTTTCCTACTTCTTTCACCGTTATCCTGCAATGTCAAAACGACAATTACCTACTAAATGTATTTATCGACTGTAATATTACTCTTCAAGAGTATGAGTGACAAAAGTAAAGTGTTGAATAAAATTCTATCACATAAGAACAGAGACTATTTTTTCATTTGCTGTGGTCGCTGATTATTTTAAAATATACTGACCGAAACACTTCAAATCTTAGAAAACATAGTTGTTGAAACATTTCTGTTAAATAGAATATGTTAATAACTTTTAATATTTTATTCAAGAATCTTGAGATTTATTGCTGGTGATCGTCTTCAGAATGGACTGTTACAATTTGAAAACATTAGATTGATTGATTGATTGATTGATTTTTGGTGCTTAATACCACTTTCAGCAATATTTCAGCTATATCATGGCAACCAGTTTTAGTGGTGGAAGAAGCAGGAGTACCCGGAGAGAACCACCGACCATGGGCAAGCAACTGGTAAACTTTATCACTTGCAGCTGCGAGTCGAGTGCATCCTTTTTTGTAATTTACAAAGCCGGTGGCAAACCCAAGCCATATTGGTCATAGGCTTGTAGGAGTTGTTAGGTAATCCAACTACCTAACTCATTGAGCCACCCGGGTCCTCTGAAAACATTAGAGGCTGCTCAGAACAAATCAAAACATCGGTTTTCATATGAGTAACACCTGTCATAAAATGGACTAGTCCAGACAGTAGATAAATAATAAACTAGTTCATATATGAGTAATGACTGAATGTCAGAAGTGTGCTGGGGTAAAACTGCAAAATGTCTGTCAGTATGTAGACAAAATCAAAGAATAAAGTATATTTAAACATTAGGAATCAGAATCGAACACAAGGTTTAAGAATCAATCATCAGATCGAATGCTGACGTTCGACTGATTACTAGTAGTCGATGTTTCAGATGATCCGTGCACCACTAATATATACAACATGTATATCATAAAACAATCATTTAGAGCAACAATTACAGTAATAGGAAAATAATTCATAGGCTCTTCTCTATGTACAATAAAAAAGAAAAACATGTAGATTCAGAAACGAGGCAGAGGAAGTTGTTAGATATAACAGAAACGAGGCAGAGGAAGTTGTTAGATATAACAGAAACGAGGCAGAGGAAGTTGTTAGATATAACAGAAACGAGGCAGAGGAAGTTGTTAGATATAACAGAAACGAGGCAGAGGAAGTTGTTAGAGATAACAACAAAAGGCAGTGTATTGTTACATGATACATGCTTCTTATACTATAAAATGGTTTTTGCATTTGTGTTTGTATGTTCAGTCAAAACTCTTAATCAAAAAGATGGAAGTGCTATTTTATTGGATTACCTGAAAAGGAATTACTGTCTTTCTACACTTTTTAAAAAGCATAAAATAATGAAAAAATGTGTCCAAAGAAGCTAAAATCCAGCTACAGTAAACAGGGGTATAGCTCTGAAATCATATATGGAATATTAAGCAGATTTGAACTTGGCCTGTGAACTCATGTCTAAAACATGAAGTACAGAAAACAAATGCCATTTGTCAGTTTTTTTGCAAATCAAGGGGCACAACTCCAGAACCAAAAAGTGTAAAAGTCCAAAATCAAACTTGGCCTGCCTTTAATGGCCCCCCACTGAGTAGATGTTAACATTATTTGAACATATAACGCTGATGTGTACTAATTGAAAATATGTTGGAAATTACAATCTTGAAAATGTCAATTGTATATCAATAAAAGATTAACAGTTGTATGAAGAAGACATGTAATGATTGACCAATAGAGCAATAATTTGAAACAATGATTCACCAATACACCAATAATTTGAAACAATGATTCACCATTATATCAATAATTTGAAACAATGATTCACCAATACACCAATAATTTGAAACAATGATTCACCATTATACCAATAATTTGAAACAAACCCTGATTTTAAGTAGGCACAACAATTTTGTATTTAAATGCAGAAAACTGCCATATTTGTTTAGATTGTAGAATTATAATCTAGTATAAATCAATAAACTTGACAAAGCATTCCTCCTTAATTTTCTTCAACAAGTCGTCCTTCAGCGGTGAAGTTGTCATGTGATGCCAAGAATAATCTTTATTTCCTGTTTTTGGTAATGCAGAACTTGTCATTGTCACAAGAGAGGTTAAACATATTCCATTGACCTTGGCTTCTGGTTCCCCATTATATTCCACAGATAATAGTCCACAAACCTCTATATATCCTCCTTGTACTCCATCAACATCTGCATCCTGCAAACAGCAAAAAATAAAGTCAGTTTTAAACATAAAGAAAAATGTCTTCCAAACAAACTCCCACGAGTAGATCGATAAGATTAACTTGAGATTAAGTCAAATCATATTTACTCATTTCAATTTCAGAATTTGTAATTTAAAGCTCATTTAAATCTTTTCTTAAATGAAAAATCCAAATAAGACAATGTTGTAATGACAGCATACCTCCAACACAAATAAGACAATGTTGTAATAACAGCATACCTCCAACACAAATAAGACAATGTTGTAATAACAGCATACCTCCAACACAAATAAGACAATGTTGTAATGACAGCATACCTCCAACACAAATAAGACAATGTTGTAATAACAGCATACCTCCAACACAAATAAGACAATGTTGTAATGACAGCATACCTCCAACACAAATAAGACAATGTTGTAATGACAGCATACCTCCAACACAAATAAGACAATGTTGTAATAACAGCATACCTCCAACACAAATAAGACAATGTTGTAATGACAGCATACCTCCAACACAAATAAGACAATGTTGTAATGACAGCATACCTCCAACACAAATAAGACAATGTTGTAATAACAGCATACCTCCAACACAAATAAGACAATGTTGTAATAACAGCATACTTCCAACACAAAAAAACAATGTTGTAATGACAGCATACCTCCAACACAAATAAGACAATGTTGTAATGACAGCATACCTCCAACACAAATAAGACAATGTTGTAATAACAGCATACTTCCAATACAAAAAAACAATGTTGTAATGACAGCAAACCTCCAACACAAATAAGACAGTGTTGTAATGACAGCATACCTCCAACACAAATAAGACAATGTTGTAATGACAGCATACCTCCAACACAGATAAGACAATGTTGTAATGACAGCATACCTCCAACACAAATAAGACAATGTTGTAATGACAGCATACCTCCAACACAAATAAGACTATGTTGTAATGACAACATACCTCCAACACAAATAAGACAATGTTGTAATAACAGCATACCTCCAACACTAATAAGACAATGTTGTAATGACAGCATACCTCCAACACAAACAAGACAATGTTGTAATGACAGCATACCTCCAACACAAATAAGACAATGTTGTAATGACAGCATACCTCCAACACAAATAAGACTATGTTGTAATAACAGCATACCTCCAACACAAATAAGACAATGTTGTAATAACAGCATACTTCCAACACAAAAAAACAATGTTGTAATGACAGCATACCTCCAACACAAATAAGACAATGTTGTAATGACAGCATACCTCCAACACAAATAAGACAATGTTGTAATGACAGCATACCTCCAACACAGATAAGACAATGTTGTAATGACAGCATACCTCCAACACAAATAAGACAATGTTGTAATGACAGCATACCTCCAACACAAATAAGACAATGTTGTAATAACAGATTCATATACATCTATCCTGATGGTTCAGGCTATATAAATCAAACTAAAAAGGGTATATAAGGTCACATTCCCAGCTTCAGATTATATACATCTATCCTGATGGCTCAGGCTATATAAATCCAACTAAACAGGGTATATAAGGTCACATTCCCAGCTTCAGATTTATATACATCTATCCTGATGGCTCAGGCTATATAAATCAAACTAAAAAGGGTATGTAAGGTCACATTCCCAGCTTCAGATTTATATACATCTATCCTGATGGCTCAGGCTATATAAATCCAACTAAACAGGGTATGTAAGGTCACATTCCTAGCTTCAGATTTATATACATCTATCCTGATGGCTCAGGCTATATAAATCCAACTAAACAGGGTATGTAAGGTCACATTCCCAGCTTCAGATTTATATACATCTATCCTGATGGCTCAGGCTATATAAATCCAACTAAACAGGGTATGTAAGGTCACATTCCTTGCTTCAGATTTATATACATCTATCCTGATGGCTCAGGCATTATAAATCCAACTAAACAGGGTATGTAAGGTCACATTCCCAGCTTCAGATTTATATACATCTATCCTGATGGCTAAGGCTATATAAATCCAATTAAACAGGGTAAGTAAGGTCACATTCCTAGCTTCAGATTCATATACATCTATCCTGATGGCTAAGGCTATATAAATCCAACTAAACAGGGTATGTAAGGTCACATTCCCAGCTTCAGATTCATATACATCTATCCTGATGGCTCAGGCTATATAAATCCAACTAAACAGGGTATGTAAGGTCACATTCCCAGCTTCAGATTCATATACATCTATCCTGATGGCTAAGGCTATATAAATCCAATTAAACAGGGTATGTAAAGTCACATTCCTAGCTTCAAATTCATATACATCTATCCTGATGGCTAAGGCTATATAAATCCAATTAAACAGGGTATGTAAGGTCACATTCCTAGCTTCAGATTCATATACATCTATCCTGATGGCTAAGGCTATATAAATCCAACTAAACAGGGTATGTAAGGTCACATTCCCAGCTTCAGATTCATATACATCTATCCTGATGGCTCAGGCTATATAAATTCAACTAAACAGGGTATGTAAGATCACATTCCTAGCTTCAGATATATATACATCTATCCTGATGGCTCAAGCTATATAAATCCAACTAAACAGGGTATGTAAGGTCACATTCCTAGCTTCAGATTTATATACATCTATCCTGATGGCTAAGGCTATATAAATCCAACTAAACAGGGTATATAAGGTCACATTCCTAGCTTCAGATTCATATACATCTATCCTGATGGCTCAGGCTATATAAATCCAACTAAACATGGTATGTAAGGTCACATTCCTAGCTTCAGATTCATATACATCTATCCTGATGGCTCAGGCTATATAAATCCAACTAAACAGGGTATGCAAGGTCACATTCCTAGCTTCAAATTCATATACATTTATCCTGATGGCTCAGGCTATATAAATCCAACTAAACAGGGTATGTAAGGTCATATTCCCAGCTTCAGATTCATATACATCTATCTTGATGGCTCAGGCTATCTAAATCCAACTAAACAGGGTATGTAAGATCATATTCCTAGCTTCAGATTTATATACATCTATCCTGATGGCTCAAGGCTATATAAATTCAACTAAACAGGGTATGTAAGGTCACATTCCTAGCTTCAGATTTATATATATCTATCCTGATGGCTCAGGCTATATAAATCCAACTAAACAGGGTATGTAAGGTCACATTCCCAGCTTCAGATTTATATACATCTATCCTGATGGCTCAGGCTATATAAATCCAACTAAACAGGGTATGTAAGGTCACATTCCTAGCTTCAGATTTATATACATCTATCCTGATGGCTCTGGCTATATAAATCCAACTAAACAGGGTATGTAAGGTCACATTCCCAGCTTCAGATTCATATACATCTATCCTGATTGCTCAGGCTATATAAATCCAACTAAACAGGGTATGTAAGACTACATTCCCAGCTTCAGATTTATATACATCTATCCTGATGGCTTAGGCTATATAAATCCACCTAAACAGGGTATGTAAGATCACATTCCTAGCTTCAGATTTATATACATTTATCCTGATGGCTCAGGCTATATAAATCCAACTAAACAGGGTATGTAAGGTCACATTCCCAGCTTCAGATTCATATACATCTATCCTGATGGCTCAGGCTATATAAATCCAACTAAACAGGGTATGTAAGGTCACATTCCCAGCTTCAGATTTATATACATCTATCCTGATGGCTCAGGCTATATAAATCCAACTAAACAGGGTATGTAAGGTCACATTCCTAGCTTCAGATTTATATACATCTATCCTGATGGCCCAGGCTATATAAATCCAACAAAACAGGGTATGTAAGGTCACATTCCCAGCTTCAGATTCATATACATCTATCCTGATGGCTCAGGCTATATAAATCCAACTAAACAGGGCATGTAAGTTCACATTCCTAGCTTCAGATTTATATACATCTATCCTGATGGCTCAGGCTATATAAATCCAACTAAACAGGGTATGTAAGATCACATTCCTAGCTTCAGATTTATATACATCTATCCTGATGGCTCAGGCTATATAAATCCAACTAAACATGGTATGTATGGTCACATTCCCAGCTTCAGATTCATATACATCTATCCTGATGGCTCAGGCTATATAAATCCAACTAAACAGGGTATGTAAGATCACATTCCTAGCTTCAGATTTATATACATCTATCCTGATGGCTCAGGCTATATAAATCCAACTAAACAGGGTATGTAAGATCACATTCCTAGCTTCAGATTTATATACATCTATCCTGATGGCTCAGGCTATATAAATCCAACTAAACAGGGTATGTAAGGTCACATTCCCAGCTTCAGATTCATATACATCTATCCGGATTGCTCAGGCTATATAAATCCAACTAAGCAGGGTATGTAAGATCACATTCCTAGCTTCAGATTTATATACATCTATCCTGATGGCTCAGGCTATATAAATCCAACTAAACAGGGTATGTAAGGTCACATTCCCAGCTTCAGATTCATATACATCTATCCTGATTGCTCAGGCTATATAAATGCAACTAAGCAGGGTATGTAAGATCACATTCCTAGCTTCAGATTTATATACATCTATCCTGATGGCTCAGGCTATATAAATCCAACTAAACAGGGTATGTAAGGTCACATTCCTAGCTTCAGATTTATATACATCTATCCTGATGGCTCAGGCTATATAAATCCAATTAAACAGGGTATGTAAGAACAGGGTATGTAAGATCACATTCCTAGCTTCAGATTTATATACATCTATCCTGATGGCTCAGGCTATATAAATCCAACTAAACAGGGTATGTAAGGTCACATTCCTAGCTTCAGATTCATAAACATCTATCCTGATGGCTCAGGCTATATAAATCCAACTAAACAGGGTATGTAAGGTCACATTCCCAGCTTCAGATTTATATACATCTATCCTGATGGCTCAGGCTATATAAATCCAACTAAACAGGGTATGTAAGATCACATTCCTAGCTTCAGATTCATATACATCTATCCTTATGGCTTAGGCTATTTAAATCCAACTAAACAGGGTATGTAAGATCACATTCCTAGCTTCAAATTTATATACATCTATCCTGATGGCTCAGGCTATATAAATCCAACTAAACAGGATATGTAAGGTCACATTCCCAGCTTCAGATTCATATACATCTATCCTGATGGCTCAGGCTATATAAATCCAACTAAACAGGGTATGTAAGGTCACATTCCCAGCTTCAGATTTATATACATCTATCCTGATGGCATAGGCTATATAAATCCAACTAAACAGGGTATGTAAGGTCATATTCCTAGCTTCAGATTTATATACATCTATCCTGATGGCTCAGGCTATATAAATCCAACTAAACAGGGTATGTAAGGTCACATTCCCAGCTTCAGATTTATATACATCTATCCTGATGGCTCAGGCTATATAAATCCAACTAAACAGGGTATGTAAGATCACATTCCTAGCTTCAGATTCATATACATCTATCCTTATGGCTTAGGCTATTTAAATCCAACTAAACAGGGTATGTAAGATCACATTCCTAGCTTCAAATTTATATACATCTATCCTGATGGCTCAGGCTATATAAATCCAACTAAACAGGATATGTAAGGTCACATTCCCAGCTTCAGATTCATATACATCTATCCTGATGGCTCAGGCTATATAAATCCAACTAAACAGGGTATGTAAGGTCACATTCCTAGCTTCAGATTCATAAACATCTATCCTGATGGCTCAGGCTATATAAATCCAACTAAACAGGGTATGTAAGGTCACATTCCCAGCTTCAGATTTATATACATCTATCCTGATGGCTCAGGCTATATAAATCCAACTAAACAGGGTATGTAAGGTCACATTCCTAGCTTCAGATTCATAAACATCTATCCTGATGGCTCAGGCTATATAAATCCAACTAAACAGGGTATGTAAGGTCACATTCCCAGCTTCAGATTTATATACATCTATCCTGATGGCTCAGGCTATATAAATCCAACTAAACAGGGTATGTAAGATCACATTCCTAGCTTCAGATTCATATACATCTATCCTTATGGCTTAGGCTATTTAAATCCAACTAAACAGGGTATGTAAGATCACATTCCTAGCTTCAAATTTATATACATCTATCCTGATGGCTCAGGCTATATAAATCCAACTAAACAGGATATGTAAGGTCACATTCCCAGCTTCAGATTCATATACATCTATCCTGATGGCTCAGGCTATATAAATCCAACTAAACAGGGTATGTAAGGTCACATTCCCAGCTTCAGATTTATATACATCTATCCTGATGGCATAGGCTATATAAATCCAACTAAACAGGGTATGTATGGTCATATTCCTAGCTTCAGATTTATATACATCTATCCTGATGGCTCAGGCTATATAAATCCAACTAAACAGGGTATGTAAGATCACATTCCTAGCTTCAGATTTATATACATCTATCCTGATGGCTCAGGCTATATAAATCCAATTAAACAGGGTATGTAAGGTCACATTCCTAGCTTCAGATTCATATACATCTATCCTGATGGCTCAGGCTATATAAATCCAACTAAACAGGGTATGTAAGGTCACATTACCAGCTTCAGATTTATATATATCTATCCTGATGGCTCAGGCTATATAAATCCAATTAAACAGGGTATGTAAGGTCACATTCCTAGCTTCAGATTCATATACATCTATCCTGATGGCTCAGGCTATATAAATCTAATTAAACAGGGTATGTAAGTTCGCATTCCTAGCTTCAGATTTATATACATCTATCCTGATGGCTCAGGCTATATAAATCCAATTAAACAGGGTATGTAAGGTCACATTCCTAGCTTCAGATTCATATACATCTATCCTGATGGCTCAGGCTATATAAATCCAACTAAACAGGGTATGTAAGGTCACATTCCCAGCTTCAGATTTATATACATCTATCCTGATGGCTCAGGCTATATAAATCCAATTAAACAGGGTATGTAAGGTCACATTCCTAGCTTCAGATTCATATACATCTATCCTGATGGCTCAGGCTATATAAATCTAACTAAACAGGGTATGTAAGGTCATATTCCTAGCTTCAGATTTATATACATCTATCCTGATGGCTCAGGCTATATAAATCCAACTAAACAGGGTATGTAAGGTCACATTCCTAGCTTCAGATTTATATACATCTATCCTGATGGCTCAGGCTATATAAATCCAATTAAACAGGGTATGTAAGGTCACATTCCTAGCTTCAGATTTATATACATCTATCCTGATGGCTTAGGCTATATAAATCCAACTAAACAGGGTATGTAAGGTCACATTCCTAGCTTCAGATTTATATACATCTATCCTGATGGCTTAGGCTATATAAATCCAACTAAACAGGGTATGTAAGGTCACATTCCTAGCTTCAGATTTATTTACATCTATCCTGATGGCTCAGGCTATATAAATCCAACTAAACAGGGTATGTAAGGTCACATTCCCAGCTTCAGATTCATATACATCTATCCAGATTGCTCAGGCTATATAAATCCAACTAAACAGGGTATGTAAGACTTCATTCCCAGCTTCAGATTTATATACATCTATCCTGATGGCTTAGGATATATAAATCCAACTAAACAGGGTATGTAAGATCACATTCCTAGCTTCAGATTTATATACATCTATCCTGATGGCTCAGGCTATATAAATCCAACTAAACAGGGTATGTAAGGTCACATTCCCAGCTTCAGATTCATATACATCTATCCTGATGGCTCAGGCTATATAAATCCAACTAAACAGGGTATGTAAGGTCACATTCCCAGCTTCAGATTTATATACATCTATCCTGATGGCTCAGGCTATATAAATCCAACTAAACAGGGTATGTAAGGTCACATTCCTAGCTTCAGATTTATATACATCTATCCTGATGGCTCAGGCTATATAAATCCAACAAAACAGGGTATGTAAGGTCACATTCCCAGCTTCAGATTCATATACATCTATCCTGATGGCTCAGGCTATATAAATCCAACTAAACAGGGCATGTAAGATCACATTCCTAGCTTCAGATTTATATACATCTATCCTGATGGCTCAGGCTATATAAATCCAACTAAACAGGGTATGTAAGATCACATTCCTAGCTTCAGATTTATATACATCTATCCTGATGGCTCAGGCTATATAAATCCAACTAAACATGGTATGTAAGGTCACATTCCCAGCTTCAGATTCATATACATCTATCCTGATGACTCAGGCTATATAAATCCAACTAAACAGGGTATGTAAGATCACATTCCTAGCTTCAGATTTATATACATCTATCCTGATGGCTCAGGCTATATAAATCCAAATAAACAGGGTATGTAAGATCACATTCCTAGCTTCAGATTTATATACATCTATCCTGATGGCTCAGGCTATATAAATCCAACTAAACAGGGTATGTAAGGTCACATTCCCAGCTTCAGATTCATATACATCTATCCGGATTGCTCAGGCTATATAAATCCAACTAAGCAGGGTATGTAAGATCACATTCCTAGCTTCAGATTTATATACATCTATCCTGATGGCTCAGGCTATATAAATCCAACTAAACAGGGTATGTAAGGTCACATTCCCAGCTTCAGATTCATATACATCTATCCTGATGGCTCAGGCTATATAAATGCAACTAAGCAGGGTATGTAAGATCACATTCCTAGCTTCAGATTTATATACATCTATCCTGATGGCTCAGGCTATATAAATCCAACTAAACAGGGTATGTAAGGTCACATTCCTAGCTTCAGATTTATATACATCTATCCTGATGGCTCAGGCTATATAAATCCAATTAAACAGGGTATGTAAGAACAGGGTATGTAAGATCACATTCCTAGCTTCAGATTTATATACATCTATCCTGATGCCTTAGGCTATATAAATCCAACTAAACAGGGTATGTAAGGTCACATTCCTAGCTTCAGATTTATATACATCTATCCTGATGGCTCAGGCTATATAAATCCAACTAAACAGGGTATGTAAGATCACATTCCTAGCTTCAGATTCATATACATCTATCCTGATGGCTTAGGCTATTTAAATCCAACTAAACAGGGTATGTAAGATCACATTCCTAGCTTCAAATTTATATACATCTATCCTGATGGCTCAGGCTATATAAATCCAACTAAACAGGATATGTAAGGTCACATTCCCAGCTTCAGATTCATATACATCTATCCTGATGGCTCAGGCTATATAAATCCAACTAAACAGGGTATGTAAGGTCACATTCCCAGCTTCAGATTCATATACATCTATCCAGATTGCTCAGGCTATATAAATCCAACTAAACAGGGTATGTAAGACTTCATTCCCAGCTTCAGATTTATATACATCTATCCTGATGGCTTAGGCTATATAAATCCAACTAAACAGGGTATGTAAGATCACATTCCTAGCTTCAGATTTATATACATCTATCCTGATGGCTCAGGCTATATAAATCCAACTAAACAGGGTATGTAAGGTCACATTCCCAGCTTCAGATTCATATACATCTATCCTGATGGCTCAGGCTATATAAATCCAACTAAACAGGGTATGTAAGGTCACATTCCCAGCTTCAGATTTATATACATCTATCCTGATGGCTCAGGCTATATAAATCCAACTAAACAGGGTATGTAAGGTCACATTCCTAGCTTCAGATTTATATACATCTATCCTGATGGCTCAGGCTATATAAATCCAACAAAACAGGGTATGTAAGGTCACATTCCCAGCTTCAGATTCATATACATCTATCCTGATGGCTCAGGCTATATAAATCCAACTAAACAGGGCATGTAAGATCACATTCCTAGCTTCAGATTTATATACATCTATCCTGATGGCTCAGGCTATATAAATCCAACTAAACAGGGTATGTAAGATCACATTCCTAGCTTCAGATTTATATACATCTATCCTGATGGCTCAGGCTATATAAATCCAACTAAACATGGTATGTAAGGTCACATTCCCAGCTTCAGATTCATATACATCTATCCTGATGACTCAGGCTATATAAATCCAACTAAACAGGGTATGTAAGATCACATTCCTAGCTTCAGATTTATATACATCTATCCTGATGGCTCAGGCTATATAAATCCAAATAAACAGGGTATGTAAGATCACATTCCTAGCTTCAGATTTATATACATCTATCCTGATGGCTCAGGCTATATAAATCCAACTAAACAGGGTATGTAAGGTCACATTCCCAGCTTCAGATTCATATACATCTATCCGGATTGCTCAGGCTATATAAATCCAACTAAGCAGGGTATGTAAGATCACATTCCTAGCTTCAGATTTATATACATCTATCCTGATGGCTCAGGCTATATAAATCCAACTAAACAGGGTATGTAAGGTCACATTCCCAGCTTCAGATTCATATACATCTATCCTGATGGCTCAGGCTATATAAATGCAACTAAGCAGGGTATGTAAGATCACATTCCTAGCTTCAGATTTATATACATCTATCCTGATGGCTCAGGCTATATAAATCCAACTAAACAGGGTATGTAAGGTCACATTCCTAGCTTCAGATTTATATACATCTATCCTGATGGCTCAGGCTATATAAATCCAATTAAACAGGGTATGTAAGAACAGGGTATGTAAGATCACATTCCTAGCTTCAGATTTATATACATCTATCCTGATGCCTTAGGCTATATAAATCCAACTAAACAGGGTATGTAAGGTCACATTCCTAGCTTCAGATTTATATACATCTATCCTGATGGCTCAGGCTATATAAATCCAACTAAACAGGGTATGTAAGATCACATTCCTAGCTTCAGATTCATATACATCTATCCTGATGGCTTAGGCTATTTAAATCCAACTAAACAGGGTATGTAAGATCACATTCCTAGCTTCAAATTTATATACATCTATCCTGATGGCTCAGGCTATATAAATCCAACTAAACAGGATATGTAAGGTCACATTCCCAGCTTCAGATTCATATACATCTATCCTGATGGCTCAGGCTATATAAATCCAACTAAACAGGGTATGTAAGGTCACATTCCCAGCTTCAGATTTATATACATCTATCCTGATGGCATAGGCTATATAAATCCAACTAAACAGGGTATGTAAGGTCATATTCCTAGCTTCAGATTTATATACATCTATCCTGATGGCTCAGGCTATATAAATCCAATTAAACAGGGTATGTAAGGTCACATTCCTAGCTTCAGATTCATATACATCTATCATGATGGCTCAGGCTATATAAATCCAACTAAACAGGGTATGTAAGGTCACATTACCAGCTTCAGATTTATATATATCTATCCTGATGGCTCAGGCTATATAAATCCAATTAAACAGGGTATGTAAGGTCACATTCCTAGCTTCAGATTCATATACATCTATCCTGATGGCTCAGGCTATATAAATCTAACTAAACAGGGTATGTAAGTTCACATTCCTAGCTTCAGATTTATATACATCTATCCTGATGGCTCAGGCTATATAAATCCAATTAAACAGGGTATGTAAGGTCACATTCCTAGCTTCAGATTCATATACATCTATCCTGATGGCTCAGGCTATATAAATCCAACTAAACAGGGTATGTAAGGTCACATTCCCAGCTTCAGATTTATATACATCTATCCTGATGGCTCAGGCTATATAAATCCAATTAAACAGGGTATGTAAGGTCACATTCCTAGCTTCAGATTCATATACATCTATCCTGATGGCTCAGGCTATATAAATCTAACTAAACAGGGTATGTAAGGTCATATTCCTAGCTTCAGATTTATATACATCTATCCTGATGGCTCAGGCTATATAAATCCAATTAAACAGGGTATGTAAGAACAGGGTATGTAAGATCACATTCCTAGCTTCAGATTTATATACATCTATCCAGATTGCTCAGGCTATATAAATCCAACTAAACAGGGTATGTAAGACTTCATTCCCAGCTTCAGATTTATATACATCTATCCTGATGGCTTAGGCTATATAAATCCAACTAAACAGGGTATGTAAGATCACATTCCTAGCTTCAGATTTATATACATCTATCCTGATGGCTCAGGCTATATAAATCCAACTAAACAGGGTATGTAAGGTCACATTCCCAGCTTCAGATTCATATACATCTATCCTGATGGCTCAGGCTATATAAATCCAACTAAACAGGGTATGTAAGGTCACATTCCCAGCTTCAGATTTATATACATCTATCCTGATGGCTCAGGCTATATAAATCCAACTAAACAGGGTATGTAAGGTCACATTCCTAGCTTCAGATTTATATACATCTATCCTGATGGCTCAGGCTATATAAATCTAACTAAACAGGGTATGTAAGGTCATATTCCTAGCTTCAGATTTATATACATCTATCCTGATGGCTCAGGCTATATAAATCCAACTAAACAGGGTATGTAAGGTCACATTCCTAGCTTCAGATTTATATACATCTATCCTGATGGCTCAGGCTATATAAATCCAATTAAACAGGGTATGTAAGGTCACATTCCTAGCTTCAGATTTATATACATCTATCCTGATGGCTTAGGCTATATAAATCCAACTAAACAGGGTATGTAAGGTCACATTCCTAGCTTCAGATTTATATACATCTATCCTGATGGCTTAGGCTATATAAATCCAACTAAACAGGGTATGTAAGGTCACATTCCTAGCTTCAGATTTATTTACATCTATCCTGATGGCTCAGGCTATATAAATCCAACTAAACAGGGTATGTAAGGTCACATTCCCAGCTTCAGATTCATATACATCTATCCAGATTGCTCAGGCTATATAAATCCAACTAAACAGGGTATGTAAGACTTCATTCCCAGCTTCAGATTTATATACATCTATCCTGATGGCTCAGGCTATATAAATCCAACTAAACAGGGTATGTAAGATCACATTCCTAGCTTCAGATTTATATACATCTATCCTGATGGTTCAGGCTATATAAATCCAACTAAACAGGGTATGTAAGGTCACATTCCCAGCTTCAGATTCATATACATCTATCCTGATGGCTCAGGCTATATAAATCCAACTAAACAGGGTATGTAAGGTCACATTCCCAGCTTCAGATTTATATACATCTATCCTGATGGCTCAGGCTATATAAATCCAACTAAACAGGGTATGTAAGGTCACATTCCTAGCTTCAGATTTATATACATCTATCCTGATGGCTCAGGCTATATAAATCCAACAAAACAGGGTATGTAAGGTCACATTCCCAGCTTCAGATTCATATACATCTATCCTGATGGCTCAGGCTATATAAATCCAACTAAACAGGGCATGTAAGATCACATTCCTAGCTTCAGATTTATATACATCTATCCTGATGGCTCAGGCTATATAAATCCAACTAAACAGGGTATGTAAGATCACATTCCTAGCTTCAGATTTATATACATCTATCCTGATGGCTCAGGCTATATAAATCCAACTAAACATGGTATGTAAGGTCACATTCCCAGCTTCAGATTCATATACATCTATCCTGATGACTCAGGCTATATAAATCCAACTAAACAGGGTATGTAAGATCACATTCCTAGCTTCAGATTTATATACATCTATCCTGATGGCTCAGGCTATATAAATCCAAATAAACAGGGTATGTAAGATCACATTCCTAGCTTCAGATTTATATACATCTATCCTGATGGCTCAGGCTATATAAATCCAACTAAACAGGGTATGTAAGGTCACATTCCCAGCTTCAGATTCATATACATCTATCCGGATTGCTCAGGCTATATAAATCCAACTAAGCAGGGTATGTAAGATCACATTCCTAGCTTCAGATTTATATACATCTATCCTGATGGCTCAGGCTATATAAATCCAACTAAACAGGGTATGTAAGGTCACATTCCCAGCTTCAGATTCATATACATCTATCCTGATGGCTCAGGCTATATAAATGCAACTAAGCAGGGTATGTAAGATCACATTCCTAGCTTCAGATTTATATACATCTATCCTGATGGCTCAGGCTATATAAATCCAACTAAACAGGGTATGTAAGGTCACATTCCTAGCTTCAGATTTATATACATCTATCCTGATGGCTCAGGCTATATAAATCCAATTAAACAGGGTATGTAAGAACAGGGTATGTAAGATCACATTCCTAGCTTCAGATTTATATACATCTATCCTGATGCCTTAGGCTATATAAATCCAACTAAACAGGGTATGTAAGGTCACATTCCTAGCTTCAGATTTATATATATCTATCCTGATGGCTCAGGCTATATAAATCCAACTAAACAGGGTATGTAAGATCACATTCCTAGCTTCAGATTCATATACATCTATCCTGATGGCTTAGGCTATTTAAATCCAACTAAACAGGGTATGTAAGATCACATTCCTAGCTTCAAATTTATATACATCTATCCTGATGGCTCAGGCTATATAAATCCAACTAAACAGGATATGTAAGGTCACATTCCCAGCTTCAGATTCATATACATCTATCCTGATGGCTCAGGCTATATAAATCCAACTAAACAGGGTATGTAAGGTCACATTCCCAGCTTCAGATTTATATACATCTATCCTGATGGCTCAGGCTATATAAATCCAATTAAACAGGGTATGTAAGGTCACATTCCTAGCTTCAGATTCATATACATCTATCATGATGGCTCAGGCTATATAAATCCAACTAAACAGGGTATGTAAGGTCACATTACCAGCTTCAGATTTATATATATCTATCCTGATGGCTCAGGCTATATAAATCCAATTAAACAGGGTATTTAAGGTCACATTCCTAGCTTCAGATTCATATACATCTATCCTGATGGCTCAGGCTATATAAATCTAACTAAACAGGGTATGTAAGTTCACATTCCTAGCTTCAGATTTATATACATCTATCCTGATGGCTCAGGCTATATAAATCCAATTAAACAGGGTATGTAAGGTCACATTCCTAGCTTCAGATTCATATACATCTATCCTGATGGCTCAGGCTATATAAATCCAACTAAACAGGGTATGTAAGGTCACATTCCCAGCTTCAGATTTATATACATCTATCCTGATGGCTCAGGCTATATAAATCCAATTAAACAGGGTATGTAAGGTCACATTCCTAGCTTCAGATTCATATACATCTATCCTGATGGCTCAGGCTATATAAATCTAACTAAACAGGGTATGTAAGGTCATATTCCTAGCTTCAGATTTATATACATCTATCCTGATGGCTCAGGCTATATAAATCCAACTAAACAGGGTATGTAAGGTCACATTCCTAGCTTCAGATTTATATACATCTATCCTGATGGCTCAGGCTATATAAATCCAACTAAACAGGGTATGTAAGGTCACATTCCTAGCTTCAGATTTATATACATCTATCCTGATGGCTTAGGCTATATAAATCCAACTAAACAGGGTATGTAAGGTCACATTCCTAGCTTCAGATTTATATACATCTATCCTGATGGCTCAGGCTATATAAATCCAACTAAACAGGGTATGTAAGGTCACATTCCTAGCTTCAGATTTATATACATCTATCCTGATGGCTCAGGCTATATAAATCCAATTAAACAGGGTATGTAAGGTCACATTCCTAGGTTCAGATTCATATACATCTATCCTGATGGCTCAGGCTATATAAATCCAACTAAACAGGGTATGTAAGGTCACATTACCAGCTTCAGATTTATATATATCTATCCTGATGGCTCAGGCTATATAAATCCAATTAAACAGGGTATGTAAGGTCACATTCCTAGCTTCAGATTCATATACATCTATCCTGATGGCTCAGGCTATATAAATCTAACTAAACAGGGTATGTAAGGTCACATTCCTAGCTTCAGATTTATATACATCTATCCTGATGGCTCAGGCTATATAAATCCAATTAAACAGGGTATGTAAGGTCACATTCCCAGCTTCAGATTCATATACATCTATCCTGATGGCTCAGGCTATATAAATCAAATTAAACAGGGTATGTAAGGTCACATTCCTAGCTTCAGATTCATATGCATCTATCCTGACAGCTCAGGCAATATAAATCCAACTAAACAGGGTATGTAAGGTCACATTCCTAGCTTCAGATTTATATACATCTATCCTAATGGCTCAGGCTATATAAATCCAACTAAACAGGGTATGTAAGGTCACATTCCTAGCTTCAGATTTATATACATCTATCCTGATGGCTCAGGCTATATAAATCCAACTAAACAGGGTATGTAAGGTCACATTCCCAGCTTCAGATTTATATACATCTATCCTGATGGCTCAGGCTATATAAATCCAACTAAACAGGGTATGTAAGGTCACATTCCTAGCTTCAGATTTATATACATCTATCCTGATGGCTCAGGCTATATAAGTCCAATTAAACAGGGTATGTAAGGTCACATTCCTAGCTTCAGATTTATATACATCTATCCTGATGGCTCAGGATATATAAATCCAACTAAACAGGGTATGTAAGGTCACATTCCTAGCTTCAGATTTATATACATCTATCCTGATGGCTCAGGCTATATAAATCCAATTAAACAGGGTATGTAAGGTCACATTCCTAGCTTCAGATTCATATACATCTATCCTGATGGCTCAGGCTATATAAATCCAACTAAACAGGGTATGTAAGGTCACATTCCTAGCTTCAGATTTATATACATCTATCCTGATGGCTAAGGCTATATAAATCCAATTAAACAGGGTATGTAAGGTCACATTCCCAGCTTCAGATTCATATACATCTATCCTGATGGCTCAGGCTATATAAATCCAATTAAACAGGGTATGTAAGGTCACATTCCAAGCTTCAGATTTATATACATCTATCCTGATGGCTCAGGCTATATAAATCCAACTAAACAGGGTATGTAAGGTCACATTCCTAGCTTCAGATTCATATACATCTATCCTGACAGCTCAGGCTATGTAAATCAAACTAAACAGGGTATGTAAGGTCACATTCCTAGCTTCAGATTCATATACATCTATCCTGATGGCTCAGGCTATATAAATCCAACTAAACAGGGTATGTAAGGTCACATTCCTAGCTTCAGATTCATATACATCTATCCTGACGGCTCAGGCTATATAAATCCAACTAAACATGGTATGTAAGATCACATTCCTAGCTTCAGATTCATATACATCTATCCTGATGGCTCAGGCTATATAAATCCAACTAAACAGGGCATGTAAGGTCACATTCCCAGCTTCAGATTCATATACATCTATTCTGATGGCTCAGGCTATAAAAATACAATTAAACAGGGTGTGTAAGGTCACATTCATAGCTTCAGATTCATATACATCTATCCTGACGGCTCAGGCTATATAAATCCAACTAAACAGGGTGTGTAAGGTCACATTCCTAGCTTCAGATTCATATACATCTATCCTGACGGCTCAGGCTATATCAATCCAACTAAACAGGGTATGTAAGGTCACATTCCTAGCTTCAGATTTATATACATCTATCCTGATGGCTCAGGCTATATCAATCCAACTAAACAGGGTATGTAAGGTCACATTCCTAGCATCAGATTTATATACATCTATCCTGATGGCTCAGGCTATATAAATAAAACTAAACAGGGTATGTAAGGTCACATTCCTAGCTTCAGATTTATATACATCTATCCTGATGGCTCAGGCTATATCAATCCAACTAAACAGGGTATGTAAGGTCACATTCCCAGCTTCAGATTTATATATATTTATCCTGATGGCTCAGGCTATATAAATCCAACTAAACAGGGTATGTAAGGTCACATTCCCAACTTCAGATTCATATACATCTATCCTGATGGCTCAGGCTATATAAATCCAACTAAACAGGGTATGTAAGATCACATTCCTAGCTTCAGATTCATATACATCTATCCTGATGGCTTAGGCTATATAAATCCAACTAAACAGGGTATGTAAGATCACATTCCTAGCTTCAGATTTATATACATCTATCCTGATGGCTCGGGCTATATAAATCCAACTAAACAGGGTATGTAAGGTCACATTCCCAGCTTCAGATTCATATACATCTATCCTGATGGCTCAAGCTATATAAATCCAACTAAACAGGGTATGTAAGGTAACATTCCCAGCTTCAGATTCATATACATCTATCCTGATGCCTTAGGCTATATAAATCCAACTAAACAGGGTATGTAAGGTCACATTCCTAGCTTCAGATTTATATACATCTATCCTGATGGCTCAGGCTATATAAATCCAATTAAACAGGGTATGCAAGGTCACATTCCCTGCTTCAGATTTATATACATCTATCCTGATGGCTCAGTCTATATAAATCCAACTAAACAGGGTATGTAAGGTCACATTCCTTGCTTCAGATTCATATACATCTATCCTGATGGCTCAGGCTATATAAATCCAACTAAACAGGGTATGTAAGGTCACATTCCTAGCTTCAGATTTATATACATCTATCTTGATGGCTCAGGCTATATAAATCCAACTAAACAGGGTATGTAAGGTCACATTCCTAGCTTCACATTCATATACATCTATCCTGACAGCTCAGGCTATATAAATCCAACTAAACATGGTATGTAAGGTCACATTCCTAGTTTCAGATTTATATACATCTATCCTGATGGCTCAGGCTATATAAATCAAACTAAACAGGGTATGTAAGGTCACATTCCTAGCTTCAGATTTACTTTCTAATATACAGAAACCTCTTGGAATTCATCATATTCGTACAATCTTATTTTCACTACCTGTAAACTACCTCAAAGATCTTAGGGATTTTGGACTTGACAAAGGAGGCGTAGATCCTTTTTCTCCTAAGTACAGATTGTCTAGTATTATATGTGACGTGGCGTCCTTTCGTCTTTTTTAAACCAGTTCGATCTGAACCTCTTCATGATAACAACAGAAAATTCCTCCATATTCCGTTTGCTAACAAAGGAATCGATGCTATTAACATCAGCAACATTCTTAATAGAAAAGAGGTCGTAAAAGAAATTCCACCATATTTCAAAAATCAATCTGTTCCCATTGTCTCCTATAGTTACACTAACAGCATTGGCCGTAAAATTTTCAACTACAAAGAAGCATTGCAAGATATTAACATAGAAGAGTACCTTAAGAACCCTCTGACTTGTGACTGCTCCCACTCTCCTTTTCAATACAACCCATCTGGACATGTAATCACTGGTGATCTGAATATCATTCAACATGAGAGTCTCCGAAAGGTGATTTCTCATGGTCCTAAATTCAGAGAACCTCAACACATCAATTGGAAACATAATTTCAAGATAATTATGGATGCTGTTGAAGATTATGCCAGAAGGTGGATAAAGAGAGAAGTAGACCAAGATCCTGAGTTAGAGTCCTTGTCAGACTGGGTTAGAACAATTAGGTCTCTAGTACAAGGTCGGATTCACAAACTCAAAAATTGTGTTAATAGTCGACCTAAGTCTGTATTTAAAGACCAAGAAGCTGTTAAGTGTCTTTCCTCTCTTCATGACAAATATGTTATCGTTCCTGCGGACAAGGCTTCCAACAATATCGTGTTTGTATGTAAATCATATTACTTCGAATGTCTAATCAAGGAATTAGGTATAAATAGCAACACCTCTAGTAATACCACATACAAACCAACTTCGTTCGACAAAGATGAAATCCTAGCTAACCACAGATCATTCATGACCTCTTTAAACATTCCCTCTGGTAAAAAGTCTGAGGATTTACCCTATTTATATTGGATACCTAAACTCCATAAGACACCATACAAAGAAAGGTACATAGCGGGATCATCAACTTGTTCGACGAAAGAATTGTCTATTCACCTAACAAAGATTCTGTCTGCAGTAAAAGAGGGACAACAGAAATATTGTGAAACTGTTTACTCGCGTAGTGGCATAAATCACATGTGGATTTTGAAAAACTCTAAAGATCTTTTGGATAACCTGAAATCAAGATCTTTCTCTCAGGTATCCTCCATCAAAACCTTTGATTTTTCAACTCTATATACCACCCTACCGCATGACAAATTAAAAACCCGCTTAAAAGAAACAATTCATAAAGCTTTTAGTCATAGAAACTATGGCTCAAAATTTGTTGTGTTAGGCTACAATTCCACATATTTTTCAAACAAAATTCATAAAGGTAAAACATGCTACTCCGAGGAACAAGTGATCAGTATGCTGGAGTTCCTCATCGATAACATATTTGTCTCCTTTGGAGGGACACTGTTTCAGCAGGTCGTCGGCATACCAATGGGTACGAATTGTGCCACTCTTCTAGCCGATTTATTTTTATACTCATATGAGTCGGAGTTTCTTCAAAAGCTTGTAAAAGATAAGAAGATTCATGAGGCTAGAGCCTTTAATTTCACATACAGGTATATTGATGACGTTTTATCTATCAATAATTCTAGATTTGCAGAATTTCTTCCATTGATATATCCTTCAGAGCTGGAAGTTAAAGAGACCACCGATACAGCTTCGTCCGCATCATTTTTGGACTTATACCTCGAATTTGACGACAGTGATCAACTCAGTACTAAAATTTATGATAAGCGGGACGACTTCAATTTTAAAATCATAAATTTTCCAAATATGTGCAGCAATATACCAGCTTCTCCTGCATATGGTGTTTACATCTCGCAATTGATTCGCTATGCAAGGGGCAGTAGCAATTATTCTGATTTCCTGAAACGTCATCTTCATCTGAGAAACAGGCTACTGGACCAGGGCTATAAAAAGATTCGCCTTATTCGATCTCTTAAAAAGTTTATATTCCGATACCAATATCTTGTCGAAATATATTCCGTCTCTGCAGAAAAAATTATAAGCGATGCATTTTCATATAGTGAAAATGTATAAAGATAAAGAGTCCAATATGTCAAGAATTTTTTTTGTCAATGTGTGACGTAAAAATATTTTTGACATTTACGTCACCGAATATGGTACTGCTTTGACAACTATTTTACCTATTTTGTTCCTGTATTTAAATACTGTTACAGTGACAGCCGGAACCTTTGAACCGTAATGAGAGCGGGAGGTTTGGCGCCTTAAAATCTTATTCAACCCACCATTTCTTTAGAAATGCCTGTACCAAGTCAGGGTCATTACGGTTTTCACAGTTTTCCGGTTGTTGACTGATTTTGTCTGTTTATATAATTATGAGTTTTGACTTTCCCTTTGTAAGATTGTTCGGAGTTCGGTAATTTTGTTATTACCTTTATTCATATACATCTATCCTGATGGCTCAGGCTATATAAATCCAATTAAACAGGGTATGTAAGGTCACATTCCTAGCTTCAGATTTATATACATCTATCCTGATGGCTCAGGCTATATAAATCAAACTAAACAGGGTATGTAAGATCACATTCCTAGCTTCAGATTCATATACATCTATCCTGACGGCTCAGGCTATATAAATGCAACTAAACATGGTATGTAAGATCACATTCCCAGCTTCAGATTCATATACATCTATCCTGATGGCTCAGGCTATATAAATCCAACTAAACAGGGTATGTAAGGTCACATTCCCAGCTTCAGATTCATATACATCTATCCTTATGGCTCAGGCTATATAAATCCAATTAAACAGGGTATGTAAGGTCACATTCCTAGCTTCAGATTTATATACATCTATCCTGATGGCTCAGGCTATATAAATCCAATTAAACAGGGTATGTAAGGTCACATTCCTAGCTTCAGATTCATATACATCTATCCTGACGGCTCAGGCTATATAAATCCAACTAAACATGGTATGTAAGATCACATTCCCAGCTTCAGATTCATATACATCTATCCTGATGGCTCAGGCTATATAAATCCAACTAAACAGGGTATGTAAGGTCACATTCCCAGCTTCAGATTCATATACATCTATCCTGATGGCTCAGGCTATATAAATCCAACTAAACAGGGTGTGTAAGGTCACATTCCTAGCTTCAGATTCATATACATCTATCCTGACGGCTCAGGCTATATAAATCCAACTAAACAGGGTATGTAAGGTCACATTCCTAGCTTCAGATTTATATATATCTATCCTGATGGCTCAGGCTATATAAATCCAACTAAACAGGGTATGCAAGGTCACATTCCTAGCTTCAGATTTATATATATCTATCCTGATGGCTCAGGCTATATAAATCCAACTAAACAGGGTATGCAAGGTCACATTCCTAGCTTCAGATTTATATACATCTATCCTGATGGCTCAGGCTATATAAATCCAACTAAACAGGGTATGTAAGGTCACATTCCTTGCTTCAGATTCATATACATCTATCCTGATGGCTTAGGCTATATAAATCCAACTAAACAGGGTATGTAAGGTCACATTCCTAGCTTCAGATTTATATACATCTATCATGATGGCTCAGGCTATATAAATCCAATTAAACAGGGTATGTAAGGTCACATTCCTAGCTTCAGATTCATATACATCTATCCTGACAGCTCAGGCTATATAAATTCAACTAAACATGGTATGTAAGGTCACATTCCTAGTTTCAGATTTATATACATCTATCCTGATGGCTCAGGCTATATAAATCCAACTAAACAGGGTATGTAAGGTCACATTCCTAGCTTCAGATTTATATACATCTATCCTGATGGCTCAGGCTATATAAATCCAACTAAACAGGGTATATAAGGTCACATTCCTAGCTTCAGATTCATATACATCTATCCTGACAGCTCAGGCTATATAAATCAAACTAAACAGGGTATGTAAGGTCACATTCCTAGCTTCAGATTCATATACATCTATCCTGATGGCTCAGGCTATATAAATCCAACTAAGCAGGGTATGTAAGGTCACATTCCTAGCTTCAGATTCATATACATCTATCCTGATGGCTCAGGCTATATAAATCCAACTAAACATGGTATGTAAGATCACATTCCTAGCTTCAGATTCATATACATCTATCCTGATGGCTCAGGCTATATAAATCCAACTAAACAGGGTATGTAAGGTCACATTCCCAGCTTCAGATTCATATACATCTATTCTGATGGCTCAGGCTATAAAAATCCAATTAAACAGGGTGTGTAAGGTCACATTCCTAGCTTCAGATTCATATACATCTATCCTGACGGCTCAGGCTATATAAATCCAACTAAACAGGGTATGTAAGGTCACATTCCTAGCTTCAGATTCATATACATCTATCCTGACGGCTCAGGCTATATCAATCCAACTAAACAGGGTATGTAAGGTCACATTCCTAGCTTCAGATTTATATACATCTATCCTGATGGCTCAGGCTATATAAATCCAACTAAACAGGGTATGTAAGGTCACATTCCTAGCTTCAGATTTATATACATCTATCCTGATGGCTCAGGCTATATAAATCCAACTAAACAGGGTATGTAAGGTCACATTCCTTGCTTCAGATTCATATACATCTATCCTGATGGCTCAGGCTATATAAATCCAACTAAACAGGGTATGTAAGGTCACATTCCTAGCTTCAGATTTATATACATCTATCATGATGGCTCAGGCTATATAAATCCAACTAAACAGGGTATGTAAGGTCACATTCCTAGCTTCAGATTTATATACATCTATCCTGATGGCTCAGGCTATATAAATCCAATTAAACAGGGTATGTAAGGTCACATTCCTAGCTTCAGATTCATATACATCTATCCTGATGGCTCAGGCTATATAAATCCAATTAAACATGGTATGTAAGGTCACATTCCTAGCTTCAGATTTATATACATCTATCCTGATGGCTCAGGCTATATAAATCCAATTAAACAGGGTATGTAAGGTCACATTCCTAGCTTCAGATTCATATACATCTATCCTGACAGCTCAGGCTATATAAATCAAACTAAACAGGGTATATAAGGTCACATTCCTAGCTTCAGATTTATATACATCTATCCTGATGGCTCAGGCTATATAAATCCAACTAAGCAGGGTATGTAAGGTCACATTCCTAGCTTCAGATTCATATACATCTATCCTGACGGCTCAGGCTATATAAATCCAACTAAACAGGGTGTGTAAGGTCACATTCCTAGCTTCAGATTCATATACATCTATCCTGACGGCTCAGGCTATATCAATCCAACTAAACAGGGTATGTAAGGTCACATTCCTAGCTTCAGATTTATATACATCTATCCTGATCGCTCAGGCTATATAAATCCAACTAAACATGGTATGTAAGGTCAGATTCCTAGCTTCAGATTCATATACATCTATCCTGACGGCTCAGGCTATATAAATCCAACTAAACAGGGTATGTAAGGTCACATTCCTTGCTTCAGATTCATATACATCTATCCTGACGGCTCAGGCTATATCAATCCAACTAAACAGGGTATGTAAGGTCACATTCCTAGCTTCAGATTTATATACATCTATCCTGATCGCTCAGGCTATATAAATCCAACTAAACATGGTATGTAAGGTCAGATTCCTAGCTTCAGATTCATATACATCTATCCTGACGGCTCAGGCTATATAAATCCAACTAAACAGGGTATGTAAGGTCACATTCCTTGCTTCAGATTCATATACATCTATCCTGATGGCTCAGGCTATATAAATCCAACTAAACAGGGTATGTAAGTTCACATTCCCAGCTTCAGATTCATATACATCTATCCTGATGGCTCAGGCTATATAAATCCAACTAAACAGGGTATGTAAGGTCACATTCCTAGCTTCAGATTTATATACATCTATCCTGATGGCTCAGGCTATATAAATCCAACTAAACAGGGTATGCAAGGTCACATTCCTAGCTTCAGATTTATATATATCTATCCTGATGGCTCAGGCTATATAAATCCAACTAAACAGGGTATGCAAGGTCACATTCCTAGCTTCAGATTTATATACATCTATCCTGATGGCTCAGGCTATATAAATCTAACTAAACAGGGTATGTAAGGTCACATTCCTAGCTTCAGATTTATATACATCTATCCTGATGGCTCAGGCTATATAAATCCAATTAAACAGGGTATGTAAGGTCACATTCCCAGCTTCAGATTCATATACATCTATCCTGATGGCTCAGGCTATATAAATCAAATTAAACAGGGTATGTAAGGTCACATTCCTAGCTTCAGATTCATATGCATCTATCCTGACAGCTCAGGCAATATAAATCCAACTAAACAGGGTATGTAAGGTCACATTCCTAGCTTCAGATTTATATACATCTATCCTGATGGCTCAGGCTATATAAATCCAACTAAACAGGGTATGTAAGGTCACATTCCTTGCTTCAGATTCATATACATCTATCCTGATGGCTCAGGCTATATAAATCCAACTAAACAGGGTATGTAAGGTCACATTCCTAGCTTCAGATTTATATACATCTATCATGATGGCTCAGGCTATATAAATCCAACTAAACAGGGTATGTAAGGTCACATTCCTAGCTTCAGATTTATATACATCTATCCTGATGGCTCAGGCTATATAAATCCAATTAAACAGGGTATGTAAGGTCACATTCCTAGCTTCAGATTCATATACATCTATCCTGATGGCTCAGGCTATATAAATCCAATTAAACATGGTATGTAAGGTCACATTCCTAGCTTCAGATTTATATACATCTATCCTGATGGCTCAGGCTATATAAATCCAATTAAACAGGGTATGTAAGGTCACATTCCTAGCTTCAGATTCATATACATCTATCCTGACAGCTCAGGCTATATAAATCAAACTAAACAGGGTATATAAGGTCACATTCCTAGCTTCAGATTTATATACATCTATCCTGATGGCTCAGGCTATATAAATCCAACTAAGCAGGGTATGTAAGGTCACATTCCTAGCTTCAGATTCATATACATCTATCCTGACGGCTCAGGCTATATAAATCCAACTAAACAGGGTGTGTAAGGTCACATTCCTAGCTTCAGATTCATATACATCTATCCTGACGGCTCAGGCTATATCAATCCAACTAAACAGGGTATGTAAGGTCACATTCCTAGCTTCAGATTTATATACATCTATCCTGATCGCTCAGGCTATATAAATCCAACTAAACATGGTATGTAAGGTCAGATTCCTAGCTTCAGATTCATATACATCTATCCTGACGGCTCAGGCTATATAAATCCAACTAAACAGGGTATGTAAGGTCACATTCCTTGCTTCAGATTCATATACATCTATCCTGACGGCTCAGGCTATATCAATCCAACTAAACAGGGTATGTAAGGTCACATTCCTAGCTTCAGATTTATATACATCTATCCTGATCGCTCAGGCTATATAAATCCAACTAAACATGGTATGTAAGGTCAGATTCCTAGCTTCAGATTCATATACATCTATCCTGACGGCTCAGGCTATATAAATCCAACTAAACAGGGTATGTAAGGTCACATTCCTTGCTTCAGATTCATATACATCTATCCTGATGGCTCAGGCTATATAAATCCAACTAAACAGGGTATGTAAGTTCACATTCCCAGCTTCAGATTCATATACATCTATCCTGATGGCTCAGGCTATATAAATCCAACTAAACAGGGTATGTAAGGTCACATTCCTAGCTTCAGATTTATATACATCTATCCTGATGGCTCAGGCTATATAAATCCAACTAAACAGGGTATGCAAGGTCACATTCCTAGCTTCAGATTTATATATATCTATCCTGATGGCTCAGGCTATATAAATCCAACTAAACAGGGTATGCAAGGTCACATTCCTAGCTTCAGATTTATATACATCTATCCTGATGGCTCAGGCTATATAAATCTAACTAAACAGGGTATGTAAGGTCACATTCCTAGCTTCAGATTTATATACATCTATCCTGATGGCTCAGGCTATATAAATCCAATTAAACAGGGTATGTAAGGTCACATTCCCAGCTTCAGATTCATATACATCTATCCTGATGGCTCAGGCTATATAAATCAAATTAAACAGGGTATGTAAGGTCACATTCCTAGCTTCAGATTCATATGCATCTATCCTGACAGCTCAGGCAATATAAATCCAACTAAACAGGGTATGTAAGGTCACATTCCTAGCTTCAGATTTATATACATCTATCCTGATGGCTCAGGCTATATAAATCCAACTAAACAGGGTATGTAAGGTCACATTCCTAGCTTCAGATTTATATACATCTATCCTGATGGCTCAGGCTATATAAATCCAACTAAACAGGGTATGTAAGGTCACATTCCCAGCTTCAGATTTATATACATCTATCCTGATGGCTCAGGCTATATAAATCCAACTAAACAGGGTATGTAAGGTCACATTCCTAGCTTCAGATTTATATACATTTATCCTGATGGCTCAGGCTATATAAGTCCAATTAAACAGGGTATGTAAGGTCACATTCCTAGCTTCAGATTTATATACATCTATCCTGATGGCTCAGGATATATAAATCCAACTAAACAGGGTATGTAAGGTCACATTCCTAGCTTCAGATTTATATACATCTATCCTGATGGCTCAGGCTATATAAATCCAATTAAACAGGGTATGTAAGGTCACATTCCTAGCTTCAGATTCATATACATCTATCCTGATGGCTCAGGCTATATAAATCCAACTAAACAGGGTATGTAAGGTCACATTCCTAGCTTCAGATTTATATACATCTATCCTGATGGCTCAGGCTATATAAATCCAATTAAACAGGGTATGTAAGGTCACATTCCCAGCTTCAGATTCATATACATCTATCCTGATGGCTCAGGCTATATAAATCCAATTAAACAGGGTATGTAAGGTCACATTCCAAGCTTCAGATTTATATACATCTATCCTGATGGCTCAGGCTATATAAATCCAACTAAACAGGGTATGTAAGGTCACATTCCTAGCTTCAGATTCATATACATCTATCCTGACAGCTCAGGCTATGTAAATCAAACTAAACAGGGTATGTAAGGTCACATTCCTAGCTTCAGATTCATATACATCTATCCTGATGGCTCAGCCTATATAAATCCAACTAAACAGGGCATGTAAGGTCACATTCCCAGCTTCAGATTCATATACATCTATTCTGATGGCTCAGGCTATAAAAATCCAATTAAACAGGGTGTGTAAGGTCACATTCCTAGCTTCAGATTCATATACATCTATCCTGACGGCTCAGGCTATATAAATCCAACTAAACAGGGTGTGTAAGGTCACATTCCTAGCTTCAGATTCATATACATCTATCCTGACGGCTCAGGCTATATCAATCCAACCAAACAGGGTATGTAAGGTCACATTCCTAGCTTCAGATTTATATACATCTATCCTGATGGCTCAGGCTATATCAATCCAACTAAACGGGGTATGTAAGGTCACATTCCTAGCATCAGATTTATATACATCTATCCTGATGGCTCAGGCTATATAAATAAAACTAAACAGGGTATGTAAGGTCACATTCCTAGCTTCAGATTTATATACATCTATCCTGATGGCTCAGGCTATATCAATCCAACTAAACAGGGTATGTAAGGTCACATTCCCAGCTTCAGATTTATATATATTTATCCTGATGGCTCAGGCTATATAAATCCAACTAAACAGGGTATGTAAGGTCACATTCCCAACTTCAGATTCATATACATCTATCCTGATGGCTCAGGCTATATAAATCCAACTAAACAGGGTATGTAAGATCACATTCCTAGCTTCAGATTCATATACATCTATCCTGATGGCTTAGGCTATATAAATCCAACTAAACAGGGTATGTAAGGTCACATTCCTTGCTTCAGATTCATATACATCTATCCTGATGGTTCAGGCTATATAAATCCAACTAAACAGGGTATGTAAGGTCACATTCCCAGCTTCAGATTCATATACATCTATCCTGATGGCTCAGGCTATATAAATCCAACTAAACAGGGTGTGTAAGGTCACATTCCTAGCTTCAGATTCATATACATCTATCCTGACGGCTCAGGCTATATAAATCCAACTAAACAGGGTATGTAAGGTCACATTCCTAGCTTCAGATTTATATACATCTATCCTGATGGCTCAGGCTATATAAATCCAACTAAACAGGGTATGCAAGGTCACATTCCTAGCTTCAGATTTATATATATCTATCCTGATGGCTCAGGCTATATAAATCCAACTAAACAGGGTATGCAAGGTCACATTCCTAGCTTCAGATTTATATACATCTATCCTGATGGCTCAGGCTATATAAATCTAACTAAACAGGGTATGTAAGGTCACATTCCTAGCTTCAGATTTATATACATCTATCCTGATGGCTCAGGCTATATAAATCCAATTAAACAGGGTATGTAAGGTCACATTCCCAGCTTCAGATTCATATACATCTATCCTGATGGCTCAGGCTATATAAATCAAATTAAACAGGGTATGTAAGGTCACATTCCTAGCATCAGATTTATATACATCTATCCTGATGGCTCAGGCTATATAAATAAAACTAAACAGGGTATGTAAGGTCACATTCCTAGCTTCAGATTTATATACATCTATCCTGATGGCTCAGGCTATATCAATCCAACTAAACAGAGTATGTAAGGTCACATTCCCAGCTTCAGATTTATATATATTTATCCTGATGGCTCAGGCTATATAAATCCAACTAAACAGGGTATGTAAGGTCACATTCCCAACTTCAGATTCATATACATCTATCCTGATGGCTCAGGCTATATAAATCCAACTAAACAGGGTATGTAAGATCACATTCCTAGCTTCAGATTCATATACATCTATCCTGATGGCTTAGGCTATATAAATCCAACTAAACAGGGTATGTAAGGTCACATTCCTTGCTTCAGATTCATATACATCTATCCTGATGGCTCAGGCTATATAAATCCAACTAAACAGGGTATGTAAGGTCACATTCCCAGCTTCAGATTCATATACATCTATCCTGATGGCTCAGGCTATATAAATCCAACTAAACAGGGTGTGTAAGGTCACATTCCTAGCTTCAGATTCATATACATCTATCCTGACGGCTCAGGCTATATAAATCCAACTAAACAGGGTATGTAAGGTCACATTCCTAGCTTCAGATTTATATACATCTATCCTTATGGCTCAGGCTATATAAATCCAACTAAACAGGGTATGCAAGGTCACATTCCTAGCTTCAGATTTATATATATCTATCCTGATGGCTCAGGCTATATAAATCCAACTAAACAGGGTATGCAAGGTCACATTCCTAGCTTCAGATTTATATACATCTATCCTGATGGCTCAGGCTATATAAATCTAACTAAACAGGGTATGTAAGGTCACATTCCTAGCTTCAGATTTATATACATCTATCCTGATGGCTCAGGCTATATAAATCCAATTAAACAGGGTATGTAAGGTCACATTCCCAGCTTCAGATTCATATACATCTATCCTGATGGCTCAGGCTATATAAATCAAATTAAACAGGGTATGTAAGGTCACATTCCTAGCTTCAGATTCATATGCATCTATCCTGACAGCTCAGGCAATATAAATCCAACTAAACAGGGTATGTAAGGTCACATTCCTAGCTTCAGATTTATATACATCTATCCTGATGGCTCAGGCTATATAAATCCAACTAAACAGGGTATGTAAGGTCACATTCCTAGCTTCAGATTTATATACATCTATCCTGATGGCTCAGGCTATATAAATCCAACTAAACAGGGTATGTAAGGTCACATTCCTAGCTTCAGATTTATATACATTTATCCTGATGGCTCAGGCTATATAAGTCCAATTAAACAGGGTATGTAAGGTCACATTCCTAGCTTCAGATTTATATACATCTATCCTGATGGCTCAGGATATATAAATCCAACTAAACAGGGTATGTAAGGTCACATTCCTAGCTTCAGATTTATATACATCTATCCTGATGGCTCAGGCTATATAAATCCAATTAAACAGGGTATGTAAGGTCACATTCCTAGCTTCAGATTCATATACATCTATCCTGATGGCTCAGGCTATATAAATCCAACTAAACAGGGTATGTAAGGTCACATTCCTAGCTTCAGATTTATATACATCTATCCTGATGGCTCAGGCTATATAAATCCAATTAAACAGGGTATGTAAGGTCACATTCCCAGCTTCAGATTCATATACATCTATCCTGATGGCTCAGGCTATATAAATCCAATTAAACAGGGTATGTAAGGTCACATTCCAAGCTTCAGATTTATATACATCTATCCTGATGGCTCAGGCTATATAAATCCAACTAAACAGGGTATGTAAGGTCACATTCCTAGCTTCAGATTCATATACATCTATCCTGACAGCTCAGGCTATGTAAATCAAACTAAACAGGGTATGTAAGGTCACATTCCTAGCTTCAGATTCATATACATCTATCCTGACGGCTCAGGCTATATAAATCCAACTAAACAGGGTGTGTAAGGTCACATTCCTAGCTTCAGATTCATATACATCTATCCTGACGGCTCAGGCTATATCAATCCAACTAAACAGGGTATGTAAGGTCACATTCCTAGCTTCAGATTTATATACATCTATCCTGATGGCTCAGGCTATATCAATCCAACTAAACGGGGTATGTAAGGTCACATTCCTAGCATCAGATTTATATACATCTATCCTGATGGCTCAGGCTATATAAATAAAACTAAACAGGGTATGTAAGGTCACATTCCTAGCTTCAGATTTATATACATCTATCCTGATGGCTCAGGCTATATCAATCCAACTAAACAGGGTATGTAAGGTCACATTCCCAGCTTCAGATTTATATATATTTATCCTGATGGCTCAGGCTATATAAATCCAACTAAACAGGGTATGTAAGGTCACATTCCCAACTTCAGATTCATATACATCTATCCTGATGGCTCAGGCTATATAAATCCAACTAAACAGGGTATGTAAGATCACATTCCTAGCTTCAGATTCATATACATCTATCCTGATGGCTTAGGCTATATAAATCCAACTAAACAGGGTATGTAAGATCACATTCCTAGCTTCAGATTTATATACATCTATCCTGATGGCTCAGGCTATATAAATCCAACTAAACAGGGTATGTAAGGTCACATTCCCAGCTTCAGATTCATATACATCTATCCTGATGGCTCAAGCTATATAAATCCAACTAAACAGGGTATGTAAGGTCACATTCCCAGCTTCAGATTTATATACATCTATCCTGATGCCTTAGGCTATATAAATCCAACTAAACAGGGTATGTAAGGTCACATTCCTAGCTTCAGATTTATATACATCTATCCTGATGGCTCAGGCTATATAAATCCAATTAAACAGGGTATGCAAGGTCACATTCCTTGCTTCAGATTTATATACATCTATCCTGATGGCTCAGTCTATATAAATCCAACTAAACAGGGTATGTAAGGTCACATTCCTTGCTTCAGATTCATATACATCTATCCTGATGGCTCAGGCTATATAAATCCAACTAAACAGGGTATGTAAGGTCACATTCCTAGCTTCAGATTCATATACATCTATCCTGACAGCTCAGGCTATGTAAATCAAACTAAACAGGGTATGTAAGGTCACATTCCTAGCTTCAGATTCATATACATCTATCCTGATGGCTCAGGCTATATAAATCCAACTAAACAGGGTATGTAAGGTCACATTCCTAGCTTCAGATTCATATACATCTATCCTGACGGCTCAGGCTATATAAATCCAACTAAACATGGTATGTAAGATCACATTCCTAGCTTCAGATTCATATACATCTATCCTGATGGCTCAGGCTATATAAATCCAACTAAACAGGGCATGTAAGGTCACATTCCCAGCTTCAGATTCATATACATCTATCCTGACGGCTCAGGCTATATAAATCCAACTAAACAGGGTGTGTAAGGTCACATTCCTAGCTTCAGATTCATATACATCTATCCTGACGGCTCAGGCTATATCAATCCAACTAAACAGGGTATGTAAGGTCACATTCCTAGCTTCAGATTTATATACATCTATCCTGATGGCTCAGGCTATATCAATCCAACTAAACGGGGTATGTAAGGTCACATTCCTAGCATCAGATTTATATACATCTATCCTGATGGCTCAGGCTATATAAATAAAACTAAACAGGGTATGTAAGGTCACATTCCTAGCTTCAGATTTATATACATCTATCCTGATGGCTCAGGCTATATCAATCCAACTAAACAGGGTATGTAAGGTCACATTCCCAGCTTCAGATTTATATATATTTATCCTGATGGCTCAGGCTATATAAATCCAACTAAACAGGGTATGTAAGGTCACATTCCCAACTTCAGATTCATATACATCTATCCTGATGGCTCAGGCTATATAAATCCAACTAAACAGGGTATGTAAGATCACATTCCTAGCTTCAGATTCATATACATCTATCCTGATGGCTTAGGCTATATAAATCCAACTAAACAGGGTATGTAAGATCACATTCCTAGCTTCAGATTTATATACATCTATCCTGATGGCTCAGGCTATATAAATCCAACTAAACAGGGTATGTAAGGTCACATTCCCAGCTTCAGATTCATATACATCTATCCTGATGGCTAAAGCTATATAAATCCAACTAAACAGGGTATGTAAGGTCACATTCCCAGCTTCAGATTTATATACATCTATCCTGATGCCTTAGGCTATATAAATCCAACTAAACAGGGTATGTAAGGTCACATTCCTAGCTTCAGATTTATATACATCTATCCTGATGGCTCAGGCTATATAAATCCAATTAAACAGGGTATGCAAGGTCACATTCCTTGCTTCAGATTTATATACATCTATCCTGATGGCTCAGTCTATATAAATCCAACTAAACAGGGTATGTAAGGTCACATTCCTTGCTTCAGATTCATATACATCTATCCTGATGGCTCAGGCTATATAAATCCAACTAAACAGGGTATGTAAGGTCACATTCCTAGCTTCAGATTTATATACATCTATCTTGATGGCTCAGGCTATATAAATCCAACTAAACAGGGTATGTAAGGTCACATTCCTAGCTTCAGATTCATATACATATATCCTGACAGCTCAGGCTATATAAATCCAACTAAACAGGGTATGTAAGGTCACATTCCTAATTTCAGATTTATATACATCTATCCTGATGGCTCAGGCTATATAAATCCAACTAAACAGGGTATGTAAGGTCACATTCCTAGCTTCAGATTTATATACATCTATCCTGATGGCTCAGGCTATATAAATCCAACTAAACAGGGTATGCAAGGTCACATTCCTTGCTTCAGATTTATATACATCTATCCTGATGGCTCAGGCTATATAAATCCAATTAAACAGGGTATGTAAGGTCACATTCCTTGCTTCAGATTCATATACATCTATCCTGATGGCTCAGGCTATATAAATCCAACTAAACAGGGTATGTAAGGTGACATTCCTAGCTTCAGATTTATATACATCTATCTTGATGGCTCAGGCTATATAAATCCAACTAAACAGGGTATGTAAGGTCACATTCCTAGCTTCAGATTCATATACATCTATCCTGACGGCTCAGGCTATATAAATCCTACTAAACATGGTATGTAAGATCACATTCCTAGCTTCAGATTCATATACATCTATCCTGATGGCTCAGGCTATATAAATCCAACTAAACAGGGCATGTAAGGTCACATTCCCAGCTTCAGATTCATATACATCTATTCTGATGGCTCAGGCTATAAAAATCCAATTAAACAGGGTGTGTAAGGTCACATTCCTAGCTTCAGATTCATATACATCTATCCTGACGGCTCAGGCTATATAAATCCAACTAAACAGGGTGTGTAAGGTCACATTCCTAGCTTCAGATTCATATACATCTATCCTGACGGCTCAGGCTATATCAATCCAACTAAACAGGGTATGTAAGGTCACATTCCTAGCTTCAGATTTATATACATCTATCCTGATGGCTCAGGCTATATCAATCCAACTAAACGGGGTATGTAAGGTCACATTCCTAGCATCAGATTTATATACATCTATCCTGATGGCTCAGGCTATATAAATAAAACTAAACAGGGTATGTAAGGTCACATTCCTAGCTTCAGATTTATATACATCTATCCTGATGGCTCAGGCTATATCAATCCAACTAAACAGGGTATGTAAGGTCACATTCCCAGCTTCAGATTTATATATATTTATCCTGATGGCTCAGGCTATATAAATCCAACTAAACAGGGTATGTAAGGTCACATTCCCAACTTCAGATTCATATACATCTATCCTGATGGCTCAGGCTATATAAATCCAACTAAACAGGGTATGTAAGATCACATTCCTAGCTTCAGATTCATATACATCTATCCTGATGGCTTAGGCTATATAAATCCAACTAAACAGGGTATGTAAGATCACATTCCTAGCTTCAGATTTATATACATCTATCCTGATGGCTCAGGCTATATAAATCCAACTAAACAGGGTATGTAAGGTCACATTCCCAGCTTCAGATTCATATACATCTATCCTGATGGCTCAAGCTATATAAATCCAACTAAACAGGGTATGTAAGGTCACATTCCCAGCTTCAGATTTATATACATCTATCCTGATGCCTTAGGCTATATAAATCCAACTAAACAGGGTATGTAAGGTCATATTCCTAGCTTCAGATTTATATACATCTATCCTGATGGCTCAGGCTATATAAATCCAATTAAACAGGGTATGCAAGGTCACATTCCTTGCTTCAGATTTATATACATCTATCCTGACGGCTCAGGCTATATAAATCCAACTAAACAGGGTGTGTAAGGTCACATTCCTAGCTTCAGATTCATATACATCTATCCTGATGGCTCAGGCTATATCAATCCAACTAAACAGGGTATGTAAGGTCACATTCCTAGCTTCAGATTTATATACATCTATCCTGATGGCTCAGGCTATATCAATCCAACTAAACGGGGTATGTAAGGTCACATTCCTAGCTTCAGATTTATATACATCTATCCTGATGGCTCAGGCTATATAAATAAAACTAAACAGGGTATGTAAGGTCACATTCCTAGCTTCAGATTTATATACATCTATCCTGATGGCTCAGGCTATATCAATCCAACTAAACAGGGTATGTAAGGTCACATTCCCAGCTTCAGATTTATATATATTTATCCTGATGGCTCAGGCTATATAAATCCAACTAAACAGGGCATGTAAGGTCACATTCCCAGCTTCAGATTCATATACATCTATTCTGATGGCTCAGGCTATAAAAATCCAATTAAACAGGGTGTGTAAGGTCACATTCCTAGCTTCAGATTCATATACATCTATCCTGACGGCTCAGGCTATATAAATCCAACTAAACAGGGTGTGTAAGGTCACATTCCTAGCTTCAGATTCATATACATCTATCCTGACGGCTCAGGCTATATCAATCCAACTAAACAGGGTATGTAAGGTCACATTCCTAGCTTCAGATTTATATACATCTATCCTGATGGCTCAGGCTATATCAATCCAACTAAACGGGGTATGTAAGGTCACATTCCTAGCATCAGATTTATATACATCTATCCTGACGGCTCAGGCTATATAAATCCAATTAAACAGGGTATGCAAGGTCACATTCCTTGCTTCAGATTTATATACATCTATCCTGATGGCTCAGGCTATATAAATAAAACTAAACAGGGTATGTAAGGTCACATTCCTAGCTTCAGATTTATATACATCTATCCTGATGGCTCAGGCTATATCAATCCAACTAAACAGGGTATGTAAGGTCACATTCCCAGCTTCAGATTTATATATATTTATCCTGATGGCTCAGGCTATATAAATCCAACTAAACAGGGTATGTAAGGTCACATTCCCAACTTCAGATTCATATACATCTATCCTGATGGCTCAGGCTATATAAATCCAACTAAACAGGGTATGTAAGATCACATTCCTAGCTTCAGATTCATATACATCTATCCTGATGGCTTAGGCTATATAAATCCAACTAAACAGGGTATGTAAGATCACATTCCTAGCTTCAGATTTATATACATCTATCCTGATGGCTCAGGCTATATAAATCCAACTAAACAGGGTATGTAAGGTCACATTCCCAGCTTCAGATTCATATACATCTATCCTGATGGCTCAAGCTATATAAATCCAACTAAACAGGGTATGTAAGGTCACATTCCCAGCTTCAGATTTATATACATCTATCCTGATGCCTTAGGCTATATAAATCCAACTAAACAGGGTATGTAAGGTCACATTCCTAGCTTCAGATTTATATACATCTATCCTGATGGCTCAGGCTATATAAATCCAATTAAACAGGGTATGCAAGGTCACATTCCTTGCTTCAGATTTATATACATCTATCCTGATGGCTCAGTCTATATAAATCCAACTAAACAGGGTATGTAAGGTCACATTCCTTGCTTCAGATTCATATACATCTATCCTGATGGTTCAGGCTATATAAATCCAACTAAACAGGGTATGTAAGGTCACATTCCTAGCTTCAGATTTATATACATCTATCTTGATGGCTCAGGCTATATAAATCCAACTAAACAGGGTATGTAAGGTCACATTCCTAGCTTCAGATTCATATACATATATCCTGACAGCTCAGGCTATATAAATCCAACTAAACAGGGTATGTAAGGTCACATTCCTAATTTCAGATTTATATACATCTATCCTGATGGCTCAGGCTATATAAATCCAACTAAACAGGGTATGTAAGGTCACATTCCTAGCTTCAGATTTATATACATCTATCCTGATGGCTCAGGCTATATAAATCCAACTAAACAGGGTATGCAAGGTCACATTCCTTGCTTCAGATTTATATACATCTATCCTGATGGCTCAGGCTATATAAATCCAATTAAACAGGGTATGTAAGGTCACATTCCTTGCTTCAGATTCATATACATCTATCCTGATGGCTCAGGCTATATAAATCCAACTAAACAGGGTATGTAAGGTCACATTCCTAGCTTCAGATTTATATACATCTATCTTGATGACTCAGGCTATATAAATCCAACTAAACAGGGTATGTAAGGTCACATTCCTAGCTTCAGATTCATATACATCTATCCTGATGGCTCAGGCTATATAAATCCAACTAAACATGGTATGTAAGATCACATTCCTAGCTTCAGATTCATATACATCTATCCTGATGGCTCAGGCTATATAAATCCAACTAAACAGGGCATGTAAGGTCACATTCCCAGCTTCAGATTCATATACATCTATTCTGATGGCTCAGGCTATAAAAATCCAATTAAACAGGGTGTGTAAGGTCACATTCCTAGCTTCAGATTCATATCCATCTATCCTGACGGCTCAGGCTATATAAATCCAACTAAACAGGGTGTGTAAGGTCACATTCCTAGCTTCAGATTCATATACATCTATCCTGACGGCTCAGGCTATATCAATCCAACTAAACAGGGTATGTAAGGTCACATTCCTAGCTTCAGATTTATATACATCTATCCTGATGGCTCAGGCTATATCAATCCAACTAAACGGGGTATGTAAGGTCACATTCCTAGCATCAGATTTATATACATCTATCCTGATGGCTCAGGCTATATAAATAAAACTAAACAGGGTATGTAAGGTCACATTCCTAGCTTCAGATTTATATACATCTATCCTGATGGCTCAGGCTATATCAATCCAACTAAACAGGGTATGTAAGGTCACATTCCCAGCTTCAGATTTATATATATTTATCCTGATGGCTCAGGCTATATAAATCCAACTAAACAGGGTATGTAAGGTCACATTCCCAACTTCAGATTCATATACATCTATCCTGATGGCTCAGGCTATATAAATCCAACTAAACAGGGTATGTAAGATCACATTCCTAGCTTCAGATTCATATACATCTATCCTGATGGCTTAGGCTATATAAATCCAACTAAACAGGGTATGTAAGATCACATTCCTAGCTTCAGATTTATATACATCTATCCTGATGGCTCAGGCTATATAAATCCAACTAAACAGGGTATGTAAGGTCACATTCCCAGCTTCAGATTCATATACATCTATCCTGATGGCTCAAGCAATATAAATCCAACTAAACAGGGTATGTAAGGTCACATTCCCAGCTTCAGATTTATATACATCTATCCTGATGCCTTAGGCTATATAAATCCAACTAAACAGGGTATGTAAGGTCACATTCCTAGCTTCAGATTTATATACATCTATCCTGATGGCTCAGGCTATATAAATCCAATTAAACAGGGTATGCAAGGTCACATTCCTTGCTTCAGATTTATATACATCTATCCTGATGGCTCAGTCTATATAAATCCAACTAAACAGGGTATGTAAGGTCACATTCCTTGCTTCAGATTCATATACATCTATCCTGATGGCTCAGGCTATATAAATCCAACTAAACAGGGTATGTAAGGTCACATTCCTAGCTTCAGATTTATATACATCTATCTTGATGGCTCAGGCTATATAAATCCAACTAAACAGGGTATGTAAGGTCACATTCCTAGCTTCAGATTCATATACATATATCCTGACAGCTCAGGCTATATAAATCCAACTAAACAGGGTATGTAAGGTCACATTCCTAATTTCAGATTTATATACATCTATCCTGATGGCTCAGGCTATATAAATCCAACTAAACAGGGTATGTAAGGTCACATTCCTAGCTTCAGATTTATATACATCTATCCTGATGGCTCAGGCTATATAAATCCAACTAAACAGGGTATGCAAGGTCACATTCCTTGCTTCAGATTTATATACATCTATCCTGATGGCTCAGGCTATATAAATCCAATTAAACAGGGTATGTAAGGTCACATTCCTTGCTTCAGATTCATATACATCTATCCTGATGGCTCAGGCTATATAAATCCAACTAAACAGGGTATGTAAGGTCACATTCCTAGCTTCAGATTTATATACATCTATCTTGATGGCTCAGGCTATATAAATCCAACTAAACAGGGTATGTAAGGTCACATTCCTAGCTTCACATTCATATACATCTATCCTGACAGCTCAGGCTATATAAATCCAACTAAACATGGTATGTAAGGTCACATTCCTAGTTTCAGATTTATATACATCTATCCTGATGGCTCAGGCTATATAAATCCAATTAAACAGGGTATGTAAGGTCACATTCCCAGCTTCAGATTTATATATATTTATCCTGATGGCTCAGGCTATATAAATCCAACTAAACAGGGTATGTAAGGTCACATTCCCAACTTCAGATTCATATACATCTATCCTGATGGCTCAGGCTATATAAATCCAACTAAACAGGGTATGTAAGATCACATTCCTAGCTTCAGATTCATATACATCTATCCTGATGGCTTAGGCTATATAAATCCAACTAAACAGGGTATGTAAGATCACATTCCTAGCTTCAGATTTATATACATCTATCCTGATGGCTCAGGCTATATAAATCCAACTAAACAGGGTATGTAAGGTCACATTCCCAGCTTCAGATTCATATACATCTATCCTGATGGCTCAAGCTATATAAATCCAACTAAACAGGGTATGTAAGGTCACATTCCCAGCTTCAGATTTATATACATCTATCCTGATGCCTTAGGCTATATAAATCCAACTAAACAGGGTATGTAAGGTCACATTCCTAGCTTCAGATTTATATACATCTATCCTGATGGCTCAGGCTATATAAATCCAATTAAACAGGGTATGCAAGGTCACATTCCTTGCTTCAGATTTATATACATCTATCCTGATGGCTCAGTCTATATAAATCCAACTAAACAGGGTATGTAAGGTCACATTCCTTGCTTCAGATTCATATACATCTATCCTGATGGCTCAGGCTATATAAATCCAACTAAACAGGGTATGTAAGGTCACATTCCTAGCTTCAGATTTATATACATCTATCTTGATGGCTCAGGCTATATAAATCCAACTAAACAGGGTATGTAAGGTCACATTCCTAGCTTCAGATTCATATACATATATCCTGACAGCTCAGGCTATATAAATCCAACTAAACAGGGTATGTAAGGTCACATTCCTAATTTCAGATTTATATACATCTATCCTGATGGCTCAGGCTATATAAATCCAACTAAACAGGGTATGTAAGGTCACATTCCTAGCTTCAGATTTATATACATCTATCCTGATGGCTCAGGCTATATAAATCCAACTAAACAGGGTATGCAAGGTCACATTCCTTGCTTCAGATTTATATACATCTATCCTGATGGCTCAGGCTATATAAATCCAATTAAACAGGGTATGTAAGGTCACATTCCTTGCTTCAGATTCATATACATCTATCCTGATGGCTCAGGCTATATAAATCCAACTAAACAGGGTATGTAAGGTCACATTCCTAGCTTCAGATTTATATACATCTATCTTGATGGCTCAGGCTATATAAATCCAACTAAACAGGGTATGTAAGGTCACATTCCTAGCTTCACATTCATATACATCTATCCTGACAGCTCAGGCTATATAAATCCAACTAAACATGGTATGTAAGGTCACATTCCTAGTTTCAGATTTATATACATCTATCCTGATGGCTCAGGCTATATAAATCCAATTAAACAGGGTATGTAAGGTCACATTCCTAGCTTCAGATTTATATACATCTATCCTGATGGCTCAGGCTATATAAATCCAATTAAACAGGGTATGTAAGGTCACATTCCTAGCTTCAGATTTATATACATCTATCCTGACGGCTCAGGCTATATAAATCAAACTAAACAGGGTATGTAAGGTCACATTCCTAGCTTCAGATTCATATACATCTATCCGGATGGCTCAGGCTATATAAATCCAACTAAGCAGGGTATGTAAGATCACATTCCTAGCTTCAGATTCATATACATCTATCCTGACGGCTCAGGCTATATAAATGCAACTAAACATGGTATGTAAGATCACATTCCCAGCTTCAGATTCATATACATCTATCCTGATGGCTCAGGCTATATAAATCCAACTAAACAGGGTATGTAAGGTCACATTCCCAGCTTCAGATTCATATACATCTATCCTTATGGCTCAGGCTATATAAATCCAATTAAACAGGGTATGAAAGGTCACATTCCTAGCTTCAGATTTATATACATCTATCCTGGTGGCTCAGGCTATATAAATCCAACTAAACAGGGTATGTAAGGTCACATTCCTAGCTTCAGATTCATATACATCTATCCTGACGGCTCAGGCTATATAAATCCAACTAAACATGGTATGTAAGATCACATTCCCAGCTTCAGATTCATATACATCTATCCTGATGGCTCAGGCTATATAAATCCAACTAAACAGGGTATGCAAGGTCACATTCCCAGCTTCAGATTCATATACATCTATCCTGATGGCTCAGGCTATATAAATCCAACTAAACAGGGTGTGTAAGGTCACATTCCTAGCTTCAGATTCATATACATCTATCCTGACGGCTCAGGCTATATAAATCCAACTAAACAGGGTATGTAAGGTCACATTCCTAGCTTCAGATTTATATATATCTATCCTGATGGCTCAGGCTATATAAATCCAACTAAACAGGGTATGCAAGGTCACATTCCTAGCTTCAGATTTATATATATCTATCCTGATGGCTCAGGCTATATAAATCCAACAAAACAGGGTATGCAAGGTCACATTCCTAGCTTCAGATTTATATACATCTATCCTGATGGCTCAGGCTATATAAATCCAACTAAACAGGGTATGTAAGGTCACATTCCTTGCTTCAGATTCATATACATCTATCCTGATGGCTTAGGCTATATAAATCCAACTAAACAGGGTATGTAAGGTCACATTCCTAGTTTCAGATTTATATACATCTATCCTGATGGCTCAGGCTATATAAATCCAATTAAACAGGGTATGTAAGGTCACATTCCTAGCTTCAGATTGATATACATCTATCCTGATGGCTCAGGCTATATAAATCCAATTAAACAGGGTATGTAAGGTCACATTCCTAGCTTCAGATTTATATACATCTATCCTGATGGCTCAGGCTATATAAATCCAACTAAACAGGGTATGTAAGGTCACATTCCTAGCTTCAGATTCATATACATCTATCCTGACAGCTCAGGCTATATAAATCAAACTAAACAGGGTATGTAAGGTCACATTCCTAGCTTCAGATTCATATACATCTATCCTGATGGCTCAGGCTATATAAATCCAACTAAGCAGGGTATGAAAGGTCACATTCCTAGCTTCAGATTTATATACATCTATCCTGGTGGCTCAGGCTATATAAATCCAACTAAACAGGGTATGTAAGGTCACATTCCTAGCTTCAGATTCATATACATCTATCCTGACGGCTCAGGCTATATAAATCCAACTAAACATGGTATGTAAGATCACATTCCCAGCTTCAGATTCATATACATCTATCCTGATGGCTCAGGCTATATAAATCCAACTAAACAGGGTATGCAAGGTCACATTCCCAGCTTCAGATTCATATACATCTATCCTGATGGCTCAGGCTATATAAATCCAACTAAACAGGGTGTGTAAGGTCACATTCCTAGCTTCAGATTCATATACATCTATCCTGACGGCTCAGGCTATATAAATCCAACTAAACAGGGTATGTAAGGTCACATTCCTAGCTTCAGATTTATATATATCTATCCTGATGGCTCAGGCTATATAAATCCAACTAAACAGGGTATGCAAGGTCACATTCCTAGCTTCAGATTTATATATATCTATCCTGATGGCTCAGGCTATATAAATCCAACAAAACAGGGTATGCAAGGTCACATTCCTAGCTTCAGATTTATATACATCTATCCTGATGGCTCAGGCTATATAAATCCAACTAAACAGGGTATGTAAGGTCACATTCCTTGCTTCAGATTCATATACATCTATCCTGATGGCTTAGGCTATATAAATCCAACTAAACAGGGTATGTAAGGTCACATTCCTAGTTTCAGATTTATATACATCTATCCTGATGGCTCAGGCTATATAAATCCAATTAAACAGGGTATGTAAGGTCACATTCCTAGCTTCAGATTGATATACATCTATCCTGATGGCTCAGGCTATATAAATCCAATTAAACAGGGTATGTAAGGTCACATTCCTAGCTTCAGATTTATATACATCTATCCTGATGGCTCAGGCTATATAAATCCAACTAAACAGGGTATGTAAGGTCACATTCCTAGCTTCAGATTCATATACATCTATCCTGACAGCTCAGGCTATATAAATCAAACTAAACAGGGTATGTAAGGTCACATTCCTAGCTTCAGATTCATATACATCTATCCTGATGGCTCAGGCTATATAAATCCAACTAAGCAGGGTATGTAAGGTCACATTCCTAGCTTCAGATTCATATACATCTATCCTGATGGCTCAGGCTATATAAATCCAACTAAACATGGTATGTAAGATCACATTCCTAGCTTCAGATTCATATACATCTATCCTGATGGCTCAGGCTATATAAATCCAATTAAACAGGGTATGTAAGGTTACATTCCCAGCTTCAGATTCATATACATCTATTCTGATGGCTCAGGCTATAAAAATCCAATTAAACAGGGTGTGTAAGGTCACATTCCTAGCTTCAGATTCATATACATCTATCCTGACGGCTCAGGCTATATAAATCCAACTAAACAGGGTATGTAAGGTCACATTCCTAGCTTCAGATTCATATACATCTATCCTGACGGCTCAGGCTATATAAATCCAATTAAACAGGGTATGTAAGGTCACATTCCTAGCTTCAGATTGATATACATCTATCCTGATGGCTCAGGCTATATAAATCCAATTAAACAGGGTATGTAAGGTCACATTCCTAGCTTCAGATTTATATACATCTATCCTGATGGCTCAGGCTATATAAATCCAACTAAACAGGGTATGTAAGGTCACATTCCTAGCTTCAGATTTATATACATCTATCCTGATGGCTCAGGCTATATAAATCCAACTAAACAGAGTATGTAAGGTCACATTCCAAGCTTCAGATTCATATACATCTATCCTGATGGCTCAGGCTACATAAATCCAACTAAACAGGGTATGTAAGGTCACATTCCTTGCTTCAGATTCATATACATCTATCCTGATGGCTCAGGCTATATAAATCCAACTAAACAGGGTATGTAAGGTCACATTCCTAGCTTCAGATTTATATACATCTATCATGATGGCTCAGGCTATATAAATCCAACTAAACAGGGTATGTAAGGTCACATTCCTAGCTTCAGATTTATATACATATATCCTGATGGCTCAGGCTATATAAATCCAATTAAACAGGGTATGTAAGGTCACATTCCTAGCTTCAGATTCATATACATCTATCCTGATGGCTCAGGCTATATAAATCCAATTAAACATGTTATGTAAGGTCACATTCCTAGCTTCAGATTTATATACATCTATCCTGATGGCTCAGGCTATATAAATCCAATTAAACAGGGTATGTAAGGTCACATTCCTAGCTTCAGATTCATATACATCTATCCTGACAGCTCAGGCTATATAAATCAAACTAAACAGGGTATATAAGGTCACATTCCTAGCTTCAGATTTATATACATCTATCCTGATGGCTCAGGCTATATAAATCCAACTAAGCAGGGTATGTAAGGTCACATTCCTAGCTTCAGATTCATATACATCTATCCTGACGGCTCAGGCTATATAAATCCAACTAAACAGGGTGTGTAAGGTCACATTCCTAGCTTCAGATTCATATACATCTATCCTGACGGCTCAGGCTATATCAATCCAACTAAACAGGGTATGTAAGGTCACATTCCTAGCTTCAGATTTATATACATCTATCCTGATCGCTCAGGCTATATAAATCCAACTAAACATGGTATGTAAGGTCAGATTCCTAGCTTCAGATTCATATACATCTATCCTGACGGCTCAGGCTATATAAATCCAACTAAACAGGGTATGTAAGGTCACATTCCTTGCTTCAGATTCATATACATCTATCCTGATGGCTCAGGCTATATAAATCCAACTAAACAGGGTATGTAAGGTCACATTCCCAGCTTCAGATTCATATACATCTATCCTGATGGCTCAGGCTATATAAATCCAACTAAACAGGGTGTGTAAGGTCACATTCCTAGCTTCAGATTCATATACATCTATCCTGACGGCTCAGGCTATATAAATCCAACTAAACAGGGTATGTAAGGTCACATTCCTAGCTTCAGATTTATATACATCTATCCTTATGGCTCAGGCTATATAAATCCAACTAAACAGGGTATGCAAGGTCACATTCCTAGCTTCAGATTTATATATATCTATCCTGATGGCTCAGGCTATATAAATCCAACTAAACAGGGTATGCAAGGTCACATTCCTAGCTTCAGATTTATATACATCTATCCTGATGGCTCAGGCTATATAAATCCAACTAAACAGGGTATGTAAGGTCACATTCCTTGCTTCAGATTCATATACATCTATCCTGATGGCTTAGGCTATATAAATCCAACTAAACAGGGTATGTAAGGTCACATTCCTAGCTTCAGATTTATATACATCTATCATGATGGCTCAGGCTATATAAATCCAATTAAACAGGGTATGTAAGGTCACATTCCTAGCTTCAGATTCATATACATCTATCCTGACAGCTCAGGCTATATAAATCCAACTAAACATGGTATGTAAGGTCACATTCCTAGTTTCAGATTTATATACATCTATCCTGATGGCTGAGGCTATATAAATCCAACTAAACAGGGTATGTAAGGTCACATTCCTAGCTTCAGATTTATATACATCTATCTTGATGGCTCAGGCTATATAAATCCAACTAAACAGGGTATGTAAGGTCACATTCCTAGTTTCAGATTTATATACATCTATCCTGATGGCTCAGGCTATATAAATCCAATTAAACAGGGTATGTAAGGTCACATTCCTAGCTTCAGATTGATATACATCTATCCTGATGGCTCAGGCTATATAAATCCAATTAAACAGGGTATGTAAGGTCACATTCCTAGCTTCAGATTTATATACATCTATCCTGATGGCTCAGGCTATATAAATCCAACTAAACAGGGTATGTAAGGTCACATTCCTAGCTTCAGATTTATATACATCTATCCTGATGGCTCAGGCTATATAAATCCAACTAAACAGAGTATGTAAGGTCACATTCCTAGCTTCAGATTCATATACATCTATCCTGATGGCTCAGGCTACATAAATCCAACTAAACAGGGTATGTAAGGTCACATTCCTTGCTTCAGATTCATATACATCTATCCTGATGGCTCAGGCTATATAAATCCAACTAAACAGGGTATGTAAGGTCACATTCCTAGCTTCAGATTTATATACATCTATCATGATGGCTCAGGCTATATAAATCCAACTAAACAGGGTATGTAAGGTCACATTCCTAGCTTCAGATTTATATACATATATCCTGATGGCTCAGGCTATATAAATCCAATTAAACAGGGTATGTAAGGTCACATTCCTAGCTTCAGATTCATATACATCTATCCTGATGGCTCAGGCTATATAAATCCAATTAAACATGGTATGTAAGGTCACATTCCTAGCTTCAGATTTATATACATCTATCCTGATGGCTCAGGCTATATAAATCCAATTAAACAGGGTATGTAAGGTCACATTCCTAGCTTCAGATTCATATACATCTATCCTGACAGCTCAGGCTATATAAATCAAACTAAACAGGGTATATAAGGTCACATTCCTAGCTTCAGATTTATATACATCTATCCTGATGGCTCAGGCTATATAAATCCAACTAAGCAGGGTATGTAAGGTCACATTCCTAGCTTCAGATTCATATACATCTATCCTGACGGCTCAGGCTATATAAATCCAACTAAACAGGGTGTGTAAGGTCACATTCCTAGCTTCAGATTCATATACATCTATCCTGACGGCTCAGGCTATATCAATCAAACTAAACAGGGTATGTAAGGTCACATTCCTAGCTTCAGATTTATATACATCTATCCTGATCGCTCAGGCTATATAAATCCAACTAAACATGGTATGTAAGGTCAGATTCCTAGCTTCAGATTCATATACATCTATCCTGACGGCTCAGGCTATATAAATCCAACTAAACAGGGTATGTAAGGTCACATTCCTTGCTTCAGATTCATATACATCTATCCTGATGGCTCAGGCTATATAAATCCAACTAAACAGGGTATGTAAGGTCACATTCCCAGCTTCAGATTCATATACATCTATCCTGATGGCTCAGGCTATATAAATCCAACTAAACAGGGTGTGTAAGGTCACATTCCTAGCTTCAGATTCATATACATCTATCCTGACGGCTCAGGCTATATAAATCCAACTAAACAGGGTATGTAAGGTCACATTCCTAGCTTCAGATTTATATACATCTATCCTTATGGCTCAGGCTATATAAATCCAACTAAACAGGGTATGCAAGGTCACATTCCTAGCTTCAGATTTATATATATCTATCCTGATGGCTCAGGCTATATAAATCCAACTAAACAGGGTATGCAAGGTCACATTCCTAGCTTCAGATTTATATACATCTATCCTGATGGCTCAGGCTATATAAATCCAACTAAACAGGGTATGTAAGGTCACATTCCTTGCTTCAGATTCATATACATCTATCCTGATGGCTTAGGCTATATAAATCCAACTAAACAGGGTATGTAAGGTCACATTCCTAGCTTCAGATTTATATACATCTATCATGATGGCTCAGGCTATATAAATCCAATTAAACAGGGTATGTAAGGTCACATTCCTAGCTTCAGATTCATATACATCTATCCTGACAGCTCAGGCTATATAAATCCAACTAAACATGGTATGTAAGGTCACATTCCTAGTTTCAGATTTATATACATCTATCCTGATGGCTCAGGCTATATAAATCCAACTAAACAGGGTATGTAAGGTCACATTCCTAGCTTCAGATTTATATACATCTATCTTGATGGCTCAGGCTATATAAATCCAACTAAACAGGGTATGTAAGGTCACATTCCTAGTTTCAGATTTATATACATCTATCCTGATGGCTCAGGCTATATAAATCCAATTAAACAGGGTATGTAAGGTCACATTCCTAGCTTCAGATTGATATACATCTATCCTGATGGCTCAGGCTATATAAATCCAATTAAACAGGGTATGTAAGGTCACATTCCTAGCTTCAGATTTATATACATCTATCCTGATGGCTCAGGCTATATAAATCCAACTAAACAGGGTATGTAAGGTCACATTCCTAGCTTCAGATTCATATACATCTATCCTGACAGCTCAGGCTATATAAATCAAACTAAACAGGGTATGTAAGGTCACATTCCTAGCTTCAGATTCATATACATCTATCCTGATGGCTCAGGCTATATAAATCCAACTAAGCAGGGTATGTAAGGTCACATTCCTAGCTTCAGATTCATATACATCTATCCTGATGGCTCAGGCTATATAAATCCAACTAAACATGGTATATAAGATCACATTCCTAGCTTCAGATTCATATACATCTATCCTGATGGCTCAGGCTATATAAATCCAACTAAACAGGGTATGTAAGGTCACATTCCCAGCTTCAGATTCATATACATCTATTCTGATGGCTCAGGCTATAAAAATCCAATTAAACAGGGTGTGTAAGGTCACATTCCTAGCTTCAGATTCATATACATCTATCCTGACGGCTCAGGCTATATAAATCCAACTAAACAGGGTATGTAAGGTCACATTCCTAGCTTCAGATTCATATACATCTATCCTGACGGCTCAGGCTATATCAATCCAACTAAACAGGGTATGTAAGGTCACATTCCTAGCTTCAGATTTATATACATCTATCCTGATGGCTCAGGCTATATACATCCAACTAAACAGGGTATGTAAGGTCACATTCCTAGCTTCAGATTTATATACATCTATCCTGATGGCTCAGGCTATATAAATCCAACTAAACAGGGTATGTAAGGTCACATTCCTAGCTTCAGATTTATATACATCTATCCTGATGGCTCAGGCTATATAAATCCAATTAAACAGGGTATGTAAAGTCACATTCCTAGCTTCAGATTCATATACATCTATCCTGATGGCTCAGGCTATATAAATCCAACTAAACAGGGTATGTAAGGTCACATTCCTTGCTTCAGATTCATATACATCTATCCTGATGGCTCAGGCTATATAAATCCAACTAAACAGGGTATGTAAGGTCACATTCCTAGCTTCAGATTTATATACATCTATCATGATGGCTCAGGCTATATAAATCCAACTAAACAGGGTATGTAAGGTCACATTCCTAGCTTCAGATTTATATACATCTATCCTGATGGCTCAGGCTATATAAATCCAATTAAACAGGGTATGTAAGGTCACATTCCTAGCTTCAGATTCATATACATCTATCCTGATGGCTCAGGCTATATAAATCCAATTAAACATGGTATGTAAGGTCACATTCCTAGCTTCAGATTTATATACATCTATCCTGATGGCTCAGGCAATATAAATTCAATTAAACAGGGTATGTAAGGTCACATTCCTAGCTTCAGATTCATATACATCTATCCTGACAGCTCAGGCTATATAAATCAAACTAAACATGGTATATAAGGTCACATTCCTAGCTTCAGATTTATATACATCTATCCTGATGGCTCAGGCTATATAAATCCAACTAAGCAGGGTATGTAAGGTCACATTCCTAGCTTCAGATTCATATACATCTATCCTGATGGCTCAGGCTATATAAATCCAACTAAACAGGGTGTGTAAGGTCACATTCCTAGCTTCAGATTCATATACATCTATCCTGACGGCTCAGGCTATATGAATCCAACTAAACAGGGTATGTAAGGTCACATTCCTAGCTTCAGATTTATATACATCTATCCTGATCGCTCAGGCTATATAAATCCAACTAAACATGGTATGTAAGGTCAGATTCCTAGCTTCAGATTCATATACATCTATCCTGACGGCTCAGGCTATATAAATCCAACTAAACAGGGTATGTAAGGTCACATTCCTTGCTTCAGATTCATATACAGTTGACTCTCGTTATCTCGAATTCGATGGGACCATGGACAAAATTCGAGTCAACCGTAGTTCGACTCAAGAGGAGCTACGAAGATACCGGAAGTGTGGTTTGTTTAACAACGAAAGGGAGACAACTCGAGCGAAATTTTGAAGAGGTAAAACCAGCATCGCATGTCCCTATTCTCGGAACGATTTAAAACATATTCGATGTTTTTGTTGCTGTTTTTTTTCTCTCCGTTAAATTCTTTGAATTTTGTGAAACGACTGATAACTTCTAGATATCTTTTTTTGTGTGAATGAATATGTTTATCCGTTTTGTTTATGTTTTTCACCTGTTGCATTGTCATTAAACTTCACCCATCATGACGTATTTTTCTTTGTGCAATACAATAAATGATGTGTTTTTATTATTCAATAAAGTGTAGAAGAAAACTGTTCTTCTTTAATCAAAATTAATTTCCGACAAATAATTTAATAGATAAAACGTTTCCTTTGTGTACTTTTCATAATCATTGATGTATGCCAACCCAAGCGCACTTATTATGAACCGATAATTGTTGATTGTACACATCTAACCTGTGTCATATTACCAAGCCAATTCAAATATTATCACTAATTAATTTGACAGATTGTGAAATAAACATGTGAAATAGCCTAAGGTAAAAATGTCAAATTCAATGACCGGATGTTTCACCTGTGATCCGATTTTAATCCTAAGGTAATACACATGTTTTGACAGGTAAATTTGACTTAACGAATGTAAATAATATGGCTTTCTACATCTCGGGACCAAAACTTTTATTCGAGACAACCGAAATTTCGACTCATCCGAATTCGACTCAACAGGAGTCAAATTATATATATTTATACACAACGAAGTTCGGGACTTCGATAAAAATTCGACTCAACCGGAAATTCGAGTCAACCGAATTCGAGACAATGAGAGTCAACTGTACATCTATCCTGATGGCTCAGGCTATATAAATCCAACTAAACAGGGTATGTAAGGTCACATTCCCAGCTTCAGATTCATATACATCTATCCTGATGGCTCAGGCTATATAAATCCAACTAAACAGGGTGTGTAAGGTCACATTCCTAGCTTCAGATTCATATACATCTATCCTGACGGCTCAGGCTATATAAATCCAACTAAACAGGGTATGTAAGGTCACATTCCTAGCTTCAGATTTATATACATCTATCCTTATGGCTCAGGCTATATAAATCCAACTAAACAGGGTATGCAAGGTCACATTCCTAGCTTCAGATTTATATATATCTATCCTGATGGCTCAGGCTATATAAATCCAACTAAACAGGGTATGCAAGGTCACATTCCTAGCTTCAGATTTATATACATCTATCCTGATGGCTCAGGCTATATAAATCCAACTAAACAGGGTATGTAAGGTCACATTCCTTGCTTCAGATTCATATACATCTATCCTGATGGCTTAGGCTATATAAATCCAACTAAACAGGGTATGTAAGGTCACATTCCTAGCTTCAGATTTATATACATCTATCATGATGGCTCAGGCTATATAAATCCAATTAAACAGGGTATGTAAGGTCACATTCCTAGCTTCAGATTCATATACATCTATCCTGACAGCTCAGGCTATATAAATCCAACTAAACATGGTATGTAAGGTCACATTCCTAGTTTCAGATTTATATACATCTATCCTGATGGCTCAGGCTATATAAATCCAACTAAACAGGGTATGTAAGGTCACATTCCTAGCTTCAGATTTATATACATCTATCTTGATGGCTCAGGCTATATAAATCCAACTAAACAGGGTATGTAAGGTCACATTCCTAGTTTCAGATTTATATACATCTATCCTGATGGCTCAGGCTATATAAATCCAATTAAACAGGGTATGTAAGGTCACATTCCTAGCTTCAGATTGATATACATCTATCCTGATGGCTCAGGCTATATAAATCCAATTAAACAGGGTATGTAAGGTCACATTCCTAGCTTCAGATTTATATACATCTATCCTGATGGCTCAGGCTATATAAATCCAACTAAACAGGGTATGTAAGGTCACATTCCTAGCTTCAGATTTATATACATCTATCCTGATGGCTCAGGCTATATAAATCCAACTAAACAGAGTATGTAAGGTCACATTCCTAGCTTCAGATTCATATACATCTATCCTGATGGCTCAGGCTACATAAATCCAACTAAACAGGGTATGTAAGGTCACATTCCTTGCTTCAGATTCATATACATCTATCCTGATGGCTCAGGCTATATAAATCCAACTAAACAGGGTATGTAAGGTCACATTCCTAGCTTCAGATTTATATACATCTATCATGATGGCTCAGGCTATATAAATCCAACTAAACAGGGTATGTAAGGTCACATTCCTAGCTTCAGATTTATATACATATATCCTGATGGCTCAGGCTATATAAATCCAATTAAACAGGGTATGTAAGGTCACATTCCTAGCTTCAGATTCATATACATCTATCCTGATGGCTCAGGCTATATAAATCCAATTAAACATGGTATGTAAGGTCACATTCCTAGCTTCAGATTTATATACATCTATCCTGATGGCTCAGGCTATATAAATCCAATTAAACAGGGTATGTAAGGTCACATTCCTAGCTTCAGATTCATATACATCTATCCTGACAGCTCAGGCTATATAAATCAAACTAAACAGGGTATATAAGGTCACATTCCTAGCTTCAGATTTATATACATCTATCCTGATGGCTCAGGCTATATAAATCCAACTAAGCAGGGTATGTAAGGTCACATTCCTAGCTTCAGATTCATATACATCTATCCTGACGGCTCAGGCTATATAAATCCAACTAAACAGGGTGTGTAAGGTCACATTCCTAGCTTCAGATTCATATACATCTATCCTGACGGCTCAGGCTATATCAATCAAACTAAACAGGGTATGTAAGGTCACATTCCTAGCTTCAGATTCATATACATCTATCCTGATCGCTCAGGCTATATAAATCCAACTAAACATGGTATGTAAGGTCAGATTCCTAGCTTCAGATTCATATACATCTATCCTGACGGCTCAGGCTATATAAATCCAACTAAACAGGGTATGTAAGGTCACATTCCTTGCTTCAGATTCATATACATCTATCCTGATGGCTCAGGCTATATAAATCCAACTAAACAGGGTATGTAAGGTCACATTCCCAGCTTCAGATTCATATACATCTATCCTGATGGCTCAGGCTATATAAATCCAACTAAACAGGGTGTGTAAGGTCACATTCCTAGCTTCAGATTCATATACATCTATCCTGACGGCTCAGGCTATATAAATCCAACTAAACAGGGTATGTAAGGTCACATTCCTAGCTTCAGATTTATATACATCTATCCTTATGGCTCAGGCTATATAAATCCAACTAAACAGGGTATGCAAGGTCACATTCCTAGCTTCAGATTTATATATATCTATCCTGATGGCTCAGGCTATATAAATCCAACTAAACAGGGTATGCAAGGTCACATTCCTAGCTTCAGATTTATATACATCTATCCTGATGGCTCAGGCTATATAAATCCAACTAAACAGGGTATGTAAGGTCACATTCCTTGCTTCAGATTCATATACATCTATCCTGATGGCTTAGGCTATATAAATCCAACTAAACAGGGTATGTAAGGTCACATTCCTAGCTTCAGATTTATATACATCTATCATGATGGCTCAGGCTATATAAATCCAATTAAACAGGGTATGTAAGGTCACATTCCTAGCTTCAGATTGATATACATCTATCCTGATGGCTCAGGCTATATAAATCCAATTAAACAGGGTATGTAAGGTCACATTCCTAGCTTCAGATTTATATACATCTATCCTGATGGCTCAGGCTATATAAATCCAACTAAACAGGGTATGTAAGGTCACATTCCTAGCTTCAGATTCATATACATCTATCCTGACAGCTCAGGCTATATAAATCAAACTAAACAGGGTATGTAAGGTCACATTCCTAGCTTCAGATTCATATACATCTATCCTGATGGCTCAGGCTATATAAATCCAACTAAGCAGGGTATGTAAGGTCACATTCCTAGCTTCAGATTCATATACATCTATCCTGATGGCTCAGGCTATATAAATCCAACTAAACATGGTATATAAGATCACATTCCTAGCTTCAGATTCATATACATCTATCCTGATGGCTCAGGCTATATAAATCCAACTAAACAGGGTATGTAAGGTCACATTCCCAGCTTCAGATTCATATACATCTATTCTGATGGCTCAGGCTATAAAAATCCAATTAAACAGGGTGTGTAAGGTCACATTCCTAGCTTCAGATTCATATACATCTATCCTGACGGCTCAGGCTATATAAATCCAACTAAACAGGGTATGTAAGGTCACATTCCTAGCTTCAGATTCATATACATCTATCCTGACGGCTCAGGCTATATCAATCCAACTAAACAGGGTATGTAAGGTCACATTCCTAGCTTCAGATTTATATACATCTATCCTGATGGCTCAGGCTATATACATCCAACTAAACAGGGTATGTAAGGTCACATTCCTAGCTTCAGATTTATATACATCTATCCTGATGGCTCAGGCTATATAAATCCAACTAAACAGGGTATGTAAGGTCACATTCCTAGCTTCAGATTTATATACATCTATCCTGATGGCTCAGGCTATATAAATCCAATTAAACAGGGTATGTAAAGTCACATTCCTAGCTTCAGATTCATATACATCTATCCTGATGGCTCAGGCTATATAAATCCAACTAAACAGGGTATGTAAGGTCACATTCCTTGCTTCAGATTCATATACATCTATCCTGATGGCTCAGGCTATATAAATCCAACTAAACAGGGTATGTAAGGTCACATTCCTAGCTTCAGATTTATATACATCTATCATGATGGCTCAGGCTATATAAATCCAACTAAACAGGGTATGTAAGGTCACATTCCTAGCTTCAGATTTATATACATCTATCCTGATGGCTCAGGCTATATAAATCCAATTAAACAGGGTATGTAAGGTCACATTCCTAGCTTCAGATTCATATACATCTATCCTGATGGCTCAGGCTATATAAATCCAATTAAACATGGTATGTAAGGTCACATTCCTAGCTTCAGATTTATATACATCTATCCTGATGGCTCAGGCAATATAAATTCAATTAAACAGGGTATGTAAGGTCACATTCCTAGCTTCAGATTCATATACATCTATCCTGACAGCTCAGGCTATATAAATCAAACTAAACATGGTATATAAGGTCACATTCCTAGCTTCAGATTTATATACATCTATCCTGATGGCTCAGGCTATATAAATCCAACTAAGCAGGGTATGTAAGGTCACATTCCTAGCTTCAGATTCATATACATCTATCCTGATGGCTCAGGCTATATAAATCCAACTAAACAGGGTGTGTAAGGTCACATTCCTAGCTTCAGATTCATATACATCTATCCTGACGGCTCAGGCTATATGAATCCAACTAAACAGGGTATGTAAGGTCACATTCCTAGCTTCAGATTTATATACATCTATCCTGATCGCTCAGGCTATATAAATCCAACTAAACATGGTATGTAAGGTCAGATTCCTAGCTTCAGATTCATATACATCTATCCTGACGGCTCAGGCTATATAAATCCAACTAAACAGGGTATGTAAGGTCACATTCCTTGCTTCAGATTCATATACAGTTGACTCTCGTTATCTCGAATTCGATGGGACCATGGACAAAATTCGAGTCAACCGTAGTTCGACTCAAGAGGAGCTACGAAGATACCGGAAGTGTGGTTTGTTTAACAACGAAAGGGAGACAACTCGAGCGAAATTTTGAAGAGGTAAAACCAGCATCGCATGTCCCTATTCTCGGAACGATTTAAAACATATTCGATGTTTTTGTTGCTGTTTTTTTTCTCTCCGTTAAATTCTTTGAATTTTGTGAAACGACTGATAACTTCTAGATATCTTTTTTTGTGTGAATGAATATGTTTATCCGTTTTGTTTATGTTTTTCACCTGTTGCATTGTCATTAAACTTCACCCATCATGACGTATTTTTCTTTGTGCAATACAATAAATGATGTGTTTTTATTATTCAATAAAGTGTAGAAGAAAACTGTTCTTCTTTAATCAAAATTAATTTCCGACAAATAATTTAATAGATAAAACGTTTCCTTTGTGTACTTTTCATAATCATTGATGTATGCCAACCCAAGCGCACTTATTATGAACCGATAATTGTTGATTGTACACATCTAACCTGTGTCATATTACCAAGCCAATTCAAATATTATCACTAATTAATTTGACAGATTGTGAAATAAACATGTGAAATAGCCTAAGGTAAAAATGTCAAATTCAATGACCGGATGTTTCACCTGTGATCCGATTTTAATCCTAAGGTAATACACATGTTTTGACAGGTAAATTTGACTTAACGAATGTAAATAATATGGCTTTCTACATCTCGGGACCAAAACTTTTATTCGAGACAACCGAAATTTCGACTCATCCGAATTCGACTCAACAGGAGTCAAATTATATATATTTATACACAACGAAGTTCGGGACTTCGATAAAAATTCGACTCAACCGGAAATTCGAGTCAACCGAATTCGAGACAATGAGAGTCAACTGTACATCTATCCTGATGGCTCAGGCTATATAAATCCAACTAAACAGGGTATGTAAGGTCACATTCCCAGCTTCAGATTCATATACATCTATCCTGATGGCTCAGGCTATATAAATCCAACTAAACAGGGTGTGTAAGGTCACATTCCTAGCTTCAGATTCATATACATCTATCCTGACGGCTCAGGCTATATAAATCCAACTAAACAGGGTATGTAAGGTCACATTCCTAGCTTCAGATTTATATACATCTATCCTTATGGCTCAGGCTATATAAATCCAACTAAACAGGGTATGCAAGGTCACATTCCTAGCTTCAGATTTATATACATCTATCATGATAGCTCAGGCTATATAAATCCAACTAAACAGGGTATGTAAGGTCACATTCCTAGTTTCAGATTTATATACATCTATCCTGATGGCTCTGGCTATATAAATCCAATTAAACAGGGTATGTAAGGTCACATTCCTAGCTTCAGATTGATATACATCTATCCTGATGGCTCAGACTATATAAATCCAACTAAACAGGGTATGTAAGGTCACATTCCTAGCTTCAGATTTATATACATCTATCCTGACGGCTCAGGCTATATAAATCCAACTAAACAGGGTATGTAAGGTCACATTCCTAGCTTCAGATTCATATACATCTATCCTGACAGCTCAGGCTACATAAATCAAACTAAACAGGGTATGTAAGGTCACATTCCTAGCTTCAGATTCATATCCATCTATCCTGATGGCTCAGGCTATATAAATCCAACTAAGCAGGGTATGTAAGGTCACATTCCTAGCTTCAGATTCATATACATCTATCCTGATGGCTCAGGCTATATAAATCCAACTAAACATGGTATGTAAGATCACATTCCTAGCTTCAGATTCATATACATCTATCCTGATGGCTCAGGCTATATAAATCCAACTAAACAGGGTATGTAAGGTCACATTCCTAGCTTCAGATTCATATACATCTATCCTGATGGCTCAGGCTATATAAATCCAACTAAGCAGGGTATGTAAGGTCACATTCCTAGCTTCAGATTCATATACATCTATCCTGATGGCTCAGGCTATATAAATCCAACTAAACATGGTATATAAGATCACATTCCTAGCTTCAGATTCATATACATCTATCCTGATGGCTCAGGCTATATAAATCCAACTAAACAGGGTATGTAAGGTCACATTCCCAGCTTCAGATTCATATACATCTATTCTGATGGCTCAGGCTATAAAAATCCAATTAAACAGGGTGTGTAAGGTCACATTCCTAGCTTCAGATTCATATACATCTATCCTGACGGCTCAGGCTATATAAATCCAACTAAACAGGGTATGTAAGGTCACATTCCTAGCTTCAGATTCATATACATCTATCCTGACGGCTCAGGCTATATCAATCCAACTAAACAGGGTATGTAAGGTCACATTCCTAGCTTCAGATTTATATACATCTATCCTGATGGCTCAGGCTATATACATCCAACTAAACAGGGTATGTAAGGTCACATTCCTAGCTTCAGATTTATATACATCTATCCTGATGGCTCAGGCTATATAAATCCAACTAAACAGGGTATGTAAGGTCACATTCCTAGCTTCAGATTTATATACATCTATCCTGATGGCTCAGGCTATATAAATCCAATTAAACAGGGTATGTAAAGTCACATTCCTAGCTTCAGATTCATATACATCTATCCTGATGGCTCAGGCTATATAAATCCAACTAAACAGGGTATGTAAGGTCACATTCCTTGCTTCAGATTCATATACATCTATCCTGATGGCTCAGGCTATATAAATCCAACTAAACAGGGTATGTAAGGTCACATTCCTAGCTTCAGATTTATATACATCTATCATGATGGCTCAGGCTATATAAATCCAACTAAACAGGGTATGTAAGGTCACATTCCTAGCTTCAGATTTATATACATCTATCCTGATGGCTCAGGCTATATAAATCCAATTAAACAGGGTATGTAAGGTCACATTCCTAGCTTCAGATTCATATACATCTATCCTGATGGCTCAGGCTATATAAATCCAATTAAACATGGTATGTAAGGTCACATTCCTAGCTTCAGATTTATATACATCTATCCTGATGGCTCAGGCAATATAAATTCAATTAAACAGGGTATGTAAGGTCACATTCCTAGCTTCAGATTCATATACATCTATCCTGACAGCTCAGGCTATATAAATCAAACTAAACATGGTATATAAGGTCACATTCCTAGCTTCAGATTTATATACATCTATCCTGATGGCTCAGGCTATATAAATCCAACTAAGCAGGGTATGTAAGGTCACATTCCTAGCTTCAGATTCATATACATCTATCCTGATGGCTCAGGCTATATAAATCCAACTAAACAGGGTGTGTAAGGTCACATTCCTAGCTTCAGATTCATATACATCTATCCTGACGGCTCAGGCTATATGAATCCAACTAAACAGGGTATGTAAGGTCACATTCCTAGCTTCAGATTTATATACATCTATCCTGATCGCTCAGGCTATATAAATCCAACTAAACATGGTATGTAAGGTCAGATTCCTAGCTTCAGATTCATATACATCTATCCTGACGGCTCAGGCTATATAAATCCAACTAAACAGGGTATGTAAGGTCACATTCCTTGCTTCAGATTCATATACAGTTGACTCTCGTTATCTCGAATTCGATGGGACCATGGACAAAATTCGAGTCAACCGTAGTTCGACTCAAGAGGAGCTACGAAGATACCGGAAGTGTGGTTTGTTTAACAACGAAAGGGAGACAACTCGAGCGAAATTTTGAAGAGGTAAAACCAGCATCGCATGTCCCTATTCTCGGAACGATTTAAAACATATTCGATGTTTTTGTTGCTGTTTTTTTTCTCTCCGTTAAATTCTTTGAATTTTGTGAAACGACTGATAACTTCTAGATATCTTTTTTTGTGTGAATGAATATGTTTATCCGTTTTGTTTATGTTTTTCACCTGTTGCATTGTCATTAAACTTCACCCATCATGACGTATTTTTCTTTGTGCAATACAATAAATGATGTGTTTTTATTATTCAATAAAGTGTAGAAGAAAACTGTTCTTCTTTAATCAAAATTAATTTCCGACAAATAATTTAATAGATAAAACGTTTCCTTTGTGTACTTTTCATAATCATTGATGTATGCCAACCCAAGCGCACTTATTATGAACCGATAATTGTTGATTGTACACATCTAACCTGTGTCATATTACCAAGCCAATTCAAATATTATCACTAATTAATTTGACAGATTGTGAAATAAACATGTGAAATAGCCTAAGGTAAAAATGTCAAATTCAATGACCGGATGTTTCACCTGTGATCCGATTTTAATCCTAAGGTAATACACATGTTTTGACAGGTAAATTTGACTTAACGAATGTAAATAATATGGCTTTCTACATCTCGGGACCAAAACTTTTATTCGAGACAACCGAAATTTCGACTCATCCGAATTCGACTCAACAGGAGTCAAATTATATATATTTATACACAACGAAGTTCGGGACTTCGATAAAAATTCGACTCAACCGGAAATTCGAGTCAACCGAATTCGAGACAATGAGAGTCAACTGTACATCTATCCTGATGGCTCAGGCTATATAAATCCAACTAAACAGGGTATGTAAGGTCACATTCCCAGCTTCAGATTCATATACATCTATCCTGATGGCTCAGGCTATATAAATCCAACTAAACAGGGTGTGTAAGGTCACATTCCTAGCTTCAGATTCATATACATCTATCCTGACGGCTCAGGCTATATAAATCCAACTAAACAGGGTATGTAAGGTCACATTCCTAGCTTCAGATTTATATACATCTATCCTTATGGCTCAGGCTATATAAATCCAACTAAACAGGGTATGCAAGGTCACATTCCTAGCTTCAGATTTATATACATCTATCATGATAGCTCAGGCTATATAAATCCAACTAAACAGGGTATGTAAGGTCACATTCCTAGTTTCAGATTTATATACATCTATCCTGATGGCTCTGGCTATATAAATCCAATTAAACAGGGTATGTAAGGTCACATTCCTAGCTTCAGATTGATATACATCTATCCTGATGGCTCAGACTATATAAATCCAACTAAACAGGGTATGTAAGGTCACATTCCTAGCTTCAGATTTATATACATCTATCCTGACGGCTCAGGCTATATAAATCCAACTAAACAGGGTATGTAAGGTCACATTCCTAGCTTCAGATTCATATACATCTATCCTGACAGCTCAGGCTACATAAATCAAACTAAACAGGGTATGTAAGGTCACATTCCTAGCTTCAGATTCATATCCATCTATCCTGATGGCTCAGGCTATATAAATCCAACTAAGCAGGGTATGTAAGGTCACATTCCTAGCTTCAGATTCATATACATCTATCCTGATGGCTCAGGCTATATAAATCCAACTAAACATGGTATGTAAGATCACATTCCTAGCTTCAGATTCATATACATCTATCCTGATGGCTCAGGCTATATAAATCCAACTAAACAGGGTATGTAAGGTCACATTCCTAGCTTCAGATTCATATACATCTATTCTGATGGCTCAGGCTATAAAAATCCAATTAAACAGGGTGTGTAAGGTCACATTCCTAGCTTCAGATTCATATACATCTATCCTGACGGCTCAGGCTATATAAATCCAACTAAACAGGGTATGTAAGGTCACATTCCTAGCTTCAGATTTATATACATCTATCCTGATGACTCAGGCTATATAAATCCAACTAAACAGGGTATGTAAGGTCACATTCCTAGCTTCAGATTTATATACATCTATCCTGATGGCTCAGGCTATATAAATCCAACTAAACAGGGTATGTAAGGTCACATTCCTTGCTTCAGATTCATATACATCTATCCTGATGGCTCAGGCTATATAAATCCAACTAAACAGGGTATGTAAGGTCACATTCCTAGCTTCAGATTTATATACATCTATCATGATGGCTCAGGCTATATAAATCCAACTAAACAGGGTATGTAAGGTCACATTCCTAGCTTCAGATTTATATACATCTATCCTGATGGCTCAGGCTATATAAATCCAATTAAACAGGGTATGTAAGGTCACATTCCTAGCTTCAGATTCATATACATCTATCCTGATGGCTCAGGCTATATAAATCCAATTAAACATGGTATGTAAGGTCACATTCCTAGCTTCAGATTTATATACATCTATCCTGATGGCTCAGGCTATATAAATCCAATTAAACAGGGTATGTAAGGTCATATTCCTAGCTTCAGATTCATATACATCTATCCTGACAGCTCAGGCTATATAAATCAAACTAAACAGGGTATATAAGGTCACATTCCTAGCTTCAGATTTATATACATCTATCCTGATGGCTCAGGCTATATAAATCCAACTAAGCAGGGTATGTAAGGTCACATTCCTAGCTTCAGATTCATATACATCTATCCTGACGGCTCAGGCTATATAAATCCAACTAAACAGGGTGTGTAAGGTCACATTCCTAGCTTCAGATTCATATACATCTATCCTGACGGCTCAGGCTATATCAATCCAATTAAACAGGGTATGTAAGGTCACATTCCTAGCTTCAGATTTATATACATCTATCCTGATCGCTCAGGCTATATAAATCCAACTAAACAGGGTATGTAAGGTCAGATTCCTAGCTTCAGATTCATATACATCTATCCTGACGGCTCAGGCTATATAAATCCAACTAAACAGGGTATGTAAGGTCACATTCCTTGCTTCAGATTCATATACATCTATCCTGATGGCTCAGGCTATATAAATCCAACTAAACAGGGTATGTAAGGTCACATTCCCAGCTTCAGATTCATATACATCTATCCTGATGGCACAGGCTATATAAATCCAACTAAACAGGGTGTGTAAGGTCACATTCCTAGCTTCAGATTCATATACATCTATCCTGACGGCTCAGGCTATATAAATCCAACTAAACAGGGTATGTAAGGTCACATTCCTAGCTTCAGATTTATATACATCTATCCTGATGGCTCAGGCTATATAAATCCAACTAAACAGGGTATGCAAGGTCACATTCCTAGCTTCAGATTTATATATATCTATCCTGATGGCTCAGGCTATATCAATCCAACTAAACAGGGTATGCAAGGTCACATTCCTAGCTTCAGATTTATATACATCTATCCTGATGGCTCAGGCTATATAAATCCAACTAAACAGGGTATGTAAGGTCACATTCCTTGCTTCAGATTCATATACATCTATCCTGATGGCTCAGGCTATATAAATCCAACTAAACAGGGTATGTAAGGTCACATTCCTAGCTTCAGATTTATATACATCTATCTTGATGGCTCAGGCTATATAAATCCAACTAAACAGGGTATGTAATGTCACATTCCTAGCTTCAGATTCATATACATCTATCCTGACAGCTCAGGCTATATAAATCCAACTAAACAGGGTATGTAAGGTCACATTCCTAGTTTCAGATTTATATACATCTATCCTGATGGCTCAGGCTATATAATTCCAATTAAACAGGGTATGTAAGGTCACATTCCTAACTTCAGATTGATATACATCTATCCTGATGGCTCAGGCTATATAAATCCAATTAAACAGGGTATGTAAGGTCACATTCCTAGCTTCAGATTTATATACATCTATCCTGATGGCTCAGGCTATATAAATCCAACTAAACAGGGTATGTAAGGTCACATTCCTAGCTTCAGATTCATATACATCTATCATGACAGCTCAGGCTATATAAATCCAACTAAACAGGGTATGTAAGGTCACATTCCTAGCTTCAGATTCATATACATCTATCCTGATGGCTCAGGCTATATAAATCCAACTAAACAGGGTATGTAAGGTCACATTCCTAGCTTCAGATTCATATACATCTATCCTGACGGCTCAGGCTATATCAATCCAACTAAACAGGGTATGTAAGGTCACATTCCTAGCTTCAGATTTATATACATCTATCCTGATGGCTCAGGCTATATAAATCCAACTAAACAGGGTATGTAAGGTCACATTCCTAGCTTCAGATTTATATACATCTATCCTGATGGCTCAGGCTATATAAATCCAACTAAACAGGGTATGTAAGGTCACATTCCTAGCTTCAGATTTATATACATCTATCCTGATGGCTCAGGCTATATAAATGCAACTAAACAGGGTATGTAAGGTCACATTCCTAGCTTCAGATTTATATACATCTATCATGATGGCTCAGGCTATATAAATCCAATTAAACAGGGTATGTAAGGTCACATTCCTAGCTTCAGATTCATATACATCTATCCTGACAGCTCAGGCTATATAAATCCAACTAAACAGGGTATGTAAGGTCACATTCCTAGTTTCAGAGTTATATACATCTATCCTGATGGCTCAGGCTATATAAATCCAACTAAACAGGGTATGTAAGGTCACATTCCTAGCTTCAGATTTATATACATCTATCCTGATGGCTCAGGCTATATAAATCCAATTAAACAGGGTATGTAAGGTCACATTCCTAGCTTCAGATTCATATACATCTATCCTGATGGCTCAGGCTATATAAATCCAATTAAACATGGTATGTAAGGTCACATTCCTAGCTTCAGATTTATATACATCTATCCTGATGGCTCAGGCTATATAAATCCAATTAAACAGGGTATGTAAGGTCACATTCCTAGCTTCAGATTCATATACATCTATCCTGACAGCTCAGGCTATATAAATCAAACTAAACAGGGTATATAAGGTCACATTCCTAGCTTCAGATTTATATACATCTATCCTGATGGCTCAGGCTATATAAATCCAACTAAGCAGGGTATGTAAGGTCACATTCCTAGCTTCAGATTCATATACATCTATCCTGACGGCTCAGGCTATATAAATCCAACTAAACAGGGTGTGTAAGGTCACATTCCTAGCTTCAGATTCATATACATCTATCCTGACAGCTCAGGCTATATCAATCCAACTAAACAGGGTATGTAAGGTCACATTCCTAGCTTCAGATTTATATACATCTATCCTGATCGCTCAGGCTATATAAATCCAACTAAACAGGGTATGTAAGGTCAGATTCCTAGCTTCAGATTCATATACATCTATCCTGACGGCTCAGGCTATATAAATCCAACTAAACAGGTTATGTAAGGTCACATTCCTTGCTTCAGATTCATATACATCTATCCTGATGGCTCAGGCTATATAAATCCAACTAAACAGGGTATGTAAGGTCACATTCCCAGCTTCAGATTCATATACATCTATCCTGATGGCTCAGGCTATATAAATCCAACTAAACAGGGTGTGTAAGGTCACATTCCTAGCTTCAGATTCATATACATCTATCCTGACGGCTCAGGCTATATAAATCCAACTAAACAGGGTATGTAAGGTCACATTCCTAGCTTCAGATTTATATACATCTATCCTGATGGCTCAGGCTATATAAATCCAACTAAACAGGGTATGCAAGGTCACATTCCTAGCTTCAGATTTATATATATCTATCCTGATGGCTCAGGCTATATAAATCCAACTAAACAGGGTATGCAAGGTCACATTCCTAGCTTCAGATTTATATACATCTATCCTGATGGCTCAGGCTATATAAATCCAACTAAACAGGGTATGTAAGGTCACATTCCTTGCTTCAGATTCATATACATCTATCCTGATGGCTCAGGCTATATAAATCAAACTAAACAGGGTATGTAAGGTCACATTCCTAGCTTCAGATTTATATACATCTATCTTGATGGCTCAGGCTATATAAATCCAACTAAACAGGGTATGTAAGGTCACATTCCTAGCTTCAGATTCATATACATCTATCCTGACAGCTCAGGCTATATAAATCCAACTAAACAGGGTATGTAAGGTCACATTCCTAGTTTCAGATTTATATACATCTATCCTGATGGCTCAGGCTATATAATACCAATTAAACAGGGTATGTAAGGTCACATTCCTAGCTTCAGATTGATATACATCTATCCTGATGGCTCAGGCTATATAAATCCAATTAAACAGGGTATGTAAGGTCACATTCCTAGCTTCAGATCTATATACATCTATCCTGATGGCTCAGGCTATATAAATCCAACTAAACAGGGTATGTAAGGTCACATTCCTAGCTTCAGATTCATATACATCTATCCTGACAGCTCAGGCTATATAAATCAAACTAAACAGGGTATGTAAGGTCACATTCCTAGCTTCAGATTCATATACATCTATCCTGATGGCTCAGGCTATATAAATCCAACTAAACAGGGTATGTAAGGTCACATTCCTAGCTTCAGATTCATATACATCTATCCTGACGGCTCAGGCTATATCAATCCAACTAAACAGGGTATGTAAGGTCACATTCCTAGCTTCAGATTTATATACATCTATCCTGATGGCTCAGGCTATATAAATCCAACTAAACAGGGTATGTAAGGTCACATTCCTAGCTTCAGATTTATATACATCTATCCTGATCGCTCAGGCTATATAAATCCAACTAAACAGGGTATGTAAGGTCACATTCCTAGCTTCAGATTTATATACATCTATCCTGATGGCTCAGGCTATATAAATCCAACTAAACAGGGTATGTAAGGTCACATTCCTTGCTTCAGATTCATATACATCTATCCTGATGGCTCAGGCTATATAAATCCAACTAAACAGGGTATGTAAGGTCACATTCCTAGCTTCAGATTTATATACATCTATCATGATGGCTCAGGCTATATAAATCCAATTAAACAGGGTATGTAAGGTCACATTCCTAGCTTCAGATTCATATACATCTATCCTGACAGCTCAGGCTATATAAATCCAACTAAACAGGGTATGTAAGGTCACATTCCTAGTTTCAGATTTATATACATCTATCCTGATGGCTCAGGCTATATAAATCCAATTAAACAGGGTATGTAAGGTCACATTCCTAGCTTCAGATTTATATACATCTATCCTGATGGCTCAGGCTATATAAATCCAACTAAACAGGGTATGTAAGGTCACATTCCTAGCTTCAGATTCATATACATCTATCCTGACAGCTCAGGCTATATAAATCAAACTAAACAGGGTATGTAAGGTCACATTCCTAGCTTCAGATTCATATACATCTATCCTGATGGCTCAGGCTATATAAATCCAACTAAACAGGGTATGTAAGGTCACATTCCTAGCTTCAGATTCATATACATCTATCCTGACAGCTCAGGCTATATAAATCAAACTAAACAGGGTATGTAAGGTCACATTCCTAGCTTCAGATTCATATACATCTATCCTGATGGCTCAGGCTATATAAATCCAACTAAACAGGGTATGTAAGGTCACATTCCTAGCTTCAGATTCATATACATCTATCCTGACGGCTCAGGCTATATCAATCCAACTAAACAGGGTATGTAAGGTCACATTCCTAGCTTCAGATTTATATACATCTATCCTGATCGCTCAGGCTATATAAATCCAACTAAACAGGGTATGTAAGGTCACATTCCTAGCTTCAGATTTATATACATCTATCCTGATGGCTCAGGCTATATAAATCCAACTAAACAGGGTATGTAAGGTCACATTCCTTGCTTCAGATTCATATACATCTATCCTGATGGCTCAGGCTATATAAATCCAACTAAACAGGGTATGTAAGGTCACATTCCTAGCTTCAGATTTATATACATCTATCATGATGGCTCAGGCTATATAAATCCAATTAAACAGGGTATGTAAGGTCACATTCCTAGCTTCAGATTCATATACATCTATCCTGACAGCTCATGCTATATAAATCCAACTAAACAGGGTATGTAAGGTCACATTCCTAGTTTCAGATTTATATACATCTATCCTGATGGCTCAGGCTATATAAATCCAACTAAACAGGGTATGTAAGGTCACATTCCTAGTTTCAGATTTATATACATCTATCCTGATGGCTCAGGCTATATAATACCAATTAAACAGGGTATGTAAGGTCACATTCCTAGCTTCAGATTGATATACATCTATCCTGATGGCTCAGGCTATATAAATCCAATTAAACAGGGTATGTAAGGTCACATTCCTAGCTTCAGATTTATATACATCTATCCTGATGGCTCAGGCTATATAAATCCAACTAAACAGGGTATGTAAGGTCACATTCCTAGCTTCAGATTCATATACATCTATCCTGACAGCTCAGGCTATATAAATCAAACTAAACAGGGTATGTAAGGTCACATTCCTAGCTTCAGATTCATATACATCTATCCTGATGGCTCAGGCTATATAAATCCAACTAAACAGGGTATGTAAGGTCACATTCCTAGCTTCAGATTCATATACATCTATCCTGACGGCTCAGGCTATATCAATCCAACTAAACAGGGTATGTAAGGTCACATTCCTAGCTTCAGATTTATATACATCTATCCTGATGGCTCAGGCTATATAAATCCAACTAAACAGGGTATGTAAGGTCACATTCCTAGCTTCAGATTTATATACATCTATCCTGATCGCTCAGGCTATATAAATCCAACTAAACAGGGTATGTAAGGTCACATTCCTAGCTTCAGATTTATATACATCTATCCTGATGGCTCAGGCTATATAAATCCAACTAAACAGGGTATGTAAGGTCACATTCCTTGCTTCAGATTCATATACATCTATCCTGATGGCTCAGGCTATATAAATCCAACTAAACAGGGTATGTAAGGTCACATTCCTAGCTTCAGATTTATATACATCTATCATGATGGCTCAGGCTATATAAATCCAATTAAACAGGGTATGTAAGGTCACATTCCTAGCTTCAGATTCATATACATCTATCCTGACAGCTCAGGCTATATAAATCCAACTAAACAGGGTATGTAAGGTCACATTCCTAGTTTCAGATTTATATACATCTATCCTGATGGCTCAGGCTATATAAATCCAACTAAACAGGGTATGTAAGGTCACATTCCTAGCTTCAGATTTATATACATCTATCCTGATGGCTCAGGCTATATAAATCCAATTAAACAGGGTATGTAAGGTCACATTCCTAGCTTCAGATTTATATACATCTATCCTGATGGCTCAGGCTATATAAATCCTACTAAACAGGGTATGTAAGGTCACATTCCTAGCTTCAGATTCATATACATCTATCCTGACACCTCAGGCTATATAAATCAAACTAAACAGGGTATGTAAGGTCACATTCCTAGCTTCAGATTCATATACATCTATCCTGATGGCTCAGGCTATATAAATCCAACTAAACAGGGTATGTAAGGTCACATTCCTAGCTTCAGATTCATATACATCTATCCTGACGGCTCAGGCTATATCAATCCAACTAAACAGGGTATGTAAGGTCACATTCCTTGCTTCAGATTTATATACATCTATCCTGATCGCTCAGGCTATATAAATCCAACTAAACAGGGTATGTAAGGTCACATTCCTAGCTTCAGATTTATATACATCTATCCTGATGGCTCAGGCTATATAAATCCAACTAAACAGGGTATGTAAGGTCACATTCCTTGCTTCAGATTCATATACATCTATCCTGATGGCTCAGGCTATATAAATCCAACTAAACAGGGTATGTAAGGTCACATTCCTAGCTTCAGATTTATATACATCTATCATGATGGCTCAGGCTATATAAATCCAATTAAACAGGGTATGTAAGGTCACATTCCTAGCTTCAGATTCATATACATCTATCCTGACAGCTCAGGCTATATAAATCCAACTAAACAGGGTATGTAAGGTCACATTCCTAGTTTCAGATTTATATACATCTATCCTGATGGCTCAGGCTATATAAATCCAACTAAACAGGGTATGTAAGGTCACATTCCTAGCTTCAGATTTATATACATCTATCCTGATGGCTCAGGCTATATAAATCCAATTAAACAGGGTATGTAAGGTCACATTCCTAGCTTCAGATTTATATACATCTATCCTGACGGCTCAGGCTATATAAATCCAACTAAACAGGGTGTGTAAGGTCACATTCCTAGCTTCAGATTCATATACATCTATCCTGACGGCTCAGGCTATATAAATCCAACTAAACAGGGTGTGTAAGGTCACATTCCTAGCTTCAGATTCATATACATCTATCCTGACGGCTCAGGCTATATCAATCCAACTAAACAGGGTATGTAAGGTCACATTCCTAGATTCAGATTTATATACATCTATCCTGATCGCTCAGGCTATTTAAATCCAACTAAACAGGGTATGTAAGGTCACATTCCCAGCTTCAGATTCATATACATCTATCCTGATGGCTCAGGCTATATAAATCCAACTAAACAGGGTATGTAAGGTCACATTCCTAGCTTCAGATTCATATACATCTATCCTGATGGCTGAGGCTATATAAATCCAACTAAACAGGGTATGTAAGGTCACATTCCCAGCTTCAGATTCATATACATCTATCCTGATGGCTCAGGCTATATAAATCAAACTAAACAGGGTATGTAAGGTCACATTCCTAGCTTCAGATTCATATACATCTATCCTGATGGCTGAGGCTATATAAATCCAACTAAACAGGGTATGTAAGGTCACATTCCCAGCTTCAGATTTATATATATTTATCCTGATGGCTCAGGCTATTTAAATCCAACTAAACAGGGTATGTAAGGTCACATTCCCAGCTTCAGATTCATATACATCTATCCTGATGGCTCAGGCTATATAAATCCAACTAAACAGGGTATGTAAGGTCACATTCCTAGCTTCAGATTCATATACATCTATCCTGATGGCTGAGGCTATATAAATCCAACTAAACAGGGTATGTAAGGTCACATTCCTAGCTTCAGATTTATATACATCTATCCTGATGGCTCAGGCTATATAAATCCAACTAAACAGGGTATGTAAGGTCACATTCCTAGCTTCAGATTTATATACATCTATCCTGATGGCTCAGGCTATATAAATCCAACTAAACAGGGTATGTAAGGTCACATTCCTTGCTTCAGATTCATATACATCTATCCTGATGGCTCAGGCTATATAAATCCAACTAAACAGGGTATGTAAGGTCACATTCCTAGCTTCAGATTTATATACATCTATCTTGATGGCTCAGGCTATATAAATCCAACTAAACAGGGTATGTAAGGTCACATTCCCAGCTTCAGATTCCCTGACAGCTCAGGCTATATAAATCCAACTAAACAGGGTATGTAAGGTCACATTCCTAGTTTCAGATTTATATACATCTATCCTGATGGCTCAGGCTATATAAATCCAATTAAACAGGGTATGTAAGGTCACATTCCTAGCTTCAGATTTATATACATCTATCTTGATGGCTCAGGCTATATAAATCCAACTAAACAGGGTATGTAAGGTCACATTCCCAGCTTCAGATTCCCTGACAGCTCAGGCTATATAAATCCAATTAAACAGGGTATGTAAGGTCACATTCCTAGTTTCAGATTTATATACATCTATCCTGATGGCTCAGGCTATATAAATCCAATTAAACAGGGTATGTAAGGTCACATTCCTAGCTTCAGATTCATATACATCTATCCTACTAAACAGGGTATGTAAGGTCATATTCCTAGCTTCAGATTTATATACATCTATCCTGATGGCTCAGGCTATATAAATCCAACTAAACAGGGTATGTAAGGTCACATTCCTAGCTTCAGATTTATATACATCTATCCTGATGGCTCAGGCTATATAAATCCAACTAAACAGAGAATGTAAGGTCACATTCCTAGCTTCAGATTTATATACATCTATCCTGATGGCTCAGGCTATATAAATCCATCTAAACAGGGTATGTAAGGTCACATTCCCAGCTTCAGATTTATATACATCTATCCTGATGGCTCAGGCTATATAAATCCAACTAAACATGGTATGTAAGGTCACATTCCTAGCTTCAGATTCATATACATCTATCCTGATGGCTCAGGCTATATAAATCCAACTAAACAGGGTATGTAAGGTCACATTCCTAGCTTCAGATTCATATACATCTATCCTGACAGCTCAGGCTATATAAATCAAACTAAACAGGGTATGTAAGGTCACATTCCTAGCTTCAGATTCATATACATCTATCCTGATGGCTCAGGCTATATAAATCCAACTAAACATGGTATGTAAGATCACATTCCTAGCTTCAGATTCATATACATCTATCCTGATGGCTCAGGCTATATAAATCCAACTAAACAGGGTATGTAAGGTCACATTCCTAGCTTCAGATTCATATACATCTATCCTGACGGCTCAGGCTATATCAATCCAACTAAACAGGGTATGTAAGGTCACATTCCTAGCTTCAGATTTATATACATCTATCCTGATGGCTCAGGCTATATAAATCCAACTAAACAGGGTATGTAAGGTCACATTCCCAGCTTCAGATTTATATATATTTATCCTGATGGCTCAGGCTATTTAAATCCAACTAAACAGGGTATGTAAGGTCACATTCCCAGCTTCAGATTCATATACATCTATCCTGATGGCTCAGGCTATATAAATCCAACTAAACAGGGTATGTAAGGTCACATTCCTAGCTTCAGATTCATATACATCTATCCTGATGGCTGAGGCTATATAAATCCAACTAAACAGGGTATGTAAGGTCACATTCCTAGCTTCAGATTTATATACATCTATCCTGATGGCTCAGGCTATATAAATCCAACTAAACAGGGTATGTAAGGTCACATTCCTAGCTTCAGATTTATATACATCTATCCTGATGGCTCAGGCTATATAAATCCAACTAAACAGGGTATGTAAGGTCACATTCCTTGCTTCAGATTCATATACATCTATCCTGATTGCTCAGGCTATATAAATCCAACTAAACAGGATATGTAAGGTCACATTCCTAGCTTCAGATTTATATACATCTATCTTGATGGCTCAGGCTATATAAATCCAACTAAACAGGGTATGTAAGGTCACATTCCCAGCTTCAGATTCCATGACAGCTCAGGCTATATAAATCCAACTAAACAGGGTATGTAAGGTCACATTCCTAGTTTCAGATTTATATACATCTATCCTGATGGCTCAGGCTATATAAATCCAATTAAACAGGGTATGTAAGGTCACATTCCTAGCTTCAGATTTATATACATCTATCTTGATGGCTCAGGCTATATAAATCCAACTAAACAGGGTATGTAAGGTCACATTCCCAGCTTCAGATTCCCTGACAGCTCAGGCTATATAAATCCAATTAAACAGGGTATGTAAGGTCACATTCCTAGTTTCAGATTTATATACATCTATCCTGATGGCTCAGGCTATATAAATCCAATTAAACAGGGTATGTAAGGTCACATTCCTAGCTTCAGATTCATATACATCTATCCTACTAAACAGGTTATGTAAGGTCACATTCCTAGCTTCAGATTTATATACATCTATCCTGATGGCTCAGGCTATATAAATCCAACTAAACAGGGTATGTAAGGTCACATTCCTAGCTTCAGATTTATATACATCTATCCTGATGGCTCAGGCTATATAAATCCAACTAAACAGAGAATGTAAGGTCACATTCCTAGCTTCAGATTTATATACATCTATCCTGATGGCTCAGGCTATATAAATCCACCTAAACAGGGTATGTAAGGTCACATTCCCAGCTTCAGATTTATATACATCTATCCTGATGGCTCAGGCTATATAAATCCAACTAAACATGGTATGTAAGGTCACATTCCTAGCTTCAGATTCATATACATCTATCCTGATGGCTCAGGCTATATAAATCCAACTAAACAGGGTATGTAAGGTCACATTCCTAGCTTCAGATTCATATACATCTATCCTGACAGCTCAGGCTATATAAATCAAACTAAACAGGGTATGTAAGGTCACATTCCTAGCTTCAGATTCATATACATCTATCCTGATGGCTCAGGCTATATAAATCCAACTAAACATGGTATGTAAGATCACATTCCTAGCTTCAGATTCATATACATCTATCCTGATGGCTCAGGCTATATAAATCCAACTAAACAGGGTATGTAAGGTCACATTCCTAGCTTCAGATTCATATACATCTATCCTGACGGCTCAGGCTATATCAATCCAACTAAACAGGGTATGTAAGGTCACATTCCTAGCTTCAGATTTATATACATCTATCCTGATGGCTCAGGCTATATAAATCCAACTAAACAGGGTATGTAAGGTCACATTCCTAGCTTCAGATTTATATACATCTATCCTGATGGCTCAGGCTATATAAATCCAACTAAACAGGGTATGTAAGGTCACATTCCTAGCTTCAGATTTATATACATCTATCCTGATGGCTCAGGCTATATAAATCCAACTAAACAGGGTATGTAAGGTCACATTCCTTGCTTCAGATTCATATACATCTATCCTGATGGCTCAGGCTATATAAATCCAACTAAACAGGGTATGTAAGGTCACATTCCTAGCTTCAGATTTATATACATCTATCATGATGGCTCAGGCTATATAAATCCAATTAAACAGGGTATGTAAGGTCACATTCCTAGCTTCAGATTCATATACATCTATCCTGACAGCTCAGGCTATATAAATCCAACTAAACAGGGTATGTAAGGTCACATTCCTAGTTTCAGATTTATATACATCTATCCTGATGGCTCAGGCTATATAAATCCAACTAAACAGGGTATGTAAGGTCACATTCCTAGCTTCAGATTTATATACATCTATCCTGATGGCTCAGGCTATATAAATCCAATTAAACAGGGTATGTAAGGTCACATTCCTAGCTTCAGATTTATATACATCTATCCTGACGGCTCAGGCTATATAAATCCAACTAAACAGGGTGTGTAAGGTCACATTCCTAGCTTCAGATTCATATACATCTATCCTGACGGCTCAGGCTATATAAATCCAACTAAAAAGGGTGTGTAAGGTCACATTCCTAGCTTCAGATTCATATACATCTATCCTGACGGCTCAGGCTATATCAATCCAACTAAACAGGGTATGTAAGGTCACATTCCTAGCTTCAGATTTATATAAATCTATCCTGATCGCTCAGGCTATATAAATCCAACTAAACAGGGTATGTAAGGTCACATTCCTAGCTTCAGATTTATATACATCTATCCTGATGGCTCAGGCTATATAAATCCAACTAAACAGGGTATGTAAGGTCATATTCCTTGCTTCAGATTCATATACATCTATCCTGATGGCTCAGGCTATATAAATCCAACTAAACAGGGTATGTAAGGTCACATTCCCAGCTTCAGATTTATATATATTTATCCTGATGGTTCAGGCTATTTAAATCCAACTAAACAGGGTATGTAAGGTCACATTCCTAGCTTCAGATTCATATACATCTATCCTGATGGCTCAGGCTATATAAATCCAACTAAACAGGGTATGTAAGGTCACATTCCCAGCTTCAGATTCCCTGACAGCTCAGGCTATATAAATCCAACTAAACAGGGTATGTAAGGTCACATTCCTAGTTTCAGATTTATATACATCTATCCTGATGGCTCAGGCTATATAATTCCAATTAAACAGGGTATGTAAGGTCACATTCCTAGCTTCAGATTGATATACATCTATCCTGATGGCTCAGGCTATATAAATCCAATTAAACAGGGTATGTAAGGTCACATTCCTAGCTTCAGATTTATATACATCTATCCTGATGGCTCAGGCTATATAAATCCAACTAAACAGGGTATGTAAGGTCACATTCCTAGCTTCAGATTCATATACATCTATCCTGATGGCTCAGGCTATATAAATCAAACTAAACAGGGTATGTAAGGTCACATTCCTAGCTTCAGATTCATATACATCTATCCTGATGGCTCAGGCTATATAAATCCAACTAAGCAGGGTATGTAAGGTCACATTCCTAGCTTCAGATTCATATACATCTATCCTGATGGCTCAGGCTATATAAATCCAACTAAACATGGTATGTAAGATCACATTCCTAGCTTCAGATTCATATACATCTATCCTGATGGCTCAGGCTATATAAATCCAACTAAACAGGGTATGTAAAGTCACATTCCTAGCTTCAGATTCATATACATCTATCCTGACGGCTCAGGCTATATCAATCCAACTAAACAGGGTATGTAAGGTCACATTCCTAGCTTCAGATTTATATACATCTATCCTGATGGCTCAGGCTATATAAATCCAACTAAACAGGGTATGTAAGGTCACATTCCTAGCTTCAGATTTATATACATCTATCCTGATGGCTCAGGCTATATAAATCCAACTAAACAGGGTATGTAAGGTCACATTCCTAGCTTCAGATTTATATACATCTATCCTGATGGCTCAGGCTATATAAATCCAACTAAACAGGGTATGTAAGGTCATATTCCTTGCTTCAGATTCATATACATCTATCCTGATGGCTCAGGCTATATAAATCCAACTAAACAGGGTATGTAAGGTCACATTCCTAGCTTCAGATTTATATACATCTATCATGATGGCTCAGGCTATATAAATCCAATTAAACAGGGTATGTAAGGTCACATTCCTAGCTTCAGATTCATATACATCTATCCTGACAGCTCAGGCTATATAAATCCAACTAAACAGGGTATGTAAGGTCACATTCCTAGTTTCAGATTTATATACATCTATCCTGATGGCTCAGGCTATATAAATCCAACTAAACAGGGTATGTAAGGTCACATTCCTAGCTTCAGATTTATATACATCTATCCTGATGGCTCAGACTATATAAATCCAATTAAACAGGGTATATAAGGTCACATTCCTAGCTTCAGATTTATATAAATCTATCCTGACGGCTCAGGCTATATAAATCCAACTAAACAGGGTGTGTAAGGTCACATTCCTAGCTTCAGATTCATATACATCTATCCTGATGGCTCAGGCTATATAAATCCAACTAAACAGGGTGTGTAAGGTCACATTCCTAGCTTCAGATTCATATACATCTATCCTGATGGCTCAGGCTATATCAATCCAACTAAACAGGGTATGTAAGGTCACATTCCTAGCTCCAGATTTATATACATCTATCCTGATCGCTCAGGCTATATAAATCCAACTAAACAGGGTATGTAAGGTCAGATTCCTAGCTTCAGATTTATATACATCTATCCTGATGGCTCAGGCTATATAAATCCAACTAAACAGGGTATGTAAGGTCACATTCCTTGCTTCAGATTCATATACATCTATACTGATGGCTCAGGCTATATAAATCCAACTAAACAGGGTATGTAAGGTCACATTCCTAGCTTCAGATTTATATATATTTATCCTGATGGCTCAGGCTATTTAAATCCAACTAAACAGGGTATGTAAGGTCACATTCCCAGCTTCAGATTCATATAGATCTATCCTGATGGCTCAGGCTATATAAATCCAACTAAACAGGGTATTTAAGGTCACATTCCTAGCTTCAGATTTATATACATCTATCCTGATGGCTCAGGCTATATAAATCCAACTAAACAGGGTATGTAAGGTCACATTCCTAGCTTCAGATTTATATACATCTATCCTGATGGCTCAGGCTATATAAATCCAACTAAACAGGGTATGTAAGGTCACATTCCTTGCTTCAGATTCATATACATCTATCCTGATGGCTCAGGCTATATAAATCCAACTAAACAGGGTATGTAAGGTCACATTCCTAGCTTCAGATTTATATACATCTATCATGATGGCTCAGGCTATATAAATCCAATTAAACAGGGTATGTAAGGTCACATTCCTAGCTTCAGATTCATATACATCTATCCTGACAGCTCAGGCTATATAAATCCAACTAAACAGGGTATGTAAGGTCACATTCCTAGTTTCAGATTTATATACATCTATCCTGATGGCTCAGGCTATATAAATCCAACTAAACAGGGTATGTAAGGTCACATTCCTAGATTCAGATTTATATACATCTATCCTGATGGCTCAGGCTATATAAATCCAATTAAACAGGGTATGTAAGGTCACATTCCTAGCTTCAGATTTATATACATCTATCCTGACGGCTCAGGCTATATAAATCCAACTAAACAGGGTGTGTAAGGTCACATTCCTAGCTTCAGATTCATATACATCTATCCTGACGGCTCAGGCTATATAAATCCAACTAAACAGGGTGTGTAAGGTCACATTCCTAGCTTCAGATTCATATACATCTATCCTGACGGCTCAGGCTATATCAATCCAACTAAACAGGGTATGTAAGGTCACATTCCTAGCTTCAGATTTATATACATCTATCCTGATCGCTCAGGCTATATAAATCCAACTAAACAGGGTATGTAAGGTCAGATTCCTAGCTTCAGATTTATATACATCTATCCTGATGGCTCAGGCTATATAAATCCAACTAAACAGGGTATGTAAGGTCACATTCCCAGCTTCAGATTTATATATATTTATCCTGATGGCTCAGGCTATTTAAATCCAACTAAACAGGGTATGTAAGGTCACATTCCCAGCTTCAGATTCATATACATCTATCCTGATGGCTCAGGCTATATAAATCCAACTAAACAGGGTATGTAAGGTCACATTCCTAGCTTCAGATTCATATACATCTATCCTGATGGCTGAGGCTATATAAATCCAACTAAACAGGGTATGTAAGGTCACATTCCTAGCTTCAGATTTATATACATCTATCCTGATGGCTCAGGCTATATAAATCCAACTAAACAGGGTATGTAAGGTCACATTCCTAGCTTCAGATTTATATACATCTATCCTGATGGCTCAGGCTATATAAATCCAACTAAACAGGGTATGTAAGGTCACATTCCTTGCTTCAGATTCATATACATCTATCCTGATGGCTCAGGCTATATAAATCCAACTAAACAGGATATGTAAGGTCACATTCCTAGCTTCAGATTTATATACATCTATCTTGATGGCTCAGGCTATATAAATCCAACTAAACAGGGTATGTAAGGTCACATTCCCAGCTTCAGATTCCCTGACAGCTCAGGCTATATAAATCCAACTAAACAGGGCATGTAAGGTCACATTCCTAGTTTCAGATTTATATACATCTATCCTGATGGCCCAGGCTATATAAATCCAATTAAACAGGGTATGTAAGGTCACATTCCTAGCTTCAGATTCATATACATCTATCCTACTAAACAGGGTATGTAAGGTCACATTCCTAGCTTCAGATTTATATACATCTATCCTGATGGCTCAGGCTATATAAATCCAATTAAACAGGGTATGTAAGGTCACATTCCTAGCTTCAGATTTATATACATCTATCCTGATGGCTCAGGCTATATAAATCCAACTAAACAGAGTATGTAAGATCACATTCCTAGCTTCAGATTTATATACATCTATCCTGATGGCTCAGGCTATATAAATCCAACTAAACAGGGTATGTAAGGTCATATTCCCAGCTTCAGATTTATATACATCTATCCTGATGGCTCAGGCTATATAAATCCAACTAAACATGGTATGTAAGGTCACATTCCTAGCTTCAGATTCATATACATCTATCCTGATGGCTCAGGCTATATAAATCCAACTAAACAGGGTATGTAAGGTCACATTCCTAGCTTCAGATTCATATACATCTATCCTGACAGCTCAGGCTATATAAATCAAACTAAACAGGGTATGTAAGGTCACATTCCTAGCTTCAGATTCATATACATCTATCCTGATGGCTCAGGCTATATAAATCCAACTAAGCAGGGTATGTAAGGTCACATTCCTAGCTTCAGATTCATATACATCTATCCTGACAGCTCAGGCTATATAAATCAAACTAAACAGGGTATGTAAGGTCACATTCCTAGCTTCAGATTCATATACATCTATCCTGATGGCTCAGGATATATAAATCCAACTAAGCAGGGTATGTAAGGTCACATTCCTAGCTTCAGATTCATATACATCTATCCTGATAGCTCAGGCTATATAAATCCAAATAACAGGGTATGTAAGATCAAATTCCTAGCTTCAGATTCATATACATCTATCCTGATGGCTCAGGCTATATAAATCCAACTAAACAGGGTATGTAAGGTCACATTCCTAGCTTCAGATTCATATACATCTATCCTGACGGCTCAGGCTATATCAACCCAACTAAACAGGGTATGTAAGGTCACATTCCTAGCTTCAGATTTATATACATCTATCCTGATGGCTCAGGCTATATAAATCCAATTAAACAGGGTATTTAAGGTCACATTCCTAGCTTCAGATTTATATACATCTATCCTGATGGCTCAGGCTATATAAATCCAACTAAACAGGGTATGTAAGGTCACATTCCTAGCTTCAGATTTATATACATCTATCCTGATGGCTCAGGCTATATAAATCCAACTAAACAGGGTATGTAAGGTCACATTCCTTGCTTCAGATTCATATACATCTATCCTGATGGCTCAGGCTATATAAATCCAACTAAACAGGGTATGTAAGGTCACATTCCTAGCTTCAGATTTATATACATCTATCATGATGGCTCAGGCTATATAAATCCAATTAAACAGGGTATGTAAGGTCACATTCCTAGCTTCAGATTCATATACATCTATCCTGACAGCTCAGGCTATATAAATCCAACTAAACAGGGTATGTAAGGTCACATTCCTAGTTTCAGATTTATATACATCTATCCTGATGGCTCAGGCTATATAAATCCAACTAAACAGGGTATGTAAGGTCACATTCCTAGATTCAGATTTATATACATCTATCCTGATGGCTCAGGCTATATAAATCCAATTAAACAGGGTATGTAAGGTCACATTCCTAGCTTCAGATTTATATACATCTATCCTGACGGCTCAGGCTATATAAATCCAACTAAACAGGGTGTGTAAGGTCACATTCCTAGCTTCAGATTCATATACATCTATCCTGACGGCTCAGGCTATATAAATCCAACTAAACAGGGTGTGTAAGGTCACATTCCTAGCTTCAGATTCATATACATTTATCCTGACGGCTCAGGCTATATCAATCCAACTAAACAGGGTATGTAAGGTCACATTCCTAGCTTCAGATTTATATACATCTATCCTGATCGCTCAGGCTATATAAATCCAACTAAACAGGGTATGTAAGGTCAGATTCCTAGCTTCAGATTTATATACATCTATCCTGATGGCTCAGGCTATATAAATCCAACTAAACAGGGTATGTAAGGTCACATTCCCAGCTTCAGATTTATATATATTTATCCTGATGGCTCAGGCTATTTAAATCCAACTAAACAGGGTATGTAAGGTCACATTCCCAGCTTCAGATTCATATACATCTATCCTGATGGCTCAGGCTATATAAATCCAACTAAACAGGGTATGTAAGGTCACATTCCTAGCTTCAGATTCATATACATCTATCCTGATGGCTGAGGCTATATAAATCCAACTAAACAGGGTATGTAAGGTCACATTCCTAGCTTCAGATTTATATACATCTATCCTGATGGCTCAGGCTATATAAATCCAACTAAACAGGGTATGTAAGGTCACATTCCTAGCTTCAGATTTATATACATCTATCCTGATGGCTCAGGCTATATAAATCCAACTAAACAGGGTATGTAAGGTCACATTCCTTGCTTCAGATTCATATACATCTATCCTGATGGCTCAGGCTATATAAATCCAACTAAACAGGATATGTAAGGTCACATTCCTAGCTTCAGATTTATATACATCTATCTTGATGGCTCAGGCTATATAAATCCAACTAAACAGGGTATGTAAGGTCACATTCCTAGCTTCAGATTTATATACATCTATCTTGATGGCTCAGGCTATATAAATCCAACTAAACAGGGCATGTAAGGTCACATTCCTAGCTTCAGATTTATATACATCTGTCCTGATGGCTCAGGCTATATAAATCCAACTAAACAGGGTATGTAAGGTCACATTCCTTGCTTCAGATTCATATACATCTATCCTGATGGCTCAGGCTATATAAATCCAACTAAACAGGGTATGTAAGGTCACATTCCTAGCTTCAGATTTATATACATCTATCATGATGGCTCAGGCTATATAAATCCAATTAAACAGGGTATGTAAGGTCACATTCCTAGCTTCAGATTCATATACATCTATCCTGACAGCTCAGGCTATATAAATCCAACTAAACAGGGTATGTAAGGTCACATTCCTAGTTTCAGATTTATATACATCTATCCTGATGGCTCAGGCTATATAAATCCAACTAAACAGGGTATGTAAGGTCACATTCCTAGATTCAGATTTATATACATCTATCCTGATGGCTCAGGCTATATAAATCCAATTAAACAGGGTATGTAAGGTCACATTCCTAGCTTCAGATTTATATACATCTATCCTGACGGCTCAGGCTATATAAATCCAACTAAACAGGGTGTGTAAGGTCACATTCCTAGCTTCAGATTCATATACATCTATCCTGACGGCTCAGGCTATATAAATCCAACTAAACAGGGTGTGTAAGGTCACATTCCTAGCTTCAGATTCATATACATTTATCCTGACGGCTCAGGCTATATCAATCCAACTAAACAGGGTATGTAAGGTCACATTCCTAGCTTCAGATTTATATACATCTATCCTGATCGCTCAGGCTATATAAATCCAACTAAACAGGGTATGTAAGGTCAGATTCCTAGCTTCAGATTTATATACATCTATCCTGATGGCTCAGGCTATATAAATCCAACTAAACAGGGTATGTAAGGTCACATTCCCAGCTTCAGATTTATATATATTTATCCTGATGGCTCAGGCTATTTAAATCCAACTAAACAGGGTATGTAAGGTCACATTCCCAGCTTCAGATTCATATACATCTATCCTGATGGCTCAGGCTATATAAATCCAACTAAACAGGGTATGTAAGGTCACATTCCTAGCTTCAGATTCATATACATCTATCCTGATGGCTGAGGCTATATAAATCCAACTAAACAGGGTATGTAAGGTCACATTCCTAGCTTCAGATTTATATACATCTATCCTGATGGCTCAGGCTATATAAATCCAACTAAACAGGGTATGTAAGGTCACATTCCTAGCTTCAGATTTATATACATCTATCCTGATGGCTCAGGCTATATAAATCCAACTAAACAGGGTATGTAAGGTCACATTCCTTGCTTCAGATTCATATACATCTATCCTGATGGCTCAGGCTATATAAATCCAACTAAACAGGATATGTAAGGTCACATTCCTAGCTTCAGATTTATATACATCTATCTTGATGGCTCAGGCTATATAAATCCAACTAAACAGGGTATGTAAGGTCACATTCCTAGCTTCAGATTTATATACATCTATCTTGATGGCTCAGGCTATATAAATCCAACTAAACAGGGCATGTAAGGTCACATTCCTAGCTTCAGATTTATATACATCTGTCCTGATGGCTCAGGCTATATAAATCCAACTAAACAGGGTATGTAAGGTCACATTCCTAGCTTCAGATTTATATACATCTATCCTGATGGCTCAGGCTATATAAATCCAACTAAACAGGGTATGTAAGGTCACATTCCTTGCTTCAGATTCATATACATCTATCCTGATGGCTCAGGCTATATAAATCCAACTAAACAGGGTATGTAAGGTCACATTCCTAGCTTCAGATTTATATACATCTATCATGATGGCTCAGGCTATATAAATCCAATTAAACAGGGTATGTAAGGTCACATTCCTAGCTTCAGATTCATATACATCTATCCTGACAGCTCAGGCTATATAAATCCAACTAAACAGGGTATGTAAGGTCACATTCCTAGTTTCAGATTTATATACATCTATCCTGATGGCTCAGGCTATATAAATCCAACTAAACAGGGTATGTAAGGTCACATTCCTAGCTTCAGATTTATATACATCTATCCTGATGGCTCAGGCTATATAAATCCAATTAAACAGGGTATGTAAGGTCACATTCCTAGCTTCAGATTTATATACATCTATCCTGACGGCTCAGGCTATATAAATCCAACTAAACAGGGTGTGTAAGGTCACATTCCTTGCTTCAGATTCATATACATCTATCCTGACGGCTCAGGCTATATAAATCCAACTAAACAGGGTGTGTAAGGTCACATTCCTAGCTTCAGATTCATATACATCTATCCTGACGGCTCAGGCTATATCAATCCAACTAAACAGGGTATGTAAGGTCACATTCCTAGCTTCAGATTTATATACATCTATCCTGATCGCTCAGGCTATATAAATCCAACTAAACAGGGTATGTAAGGTCAGATTCCTAGCTTCAGATTTATATACATCTATCCTGATGGCTCAGGCTATATAAATCCAACTAAACAGGGTATGTAAGGTCACATTCCTTGCTTCAGATTCATATACATCTATCCTGATGGCTCAGGCTATATAAATCCAACTAAACAGGGTATGTAAGGTCACATTCCCAGCTTCAGATTTATATATATTTATCCTGATGGCTCAGGCTATTTAAATCCAACTAAACAGGGTATGTAAGGTCACATTCCCAGCTTCAGATTCATATACATCTATCCTGATGGCTCAGGCTATATAAATCCAACTAAACAGGGTATGTAAGGTCACATTCCTAGCTTCAGATTCATATACATCTATCCTGATGGCTGAGGCTATATAAATCCAACTAAACAGGGTATGTAAGGTCACATTCCTAGCTTCAGATTTATATACATCTATCCTGATGGCTCAGGCTATATAAATCCAACTAAACAGGGTATGTAAGGTCACATTCCTAGCTTCAGATTTATATACATCTATCCTGATGGCTCAGGCTATATAAATCCAACTAAACAGGGTATGTAAGGTCACATTCCTTGCTTCAGATTCATATACATCTATCCTGATGGCTCATGCTATATCAATCCAACTAAACAGGGTATGTAAGGTCACATTCCCAGCTTCAGATTCCCTGACAGCTCAGGCTATATAAATCCAACTAAACAGGGTATGTAAGGTCACATTCCTAGTTTCAGATTTATATACATCTATCCTGATGGCTCAGGCTATATAAATCCAATTAAACAGGGTATGTAAGGTCACATTCCTAGCTTCAGATTTATATACATCTATCCTGATGGCTCAGGCTATATAAATCCAACTAAACAGGGTATGTAAGGTCACATTCCTAGCTTCAGATTTATATACATCTATCCTGATGGCTCAGGCTATATAAATCCAACTAAACAGAGTATGTAAGGTCACATTCCTAGCTTCAGATTTATATACATCTATCCTGATGGCTCAGGCTATATAAATCCAACTAAACAGGGTATGTAAGGTCACATACCCAGCTTCAGATTTATATACATCTATCCTGATGGCTCAGGCTATATAAATCCAACTAAACATGGTATGTAAGGTCACATTCCTAGCTTCAGATTCATATACATCTATCCTGATGGCTCAGGCTATATAAATCCAACTAAACCGGGTATGTAAGGTCACATTCCTAGCTTCAGATTTATATACATCTATCCTGATGGCTCAGGCTATATAAATCCAACTAAACAGGGTATGTAAGGTCACATTCCTAGCTTCAGATTTATATACATCTATCCTGATGGCTCAGGCTATATAAATCCAACTAAACAGGGTATGTAAGGTCACATTCCTAGCTTCAGATTTATATACATCTATCCTGATGGCTCAGGCTATATAAATCTAACTAAACAGGGTATGTAAGGTCACATTCCTAGCTTCAGATTTATATACATCTATCCTGATGGCTCAGGCTATATAAATCCAACTAAACAGGGTATGTAAGGTCACATTCCTAGCTTCAGATTTATATACATCTATCCTGATGGCTCAGGCTATATAAATCCAACTAAACAGGGTATGTAAGGTCACATTCCTAGCTTCAGATTTATATACATCTATCCTGATGGCTCAGGCTATTTAAATTCAACTAAACAGGGTATGTAAGGTCACATTCCTAGCTTCAGATTTATATACATCTATCCTGATGGCTCAGGCTATATAAATCCAACTAAACAGGGTATGTAAGGTCACATTCCTAGCTTCAGATTCATATACATCTATCCTGATGGCTCAGGCTATATAAATCAAACTAAACAGGGTATGTACGGTCCCATTCCTAGCTTCAGATTTATATACATCTATCCTGATGGCTCAGGCTATATAAATCCAACTAAACAGGGTATGTAAGGTCACATTCCTAGCTTCAGATTCATATATATCTATCCTGACAGCTCAGGCTATATAAATCCAACTAAACAGGGTATGTAAGGTCACATTCCTAGTTTCAGATTTATATACATCTATCCTGATGGCTCAGGCTATATAAATCCAATTAAACAGGGTATGTAAGGTCACATTCCTAGCTTCAGATTCATATACATCTATCCTACTAAACAGGGTATGTAAGGTCACATTCCTAGCTTCAGATTTATATACATCTATCCTGATGGCTCAGGCTATATAAATCCAACTAAACAGGGTGTGTAAGGTCACATTCCTAGCTTCAGATTTATATACATCTATCCTGATGGCTCAGGCTATATAAATCCAACTAAACAGAGTATGTAAGGTCACATTCCTAGATTCAGATTTATATACATCTATCCTGATGGCTCAGGCTATATAAATCCAACTAAACAGGGTATGTAAGGTCACATTCCCAGCTTCAGATTTATATACATCTATCCTGATGGCTCAGGCTATATAAATCCAACTAAACATGGTATGTAAGGTCACATTCCTAGCTTCAGATTCATATACATCTATCCTGATGGCTCAGGCTATATAAATCCAACTAAACAGGGTATGTAAGGTCACATTCCTAGCTTCAGATTTATATACATCTATCCTGATGGCTCAGGCTATATAAATCTAACTAAACAGGGTATGTAAGGTCACATTCCTAGCTTCAGATTTATATACATCTATCCTGATGGCTCAGGCTATATAAATCCAACTAAACAGGGTATGTAAGGTCACATTCCTAGCTTCAGATTTATATACATCTATCCTGATGGCTCAGGCTATATAAATCCAACTAAACAGGGTATGTAAGGTCACATTCCTTGCTTCAGATTTATATACATCTATCCTGATGGCTCAGGCTATATAAATTCAACTAAACAGGGTATGTAAGGTCACATTCCTAGCTTCAGATTTATATACATCTATCCTGATGGCTCAGGCTATATAAATCCAACTAAACAGGGTATGTAAGGTCACATTCCTAGCTTCAGATTTATATACATCTATCCTGATGGCTCAGGCTATATAAATCCAACTAAACAGGGTATGTAAGGTCACATTCCTAGCTTCAGATTTATATACATCTATCCTGATGGCTCAGGCTATATAAATCTAACTAAACAGGGTATGTAAGGTCACATTCCTAGCTTCAGATTTATATACATCTATCCTGATGGCTCAGGCTATATAAATCCAACTAAACAGGGTATGTAAGGTCACATTCCTAGCTTCAGATTTATATACATCTATCCTGATGGCTCAGGCTATATAAATCCAACTAAACAGGGTATGTAAGGTCACATTCCTAGCTTCAGATTTATATACATCTATCCTGATGGCTCAGGCTATATAAATTCAACTAAACAGGGTATGTAAGGTCACATTCCTAGCTTCAGATTTATATACATCTATCCTGATGGCTCAGGCTATATAAATCCAACTAAACAGGGTATGTAAGGTCACATTCCTAGCTTCAGATTCATATACATCTATCCTGATGGCTCAGGCTATATAAATCAAACTAAACAGGGTATGTACGGTCCCATTCCTAGCTTGGGATTTATATACATCTATCCTGATGGCTCAGGCTATATAAATCCAACTAAACAGGGTATGTAAGGTCACATTCCTAGCTTCAGATTCATATATATCTATCCTGACAGCTCAGGCTATATAAATCCAACTAAACAGGGTATGTAAGGTCACATTCCTAGTTTCAGATTTATATACATCTATCCTGATGGCTCAGGCTATATAAATCCAATTAAACAGGGTATGTAAGGTCACATTCCTAGCTTCAGATTCATATACATCTATCCTACTAAACAGGGTATGTAAGGTCACATTCCTAGCTTCAGATTTATATACATCTATCCTGATGGCTCAGGCTATATAAATCCAACTAAACAGAGTATGTAAGGTCACATTCCTAGATTCAGATTTATATACATCTATCCTGATGGCTCAGGCTATATAAATCCAACTAAACAGGGTATGTAAGGTCACATTCCCAGCTTCAGATTTATATACATCTATCCTGATGGCTCAGGCTATATAAATCCAACTAAACATGGTATGTAAGGTCACATTCCTAGCTTCAGATTCATATACATCTATCCTGATGGCTCAGGCTATATAAATCCAACTAAACAGGGTATGTAAGGTCACATTCCTAGCTTCAGATTTATATACATCTATCCTGATGGCTCAGGCTATATAAATCTAACTAAACAGGGTATGTAAGGTCACATTCCTAGCTTCAGATTTATATACATCTATCCTGATGGCTCAGGCTATATAAATCCAACTAAACAGGGTATGTAAGGTCACATTCCTAGCTTCAGATTTATATACATCTATCCTGATGGCTCAGGCTATATAAATCCAACTAAACAGGGTATGTAAGGTCACATTCCTTGCTTCAGATTTATATACATCTATCCTGATGGCTCAGGCTATATAAATTCAACTAAACAGGGTATGTAAGGTCACATTCCTAGCTTCAGATTTATATACATCTATCCTGATGGCTCAGGCTATATAAATCCAACTAAACAGGGTATGTAAGGTCACATTCCTAGCTTCAGATTTATATACATCTATCCTGATGGCTCAGGCTATATAAATCCAACTAAACAGGGTATGTAAGGTCACATTCCTAGCTTCAGATTTATATACATCTATCCTGATGGCTCAGGCTATATAAATCCAACTAAACAGGGTATGTAAGGTCACATTCCTAGCTTCAGATTCATATACATCTATCCTGATGGCTCAGGCTATATAAATCCAACTAAACAGGGTATGTAAGGTCACATTCCTAGCTTCAGATTTATATACATCTATCCTGATGGCTCAGGCTATATAAATCCAACTAAACAGGGAAGGTAAAGTCACATTCCTAGCTTCAGATTCATATACATCTATCCTGATGGCTCAGGCTATATAAATCCAACTAAACAGGGTATGTAAGGTCACATTCCTAGCTTCAGATTTATATACATCTATCCTGATGGCTCAGGCTATATAAATCTAACTAAACAGGGTATGTAAGGTCACATTCCTAGCTTCAGATTTATATACATCTATCCTGATGGCTCAGGCTATATAAATCCAACTAAACAGGGTATGTAAGGTCACATTACTAGCTTCAGATTTATATACATCTATCCTGATGGCTCAGGCTATATAAATCCAACTAAACAGGGTATGTAAGGTCACATTCCTAGTTTCAGATTTATATACATCTATCCTGATGGCTCAGGCTATATAAATCTAACTAAACAGGGTATGTAAGGTCACATTCCTAGCTTCAGATTTATATACATCTATCCTGATGGCTCAGGCTATATAAATCCAACTAAACAGGGTATGTAAGGTCACATTACTAGCTTCAGATTTATATACATCTATCCTGATGGCTCAGGCTATATAAATCCAACTAAACAGGGTATGTAAGGTCACATTCCTAGTTTCAGATTTATATACATCTATCCTGATGGCTCAGGCTATATAAATCCAACTAAACAGGGTATGTAAGGTCACATTACTAGCTTCAGATTTATATACATCTATCCTGATGGCTCAGGCTATATAAATCCAACTAAACAGGGTATGTAAGGTCACATTACTAGCTTCAGATTTATATACATCTATCCTGATGGCTCAGGCTATATAAATCCAACTAAACAGGGTATGTAAGGTCACATTACTAGCTTCAGATTTATATACATCTATCTTGATGGCTCAGGCTATATAAATCTAACTAAACAGGGTATGTAAGGTCACATTACTAGCTTCAGATTTATATACATCTATCCTGATGGGTCATGCTATATAAATCCAACTAAACAGGGTATGTAAGGTCACATTCCTAGCTTCAGATTTATATACATCTATCCTGATGGCTCAGGCTATATAAATCCAACTAAACAGGGTATGTAAGGTCACATTACTAGCTTCAGATTTATATACATCTATCCTGATGGCTCAGGCTATATTAATCCAACTAAACAGGGTATGTAAGGTCACATTCCTAGCTTCAGATTTATATACATCTATCCTGATGGCTCAGGCTATATAAATCCAACTAAACAGGGTATGTAAGGTCACATTACTAGCTTCAGATTCATATACATCTATCCTGATGGCTCAGGCTATATAAATCCAACTAAACAGGGTATGTAAGGTCACATTACTAGCTTCAGATTTATATACATCTATCCTGATGGTTCAGGCTATATAAATCCAACTAAACAGGGTATGTAAGGTCACATTACTAGCTTCAGATTTATATACATCTATCCTGATGGCTGAGGCTATATAAATCCAACTAAACAGGGTATGTAAGGTCACATTCCTAGCTTCAGATTTATATACATCTATCCTGATGGCTCAGGCTATATAAATCCAACTAAACAGGGTATGTAAGGTCACATTACTAGCTTCAGATTTATATACATCTATCCTGATGGCTCAGGCTATATAAATCCAACTAAACAGGGTATGTAAGGTCACATTACTAGCTTCAGATTTATATACATCTATCCTGATGGTTCAGGCTATATAAATCCAACTAAACAGGGTATGTAAGGTCACATTACTAGCTTCAGATTTATATACATCTATCCTGATGGCTGAGGCTATATAAATCCAACTAAACAGGGTATGTAAGGTCACATTCCTAGCTTCAGATTTATATACATCTATCCTGATGGCTCAGGCTATATAAATCCAACTAAACAGGGTATGTAAGGTCACATTCCTAGCTTCAGATTTATATACATCTATCCTGATGGCTCAGGCTATATAAATCCAACTAAACAGGGTATGTAAGGTCACATTACTAGCTTCAGATTTATATACATCTATCCTGATGGCTCAGGCTATATAAATCCAACTAAACAGGGTATGTAAGGTCACATTCCTAGCTTCAGATTTATATACATCTATCCTGATGGCTCAGGCTATATAAATCCAACTAAACAGGGTATGTAAGGTCACATTCCTAGCTTCAGATTTATATACATCTATCCTGATGGCTCAGGCTATATAAATCCAACTAAACAGGGTATGTAAGGTCACATTCCTAGCTTCAGATTTATATACATCTATCCTGATGGCTCAGGCTATATAAATCCAACTAAACAGGGTATGTAAGGTCACATTACTAGCTTCAGATTTATATACATCTATCCTGATGCCTCAGGCTATATAAATCCAACTAAACAGGGTATGTAAGGTCACATTCCTAGCTTCAGATTTATATACATCTATCCTGATGGTTCAGGCTATATCAATCCAACTAAACAGGGTATGTAAGGTCACATTACTAGCTTCAGATTTATATACATCTATCCTGATGGCTCAGGCTATATAAATCCAACTAAACAGGGTATGTAAGGTCACATTACTAGCTTCAGATTTATATACATCTATCCTGATGGCTCAGGCTATATAAATCCAATTAAACAGGGTATGTAAGGTCACATTCCTAGCTTCAGATTTATATACATCTATCCTGATGGCTCAGGCTATATAAATCCAAATACAGCAATGTGACATTATATACCCTGTTTTAATAGCTGAATAACAAATATTATATGTGTATATTTTCTGCTCGATTGTTGACAAATACTATTTTGAAAATTATATATCTTTGAAGTTCCATAAAGCTTAAATCAAAACAGTGGATCTCCTTAAACAGATTTTTATCATAGTAAAGTCACTCTTTGACTTTCTCTTTTATTCATAAAAAGTGGACAAATGATAAATGTTATTTATGAAATACCTTGAGAATTGTATATACAGAGCTTCTTGGTGACATACCTTGAGAATTGTATATATAGAGTTTCTTGGTGACATACCTTGAGAATTGTATATATAGAGCTTCTTGGTGACATACCTTGAGAATTGTATATATAGAGCTTCTTGGTGACATACCTTGAGAATTGTATATATAGAGCTTCTTGGTGACATACCTTGAGAATTGTATATATAGAGCTTCTTGGTGACATACCTTGAGAATTGTATATATAGAGCTTATTGGTGACATACCTTGAGAATTGTATATATAGTGCTTCTTGGTGACATACCTTGAGAATTGTATATATAGAGCTTCTTGGTGACATACCTTGAGAATTGTATATATAGAGCTTCTTGGTGACATACCTTGAGAATTGTATATATAGAGCTTCTTGGTGACATACCTTGAGAATTGTATATATAGAGCTTCTTGGTGACATACCTTGAGAATTGTATATATAGAGCTTCTTGGTGACATACCTTGAGAATTGTATATATAGAGCTTCTTGGTGACATACCTTGAGAATTGTATATATAGAGCTTCTTGGTGACATACCTTGAGAATTGTATATATAGAGCTTCTTGGTGACATACCTTGAGAATTGTATATATAGAGCTTCTAGATGATGAGTCTGTACAGCCTACGTAACATGATGGGATGTGTGGTTTATATATAGAATGGTGACATACCTTGAGAATTGTATATATAGAACTTCTAGATGATGAGTCTGTACAGCCTACGTAACATGATGGTATGTGTGGTTTATATATAGAACGGTGACATACCTTGAGAATTGTATATATAGAACTTCTAGATGATGAGTCTGTACAGCCTACGTAACATGATGGTATGTGTGGTTTATATATAGAACGGTGACATACCTTGAGAATTGTATATATAGAACTTCTAGATGACGAGTCTGTACAGCCTACGTAACATGATGGTATGTGTGGTTTATATATAGAATGGTGACATACCTTGAGAATTGTATATATAGAACTTCTAGATGATGAGTCTGTACAGCCTACGTAACATGATGGGATGTGTGGTTTATATATAGAATGGTGACATACCTTGAGAATTGTATATATAGAACTTCTAGATGATGAGTCTGTACAGCCTACGTAACATGATGGGATGTGTGGTTTATATATAGAATGGTGACATACCTTGAGAATTGTATATATAGAACTTCTAGATGATGAGTCTGTACAGCCTACGTAACATGATGGTATGTGTGGTTTATATATAGAACGGTGACATACCTTGAGAATTGTATATATAGAACTTCTAGATGATGAGTCTGTACAGCCTACGTAACATGATGGTATGTGTGGTTTATATATAGAACGGTGACATACCTTGAGAATTGTATATATAGAACTTCTAGATGATGAGTCTGTACAGCCTACGTAACATGATGGTATGTGTGGTTTATATATAGAATGGTGACATACCTTGAGAATTGTATATATAGAACTTCTAGATGATGAGTCTGTACAGCCTACGTAACATGATGGTATGTGTGGTTTATATATAGAATGGTGACATACCTTGAGAATTGTATATATAGAACTTCTAGATGATGAGTCTGTACAGCCTACGTAACATGATGGTATGTGTGGTTTATATATAGAATGGTGACATACCTTGAGAATTGTATATATAGAACTTCTAGATGATGAGTCTGTACAGCCTACGTAACATGATGGGATGTGTGGTTTATATATAGAATGGTGACATACCTTGAGAATTGTATATATAGAACTTCTAGATGATGAGTCTGTACAGCCTACGTAACATGATGGTATGTGTGGTTTATATATAGAACGGTGACATACCTTGAGAATTGTATATATAGAACTTCTAGATGATGAGTCTGTACAGCCTACGTAATATGATGGTATGTGTGGTTTATATATAGAACGGTGACATACCTTGAGAATTGTATATATAGAACTTCTAGATGATGAGTCTGTACAGCCTACGTAACATGATGGTATGTGTGGTTTATATATAGAATGGTGACATACCTTGAGAATTGTATATATAGAACTTCTAGATGATGAGTCTGTACAGCCTACGTAACATGATGGGATGTGTGGTTTATATATAGAATGGTGACATACCTTGAGAATTGTATATATAGAACTTCTAGATGATGAGTCTGTACAGCCTACGTAACATGATGGGATGTGTGGTTTATATATAGAATGGTGACATACCTTGAGAATTGTATATATAGAACTTCTAGATGATGAGTCTGTACAGCCTACGTAACATGATGGTATGTGTGGTTTATATATAGAACGGTGACATACCTTGAGAATTGTATATATAGAACTTCTAGATGATGAGTCTGTACAGCCTACGTAACATGATGGTATGTGTGGTTTATATATAGAACGGTGACATACCTTGAGAATTGTATATATAGAACTTCTAGATGATGAGTCTGTACAGCCTACGTAACATGATGGTATGTGTGGTTTATATATAGAACGGTGACATACCTTGAGAATTGTATATATAGAACTTCTAGATGATGAGTCTGTACAGCCTACGTAACATGATGGTATGTGTGGTTTATATATAGAATGGTGACATACCTTGAGAATTGTATATATAGAACTTCTAGATGATGAGTCTGTACAGCCTACGTAACATGATGGGATGTGTGGTTTATATATAGAATGGTGAAATACCTTGAGAATTGTATATATAGAACTTCTAGATGATGAGTCTGTACAGCCTACGTAACATGATGGTATGTGTGGTTTATATATAGAATGGTGACATACCTTGAGAATTGTATATATAGAACTTCTAGATGATGAGTCTGTACAGCCTACGTAACATGATGGTATGTGTGGTTTATATATAGAATGGTGACATACCTTGAGAATTGTATATATAGAACTTCTAGATGATGAGTCTGTACAGCCTACGTAACATGATGGTATGTGTGGTTTATATATAGAATGGTGACATACCTTGAGAATTGTATATATAGAACTTCTAGATGATGAGTCTGTACAGCCTACGTAACATGATGGTATGTGTGGTTTATATATAGAATGGTGACATACCTTGAGAATTGTATATATAGAACTTCTAGATGATGAGTCTGTACAGCCTACGTAACATGATGGTATGTGTGGTTTATATATAGAATGGTGACATACCTTGAGAATTGTATATATAGAACTTCTAGATGATGAGTCTGTACAGCCTACGTAACATGATGGTATGTGTGGTTTATATATAGAACGGTGACATACCTTGAGAATTGTATATATAGAACTTCTAGATGATGAGTCTGTACAGCCTACGTAACATGATGGGATGTGTGGTTTATATATAGAATGGTGACATACCTTGAGAATTGTATATATAGAACTTCTAGATGATGAGTCTGTACAGCCTACGTAACATGATGGGATGTGTGGTTTATATATAGAATGGTGAAATACCTTGAGAATTGTATATATAGAACTTCTAGATGATGAGTCTGTACAGCCTACGTAACATGATGGTATGTGTGGTTTATATATAGAATGGTGACATACCTTGAGAATTGTATATATAGAACTTCTAGATGATGAGTCTGTACAGCCTACGTAACATGATGGTATGTGTGGTTTATATATAGAATGGTGACATACCTTGAGAATTGTATATATAGAACTTCTAGATGATGAGTCTGTACAGCCTACGTAACATGATGGTATGTGTGGTTTATATATAGAATGGCGACATACCTTGAGAATTGTATATATAGAACTTCTAGATGATGAGTCTGTACAGCCTACGTAACATGATGGTATGTGTGGTTTATATATAGAATGGTGACATACCTTGAGAATTGTATATATAGAACTTCTAGATGATGAGTCTGTACAGCCTACGTAACATGATGGTATGTGTGGTTTATATATAGAATGGTGACATACCTTGAGAATTGTATATATAGAACTTCTAGATGATGAGTCTGTACAGCCTACGTAACATGATGGGATGTGTGGTTTATATATAGAATGGTGACATACCTTGAGAATTGTATATATAGAACTTCTAGATGATGAGTCTGTACAGCCTACGTAACATGATGGGATGTGTGGTTTATCTCTGGTATGAACTAGAAGATACATGTCAAATTCTCTTATTATACACACTATAACAGGTCTGTGTATCACTCGACTATGAGGTACGTTGGTAGGTAAACTGTTTATATGTCTCATTCTAGGTGGTTTGCCATAGTAGGAGTACCCTATATCTATTAATGGAAAAATGTCTTTGGCCCTGCAAAGAAAATGACAGTTGATGACGAACACAAAGTGATGACAATAGTTCACAACTCTAAATGTCTTTATAAACTCATATATATTACTCATTAAGATGAGAATTTTGTAAAAAGTGTAATGTATCAAAATTTGGAAATTTACATTTTTGGTCCCTTTCAGTCGAAATTACCTCAGAAACCATAATAGATTGAGAAAAAAACACATTAAAATTAGATCCAAAATTAAAACTAGAGGCTCCCAGGAGCCTGTAATCGCTGGTTTTCAATTTGTCATCTAAAGTTGATAGAAAATGGGGTTGTTACACATAATTTTGAAAGTGGGCCACCCAAAGATCATTTCAACTTAAATTTCTGAGCAAAAGATTTAGATGTGATTTTTATCTCATAATATTCCTAAATGGAATAAACTGGCTGAAAAAATCTCACAGAAAAACTCAGAATATATGTTAAACTACTCATTGCCATGTAGCTGCAGTTAAAATTTGAGCTCATTTTGACTTATACTAAAGCAGCAATGGACAATTGAAGAAATTTCTATTTTTAGTAACAGCAGCCATTTTGAATGGAGGGCAGGGCTGTCGGACACAATATTGAAAGGGGACCACCCAAGGACCATCCCAGCCAGGTTCTGTTTAATTTGGTTCAGCGGTTTCAGAGGAGAAGATTTAAAAGTGATCTTTTATCAAAATATGCCTAATTTGCATAATCGGTATAAATCGGCTGAAAAAAAAATTCAGAGAAAATCGGAATATATGCTAAACTACTTCCTGCCATGTAGCTGCAGTTAAAATTTGAGCTCATTTTGACTTATACTAAAGCAGCAATGGACAATTGAAGAAATTTCTATTTTCAGTAACAGCAGCCATCTTGAATGGAGGGCGGGGATCAGTTCACTAGAACAAAAGTTAGTGCTTAAAAAAAGCATTTTGATGCATACATATGTCGACGACAGATCCATAGTATAATGCTTGCTGTCGTTTAAAAATTGAAATCAAGATCATATACAATCTATCTACAATAAAGTGAGTTTCATTGTTTGTTTAAGATTTCAATGGAATCTAAACACAATGCCTACCTAATTTTGAGTGAACCATCTTTTAGATGTTTCCTATCTATCCATTCTGCCTGTAATGATTCTTTGTCTTGGAAATCTAATGTTTTCAAATCACCACCTACCACATGAAAAATATAAATTGAACTTGTAATATTACATCAAATTGTATCAGTGTATCACATGTACCTATTATATTTCCTGTAAAATTACATCAAATTTAATCAGTGTATCACATGTACTTATTATATTTCCTGTAAAATTACATTAAATTATATCACATTTTATCAGCTTATCACATGTACCTATTATATTTCCTGTAAAATTATATCACATTTTATCAGCTTATCACATGTACTTATTATATTTCCTGTAAAATTATATCACATTTTATCAGCTTATCACATGTACCTATTATATTTCCTGTAAAATTATATCACATTTTATCAGCTTATCACATGTACCTATTATATTTCCTGTAAAATTATATCACATTTTATCAGCTTATCACATGTACTTATTATATTTCCTGTAAAATTATATCACATTTTATCAGCTTATCACATGTACTTATTATATTTCCTGTAAAATCATATCACATTTTATCAGTGTATCACATGTACTTATTATATTTCCTGTAAAATTATATCACATTTTATCAGCTTATCACATGTACCTATTATATTTCCTGTAAAATTATATCACATTTTATCAGCTTATCACATGTACCTATTATATTTCCTGTAAAATTATATCACATGTTATCAGCTTATCACATGTACCTATTATATTTCCTGTAAAATTAAATCTCATCCATGATCCTGAGCCAAACTCTACAGACAACAATGATGTAGGATCTATTTCCATGCCTGCCTCCTCTTTAACTTCTCTCTTCACAGCCTCCTATAATGAGAAACAAGGATTGAGGAGGTCACTTAATGCCAACAGTAAACCAATAATGTTTAATTCTGATTTACTTCCAGCAGGCAAAACACACATGTTTGTACCTTTTTGTAGTGGTTTTTCAATACACGTAAAAGGTTCAAATCTAGCATGCCTGACTGTGATTTGGGTATAATCCAAATATCAATTTTAAAATTTCTACATTTTGCATGTCATATATTTTGATCAGCTTCTGAATATTTTGACAAAGTTCTATTAAACTATATGAAGATTTTTTTCTAAATTTAGATGTTATCCAATTATAAATGTGGAGTAAACAACGTTTTTATTGCTGAAATGAAAATATAAGAAATTTAAAATCTGTATACTAAGAATAATATTTACAAATGACATGATCTGATAAAAGTAGTCTAGATTAATTAAACTTTTACACATGTTTTTAACAGAAGACATGTGTGATGGAAGACAACTGTCAATAGAAAAATCCTACCAAACTGAAGGAAAACAATCTTATTTCTAATATATAGGTAATTGCCATAAGCTGTTGGAGATCCAGTTATCAAGAGGGAAGGGTTGTGATCCTTTTAAGTGGTTTAATTTAACCCAGACACATATTTGTACCTGTCCCAAGTCAGGACTTGCATTTCCAACATCACATGTCGTGGTCTTTTTGTGTTCAGTGAGATCAGTTAAGATGAGAGGTGATTATTTGTTTTGTTATTGGTTGAATTTTTAAGCCTTCTTTTTATGATTGATAGAAACTATTTTGGATAAAGGCTTGACAGACTTATTTGAGTGTACATGTACCTGATGAAAGTTATTCTATTCCCTTTCAAGAATCCTTACCACCAAATCTTATAATTCCCTTTCAAGAACCCTTACCACCAAATCTTATAATTCCCTTTCAAGAACCCTTACCACCAAATCTTATAATTCCCTTTCAAGAACCCTTACCACCAAATCTTATAATTCCCTTTCAAGAACCCTTACCACCAAATCTTATAAATCCCTTTCAAGAAACCTTACAACCAAATCTTATAATTCCCTTTCAAGAACCCTTACCACCAAATCTTATAATTCCCTTTCAAGAATCCTTACCACCAAATCTTATAATTCCCTTTCAAGAACCCTTACCACCAAATCTTATAATTCCCTTTCAAGAACCCTTACCACCAAATCTTATAATTCCCTTTCAAGAACCCTTACCACCAAATCTTATAATTCCCTTTCAAGAACTCTTACCACCAAATCTTGTAATTCCCTTTCAAGAACCCTTACCACCAATTCTTGTAATTCCCTTTCAAGAATCCTTCCCACCAAATCTTATAATTCCCTTTCAAGAACCTTTACCACCAAATCTTGTAATTCCCTTTCAAGAACCCTTACCACCAAATCTTATAAATCCCTTTCAAGAACCCTTACCACCAATTCTTGTAATTCCCTTTCAAGAACCCTTACCACCAATTCTTGTAATTCCCTTTCAAGAACCCTTACCACCAAATCTTGTAATTCCCTTTCAAGAATCCTTACCACCAAATCTTGTAATTCCCTTTCAAGAACCCTTACCACCAAATCTTATAATTCCCTTTCAAGAACCCTTACTACCAAATCTTGTAATTCCCTTTCAAGAATCCTTACCTACAAATCTTATAATTCCCTTTCAAGAATCCATACCACCAAATCTTATAATTCCCTTTCAAGAACCCTTACCACCAAATCTTGTAATTCCCTTTCAAGAATCCTTACCTACAAATCTTATAATTCCCTTTCAAGAACCCTTACCACCAAATCTTATAATTCCCTTTCAAGAACCCTTACCACCAAATCTTGTAATTCCCTTTCAAGAATCCTTACCACCAAATCTTATAATTCCCTTTCAAGAACCCTTACCACCAAATCTTATAATTCCCTTTCAAGAACCCTTACCACCAAACCTTATAATTCCCTTTCAAGAACCCTTACCACTAAATCTTGTAATTCCCTTTCAAGAACCCTTACCTCCAAATCTTATAATTTCCTTTCAAAAATCCTTACCACCAAATCTTGTAATTCCCTTTCAAGAATCCTTACCACCAAATCTTATAATTCCTTTCAAGAACCCTTACCACCAAATCTTATAATTCCCTTTCAAGAACCCTTACTACCAAATCTTGTAATTCCCTTTCAAGATTTCTTACCTACAAATCTTATAATTCCCTTTCAAGAATCCATACCACCAAATCTTATAATTCCCTTTCAAGAACCCTTACCACCAAATCTTGTAATTCCCTTTCAAGAATCCTTACCTACAAATCTTATAATTCCCTTTCAAGAACCCTTACCACCAAATCTTATAATTCCCTTTCAAGAACCCTTACCACCAAATCTTGTAATTCCCTTTCAAGAATCCTTACCACCAAATCTTATAATTCCCTTTCAAGAACCCTTACCACCAAATCTTATAATTCCCTTTCAAGAACCCTTACCACCAAACCTTATAATTCCTTTTCAAGAACCCTTACCACTAAATCTTGTAATTCCCTTTCAAGAACCCTTACCTCCAAATCTTATAATTTCCTTTCAAAAATCCTTACCACCAAATCTTATAATTCACTTTCAAGAACCCTTTCCACCAAATCTTATAATTCCTTTCAAGAACCCTTACCACCAAATCTTATAATTCCCTTTCAAGAACCCTTACCTCCAAATCTTATAATTCCCTTTCAAGAACTCTTACCACCAAATCTTATAATTCCCTTTCAAGAACCCTTACCTCAAAATCTTATAATTCCCTTTCAAGAATCCTTACCACCAAATCTTGTAATTCCCTTTCAAGAACCCTTACCACCAAATCTTATAATTCTCTTTCAAGAATCCTGACCACCAAATACTGTACTTCCCTTTGAAGGACCCTTACCACCAAATCTTATAATTCCCTTTCAAGAACCCTTACCTCCAAATCTTATAACTCCCTTTCAAAAATCCTTACCTCCAAATCTTATAATTCCCTTTCAAGAACTCTTACCACCAAATCTTATAATTCCCTTTCAAGAACCCTTACCACCAAACCTTATAATTCCCTTTCAAGAACCCTTACCACCAAATCTTGTAATTCCCTTTCAAGAATCCTTACCACCAAATCTTATAATTCCTTTCAAGAACCCTTACCACCAAATCTTATAATTCCCTTTCAAGAACCCTTACTACCAACTCTTGTAATTCCCTTTCAAGAATCCTTACCTACAAATCTTATAATTCCCTTTCAAGAATCCATACCACCAAATCTTATAATTCCCTTTCAAGAACCCTTACCACCAAATCTTGTAATTCCCTTTCAAGAATCCTTACCTACAAATCTTATAATTCCCTTTCAAGAACCCTTACCACCAAATCTTATAATTTCCTTTCAAAAATCCTTACCACCAAATCTTGTAATTCCCTTTCAAGAATCCTTACCACCAAATCTTATAATTCCCTTTCAAGAACCCTTACCACCAAATCTTATAATTCCCTTTCAAGAACCCTTACCACCAAACCTTATAATTCCCTTTCAAGAACCCTTACCACTAAATCTTGTAATTCCCTTTCAAGAACCCTTACCTCCAAATCTTATAATTTCCTTTCAAAAATCCATACCACCAAATCTTGTAATTCCCTTTCAAGAATCCTTACCACCAAATCTTATAATTCCTTTCAAGAACCCTTACCACCAAATCTTATAATTCCCTTTCAAGAACCCTTACCTCCAAATCTTATAATTCCCTTTCAAGAACTCTTACCACCAAATCTTATAATTCCCTTTCAAGAATCCTTACCACCAAATCTTGTAATTCCCTTTCAAGAACCCTTACCACCAAATCTTATAATTCTCTTTCAAGAATCCTGACCACCAAATATTGTACTTCCCTTTGAAGGACCCTTACCACCAAATCTTATAATTCCCTTTCAAGAACCCTTACCTCCAAATCTTATAACTCCCTTTCAAAAATCCTTACCTCCAAATCTTATAATTCCCTTTCAAGAACTCTTACCACCAAATCTTATAATTCCCTTTCAAGAACCCTTACCACCAAATCTTATAATTCCCTTTCAAGAACCCTTACCACCAAATCTTATAATTCCCTTTCAAGAACTCTTACCACCAAATCTTATAATTCCCTTTCAAGAACCCTTACCACCAAATCTTATAATTCCCTTTCAAGAACCCTTACCACCAAAACTTATAATTCCCTTTCAAGAACCCTTACCACCAAATCTTATAATTCCCTTTCAGAACCCTTACCACCAAATCTTATAATTCCCTTTCAAGAACCCTTACCACCAAATCTTATAATTCCCTTTCAAGAACCCTTACCACCAAATCTTATAATTCACTTTCAAGAACCCTTTCCACCAAATCTTATAATTCCCTTTCAAGAACCCTTACCACCAAATCTTATAATTCCCTTTCAAGAATCCTTACCACCAAATCTTATAAATCCCTTTCAAGAATCCTTACCAACAAATCTTATAATTCTCTTTCAAGAACCCTTACCACCAAAACTTATAATTCCCTTTCAAGAACCCTTACCACCAAATCTTATAATTCCCTTTCAAGAACCCTTACAACCAAATCTTATAATTCCCTTTCAAGAACCCTTACCACCAAATATTATAATTCCCTTTCATGAACCCTTACCACCAAGTCTTATAATTCCCTTTCAAGAATCCTTACCACCAAATCTTATAATTCCCTTTCAAGAACCCTTACCACCAAATCTTATAATTCCCTTTCAAGAACCCTTACCACCAAATCTTGTAATTCCCTTTCAAGAACCCTTACCACCAAATCTTGTAATTCACTTTCAAGAACCCTTACCACCAAATCTTATAATTCCCTTTCAAGAACCCTTACCACCAAATCTTATAATTCCCTTTCAAGAATCCTTACCACCAAATCGTATAAATCCCTTTCAAGAATCCTTACCACCAAATCTTATAATTCCCTTTCAAGAACCCTTACCACCAAATCTTATAAATCCCTTTCAAGAACTCTTACCACCAAATCGTCTAATTCCCTTTCAAGAACTCTTACCACCAAATCTTATAATTCCCTTTCAAGTACCCTTACCACCAATTCTTGTAATTCCCTTTCAAGAACCCTTACCACCAATTCTTATAATTCCCTTTCAAGAACCCTTACCACCAAATCTTATAATTCCCTTTCAAGAACCCTTACCACCAAATCTTATAATTCCCTTTCAAGTACCCTTACCACCAAATCTTATAATTCCTTTTCAAGAAACCTTACCACCAAATCTTATAATTCCCTTTCAAGAACCCTTACCACCAAATCTTATAATTCCCTTTCAAGTACTCTTACCACCAAATCTTATAATTCCCTTTCAAGTACCCTTACCACCAAATCTTATAATTCCCTTTCAAGAACCCTTACCACCAAATCTTATAATTCCCTTTCAAGAACCCTTACCTCCAAATCTTATAATTCCCTTTCAAGAACTCTTACCACCAAATCTTATAATTCCCTTTCAAGAACCCTTACCACCAAATCTTATAATTCCCTTTCAAGAATCCTTACCACCAAATCTTGTAATTCCCTTTCAAGAACCCTTACCACCAAATCTTATAATTCTCTTTCAAGAATCCTGACCACCAAATATTGTACTTCCCTTTGAAGGACCCTTACCACCAAATCTTATAATTCCCTTTCAAGAAACCTTACCACCAAATCTTGTAATTCCCTTTCAAAAATCCTTACCTCCAAATCTTATAATTCCCTTTCAAGAACTCTTACCACCAAATCTTATAATTCCCTTTCAAGAACCCTTACCACCAAATCTTATAATTCCCTTTCAAGAACCCTTACCACCAAATCTTATAATTCCCTTTCAAGAACTCTTACCACCAAATCTTATAATTCCCTTTCAAGAACCCTTACCACCAAATCTTATAATTCTCTTTCAAGAACCCTTACCAACAAAACTTATAATTCCCTTTCAAGAACCCTTACCACCAAATCGTATAATTCCCTTTCAAGAACCCTTACCACCAAATCTTATAATTCCCTTTCAAGAACCCTTACCACCAAATTTTATAATTCCCTTTCAAGAACCCTTACCACCAAATCTTATAATTCACTTTCAAGAACCCTTTCCACCAAATCTTATAATTCACTTTCAAGAACCCTTATCACCAAATCTTATAATTCCCTTTCAAGAATCCTTACCACCAAATCTTATAAATCCCTTTCAAGAATCCTTACCACCAAATCTTATAATTCCCTTTCAAGAACCCTTACCACCAAATCTTATAAATCCCTTTCAAGAACTCTTACCACCAAATCTTATAATTCCCTTTCAAGAACTCTTACCACCAAATCTTATAATTCCCTTTCAAGAACCCTTACCCCCAAATCTTATAATTCCCTTTCAAGAACCCTTACCACCAAATCTTATAATTCCCTTTCAAGAATCCTTACCACCAAATCGTATAAATCCCTTTCAAGAATCCTTACCACCAAATCTTATAATTCCCTTTCTAGAACCCTTACCACCAAATCTTATAAATCCCTTTCAAGAACTCTTACCACCAAATCTTATAATTCCCTTTCAAGAACTCTTACCACCAAATCTTATAATTCCCTTTCAAGAACCCTTACCACCAAATCTTATAATTCTCTTTCAACAACCCTTACCACCAAAACTTATAATTCCCTTTCACGAACCCTTACCACCAAATCTTATAATTACCTTTCAAGAACCCTTACCACCAAATCTTATAATTCCCTTTCAAGAACCCTTACCACCAAATCTTATAATTCCCTTTCAAGAACCCTTACAACCAAATCTTATAATTCCCTTTCAAGAACTCTTACCACCAAATCTTATAATTCCCTTTCAAGAACCCTTACCACCAAATGTTATATGAACCCTTACCACCAAATGTTATAATTCTCTTTCAAGAATCCTTACCACCAAAACTTATAATTCCCTTTCAAGAACCCTTACCACCAAATCTTATAATTCCCTTTCAAGAACCCTTACCACCAAAACTTATAATTCCCTTTCAAGAACCCTTACCACCAAATCTTATAATTCCCTTTCAAGAACCCTTACCACCAAATCTTATAATTCCCTTTCAAGAATCCTGACCACCAAATCTTGTAATTCCCTTTCAACAACCCTTACCACCAAATCTTGTAATCCCCTTTCAAGAATCCTTACCACCAAATCTTGTAATTCCCTTTCAAGAACCCTTACCACCAGATCTTATAATTCCCTTTCAAGAACCCTTACCACCAAATCTTATAACTCCCTTTCAAAAATCCTTACCTCCAAATCTTATAATTCCCTTTCAAGAACTCTTACCACCAAATCTTATAATTCCATTTCAAGAACCCTTACCACCAAATCTTATAATTCCCTTTCAAGAATCCTTACCACCAAATCTTATAATTCCCTTTCAAGAACCCTTACCACCAAATCTTATAATTCCCTTTCAAGAACCCTTACCACCAAATCTTATAATTCCCTTTCAAGAACTCTTATCACCAAAAATTATAATTCCCTTTCAAGAACCCTTACCACCAAATCTTATATGAACCCTTACCACCAAATCTTATAATTCTCTTTCAAGAACCCTTACCACCAAAACTTATAATTCCCTTTCAAGAACCCTTACCACCAAATCTTATAATTCCCTTTCAAGAACCTTTACCACCAAATCTTATAATTCCCTTTCAAGAACCCTTACCATCAAATCTTATAATTCCCTTTCAAGAACCCTTTCCACCAAATCTTATAATTCCATTTCAAGAACCCTTACCACCAAATCTTATAATTCCCTTTCAAGAATCCTTACCACCAAATCTTATAAATCCCTTCCAAGAATCCTTACCACCAAATCTTATAATTCCCTTTCAAGAACCCTTACCACCAAATCTTATAATTCCCTTTCAAGAACCCTTACCACCAAATCTTATAATTCCCTTTCAAGAACTCTTACCACCAAATCTTATAATTCCCTTTCAAGAACCCTTACCACCAAATCTTATATGAACCCTTACCACTAAATTTTATAATTCACTTTCAAGAACCCTTTCCACCAAATCTTATAATTCCCTTTCAAGAACCCTTACCACCAAATCTTATAAATCCCTTTCAAGAACTCTTACCACCAAATCTTATAATTCCCTTTCAAGAACTCTTACCACCAAATCTTATAATTCCCTTTCAAGAACCCTTACCACCAAATCTTATAATTCCCTTTCAAGAACCCTTACCACCAAATCTTATAATTCTCTTTTAAGAACCCTTACCACCAAAACTTATAATTCCCTTTCAAGAACCCTTACCACTAAATCTTATAATTCCCTTTCAAGAACCCTTACCACCAAATCTTATAATTCCCTTTCAAGAACCCTTACCACCAAATCTTATAATTCCCTTTCAAGAACCCTTACCACCAAATCTTGTAATTCCCTTTCAAGAACCCTTACCACCAAATCTTGTAATTCACTTTCAAGAACCCTTACCACCAAATCTTATAATTCCCTTTCAAGAACCCTTACCACCAAATCTTATAATTCCCTTTCAAGAACCCTTACCACCAAATCTTATAATTCCCTTTCAAGAACCCTTACCACCAAATCTTATAATTCACTTTCAAGAACCCTTACCACCAAATTTTATAATTCCCTTTCAAGAACCCTTACCACCAAATCTTATAATTCCCTTTCAAGAATCCTTACCACCAAATCGTATAAATCCCTTTCAAGAATCCTTACCACCAAATCTTATAATTCCCTTTCAAGAACCCTTACCACCAAATCTTATAAATCCCTTTCAAGAACTCTTACCACCAAATCTTATAATTCCCTTTCAAGAACTCTTACCACCAAATCTTATAATTCCCTTTCAAGAACCCTTACCACCAAATCTTATAATTCTCTTTCAACAACCCTTACCACCAAAACTTATAATTCCCTTTCACGAACCCTTACCACCAAATCTTATAATTACCTTTCAAGAACCCTTACCACCAAATCTTATAATTCCCTTTCAAGAACCCTTACCACCAAATCTTATAATTCCCTTTCAAGAACCCTTACAACCAAATCTTATAATTCCCTTTCAAGAACTCTTACCACCAAATCTTATAATTCCCTTTCAAGAACCCTTACCACCAAATGTTATATGAACCCTTACCACCAAATGTTATAATTCTCTTTCAAGAATCCTTACCACCAAAACTTATAATTCCCTTTCAAGAACCCTTACCACCAAATCTTATAATTCCCTTTCAAGAACCCTTACCACCAAAACTTATAATTCCCTTTCAAGAACCCTTACCACCAAATCTTATAATTCCCTTTCAAGAACCCTTACCACCAAATCTTATAATTCCCTTTCAAGAATCCTGACCACCAAATCTTGTAATTCCCTTTCAACAACCCTTACCACCAAATCTTGTAATCCCCTTTCAAGAATCCTTACCACCAAATCTTGTAATTCCCTTTCAAGAACCCTTACCACCAAATCTTATAATTCCCTTTCAAGAACCCTTACCACCAAATCTTATAACTCCCTTTCAAAAATCCTTACCTCCAAATCTTATAATTCCCTTTCAAGAACTCTTACCACCAAATCTTATAATTCCATTTCAAGAACCCTTACCACCAAATCTTATAATTCCCTTTCAAGAACCCTTACCACCAAATCTTATAATTCCCTTTCAAGAACCCTTACCACCAAATCTTATAATTCCCTTTCAAGAACCCTTACCACCAAATCTTATAATTCCCTTTCAAGAACTCGTATCACCAAATCTTATAATTCCCTTTCAAGAACCCTTACCACCAAATCTTATATGAACCCTTACCACCAAATCTTATAATTCTCTTTCAAGAACCCTTACCACCAAAACTTATAATTCCCTTTCAAGAACCCTTACCACCAAATCTTATAATTCCCTTTCAAGAACCTTTACCACCAAATCTTATAATTCCCTTTCAAGAACCCTTACCACCAAATCTTATAATTCCCTTTCAAGAGACCTTTCCACCAAATCTTATAATTCCATTTCAAGAACCCTTACCACCAAATCTTATAATTCCCTTTCAAGAATCCTTACCACCAAATCTTATAAATCCCTTCCAAGAATCCTTACCACCAAATCTTATAATTCCCTTTCAAGAACCCTTACCACCAAATCTTATAATTCCCTTTCAAGAACCCTTACCACCAAATCTTATAATTCCCTTTCAAGAACTCTTACCACCAAATCTTATAATTCCCTTTCAAGAACCCTTACCACCAAATCTTATATGAACCCTTACCACTAAATCTTATAATTCTCTTTCAAGAACCCTTACCACCAAAACTTATAATTCCCTTTCAAGAACCCTTACCACCAAATCTTATAATTTCCTTTCAAGAACCCTTACCACCAAATCTTATAATTCCCTTTCAAGAATCCTTACCACCAAATCTTATAATTCTCTTTCAAGAACCTTTTCCAACAAAACTTATAATTCCCTTTCAAGAACCCTTACCACCAAATCTTATAATTCCCTTTCAAGAACCCTTACCACCAAATCTTATAATTCCCTTTCAAGAACTCTTACCACCAAATCTTATATGAACCCTTACCACCAAATCTTATAATTCTCTTTCAAGAACCCTTACCACCAAATCTTATAATTCCCTTTCAAGAACCCTTACCACCAAATCTTATAATTCCCTTTCAAGAACCCTTACCACCAAATCTTATAATTCCCTTTCAAGAACCCTTACCACCAAATCTTATAATTCACTTTCAAGAACCCTTTCCACCAAATCTTATAATTCCCTTTCAAGAATCCTTACCACCAAATCTTATAAATCCCTTTCAAGAATCCTTACCACCAAATCTTATAATTCCCTTTCAAGAACCCTTACCACCAAATCTTATAATTCCCTTTCAAGAACCCTTACCACTAAATCTTATATGAACCCTTACCACCAAATCTTATAATTCTCTTTCAAGAACCCTTACCACCAAAACTTATAATTCCCTTTCAAGAACCCTTACCACCAAATCTTATAATTCCCTTTCAAGAACCCTTACCACCAAATCTTATAACTCCCTTTCAAGAATCCTTACCACTAAATCTTATAATTCCCTTTCAAGAACCCTTACCACCAAATCTTATAATTCCCTTTCAAGAACTCTTACCACCAAATCTTATAATTCCCTTTCAAGAACCCTTACCACCAAATCTTATAATTCCATTTCAAGAACCCTTACCACCAAATCTTATAATTCACTTTCAAGAACCCTTTCCACCAAATCTTATAATTCCCTTTCAAGAACCCTTATCACCAAATCTTATAATTCCCTTTCAAGAACCCTTACCACCAAATTTTATAATTCCCTTTCAAGAACCTTTACCACCAAATCTTATAATTCCCTTTCAAGAACCCTTACCACCAAATCTTATAATTCCCTTTCAAGAACCCTTACCACCAAATCTTCTAATTCTCTTTCAAGAACCCTTACCACCAAATCTTATAATTCCCTTTCATGAACCCTTACCACCAAATCTTATAATTCCCTTTCAAGAACCCTTACCACCAAATCTTATATGAACCCTTACCACCAAATCTTATAATTCCCTTTCAAGAACCCTTACCACCAAATCTTATAATTCCCTTTCAAGAACCCTTACCACCAAATCTTATAATTCCCTTTCAAGAACTCTTACCACCAAATCTTATAATTCCCTTTCAAGAACCCTTACCATCAAATCTTATATGAACCCTTACCACCAAATCTTATAATTCCCTTTCAAGAACCCTTACCACCAAATTTTGTAATTCCCTTTCAAGAACCCTTACCACCAAATCTTATAATTCCCTTTCAAGAACCCTTACCACCAAATCTTATAATTCCCTTTCAAGAACCCTTACCACCAAATCTTATAATTCCCTTTCAAGAACCCTTACCCCCAAATCTTGTAATTCCCTTTCAAGAACCCTTACCACCAAATCTTGTAATTCCCTTTCAAGAACCCTTACCACCAAATTTTATAATTCACTTTCAAGAACCCTTACCACCAAATCTTATAATTCCCTTTCAAGAACCCTTACCACCAAATCTTATAATTCCCTTTCAAGAACCCTTACCACCAAATCTTATAATTCCTTTCAAGAACCCTTACCACCAAATCTTATAATTCCCTTTCAAGAACCCTTACCACCAAATCTTATAATTCCCTTTCATGAACCCTTACCACCAAATCTTATAATCCCCTTTCAAGAACCCTAACCACCAAATCTTATAATTCCCTTTCAAGAACCCTTACCACCAAGTCTTATAATTCCCTTTCAAGAATCCTTACCACCAAATCTTATAATTCCCTTTCAAGAACCCTTACCACCAAATCTTATAATTCCCTTTCATGTACCCTTACCACCAAATCTTATAATTCCCTTTCAAGAACCCTTGCCACCAAATCTTATAATTCCTTTCAAGAACCCTTACCACCAAATCTTATAATTCCCTTTCAAGAACCCTTACCACCAAATCTTCATTCTTTTCTACACGACCAGCAGGTAGATACCAAGTCCCATGGCAGGAATATTTTGCCTCCTGTATCATAAGTACTTGATTAGCTTCGTTAACAACCACAGCAGACACTATGTAGCCCATATTATTCTTAGTCACTGGTTTAAATTCTGAAAAAAAGATACACTGTCACTTGTTTGATAAAGAAGTGAGTTTGAATATTGAATTGATTCCTGTCCACGTAAAGGGTTAAGCTTAGGGTATTTAATGCCACTTTCACCAATATTTCAGTTATATCGTGGCAGTTAGCTAGTTATATTGGTGAAGGAAACCGGAATACTGGTAAAAAAAACACTGACCTGTGGCAAGGCACTAATGGTATTTGGATTTATGTCTACCTGTGCAATTAGTGCCTACAAAAATGGCTACATTGTAGTCCTTTTAAAGAAAAAGGTTCATTTCACTTTGTTGTATTTTGAACAATAATGAATGTAATGGCATAAATAAAATTGGTAATTGAAGGTCAAAATATAACGATTGTTTTGAACCCAAATTTGATTGAATTTAGTTGTATTTTAATATTTTTATGGAGGACTTGATGCATGACCTATACATACAGAATTTCTGGGGATAATGTTGTTATTTATAGAGTAACCTAGGGGATAATACCGAGCATGTCTTTTTCTTCTTCCAATATAGTGCAATCCTCTAGTTGAGTATCATCATACTATTTCCCATGCTGGGTGTGACAACAAAGTTGGAAAACATATTTACAGGTGAAAGTTAAAAACAGTCTGATGGTGCGATTATGGGATACTGCAGCCCAGTACCCCTGCTTGAAAGCACAGGCTTTCAAGTGTGCTTTCAAGCAAGATTTTGTGAAAAAAAAGGGTTTTTTTAGGGCAAAATTCTTAAAAAACAAGGGCTATTTTTAGGAATTTTTAGGACTTAATTATTTGACAAAAATAAGGGCTGAAATTCAATAATCAATATAAAAGAAAAACATTCTGTACTCACCTCCAGGGAGAATATATATAAACCAGAGGCTCTCAAGAGCCTGTATCGTTCACCTGGTTATAAAAGGAACCAATTGGTCCTATGCTTGCAGTTTGACTTTGGGGTTGTTGTCTCATTAACATTTACCCCATATCTCATTATATTATATTAACATTTACCCCATATCTCATTATATTATATTAACATTTACCCCATATCTCATTATATTATATTAACATTTACCCCATATCTCTTTATATTAACATTTACCCCATATCTCTTTATATTATATTAACATTTACCCCATATCTCATTATATTATATTAACATTTACCCCATATCTCATTATATTATATTAACATTTACCCCATATCTCATTATATTATATTAACATTTACCCCATATCTCAGTATATTATATTAACATTTACCCCATATCTCATTATATTAACATTTACCCCATATCTCTTTATATTATATTAACATTTACCCCATATCTCTTTATATTATATTAACATTTACCCCATATCTCTTTATATTATATTAACATTTATCCCATATCTCATTATATTATATTAACATTTACCCCATATCTCTTTATATTATATTAACATTTACCCCATATCTCATTATATTATATTAACATTTACCCCATATCTCATTATATTATATTAACATTTACCCCATATCTCTTTATATTATATTAACATTTACCCCATATCTCATTATATTATATTAACATTTACCCCATATCTCATTATATTATATTAATATTTACCCCATATCTCATTATATTATATTAACATTTACCCCATATCTCATTATATTAACATTTACCCCATATCTCATTATATTATATTAACATTTACCCCATATCTCATTATATTATATTAACATTTACCCCATATCTCATTATATTATATTAACATTTACCCCATATCTCTTTATATTATATTAACATTTACCCCATATCTCTTTATATTATATTAACATTTACCCCATATCTCATTATATCATATTAACATTTACCCCATATCTCATTATATTATATTAACATTTACCCCATATCTCATTATATTATATTAACATTTACCCCATATCTCATTATCTTATATTAACATTTACCCCATATCTCTTTATATTATATTAACATTTACCCCATATCTCATTATATTATATTAACATTTACCCCATATCTCATTATATTATATTAACATTTACCCCATATCTCATTATATTAACATTTACCCCATATCTCATTATATTATATTAACATTTACCACATATCTCTTTATATTATATTAACATTTACCCCATATCTCATTATATTATATTAACATTTACCCCATATCTCATTATATTATATTAACATTTACCCCATATCTCATTATATTATATTAACATTTACCCCATATCTCTTTATATTATATTAACATTTACCCCATATCTCATTATATTATATTAACATTTACCCCATATCTCATTATATTATATTAACATTTACCCCATATCTCTTTATATTATATTAACATTTAACCCATATCTCATTATATTATATTAACATTTACCCCATATCTCATTATATTATATTAACATTTACCCCATATCTCATTATATTATATTAACATTTACCCCATATCTCTTTATATTATATTAACATTTACCCCATATCTCTTTATATTATATTAACATTTACCCCATATCTCATTATATTATATTAACATTTACCCCATATCTCATTATATTATATTAACATTTACCCCATATCTCTTTATATTATATTAACATTTACACCATATCTCTTTATATTATATTAACATTTACCCCATATCTCTTTATATTATATTAACATTTACCCCATATCTCATTATATTATATTAACATTTACCCCATATCTCATTATATTATATTAACATTTACCCCATATCTCATTATATTATATTAACATTTACCCCATATCTCATTATATTATATTAATATTTACCCCATATCTCATTATATTATATTAACATTTACCCCATATCTCATTATATTATATTAACATTTACCCCATATCTCATTATATTATATTAACATTTACCCCATATCTCATTATATTATATTAACATTTACCCCATATCTCATTATATTATATTAACATTTACCCCATATCTCATTATATTATATTAACATTTACCCCATATCTCATTATATTATATTAACATTTACCCCATATCTCATTATATTATATTAACATTTACCCCATATCTCTTTATATTATATAAACATTTACCCCATATCTCTTTACATTATATTATCATTTACCCCATATCTCTTTATATTATATTAACATTTACCCCATATCTCATTATATTATATTAACATTTACCCCATATCTCTTTATATTATATTAACATTTACCCCATATCTCATTATATTATATTAACATTTACCCCATATCTCATTATATTATATTAACATTTACCCCATATCTCATTATATTATATTAACATTTACCCCATATCTCATTATATTATATTAATATTTACCCCATATCTCATTATATTATATTAACATTTACCCCATATCTCTTTATATTATATTAACATTTACCCCATATCTCATTATATTATATTAACAATTACCCCATATCTCATTATATTATATTAACATTTACCCCATATCTCATTATATTATATTAACATTTACCTCATATCTCATTATATTATATTAACATTTACCCCATATCTCATTATATTATATTAACATTTACCCCATATCTCTTTATATTATATTAACATTTACCCCATATCTCTTTATATTATATTAATATTTACCCCATATCTCTTTATATTATATTAACATTTACCCCATATCTCATTATATTATATTAACATTTACCCCATATCTCATTATATTATATTAACATTTACCCCATATCTCATTATATTATATTAACATTTACCCCATATCTCTTTATATTATATTAACATTTACCCCAAATCTCTAAATATTATATTAACATTTACCCCATATCTCATTATATTATATTAACATTTACCCCATATCTCTTTATATTATATTAACATTTACCCCATATCTCTTTATATTATATTAACATTTATCCCATATCTCATTATATTATATTAACATTTACCCCATATCTCTTTATATTATATTAACATTTACCCCATATATATTATATTAACATTTACCCCATATCTCATTATATTATATTAACATTTACCCCATATCTCATTATATTATATTAACATTTACCCCATATCTCATTATATTATATTAACATTTACCCCATATCTCATTATATTATATTAACATTTACCCCATATCTCATTATATTATATTAACATTTACCCCATATCTCATTATATTATATTAACATTTACCCCATATCTCATTATATTATATTAACATTTACCCCATATCTCATTATATTATATTAACATTTACCACATATCTCTTTATATTATATTAACATTTACCACATATCTCATTATATTATATTAACATTTACCCCATATCTCTTTATATTATATTAACATTTACCCCCATATCTCTTTATATTATATTAACATTTACCCCATATCTCTTTATATTATATTAACATTTACCCCATATCTCATTATATTATATTAACATTTACCCCATATCTCTTTATATTATATTAACATTTACCCCATATCTCTTTATATTATATTAACATTTACCCCATATCTCATTATATTATATTAACATTTACCCCATATCTCATTATATTATATTAACATTTACCCCATATCTCTTTATATTATATTAACATTTACCCCATATCTCTTTATATTATATTAATATTTACCCCATATCTCATTATATTATATTAACATTTACCTCATATCTCATTATATTATATTAACATTTACCCCATATCTCATTATATTATATTAACATTTACCCCATATCTCATTATATTATATTAACATTTACCCCATATCTCATTATATTATATTAACATTTACCCCATATCTCTTTATATTATATTAACATTTACCCCATATCTCTTTATATTATATTAACATTTACCCCATATCTCTTTATAGTATATTAACATTTACCCCATATCTCTTTATATTATATTAACATTTACCCCATATCTCATTATATTATATTAACATTTACCCCATATCTCATTATATTATATTAACATTTACCCCATATCTCATTATATTATATTAACATTTACCCCATATCTCTTTATATTATATTAACATTTACCCCATATCTCTTTATATTATATTATCATTTACCCCATATCTCTTTATATTATATTAACATTTACCCCATATCTCTTTATATTATATTAACATTTACCCCATATCTCATTATATTATATTAACATTTACCCCATATCTCTTTATATTATATTAACATTTACCCCATATCTCTTTATATTATATTAACATTTACCCCATATCTCTTTATATTATATTAACATTTACCCCATATCTCTTTATATTATATTAACATTTACCCCATATCTCTTTATATTATATTAACATTTACCCCATATCTCTTTATATTATATTAACATTTAACCCATATCTCATTATATTATATTAACATTTACCCCATATCTCTTTATATTATATTAACATTTACCCCATATCTCATTATATTATATTAACATTTACCCCATATCTCATTATATTATATTAACATTTACCGCATATCTCATTATATTATATTAACATTTACCCCATATCTCTTTATATTATATTAACATTTACCCCATATCTCTTTATATTATATTAACATTTACCCCATATCTCTTTATATTATATTAACATTTACCCCATATCTCTTTATATTATATTATCATTTACCCCATATCTCTTTATATTATATTAACATTTACCCCATATCTCTTTATATTATATTAACATTTACCCCATATCTCATTATATTATATTAACATTTACCCCATATCTCATTATATTATATTAACATTTACCCCATATCTCTTTATATTATATTAACATTTACCCCATATCTCATTATATTATATTAACATTTACCCCATATCTCTTCATATTATATTAACATTTACCCCATATCTCTTTATATTATATTAACATTTACCCCATATCTCTTTATATCATATTAACATTTACCCCATATCTCTTTATATTATATTAACATTTACCCCATATCTCTTTATATTATATTAACATTTACCCCATATCTCTTTATATTATATTAACATTTACCCCATATCTCTTTATATTATATTAACATTTACCCCATATCTCATTATATTATATTAACATTTACCCCATATCTCATTATATTATATTAACATTTACCCCATATCTCATTATATTATATTAACATTTACCCCATATCTCATTATATTATATTAACATTTACCCCATATCTCATTATATTATATTAACATTTACCCCATATCTCTTTATATTATATTAACATTTACCCCATATCTCTTTATATTATATTATCATTTACCCCATATCTCTTTATATTATATTAACATTTACCCCATATCTCTTTATATTATATTAACATTTACCCCATATCTCATTATATTATATTAACATTTACCCCATATCTCATTATATTATATTAACATTTACCCCATATCTCTTTATATTATATCAACATTTACCCCATATCTCTTTATATTATATTAACATTTACCCCATATCTCATTATTTTATATTAACATTTACCCCATATCTCTTTATATTATATTAACATTTACCCCATATCTCTTTATATTATATTATCATTTACCCCATATCTCTTTATATTATATTAACATTTACCCCATATCTCTTTATATTATATTAACATTTACCCCATATCTCTTTATATTATATTAACATTTACCCCATATCTCTTTATATTATATTAATATTTACCCCATATCTCTTTATATTATATTAACATTTACCCCATATCTCTTTATATTATATTAACATTTACCCCATATCTCTTTATATTATATTAACATTTACCCCATATCTCTTTATATTATATTAACATTTACCCCATATCTCTTTATATTATATTAACATTTACCCCATATCTCTTTATATTATATTAACATTTACCCCATATCTCTTTATATTATATTAACATTTACCCCATATTTCATTTTTTAATTTTTTTTTAATTTTTTTATAAGCACCACCATAGAAACACACAAAGCGGAAGTGCTATAATCTAGCATAACTTATATATAATTGTTATAGTATGTATAACCATACCAAGAAGTTGTCTTTTAATGTCATATTCCATTTCTTTCTTACACGTGAACCTATATACAGAAAACTGGAAGGACTCTTTCCTCTGTTATCCTTATCTGTCTAGTGGCTGTATCATGCCTTGAATGCTACCGACTTTAATACCAGGTTAAGCAACTTATAAAGTTATATTCAGCAAACAACTGACATGCTTCAGTATTAACAAAACAGGAACGTCAAGTGCAGACATTCCAGAACAAAGTCTTGAACCAGGTCAAAATTTTTAAGAGTGTGCTAGTACTCAAGAATGGAAAGTTGACAATACAGAAACTGAAATCACCATATTTTGTCATACAGCCTACTAGGATGCTTGCAAATCAAGATCTGGTATTGAACATAGTTTTTGGTGAATATCGGAAAAATGACTTGGGAGATGTTTGGGTTCAACAGACAGAATGATTCATATCCATCTACATAATTGTATATCTCCCAGAACCGCATCGGTCGTGTAGTTAGTGTGCTTCCCTCGAGTGTGGTAGATCGTGGATTAGTGTCTCGATCGAGTGAAAACAAAGACTATAAAATTGGTATTTGAATACACAGGCTAAATAATAAATGTGCAAAATAAATTTCTTTTTAATCAAGAACTTGAAAAGTTTTCCATTTTATTTAGTTGCAGTGGGAAAATAGATCCTTGCAAATCTTACAGGGACTTACTTTTATTATGACCTCTCTCCACAGTATTTCAGAAGGGCGCTGTGCCCTTGATGCCCTTGATCGCGCCCTCCTGCCCCTAGTACCACAGGGGCTCGCAGTTATATTTTCACATCGCCAGGTACATGTTAAAAGAGAAGGGAGGACACTTTTTTGGCTGCCCAAAGTGAAAGTAGAATTTCGGCACCTTTTTTCGCTTCAAAAACGGTTTAGTATTTGTTCTTACCATAATATTAATGCAAATATCGTTGTTTTTTGTTGATTGACTGGTTTACAGTGGAATAACACTCGTTTTTAAATTCCAAGCGGTCTGGACAACTTCTTATCATACTCATTTCCTGTTTATACGGACTTAATAATATTGATAGAAATAAAAAAATCGAAATATAATTTTAAAAAGTAGGAAAAAAGGTAACTTAAATCTCTTGCATTAAAATATATTTGTTCCTTGTCTCAATCAATCTGGAAATATAGGAAGACAGCATTATAAGAATATCTTTTGACAAGATGAGTAAATAATTTCCCGCAAAAATGCCAGTTTAAATCCTTCGACCAATGAAAACTCACCTTGATATTTAGTCCGTATAAACCGGAATTGTGTATGCTAAGAAGTTGTCCAAACCGCTTGGAATTTAAAAACGAGTGTTATTCCACTGTAAACCAGTCAATCAGCAAAAAACATCGATATTTGCATTAATTTTATGGGAAGAACAAAGACTAAACCGTTTTTGAAGCGAAAAAAGGTGCCGAAACTCTACTTACACTTTTGGCCCCCCAAAAAGTGTCCTCCCTTCTTCTTTTTAATACATATGATGTGAAAATAATATGAGACGGCAACCTGTTTGAAGGACAAAGTTCTAAAATTTCAATAATACGATGATCCGTACACGTTATTATCTTTTATTTTGAATGAATTTTGTAGCTGATTTGTTATTGCTTTTCGTCGAGAGTTTCGTAGAAAGATATTTTTTTATTAGAATTTTATTTCAAGTTTATTTCGATTTTGCATAGAGTAAATAATCAAAGAATTGGGAATTTTTCATTGAAATATATTTCTTTTGCGTTTCTAAATATATATATAAAAAAAAGAAAAAAAAAAGAAAATAAAAACTAGAGGCTCCCAGGAGCCTGTATAGCTCACCTGGGAATAATAACAACATCAGTCAATAAAACTTGATAACTTCGGTAAAAAAAAATTAACAAATGTAGCCTTCGTCATTGCAGACCCCTTCTACAAAAAAATGTGGACAGGGGTTCCCCCTTTAATGTAAGTTATCAAAATTGCTGTAAAAAAACATAAATGTCAATGATTCTCAAAATTTAGCTTTTGCTACTTCACATTTTGTAATAGAGTTGCTTCCCTTTGATTATTTGAGTAACCAAAAGCAGTGAGTCAACAAAAAAATGCATTTCAAGAGGAATAACTCTTCACAGTTGTCGCACATTTTTAACTGTGGGAAATTTTTTGTAGATCTTGACATGCTGAACATTTTTGCAGTTTAAACTTTCCCTCTATCTCTAATAGTTTTTGAGATATAAGATGATAGTATTAAAATTGAGAACATTTTGATGAAAAAAGGGCAATAACTCCAAAATGGGTAATTGGATATACTTCAAAATTGCAGGGTAGGAAGATCTTGACATGCTGCAATTTTTTGCAATTTAAACTTAACCTTTATCTCTTATAGTTTTTGAAATATAAGACGAAAAGTATTATTTTTTTTTTATAAATTTGATGAAAAAAGGGCAAGAACTCCAAGATGGGTAATCAGATTTACTTCAAAATTGCAGTGTAAAAAAAAAATTGATCGAAGAGTCAAACCGCCAGACACATTTTTGGAAGAGAACCATCCAATGACTATTTCTTCAAAATTTTGTTCTTATTGAGCAAATGGTTTCAGACAAAAAGATTTATATGGGAATTTCCCATAGGGTCCTATGTAAAATTAAGTTCGGCTGTGGCGGCCTTCTTGGTCGGTGTTCTAAAATGCCGGACACAATTTCGGAAGAGGACCTCCCAAGAATCATTTCAGCAAAGTTTGGTTGAGATTGGCTCAGTAGTTTCAGAGAAGAAGATTTTTTTTAAATTTCATCCTCCCTTTTTTCTAATTTGCATAATCGGTCAAAATCGGCAAAAGTTCAAAGTTCATAAAAAATCCCGTAATATATGTTAAAAAGCTCATCATTATGCTTATACAGTTCAAATTTGGGCACTTTCTGGCTTAAAATAGAGCAGTTTTGGCCATTTGAAGAAATTTCTATTTTTAGTAATGGCGGCCATCTTGGATACAGGACGGCGCTGACGGACACATTTTTGAAAGGGGACCACCTAAGGATCATTACAGCAAAGTTTGGTTGAGATTGGCTCAGTAGTTTCAGAGGAGAATATTTTTTTTTAATTTCATCCCCCATTTTTTCTAATTTGCATAATCGGTCAAAATCGGATAAGTTCAAAGTTCATAAAAAATCCCGTAATATATGTTAAAAAGCTCATCATTATGCTTATACAGTTCAAATTTGGGCACTTTCTGGCTTAAAATAGAGCAGTTTTGGCCATTTGAAGAAATTTCTATTTTTAGTAATGGCGGCCATCTTGGATACAGGACGGTGCTGACGGACACATTTTTGAAAGGGGACCACCTAAGGATCATTTCAGCAGAGTTTGGTTGAGATTGGCTCGGTAGTTTCAGAGGAGAAGATTTTTTTTAATTTCATCCCCCCTTTTTTCTAATTTGCATAATCGGTCAAAATCGGTAAAAGTTCAAAGTTCATCAAAAATCCAGTAATATATGTTAAAAAGCTCATCATTATGCTTATACAGTTCAAATTTGGGCACTTTCTGGCTTAAAATAGAGCAGTTTTGGCCATTTGAAGAAATTTCTATTTTTAGTAATGGCGGCCATCTTGGATACAGGACGGCGCTGACGGACACATTTTTGAAAGGGGACCACCTAAGGATCATTACAGCAAAGTTTGGTTGAGATTGGCTCGGTAGTTTCAGAGAAGAAGATTTTTATTAATTTCATCCCCCCTTTTTTCTAATTTGCATAATCGGTCAAAATCGGCAAAAGTTCAAAGTTCATAAAAAATCCCGTATTATATGTTAAAAAGCTCATCATTATGCTTATACAGTTCAAATTTCGGAACTTTCTGGCTTAAAATAGAGCAGTTTTGGCCATTTGAAGAAATTTCTATTTTTAGTAATGGCGGCCATCTTGGATACAGGACGGCGCTCACGGACACAATTTTGAAAGGGGACCACCTAAGGATCATTTCAGCAAAGTTTGGTTGAGATTGGCTCAGTAGTTTCAGAGGAGAAGAAATTTTTTAATTTCATCCTCCCTTTTTTCTAATTTGCATAATCAGTCAAAATCGGTAAAAGTTCAAAGTTCATAAAAAATCCCGTAATATATGTTAAAAAGCTCATCATTATGCTTATACAGTTCAAATTTGGGCACTTTCTGGCTTAAAATAGAGCAGTTTTGGCCATTTGAAGAAATTTCTATTTTTAGTAATGGCGGCCATCTTGGATACAGGACGGCGCTGACGGACACATTTTTGAAACGGGACCACCTAAGGATCATTTCAGCAGAGTTTGGTTGAGATTGGCTCAGTATTTTCAGAGGAGAAGATTTTTTTTTAATTTCATCCCCCCTTTTTTCTAATTTGCATAATCGGTCAAAATCGGTAAAAGTTCAAAGTTCATAAAAAATCCCGTAATATATGTTAAAAAGCTCATCATTATGCTTATACAGTTCAAATTTGGGCACTTTCTGCCTTAAAATAGAGCAGTTTTGGCCATTTGAAGAAATTTCTATTTTTAGTAATGGCGGCCATCTTGGATACAGGACGGCGCTGACGGACACATTTTTGAAAGGGGACCACCTAAGGATCATTTCAGCAAAGTTTGGTTGAGATTGGCTCAGTAGTTTCAGAGAAGATTTTTTTTTAATTTCATCCCCCCTTTTTTCTAATTTGCATAATCGGTCAAAATCGGTAAAAGTTCAAAGTTCATAAAAAATCCCGTAATATATGTTAAAAAGCTCATCATTATGCTTATACAGTTCAAATTTGGGCACTTTCTGGCTTAAAATAGAGCAGTTTTGGCCATTTGAAGAAATTTCTATTTTTAGTAATGGCGGCCATCTTGCATACAGGACGGCGCTGACGGACACATTTTTGAAAGGGGACCACCTAAGGATCATTTCAGCAGTTTGGTTGAGATTGGCTCAGTAGTTTCAGAGGAGAAGATTTTTTTTAATTTCATCCCCCCTTTTTTCTAATTTGCATAATCGGTCAAAATCGGTAAAAGTTCAAAGTTCATAACAAATCCCGTAATACATATTAAAAAGCTCATCATTATGCTTATACAGTTCAAATTTGGGCACTTTCTGGCTTAAAATAGAGCAGTTTTGGCCATTTGAAGAAATTTCTATTTTTAGTAATGGCGGCCATCTTGGATACAGGACGGCGCTCACGGACATATTTTTGAAAGGGGACCACCTAAGGATCATTTCAGCAAAGTTTGGTTGAGATTGGCTCAGTAGTTTCAGAGGAGAAGAATTTTTTTAATTTCATCCCCCCTTTTTTCTAATTTGCATAATCGGTCAAAATCGGCAAGAGTTCAAAATTCATAAAAAATCCCGTAATATATGTTAAAAAGCTCATCATTATGCTTATACAGTTCAAATTTCGGAACTTTCTGGCTTAAAATAGAGCAGTTTTGGCCATTTGAAGAAATTGCTATGTTTAGTAATGGCGGCCATCTTGGATAAAGGACGGCGCTAACGGACTCAATTTTGAAAGCGGACCACCTAAGGATCATTTCAGCAAAGTTTGGTTGAGATTGGCTCAGTAGTTTCAGAGGAGAAGATTTTTTTTAATTTCATCCCCCCTTTTTTCTAATTTGCATAATCGGTCAAAATCGGTAAAAGTTCAAAGTTCATAAAAAATCCCGTAATATATGTTAAAAAGCTAATCATTATGCTTATACAGTTCAAATTTGGGCACTTTCTGGCTTAAAATAGAGCAGTTTTGGCCATTTGAAGAAATTTCTATTTTTAGTAATGGCGGCCATCTTGGATACAGGACGGCGCTCACGGACACAATTTTGAAAGGGGACCACCTAAGGATCATTTCAGCAAAGTTTGGTTGAGATTGGCTCAGTAGTTTCAGAGGAGAAGAATTTTTTTAATTTCATCCCCCCTTTTTTCTAATTTGCATAATCGGTCAAAATCGGTAAAAGTTCAAAGTTCATAAAAAATACCGTAATATATGTTAAAAAGCTAATCATTATGCTTATACAGTTCAAATTTGGGCACTTTCTGGCTTAAAATAGAGCAGTTTTGGCCATTTGAAGAAATTTCTATTTTTAATAATGGCGGCCATCTTGGATACAGGACGGCGCTGACGGACACATTTTTGAAAGGGACTACCTAAGGATCATTTCAGCAAAGTTTGGTTGAGATTGGCTCAGTAGTTTCAGAGGAGAAGAATTTTTTTAATTTCATCCCCCCTTTTTTCTAATTTGCATAATCGGTCAAAATCGGTAAAAGTTCAAAGTTCATAAAAAATACCGTAATATATGTTAAAAAGCTAATCATTATGCTTATACAGTTCAAATTTGGGCACTTTCTGGCTTAAAATAGAGCAGTTTTGGCCATTTGAAGAAATTTCTATTTTTAGTAATGGCGGCCTTCTTGGATACAGGACGGCGCTGACGGACACATTTTTGAAAGGGACTACCTAAGGATCATTTCAGCAAAGTTTGGTTGAGATTGGCTCAGTAGTTTCAGAGGAGAAGAATTTTTTTAATTTCATCCCCCCTTTTTTCTAATTTGCATAATCGGTCAAAATCGGTAAAAGTTCAAAGTTCATAAAAAATCCCGTAATATATGTTAAAAAGCTCATCATGCTTATACAGTTCAAATTTGGGCACTTTCTGGCTTAAAATAGAGCAGTTTTGGCCATTTGAAGAAATTTCTATTTTTAGTAATGGCGGCCATCTTGGATACAGGACGGCGCTGACGGACACATTTTTGAAAGGGGACCACCTAAGGATCATTTCAGCAAAGTTTGGTTGAGATTGGCTCAGTAGTTTCAGAGAAGATTTTTTTTTAATTTCATCCCCCCTTTTTTCTAATTTGCATAATCGGTCAAAATCGGTAAAAGTTCAAAGTTCATAAAAAATCCCGTAATATATGTTAAAAAGCTCATCATTATGCTTATACAGTTCAAATTTGGGCACTTTCTGGCTTAAAATAGAGCAGTTTTGGCCATTTGAAGAAATTTCTATTTTTAGTAATGGCGGCCATCTTGCATACAGGACGGCGCTGACGGACACATTTTTGAAAGGGGACCACCTAAGGATCATTTCAGCAGTTTGGTTGAGATTGGCTCAGTAGTTTCAGAGGAGAAGATTTTTTTTAATTTCATCCCCCCTTTTTTCTAATTTGCATAATCGGTCAAAATCGGTAAAAGTTCAAAGTTCATAACAAATCCCGTAATACATATTAAAAAGCTCATCATTATGCTTATACAGTTCAAATTTGGGCACTTTCTGGCTTAAAATAGAGCAGTTTTGGCCATTTGAAGAAATTTCTATTTTTAGTAATGGCGGCCATCTTGGATACAGGACGGCGCTGACGGACATATTTTTGAAAGGGGACCACCTAAGGATCATTTCAGCAAATTTTGGTTGAGATTGGCTCAGTAGTTTCAGAGGAGAAGAATTTTTTTAATTTCATCCCCCCTTTTTTCTAATTTGCATAATCGGTCAAAATCGGCAAGAGTTCAAAATTCATAAAAAATCCCGTAATATATGTTAAAAAGCTCATCATTATGCTTATACAGTTCAAATTTCGGAACTTTCTGGCTTAAAATAGAGCAGTTTTGGCCATTTGAAGAAATTGCTATGTTTAGTAATGGCGGCCATCTTGGATAAAGGACGGCGCTAACGGACTCAATTTTGAAAGCGGACCACCTAAGGATCATTTCAGCAAAGTTTGGTTGAGATTGGCTCAGTAGTTTCAGAGGAGAAGATTTTTTTTAATTTCATCCCCCCTTTTTTCTAATTTGCATAATCGGTCAAAATCGGTAAAAGTTCAAAGTTCATAAAAAATCCCGTAATATATGTTAAAAAGCTAATCATTATGCTTATACAGTTCAAATTTGGGCACTTTCTGGCTTAAAATAGAGCAGTTTTGGCCATTTGAAGAAATTTCTATTTTTAGTAATGGCGGCCATCTTGGATACAGGACGGCGCTCACGGACACAATTTTGAAAGGGGACCACCTAAGGATCATTTCAGCAAAGTTTGGTTGAGATTGGCTCAGTAGTTTCAGAGGAGAAGAATTTTTTTAATTTCATCCCCCCTTTTTTCTAATTTGCATAATCGGTCAAAATCGGTAAAAGTTCAAAGTTCATAAAAAATACCGTAATATATGTTAAAAAGCTAATCATTATGCTTATACAGTTCAAATTTGGGCACTTTCTGGCTTAAAATAGAGCAGTTTTGGCCATTTGAAGAAATTTCTATTTTTAATAATGGCGGCCATCTTGGATACAGGACGGCGCTGACGGACACATTTTTGAAAGGGACTACCTAAGGATCATTTCAGCAAAGTTTGGTTGAGATTGGCTCAGTAGTTTCAGAGGAGAAGAATTTTTTTAATTTCATCCCCCCTTTTTTCTAATTTGCATAATCGGTCAAAATCGGTAAAAGTTCAAAGTTCATAAAAAATACCGTAATATATGTTAAAAAGCTAATCATTATGCTTATACAGTTCAAATTTGGGCACTTTCTGGCTTAAAATAGAGCAGTTTTGGCCATTTGAAGAAATTTCTATTTTTAGTAATGGCGGCCTTCTTGGATACAGGACGGCGCTGACGGACACATTTTTGAAAGGGACTACCTAAGGATCATTTCAGCAAAGTTTGGTTGAGATTGGCTCAGTAGTTTCAGAGGAGAAGAATTTTTTTAATTTCATCCCCCCTTTTTTCTAATTTGCATAATCGGTCAAAATCGGTAAAAGTTCAAAGTTCATAAAAAATCCCGTAATATATGTTAAAAAGCTCATCATGCTTATACAGTTCAAATTTGGGCACTTTCTGGCTTAAAATAGAGCAGTTTTGGCCATTTGAAGAAATTTCTATTTTTAGTAATGGCGGCCATCTTGGATACAGGACGGCGCTGACGGACACATTTTTGAAAGGGGACCACCTAAGGATCATTTCAGCAAAGTTTGGTTGAGATTGGCTCAGTAGTTTCAGAGAAGATTTTTTTTTAATTTCATCCCCCCTTTTTTCTAATTTGCATAATCGGTCAAAATCGGTAAAAGTTCAAAGTTCATAAAAAATCCCGTAATATATGTTAAAAAGCTCATCATTATGCTTATACAGTTCAAATTTGGGCACTTTCTGGCTTAAAATAGAGCAGTTTTGGCCATTTGAAGAAATTTCTATTTTTAGTAATGGCGGCCATCTTGCATACAGGACGGCGCTGACGGACACATTTTTGAAAGGGGACCACCTAAGGATCATTTCAGCAGTTTGGTTGAGATTGGCTCAGTAGTTTCAGAGGAGAAGATTTTTTTTAATTTCATCCCCCCTTTTTTCTAATTTGCATAATCGGTCAAAATCGGTAAAAGTTCAAAGTTCATAACAAATCCCGTAATACATATTAAAAAGCTCATCATTATGCTTATACAGTTCAAATTTGGGCACTTTCTGGCTTAAAATAGAGCAGTTTTGGCCATTTGAAGAAATTTCTATTTTTAGTAATGGCGGCCATCTTGGATACAGGACGGCGCTGACGGACATATTTTTGAAAGGGGACCACCTAAGGATCATTTCAGCAAAGTTTGGTTGAGATTGGCTCAGTAGTTTCAGAGGAGAAGAATTTTTTTAATTTCATCCCCCCTTTTTTCTAATTTGCATAATCGGTCAAAATCGGCAAGAGTTCAAAATTCATAAAAAATCCCGTAATATATGTTAAAAAGCTCATCATTATGCTTATACAGTTCAAATTTCGGAACTTTCTGGCTTAAAATAGAGCAGTTTTGGCCATTTGAAGAAATTGCTATGTTTAGTAATGGCGGCCATCTTGGATAAAGGACGGCGCTAACGGACTCAATTTTGAAAGGGGACCACCTAAGGATCATTTCAGCAAAGTTTGGTTGAGATTGGCTCAGTAGTTTCAGAGGAGAAGATTTTTTTTAATTTCATCCCCCCTTTTTTCTAATTTGCATAATCGGTCAAAATCGGTAAAAGTTCAAAGTTCATAAAAAATCCCGTAATATATGTTAAAAAGCTCATCATTATGCTTACACAGTTCAAATTTGGGCACTTTCTGGCTTAAAATAGAGCAGTTTTGGCCATTTGAAGAAATTTCTATTTTTAGTAATGGCGGCCATCTTGGATACAGGACGGCGCTCACGGACACAATTTTGAAAGGGGACCACCTAAGGATCATTTCAGCAAAGTTTGGTTGAGATTGGCTCAGTAGTTTCAGAGGAGAAGAATTTTTTTAATTTCATCCCCCCTTTTTTCTAATTTGCATAATCGGTCAAAATCGGTAAAAGTTCAAAGTTCATAAAAAATCCCGTTATATATGTTAAAAAGCTCATCATTATGCTTATACAGTTCAAATTTGGGCACTTTCTGGCTTAAAATAGAGCAGTTTTGGCCATTTGAAGAAATTTCTATTTTTAGTAATGGCGGCCATCTTGCATACAGGACGGCGCTGACGGACACATTTTTGAAAGGGGACCACCTAAGGATCATTTCAGCAGTTTGGTTGAGATTGGCTCAGTAGTTTCAGAGGAGAAGATTTTTTTTAATTTCATCCCCCCTTTTTTCTAATTTGCATAATCGGTCAAAATCGGTAAAAGTTCAAAGTTCATAACAAATCCCGTAATACATATTAAAAAGCTCATCATTATGCTTATACAGTTCAAATTTGGGCACTTTCTGGCTTAAAATAGAGCAGTTTTGGCCATTTGAAGAAATTTCTATTTTTAGTAATGGCGGCCATCTTGGATACAGGACGGCGCTCACGGACATATTTTTGAAAGGGGACCACCTAAGGATCATTTCAGCAAAGTTTGGTTGAGATTGGCTCAGTAGTTTCAGAGGAGAAGAATTTTTTTAATTTCATCCCCCCTTTTTTCTAATTTGCATAATCGGTCAAAATCGGTAAAAGTTCAAAGTTCATAAAAAATCCCGTAATATATGTTAAAAAGCTAATCATTATGCTTACACAGTTCAAATTTGGGCACTTTCTGGCTTAAAATAGAGCAGTTTTGGCCATTTGAAGAAATTTCTATTTTTAGTAATGGCGGCCATCTTGGATACAGGACGGCGCTCACGGACACAATTTTGAAAGGGGACCACCTAAGGATCATTTCAGCAAAGTTTGGTTGAGATTGGCTCAGTAGTTTCAGAGGAGAAGAATTTTTTTAATTTCATCCCCCCTTTTTTCTAATTTGCATAATCGGTCAAAATCGGTAAAAGTTCAAAGTTCATAAAAAATCCCGTAATATATGTTAAAAAGCTCATCATTATGCTTATACAGTTCAAATTTGGGCACTTTCTGGCTTAAAATAGAGCAGTTTTGGCCATTTGAAGAAATTTCTATTTTTAGTAATGGCGGCCATCTTGCATACAGGACGGCGCTGACGGACACATTTTTGAAAGGGGACCACCTAAGGATCATTTCAGCAGTTTGGTTGAGATTGGCTCAGTAGTTTCAGAGGAGAAGATTTTTTTTAATTTCATCCCCCCTTTTTTCTAATTTGCATAATCGGTCAAAATCGGTAAAAGTTCAAAGTTCATAACAAATCCCGTAATACATATTAAAAAGCTCATCATTATGCTTATACAGTTCAAATTTGGGCACTTTCTGGCTTAAAATAGAGCAGTTTTGGCCATTTGAAGAAATTTCTATTTTTAGTAATGGCGGCCATCTTGGATACAGGACGGCGCTCACGGACATATTTTTGAAAGGGGACCACCTAAGGATCATTTCAGCAAAGTTTGGTTGAGATTGGCTCAGTAGTTTCAGAGGAGAAGAATTTTTTTAATTTCATCCCCCCTTTTTTCTAATTTGCATAATCGGTCAAAATCGGCAAGAGTTCAAAATTCATAAAAAATCCCGTAATATATGTTAAAAAGCTCATCATTATGCTTATACAGTTCAAATTTCGGAACTTTCTGGCTTAAAATAGAGCAGTTTTGGCCATTTGAAGAAATTGCTATGTTTAGTAATGGCGGCCATCTTGGATAAAGGACGGCGCTAACGGACTCAATTTTGAAAGCGGACCACCTAAGGATCATTTCAGCAAAGTTTGGTTGAGATTGGCTCAGTAGTTTCAGAGGAGAAGATTTTTTTTAATTTCATCCCCCCTTTTTTCTAATTTGCATAATCGGTCAAAATCGGTAAAAGTTCAAAGTTCATAAAAAATCCCGTAATATATGTTAAAAAGCTAATCATTATGTTTATACAGTTCAAATTTGGGCACTTTCTGGCTTAAAATAGAGCAGTTTTGGCCATTTGAAGAAATTTCTATTTTTAGTAATGGCGGCCATCTTGGATACAGGACGGCGCTCACGGACACAATTTTGAAAGGGGACCACCTAAGGATCATTTCAGCAAAGTTTGGTTGAGATTGGCTCAGTAGTTTCAGAGGAGAAGAATTTTTTTAATTTCATCCCCCCTTTTTTCTAATTTGCATAATCGGTCAAAATCGGTAAAAGTTCAAAGTTCATAAAAAATACCGTAATATATGTTAAAAAGCTAATCATTATGCTTATACAGTTCAAATTTGGGCACTTTCTGGCTTAAAATAGAGCAGTTTTGGCCATTTGAAGAAATTTCTATTTTTAATAATGGCGGCCATCTTGGATACAGGACGGCGCTGACGGACACATTTTTGAAAGGGACTACCTAAGGATCATTTCAGCAAAGTTTGGTTGAGATTGGCTCAGTAGTTTCAGAGGAGAAGAATTTTTTTAATTTCATCCCCCCTTTTTTCTAATTTGCATAATCGGTCAAAATCGGTAAAAGTTCAAAGTTCATAAAAAATACCGTAATATATGTTAAAAAGCTAATCATTATGCTTATACAGTTCAAATTTGGGCACTTTCTGGCTTAAAATAGAGCAGTTTTGGCCATTTGAAGAAATTTCTATTTTTAGTAATGGCGGCCTTCTTGGATACAGGACGGCGCTGACGGACACATTTTTGAAAGGGACTACCTAAGGATCATTTCAGCAAAGTTTGGTTGAGATTGGCTCAGTAGTTTCAGAGGAGAAGAATTTTTTTAATTTCATCCCCCCTTTTTTCTAATTTGCATAATCGGTCAAAATCGGTAAAAGTTCAAAGTTCATAAAAAATCCCGTAATATATATTAAAAAGCTCATCATGCTTATACAGTTCAAATTTGGGCACTTTCTGGCTTAAAATAGAGCAGTTTTGGCCATTTGAAGAAATTTCTATTTTTAGTAATGGCGGCCATCTTGGATACAGGACGGCGCTGACGGACACATTTTTGAAAGGGGACCACCTAAGGATCATTTCAGCAAAGTTTGGTTGAGATTGGCTCAGTAGTTTCAGAGAAGATTTTTTTTTAATTTCATCCCCCCTTTTTTCTAATTTGCATAATCGGTCAAAATCGGTAAAAGTTCAAAGTTCATAAAAAATCCCGTAATATATGTTAAAAAGCTCATCATTATGCTTATACAGTTCAAATTTGGGCACTTTCTGGCTTAAAATAGAGCAGTTTTGGCCATTTGAAGAAATTTCTATTTTTAGTAATGGCGGCCATCTTGCATACAGGACGGCGCTGACGGACACATTTTTGAAAGGGGACCACCTAAGGATCATTTCAGCAGTTTGGTTGAGATTGGCTCAGTAGTTTCAGAGGAGAAGATTTTTTTTAATTTCATCCCCCCTTTTTTCTAATTTGCATAATCGGTCAAAATCGGTAAAAGTTCAAAGTTCATAACAAATCCCGTAATACATATTAAAAAGCTCATCATTATGCTTATACAGTTCAAATTTGGGCACTTTCTGGCTTAAAATAGAGCAGTTTTGGCCATTTGAAGAAATTTCTATTTTTAGTAATGGCGGCCATCTTGGATACAGGACGGCGCTCACGGACATATTTTTGAAAGGGGACCACCTAAGGATCATTTCAGCAAAGTTTGGTTGAGATTGGCTCAGTAGTTTCAGAGGAGAAGAATTTTTTTAATTTCATCCCCCCTTTTTTCTAATTTGCATAATCGGTCAAAATCGGCAAGAGTTCAAAATTCATAAAAAATCCCGTAATATATGTTAAAAAGCTCATCATTATGCTTATACAGTTCAAATTTCGGAACTTTCTGGCTTAAAATAGAGCAGTTTTGGCCATTTGAAGAAATTGCTATGTTTAGTAATGGCGGCCATCTTGGATAAAGGACGGCGCTAACGGACTCAATTTTGAAAGCGGACCACCTAAGGATCATTTCAGCAAAGTTTGGTTGAGATTGGCTCAGTAGTTTCAGAGGAGAAGATTTTTTTTAATTTCATCCCCCCTTTTTTCTAATTTGCATAATCGGTCAAAATCGGTAAAAGTTCAAAGTTCATAAAAAATCCCGTAATATATGTTAAAAAGCTAATCATTATGTTTATACAGTTCAAATTTGGGCACTTTCTGGCTTAAAATAGAGCAGTTTTGGCCATTTGAAGAAATTTCTATTTTTAGTAATGGCGGCCATCTTGGATACAGGACGGCGCTCACGGACACAATTTTGAAAGGGGACCACCTAAGGATCATTTCAGCAAAGTTTGGTTGAGATTGGCTCAGTAGTTTCAGAGGAGAAGAATTTTTTTAATTTCATCCCCCCTTTTTTCTAATTTGCATAATCGGTCAAAATCGGTAAAAGTTCAAAGTTCATAAAAAATACCGTAATATATGTTAAAAAGCTAATCATTATGCTTATACAGTTCAAATTTGGGCACTTTCTGGCTTAAAATAGAGCAGTTTTGGCCATTTGAAGAAATTTCTATTTTTAATAATGGCGGCCATCTTGGATACAGGACGGCGCTGACGGACACATTTTTGAAAGGGACTACCTAAGGATCATTTCAGCAAAGTTTGGTTGAGATTGGCTCAGTAGTTTCAGAGGAGAAGAATTTTTTTAATTTCATCCCCCCTTTTTTCTAATTTGCATAATCGGTCAAAATCGGTAAAAGTTCAAAGTTCATAAAAAATACCGTAATATATGTTAAAAAGCTAATCATTATGCTTATACAGTTCAAATTTGGGCACTTTCTGGCTTAAAATAGAGCAGTTTTGGCCATTTGAAGAAATTTCTATTTTTAGTAATGGCGGCCTTCTTGGATACAGGACGGCGCTGACGGACACATTTTTGAAAGGGACTACCTAAGGATCATTTCAGCAAAGTTTGGTTGAGATTGGCTCAGTAGTTTCAGAGGAGAAGAATTTTTTTAATTTCATCCCCCCTTTTTTCTAATTTGCATAATCGGTCAAAATCGGTAAAAGTTCAAAGTTCATAAAAAATCCCGTAATATATATTAAAAAGCTCATCATGCTTATACAGTTCAAATTTGGGCACTTTCTGGCTTAAAATAGAGCAGTTTTGGCCATTTGAAGAAATTTCTATTTTTAGTAATGGCGGCCATCTTGCATACAGGACGGCGCTGACGGACACATTTTTGAAAGGGGACCACCTAAGGATCATTTCAGCAGTTTGGTTGAGATTGGCTCAGTAGTTTCAGAGGAGAAGATTTTTTTTAATTTCATCCCCCCTTTTTTCTAATTTGCATAATCGGTCAAAATCGGTAAAAGTTCAAAGTTCATAACAAATCCCGTAATACATATTAAAAAGCTCATCATTATGCTTATACAGTTCAAATTTGGGCACTTTCTGGCTTAAAATAGAGCAGTTTTGGCCATTTGAAGAAATTTCTATTTTTAGTAATGGCGGCCATCTTGGATACAGGACGGCGCTCACGGACATATTTTTGAAAGGGGACCACCTAAGGATCATTTCAGCAAAGTTTGGTTGAGATTGGCTCAGTAGTTTCAGAGGAGAAGAATTTTTTTAATTTCATCCCCCCTTTTTTCTAATTTGCATAATCGGTCAAAATCGGCAAGAGTTCAAAATTCATAAAAAATCCCGTAATATATGTTAAAAAGCTCATCATTATGCTTATACAGTTCAAATTTCGGAACTTTCTGGCTTAAAATAGAGCAGTTTTGGCCATTTGAAGAAATTGCTATGTTTAGTAATGGCGGCCATCTTGGATAAAGGACGGCGCTAACGGACTCAATTTTGAAAGCGGACCACCTAAGGATCATTTCAGCAAAGTTTGGTTGAGATTGGCTCAGTAGTTTCAGAGGAGAAGATTTTTTTTAATTTCATCCCCCCTTTTTTCTAATTTGCATAATCGGTCAAAATCGGTAAAAGTTCAAAGTTCATAAAAAATCCCGTAATATATGTTAAAAAGCTAATCATTATGTTTATACAGTTCAAATTTGGGCACTTTCTGGCTTAAAATAGAGCAGTTTTGGCCATTTGAAGAAATTTCTATTTTTAGTAATGGCGGCCATCTTGGATACAGGACGGCGCTCACGGACACAATTTTGAAAGGGGACCACCTAAGGATCATTTCAGCAAAGTTTGGTTGAGATTGGCTCAGTAGTTTCAGAGGAGAAGAATTTTTTTAATTTCATCCCCCCTTTTTTCTAATTTGCATAATCGGTCAAAATCGGTAAAAGTTCAAAGTTCATAAAAAATACCGTAATATATGTTAAAAAGCTAATCATTATGCTTATACAGTTCAAATTTGGGCACTTTCTGGCTTAAAATAGAGCAGTTTTGGCCATTTGAAGAAATTTCTATTTTTAATAATGGCGGCCATCTTGGATACAGGACGGCGCTGACGGACACATTTTTGAAAGGGACTACCTAAGGATCATTTCAGCAAAGTTTGGTTGAGATTGGCTCAGTAGTTTCAGAGGAGAAGAATTTTTTTAATTTCATCCCCCCTTTTTTCTAATTTGCATAATCGGTCAAAATCGGTAAAAGTTCAAAGTTCATAAAAAATACCGTAATATATGTTAAAAAGCTAATCATTATGCTTATACAGTTCAAATTTGGGCACTTTCTGGCTTAAAATAGAGCAGTTTTGGCCATTTGAAGAAATTTCTATTTTTAGTAATGGCGGCCTTCTTGGATACAGGACGGCGCTGACGGACACATTTTTGAAAGGGACTACCTAAGGATCATTTCAGCAAAGTTTGGTTGAGATTGGCTCAGTAGTTTCAGAGGAGAAGAATTTTTTTAATTTCATCCCCCCTTTTTTCTAATTTGCATAATCGGTCAAAATCGGTAAAAGTTCAAAGTTCATAAAAAATCCCGTAATATATATTAAAAAGCTCATCATGCTTATACAGTTCAAATTTGGGCACTTTCTGGCTTAAAATAGAGCAGTTTTGGCCATTTGAAGAAATTTCTATTTTTAGTAATGGCGGCCATCTTGGATACAGGACGGCGCTGACGGACACATTTTTGAAAGGGGACCACCTAAGGATCATTTCAGCAAAGTTTGGTTGAGATTGGCTCAGTAGTTTCAGAGAAGATTTTTTTTTAATTTCATCCCCCCTTTTTTCTAATTTGCATAATCGGTCAAAATCGGTAAAAGTTCAAAGTTCATAAAAAATCCCGTAATATATGTTAAAAAGCTCATCATTATGCTTATACAGTTCAAATTTGGGCACTTTCTGGCTTAAAATAGAGCAGTTTTGGCCATTTGAAGAAATTTCTATTTTTAGTAATGGCGGCCATCTTGCATACAGGACGGCGCTGACGGACACATTTTTGAAAGGGGACCACCTAAGGATCATTTCAGCAGTTTGGTTGAGATTGGCTCAGTAGTTTCAGAGGAGAAGATTTTTTTTAATTTCATCCCCCCTTTTTTCTAATTTGCATAATCGGTCAAAATCGGTAAAAGTTCAAAGTTCATAACAAATCCCGTAATACATATTAAAAAGCTCATCATTATGCTTATACAGTTCAAATTTGGGCACTTTCTGGCTTAAAATAGAGCAGTTTTGGCCATTTGAAGAAATTTCTATTTTTAGTAATGGCGGCCATCTTGGATACAGGACGGCGCTCACGGACATATTTTTGAAAGGGGACCACCTAAGGATCATTTCAGCAAAGTTTGGTTGAGATTGGCTCAGTAGTTTCAGAGGAGAAGAATTTTTTTAATTTCATCCCCCCTTTTTTCTAATTTGCATAATCGGTCAAAATCGGCAAGAGTTCAAAATTCATAAAAAATCCCGTAATATATGTTAAAAAGCTCATCATTATGCTTATACAGTTCAAATTTCGGAACTTTCTGGCTTAAAATAGAGCAGTTTTGGCCATTTGAAGAAATTGCTATGTTTAGTAATGGCGGCCATCTTGGATAAAGGACGGCGCTAACGGACTCAATTTTGAAAGCGGACCACCTAAGGATCATTTCAGCAAAGTTTGGTTGAGATTGGCTCAGTAGTTTCAGAGGAGAAGATTTTTTTTAATTTCATCCCCCCTTTTTTCTAATTTGCATAATCGGTCAAAATCGGTAAAAGTTCAAAGTTCATAAAAAATCCCGTAATATATGTTAAAAAGCTAATCATTATGTTTATACAGTTCAAATTTGGGCACTTTCTGGCTTAAAATAGAGCAGTTTTGGCCATTTGAAGAAATTTCTATTTTTAGTAATGGCGGCCATCTTGGATACAGGACGGCGCTCACGGACACAATTTTGAAAGGGGACCACCTAAGGATCATTTCAGCAAAGTTTGGTTGAGATTGGCTCAGTAGTTTCAGAGGAGAAGAATTTTTTTAATTTCATCCCCCCTTTTTTCTAATTTGCATAATCGGTCAAAATCGGTAAAAGTTCAAAGTTCATAAAAAATACCGTAATATATGTTAAAAAGCTAATCATTATGCTTATACAGTTCAAATTTGGGCACTTTCTGGCTTAAAATAGAGCAGTTTTGGCCATTTGAAGAAATTTCTATTTTTAATAATGGCGGCCATCTTGGATACAGGACGGCGCTGACGGACACATTTTTGAAAGGGACTACCTAAGGATCATTTCAGCAAAGTTTGGTTGAGATTGGCTCAGTAGTTTCAGAGGAGAAGAATTTTTTTAATTTCATCCCCCCTTTTTTCTAATTTGCATAATCGGTCAAAATCGGTAAAAGTTCAAAGTTCATAAAAAATACCGTAATATATGTTAAAAAGCTAATCATTATGCTTATACAGTTCAAATTTGGGCACTTTCTGGCTTAAAATAGAGCAGTTTTGGCCATTTGAAGAAATTTCTATTTTTAGTAATGGCGGCCTTCTTGGATACAGGACGGCGCTGACGGACACATTTTTGAAAGGGACTACCTAAGGATCATTTCAGCAAAGTTTGGTTGAGATTGGCTCAGTAGTTTCAGAGGAGAAGAATTTTTTTAATTTCATCCCCCCTTTTTTCTAATTTGCATAATCGGTCAAAATCGGTAAAAGTTCAAAGTTCATAAAAAATCCCGTAATATATATTAAAAAGCTCATCATGCTTATACAGTTCAAATTTGGGCACTTTCTGGCTTAAAATAGAGCAGTTTTGGCCATTTGAAGAAATTTCTATTTTTAGTAATGGCGGCCATCTTGGATACAGGACGGCGCTGACGGACACATTTTTGAAAGGGGACCACCTAAGGATCATTTCAGCAAAGTTTGGTTGAGATTGGCTCAGTAGTTTCAGAGAAGATTTTTTTTTAATTTCATCCCCCTTTTTTTCTAATTTGCATAATCGGTCAAAATCGGTAAAAGTTCAAAGTTCATAAAAAATCCCGTAATATATGTTAAAAAGCTCATCATTATGCTTATACAGTTCAAATTTGGGCACTTTCTGGTTTAAAATAGAGCAGTTTTGGCCATTTGAAGAAATTTCTATTTTTAGTAATGGCGGCCATCTTGCATACAGGACGGCGCTGACGGACACATTTTTGAAAGGGGACCACCTAAGGATCATTTCAGCAGTTTGGTTGAGATTGGCTCAGTAGTTTCAGAGGAGAAGATTTTTTTTAATTTCATCCCCCCTTTTTTCTAATTTGCATAATCGGTCAAAATCGGTAAAAGTTCAAAGTTCATAACAAATCCCGTAATACATATTAAAAAGCTCATCATTATGCTTATACAGTTCAAATTTGGGCACTTTCTGGCTTAAAATAGAGCAGTTTTGGCCATTTGAAGATATTTCTATTTTTAGTAATGGCGGCCATCTTGGATACAGGACGGCGCTGACGGACACATTTTTGAAAGGGGACCACCTAAGGATCATTTCAGCAGTTTGGTTGAGATTGGCTCAGTAGTTTCAGAGGAGAAGATTTTTTTTAATTTCATCCCCCCTTTTTTCTAATTTGCATAATCGGTCAAAATCGGTAAAAGTTCAAAGTTCATAACAAATCCCGTAATACATATTAAAAAGCTCATCATTATGCTTATACAGTTCAAATTTGGGCACTTTCTGGCTTAAAATAGAGCAGTTTTGGCCATTTGAAGAAATTTCTATTTTTAGTAATGGCGGCCATCTTGGATACAGGACGGCGCTGACGGACATATTTTTGAAAGGGGACCACCTAAGGATCATTTCAGCAAAGTTTGGTTGAGATTGGCTCAGTAGTTTCAGAGGAGAAGAATTTTTTTAATTTCATCCCCCCTTTTTTCTAATTTGCATAATCGGTCAAAATCGGCAAGAGTTCAAAATTCATAAAAAATCCCGTAATATATGTTAAAAAGCTCATCATTATGCTTATACAGTTCAAATTTCGGAACTTTCTGGCTTAAAATAGAGCAGTTTTGGCCATTTGAAGAAATTGCTATGTTTAGTAATGGCGGCCATCTTGGATAAAGGACGGCGCTAACGGACTCAATTTTGAAAGCGGACCACCTAAGGATCATTTCAGCAAAGTTTGGTTGAGATTGGCTCAGTAGTTTCAGAGGAGAAGATTTTTTTTAATTTCATCCCCCCTTTTTTCTAATTTGCATAATCGGTCAAAATCGGTAAAAGTTCAAAGTTCATAAAAAATCCCGTAATATATGTTAAAAAGCTAATCATTATGCTTATACAGTTCAAATTTGGGCACTTTCTGGCTTAAAATAGAGCAGTTTTGGCCATTTGAAGAAATTTCTATTTTTAGTAATGGCGGCCATCTTGGATACAGGACGGCGCTCACGGACACAATTTTGAAAGGGGACCACCTAAGGATCATTTCAGCAAAGTTTGGTTGAGATTGGCTCAGTAGTTTCAGAGGAGAAGAATTTTTTTAATTTCATCCCCCCTTTTTTCTAATTTGCATAATCGGTCAAAATCGGTAAAAGTTCAAAGTTCATAAAAAATACCGTAATATATGTTAAAAAGCTAATCATTATGCTTATACAGTTCAAATTTGGGCACTTTCTGGCTTAAAATAGAGCAGTTTTGGCCATTTGAAGAAATTTCTATTTTTAATAATGGCGGCCATCTTGGATACAGGACGGCGCTGACGGACACATTTTTGAAAGGGACTACCTAAGGATCATTTCAGCAAAGTTTGGTTGAGATTGGCTCAGTAGTTTCAGAGGAGAAGAATTTTTTTTATTTCATCCCCCCTTTTTTCTAATTTGCATAATCGGTCAAAATCGGTAAAAGTTCAAAGTTCATAAAAAATACCGTAATATATGTTAAAAAGCTAATCATTATGCTTATACAGTTCAAATTTGGGCACTTTCTGGCTTAAAATAGAGCAGTTTTGGCCATTTGAAGAAATTTCTATTTTTAGTAATAGCGGCCTTCTTGGATACAGGACGGCGCTGACGGACACATTTTTGAAAGGGACTACCTAAGGATCATTTCAGCAAAGTTTGGTTGAGATTGGCTCAGTAGTTTCAGAGGAGAAGAATTTTTTTAATTTCATCCCCCCTTTTTTCTAATTTGCATAATCGGTCAAAATCGGTAAAAGTTCAAAGTTCATAAAAAATCCCGTAATATATGTTAAAAAGCTCATCATTATGCTTATACAGTTCAAATTTGGGCACTTTCTGGCTTAAAATAGAGCAGTTTTGGCCATTTGAAGAAATATCTATTTTTAGTAATGGCGGCCATCTTGGATACAGGACGGCGCTGACGGACATATTTTTGAAAGGGGACCACCTAAGGATCATTTCAGCAGAGTTTGGTTGAGATTGGCTCAGTAGTTTCAGAGGAGAACATTTTTTTTTAATTTCATCCCCCCTTTTTTCTAATTTGCATAATCGGTCAAAATCGGTAAAAGTTCAAAGTTCATAAAAAATCCCGTAATATATGTTAAAAAGCTCATCATGCTTATACAGTTCAAATTTGGGCACTTTCTGGCTTAAAATAGAGCAGTTTTGGCCATTTGAAGAAATTTCTATTTTTAGTAATGGCGGCCATCTTGGATACAGGACGGCGCTCACGGACACAATTTTGAAAGGGGACCACCTAAGGATCATTTCAGCAAAGTTTGGTTGAGATTGGCTCAGTAGTTTCAGAGGAGAAGAATTTTTTTAATTTCATCCCCCCTTTTTTCTAATTTGCATAATCGGTCAAAATCGGCAAAAGTTCAAAGTTCATAAAAAATCCCGTAATATATGTTAAAAAGCTCATCATTATGCCTATACAGTTCAAATTTCGGAACTTTCTGGCTTAAAATAGAGCAGTTTTGGCCATTTGAAGAAATTTCTATTTTTAGTAATGGCGGCCATCTTGGATACAGGACGGCGCTCACGGACACAATTTTGAAAGGGGACCACCTAAGGATCATTTCAGCAAAGTTTGGTTGAGATTGGCTCAGTAGTTTCAGAGGAGAAGAATTTTTTTAATTTCATCCCCCCTTTTTTCTAATTTGCATAATCGGTCAAAATCGGTAAAAGTTCAAAGTTCATCAAAAATACCGTAATATATGTTAAAAAGCTAATCATTATGCTTATACAGTTCAAATTTGGGCACTTTCTGGCTTAAAATAGAGCAGTTTTGGCCATTTGAAGAAATTTCTATTTTTAATAATGGCGGCCATCTTGGATACAGGACGGCGCTGACGGACACATTTTTGAAAGGGACTACCTAAGGATCATTTCAGCAAAGTTTGGTTGAGATTGGCTCAGTAGTTTCAGAGGAGAAAAAAAAATTTAATTTCATCCCCCCTTTTTTCTAATTTGCATAATCGGTCAAAATCGGTAAAAGTTCAAAGTTCATAAAAAATCCCGTAATATATGTTAAAAAGCTAATCATTATGCTTATACAGTTCAAATTTGGGCACTTTCTGGCTTAAAATAGAGCAGTTTTGGCCATTTGAAGAAATTTCTATTTTTAGTAATGGCGGCCATCTTGGATACAGGACGGCGCTGACGGACACATTTTTGAAAGGGACTACCTAAGGATCATTTCAGCAAAGTTTGGTTGAGATTGGCTCAGTAGTTTCAGAGGAGAAGAATTTTTTTAATTTCATCCCCCCTTTTTTCTAATTTGCATAATCGGTCAAAATCGGTAAAAGTTCAAAGTTCATAAAAAATCCTGTAATATATGTTAAAAAGCTCATCATTATGCTTATACAGTTCAAATTTGGGCACTTTCTGGCTTAAAATAGAGCAGTTTTGGCCATTTGAAGAAATATCTATTTTTAGTAATGGCGGCCATCTTGGATACAGGACGGCGCTGACGGACATATTTTTGAAAGGGGACCACCTAAGGATCATTTCAGCAGAGTTTGGTTGAGATTGGCTCAGTAGTTTCAGAGGAGAACATTTTTTTTTAATTTCATCCCCCCTTTTTTCTAATTTGCATAATCGGTCAAAATCGGTAAAAGTTCAAAGTTCATAAAAAATCCCGTAATATATGTTAAAAAGCTCATCATGCTTATACAGTTCAAATTTGGGCACTTTCTGGCTTAAAATAGAGCAGTTTTGGCCATTTGAAGAAATTTCTATTTTTAGTAATGGCGGCCATCTTGGATACAGGACGGCGCTCACGGACACAATTTTGAAAGGGGACCACCTAAGGATCATTTCAGCAAAGTTTGGTTGAGATTGGCTCAGTAGTTTCAGAGGAGAAGAATTTTTTTAATTTCATCCCCCCTTTTTTCTAATTTGCATAATCGGTCAAAATCGGCAAAAGTTCAAAGTTCATAAAAAATCCCGTAATATATGTTAAAAAGCTCATCATTATGCCTATACAGTTCAAATTTCGGAACTTTCTGGCTTAAAATAGAGCAGTTTTGGCCATTTGAAGAAATTGCTATGTTTAGTAATGGCGGCCATCTTGGATACAGGACGGCACTAACGGACTCAATTTCGAAAGGGGACCACCTAAGGATCATTTCAGCAAAGTTTGGTTGAGATTGGCTCAGTAGTTTCAGAGGAGAAGATTTTTTTTAATTTCATCCCCCCTTTTTTCTAATTTGCATAATCGGTCAAAATCGGTAAAAGTTCAAAGTTCATAAAAAATACCGTAATATATGTTAAAAAGCTAATCATTATGCTTATACAGTTCAAATTTGGGCACTTTCTGGCTTAAAATAGAGCAGTTTTGGCCATTTGAAGAAATTTCTATTTTTAGTAATGGCGGCCATCTTGGATACAGGACGGCGCTCACGGACACAATTTTGAAAGGGGACCACCTAAGGATCATTTCAGCAAAGTTTGGTTGAGATTGGCTCAGTGGTTTCAGAGGAGAAGAATTTTTTTAATTTCATCCCCCCTTTTTTCTAATTTGCATAATCGGTCAAAATCGGCAAAAGTTCAAAGTTCATAAAAAATCCCGTAATATATGTTAAAAAGCTCATCATTATGCTTATACAGTTCAAATTTCAGAACTTTCTGGCTTAAAATAGAGCAGTTTTGGCCATTTGAAGACATATCTATTTTTAGTAATGGCGGCCATCTTGGATACAGGACGGCGCTGACGGACATATTTTTGAAAGGGGACCACCTAAGGATCATTTCAGCAGAGTTTGGTTGAGATTGGCTCAGTAGTTTCAGAGGAGATAATTTTTTTTAATTTCATCCCCCCTTTTTTCTAATTTGCATAATCGGTCAAAATCGGTAAAAGTTCAAAGTTCATAAAAAATCCCGTAATATATGTTAAAAAGCTCATCATTATGCTTATACAGTTCAAATTTGGGCACATTCTGGCTTAAAATAGAGCAGTTTTGGCCATTTGAAGAAATTTCTATTTTTAGTAATGGCGGCCATCTTGGATACAGGACGGCGCTGACGGACACATTTTTGAAAGGGGACTACCTAAGGATCATTTCAGCAAAGTTTGGTTGAGATTGGCTCAGTAGTTTCAGAGGAGAAGAATTTTTTTAATTTCATTCCCCCTTTTTTCTAATTTGCATAATCGGTCAAAATCGGTAAAAGTTCAAAGTTCATAAAAAATCCCGTAATATATGTTAAAAAGCTCATCATTATGCTTATACAGTTCAAATTTGGGCACTTTCTGGCTTAAAATAGAGCAGTTTTGGCCATTTGAAGAAATTTCTATTTTTAGTAATGGTGGCCATCTTGGATACAGGACGGCGCTGACGGACATATTTTTGAAAGGGGACCACCTAAGGATCATTTCAGCAGAGTTTGGTTGAGATTGGCTCAGTAGTTTCAGAGGAGAACATTTTTTTTAATTTCATCCCCCCTTTTTTCTAATTTGCATAATCGGTCAAAATCGGTAAAAGTTCAAAGTTCATAAAAAATCCCGTAATATATGTTAAAAAGCTCATCATGCTTATACAGTTCAAATTTGGGCACTTTCTGGTTTAAAATAGAGCAGTTTTGGCCATTTGAAGAAATTTCTATTTTTAGTAATGGCGGCCATCTTGGATACAGGACGGCGCTCACGGACACAATTTTGAAAGGGGACCACCTAAGGATCATTTCAGCAAAGTTTGGTTGAGATTGGCTCAGTAGTTTCAGAGGAGGAGAATTTTTTTAATTTCATCCCCCCTTTTTTCTAATTTGCATAATCGGTCAAAATCGGCAAAAGTTCAATTTTAATAAAAAAATCCCGTAATATATGTTAAAAAGCTCATCATTATGCTTATACAGTTCAAATTTCGGAACTTTCTGGCTTAAAATAGAGCAGTTTTGGCCATTTGAAGAAATTGCTATGTTTAGTAATGGCGGCCATCTTGGATACAGGACGGCGCTAACGGACTCAATTTTGAAAGGGGACCACCTAAGGATCATTTCAGCAAAGTTTGGTTGAGATTGGCTCAGTAGTTTCAGAGGAGAAGATTTTTTTTAATTTCATCCCCCCTTTTTTCTAATTTGTATAATCGGTCAAAATCGGTAAAAGTTCAAAGTTCATAAAAAATCCCGTAATATATGTTAAAAAGCTAATCATTATGCTTATACAGTTCAATTTTGGGCACTTTCTGGCTTAAAATAGAGCAGTTTTGGCCATTTGAAGACATTTCTATTTTTAGTAATGGCGGCCATCTTGGATACAGGACGGCGCTGACCGACAAAATTTTGAAAGGGGACCACCTAAGGATCATTTCAGCAAAGTTTGGTTGAGATTGGCTCAGTAGTTTCAGAGGAGAAGATTTTTTTTAATTTCATCCCCCCTTTTTTCTAATTTGCATAATCGGTCAAAATCGGTAAAAGTTCAAAGTTCATAAAAAATCCCGTAATATATGTTAAAAAGCTCATCATTATGCTTATACAGTTCAAATTTGGGCACTTTCTGGCTTAAAATAGAGCAGTTTTGGCCATTTGAAGATATTTCTATTTTTAGTAATGGCGGCCATCTTGGATACAGGACGGCGCTGACGGACACAATTTTGAAAGGGGACCACCTAAGGATCATTTCAGCAAAGTTTGGTTGAGATTGGCTCAGTAGTTTCAGAGGAGAAGATTTTTTTTAATTTCATCCCCCCTTTTTTCTAATTTGCATAATCGGTCAAAATCGGTAAAAGTTCAAAGTTCATAAAAAATCCCGTAATATATGTTAAAAAGCTCATCATTATGCTTATACAGTTCAAATTTGGGTACTTTCTGGCTTAAAATAGAGCAGTTTTGGCCATTTGAAGAAATTTCTATTTTTAGTAATGGCGGCCATCTTGGATACAGGACGGCGCTGACGGACACAATTTTGAAAGGGGACCACCTAAGGATCATTTCAGCAAAGTTTGGTTGAGATTGGCTCAATAGTTTCAGAGAAGATTTTTTTTAATTTCATCCCCCCTTTTTTCTAATTTGCATAATCGGTCAAAATCGGTAAAAGTTCAAAGTTCATCAAAAATCCCGTAATATATGTTAAAAAGCTCATCATTATGCTTATACAGTTCAAATTTGGGCACTTTCTGGCTTAAAATAGAGCAGTTTTGGCCATTTGAAGAAATTTCTATTTTTAGTAATGGCGGCCATCTTGGATACAGGACGGCGCTGACGGACACAATTTTGAAAGGGGACCACCTAAGGATCATTTCAGCAAAGTTTGGTTGAGATTGGCTCAATAGTTTCAGAGAAGATCTTTTTTTAATTTCATCCCCCCTTTTTTCTAATTTGCATAATCGGTCAAAATCGGTAAAAGTTCAAAGTTCATAAAAAATCCCGTAATATATGTTAAAAAGCTCATCATGCTTATACAGTTCAAATTTGGGCACTTTCTGGCTTAAAATAGAGCAGTTTTGGCCATTTGAAGAAATTTCTATTTTTAGTAATGGCGGCCATCTTGGATACAGGACGGCGCTCACGGACACAATTTTGAAAGGGGACCACCTAAGGATCATTTCAGCAAAGTTTGGTTGAGATTGGCTCAGTAGTTTCAGAGGAGAAGAATTTTTTTAATTTCATCCCCCCTTTTTTCTAATTTGCATAATCGGTCAAAATCGGCAAAAGTTCAAAGTTCATAAAAAATCCCGTAATATATGTTAAAAAGCTCATCATTATGCCTATACAGTTCAAATTTCGGAACTTTCTGGCTTAAAATAGAGCAGTTTTGGCCATTTGAAGAAATTTCTATTTTTAGTAATGGCGGCCATCTTGGATACAGGACGGCGCTCACGGACACAATTTTGAAAGGGGACCACCTAAGGATCATTTCAGCAAAGTTTGGTTGAGATTGGCTCAGTAGTTTCAGAGGAGAAGAATTTTTTTAATTTCATCCCCCCTTTTTTCTAATTTGCATAATCGGTCAAAATCGGTAAAAGTTCAAAGTTCATCAAAAATACCGTAATATATGTTAAAAAGCTAATCATTATGCTTATACAGTTCAAATTTGGGCACTTTCTGGCTTAAAATAGAGCAGTTTTGGCCATTTGAAGAAATTTCTATTTTTAATAATGGCGGCCATCTTGGATACAGGACGGCGCTGACGGACACATTTTTGAAAGGGACTACCTAAGGATCATTTCAGCAAAGTTTGGTTGAGATTGGCTCAGTAGTTTCAGAGGAGAAAAAAAAATTTAATTTCATCCCCCCTTTTTTCTAATTTGCATAATCGGTCAAAATCGGTAAAAGTTCAAAGTTCATAAAAAATCCCGTAATATATGTTAAAAAGCTAATCATTATGCTTATACAGTTCAAATTTGGGCACTTTCTGGCTTAAAATAGAGCAGTTTTGGCCATTTGAAGAAATTTCTATTTTTAGTAATGGCGGCCATCTTGGATACAGGACGGCGCTGACGGACACATTTTTGAAAGGGACTACCTAAGGATCATTTCAGCAAAGTTTGGTTGAGATTGGCTCAGTAGTTTCAGAGGAGAAGAATTTTTTTAATTTCATCCCCCCTTTTTTCTAATTTGCATAATCGGTCAAAATCGGTAAAAGTTCAAAGTTCATAAAAAATCCTGTAATATATGTTAAAAAGCTCATCATTATGCTTATACAGTTCAAATTTGGGCACTTTCTGGCTTAAAATAGAGCAGTTTTGGCCATTTGAAGAAATATCTATTTTTAGTAATGGCGGCCATCTTGGATACAGGACGGCGCTGACGGACATATTTTTGAAAGGGGACCACCTAAGGATCATTTCAGCAGAGTTTGGTTGAGATTGGCTCAGTAGTTTCAGAGGAGAACATTTTTTTTTAATTTCATCCCCCCTTTTTTCTAATTTGCATAATCGGTCAAAATCGGTAAAAGTTCAAAGTTCATAAAAAATCCCGTAATATATGTTAAAAAGCTCATCATGCTTATACAGTTCAAATTTGGGCACTTTCTGGCTTAAAATAGAGCAGTTTTGGCCATTTGAAGAAATTTCTATTTTTAGTAATGGCGGCCATCTTGGATACAGGACGGCGCTCACGGACACAATTTTGAAAGGGGACCACCTAAGGATCATTTCAGCAAAGTTTGGTTGAGATTGGCTCAGTAGTTTCAGAGGAGAAGAATTTTTTTAATTTCATCCCCCCTTTTTTCTAATTTGCATAATCGGTCAAAATCGGCAAAAGTTCAAAGTTCATAAAAAATCCCGTAATATATGTTAAAAAGCTCATCATTATGCCTATACAGTTCAAATTTCGGAACTTTCTGGCTTAAAATAGAGCAGTTTTGGCCATTTGAAGAAATTGCTATGTTTAGTAATGGCGGCCATCTTGGATACAGGACGGCACTAACGGACTCAATTTCGAAAGGGGACCACCTAAGGATCATTTCAGCAAAGTTTGGTTGAGATTGGCTCAGTAGTTTCAGAGGAGAAGATTTTTTTTAATTTCATCCCCCCTTTTTTCTAATTTGCATAATCGGTCAAAATCGGTAAAAGTTCAAAGTTCATAAAAAATACCGTAATATATGTTAAAAAGCTAATCATTATGCTTATACAGTTCAAATTTGGGCACTTTCTGGCTTAAAATAGAGCAGTTTTGGCCATTTGAAGAAATTTCTATTTTTAGTAATGGCGGCCATCTTGGATACAGGACGGCGCTCACGGACACAATTTTGAAAGGGGACCACCTAAGGATCATTTCAGCAAAGTTTGGTTGAGATTGGCTCAGTGGTTTCAGAGGAGAAGAATTTTTTTAATTTCATCCCCCCTTTTTTCTAATTTGCATAATCGGTCAAAATCGGCAAAAGTTCAAAGTTCATAAAAAATCCCGTAATATATGTTAAAAAGCTCATCATTATGCTTATACAGTTCAAATTTCAGAACTTTCTGGCTTAAAATAGAGCAGTTTTGGCCATTTGAAGACATATCTATTTTTAGTAATGGCGGCCATCTTGGATACAGGACGGCGCTGACGGACATATTTTTGAAAGGGGACCACCTAAGGATCATTTCAGCAGAGTTTGGTTGAGATTGGCTCAGTAGTTTCAGAGGAGATAATTTTTTTTAATTTCATCCCCCCTTTTTTCTAATTTGCATAATCGGTCAAAATCGGTAAAAGTTCAAAGTTCATAAAAAATCCCGTAATATATGTTAAAAAGCTCATCATTATGCTTATACAGTTCAAATTTGGGCACATTCTGGCTTAAAATAGAGCAGTTTTGGCCATTTGAAGAAATTTCTATTTTTAGTAATGGCGGCCATCTTGGATACAGGACGGCGCTGACGGACACATTTTTGAAAGGGGACTACCTAAGGATCATTTCAGCAAAGTTTGGTTGAGATTGGCTCAGTAGTTTCAGAGGAGAAGAATTTTTTTAATTTCATTCCCCCTTTTTTCTAATTTGCATAATCGGTCAAAATCGGTAAAAGTTCAAAGTTCATAAAAAATCCCGTAATATATGTTAAAAAGCTCATCATTATGCTTATACAGTTCAAATTTGGGCACTTTCTGGCTTAAAATAGAGCAGTTTTGGCCATTTGAAGAAATTTCTATTTTTAGTAATGGTGGCCATCTTGGATACAGGACGGCGCTGACGGACATATTTTTGAAAGGGGACCACCTAAGGATCATTTCAGCAGAGTTTGGTTGAGATTGGCTCAGTAGTTTCAGAGGAGAACATTTTTTTTAATTTCATCCCCCCTTTTTTCTAATTTGCATAATCGGTCAAAATCGGTAAAAGTTCAAAGTTCATAAAAAATCCCGTAATATATGTTAAAAAGCTCATCATGCTTATACAGTTCAAATTTGGGCACTTTCTGGTTTAAAATAGAGCAGTTTTGGCCATTTGAAGAAATTTCTATTTTTAGTAATGGCGGCCATCTTGGATACAGGACGGCGCTCACGGACACAATTTTGAAAGGGGACCACCTAAGGATCATTTCAGCAAAGTTTGGTTGAGATTGGCTCAGTAGTTTCAGAGGAGGAGAATTTTTTTAATTTCATCCCCCCTTTTTTCTAATTTGCATAATCGGTCAAAATCGGCAAAAGTTCAATTTTAATAAAAAAATCCCGTAATATATGTTAAAAAGCTCATCATTATGCTTATACAGTTCAAATTTCGGAACTTTCTGGCTTAAAATAGAGCAGTTTTGGCCATTTGAAGAAATTGCTATGTTTAGTAATGGCGGCCATCTTGGATACAGGACGGCGCTAACGGACTCAATTTTGAAAGGGGACCACCTAAGGATCATTTCAGCAAAGTTTGGTTGAGATTGGCTCAGTAGTTTCAGAGGAGAAGATTTTTTTTAATTTCATCCCCCCTTTTTTCTAATTTGTATAATCGGTCAAAATCGGTAAAAGTTCAAAGTTCATAAAAAATCCCGTAATATATGTTAAAAAGCTAATCATTATGCTTATACAGTTCAATTTTGGGCACTTTCTGGCTTAAAATAGAGCAGTTTTGGCCATTTGAAGACATTTCTATTTTTAGTAATGGCGGCCATCTTGGATACAGGACGGCGCTGACCGACAAAATTTTGAAAGGGGACCACCTAAGGATCATTTCAGCAAAGTTTGGTTGAGATTGGCTCAGTAGTTTCAGAGGAGAAGATTTTTTTTAATTTCATCCCCCCTTTTTTCTAATTTGCATAATCGGTCAAAATCGGTAAAAGTTCAAAGTTCATAAAAAATCCCGTAATATATGTTAAAAAGCTCATCATTATGCTTATACAGTTCAAATTTGGGCACTTTCTGGCTTAAAATAGAGCAGTTTTGGCCATTTGAAGATATTTCTATTTTTAGTAATGGCGGCCATCTTGGATACAGGACGGCGCTGACGGACACAATTTTGAAAGGGGACCACCTAAGGATCATTTCAGCAAAGTTTGGTTGAGATTGGCTCAGTAGTTTCAGAGGAGAAGATTTTTTTTAATTTCATCCCCCCTTTTTTCTAATTTGCATAATCGGTCAAAATCGGTAAAAGTTCAAAGTTCATAAAAAATCCCGTAATATATGTTAAAAAGCTCATCATTATGCTTATACAGTTCAAATTTGGGTACTTTCTGGCTTAAAATAGAGCAGTTTTGGCCATTTGAAGAAATTTCTATTTTTAGTAATGGCGGCCATCTTGGATACAGGACGGCGCTGACGGACACAATTTTGAAAGGGGACCACCTAAGGATCATTTCAGCAAAGTTTGGTTGAGATTGGCTCAATAGTTTCAGAGAAGATTTTTTTTAATTTCATCCCCCCTTTTTTCTAATTTGCATAATCGGTCAAAATCGGTAAAAGTTCAAAGTTCATCAAAAATCCCGTAATATATGTTAAAAAGCTCATCATTATGCTTATACAGTTCAAATTTGGGCACTTTCTGGCTTAAAATAGAGCAGTTTTGGCCATTTGAAGAAATTTCTATTTTTAGTAATGGCGGCCATCTTGGATACAGGACGGCGCTGACGGACACAATTTTGAAAGGGGACCACCTAAGGATCATTTCAGCAAAGTTTGGTTGAGATTGGCTCAATAGTTTCAGAGAAGATCTTTTTTTAATTTCATCCCCCCTTTTTTCTAATTTGCATAATCGGTCAAAATCGGTAAAAGTTCAAAGTTCATAAAAAATCCCGTAATATATGTTAAAAAGCTAATCATTATGCTTATACAGTTCAAATTTGGGCACTTACTGGCTTAAAATAGAGCAGTTTTGGCCATTTGAAGAAATTTCTATTTTTATTAATGGCGGCCATCTTGGATACAGGACGGCGCTGACGGACACAATTTTGAAAGGGGACCACCTAAGGATCATTTCAGCAACGTTTGGTTGAGATTGGCTCAGTAGTTTCAGAGGAGAAGATTTTTTTTTATTTCATCCCCCCTTTTTTCTAATTTACATAATCGGTCAAAATCGGTAAAAGTTCAAAGTTCATAAAAAATCCCGTAATATATGTTAAAAAGCTCATCATTATGCTTATACAGTTCAAATTTAGGCACTTTATGGCTTAAAATAGAGCAGTTTTGGCCATTTGAAGAAATTTCTATTTTTAGTAATGGCGGCCATTTTGGATACAGGACGGCGCTGACGGACACAATTTTGAAAGGGGACCACCTAAGGATCATTTCAGCAAAGTTTGGTTGAGATTGGCTCAATAGTTTCAGAGAAGATTTTTTTTTAATTTCATCCCCCCTTTTTTCTAATTTGCATAATCGGTCAAAATCGGTAAAAGTTCAAAGTTCATAAAAAATCCCGTAATATATGTTAAAAAGCTCATCATTATGCTTATACAGTTCAAATTTGGGTACTTTCTGGCTTAAAATAGAGCAGTTTTGGCCATTTGAAGAAATTTCTATTTTTTGTAATGGCGGCCATCTTGGATACAGGACGGCGCTGACCGACACAATTTTGAAAGGGGACCACCTAAGGATCATTTCAGCAAAGTTTGGTTGAGATTGGCTCAGTAGTTTCAGAGGAGAAGATTTTTTTTAAATTTCATTCCCCCTTTTTTTTAATTTGCATAATCGGTCAAAATCGGTAAAAGTTCAAAGTTCATAAAAAATCCCGTAATATATGTTAAAAAGCTCATCATTATGCTTATACAGTTCAAATTTGGGCACTTTCTGGCTTAAAATAGAGCAGTTTTGGCCATTTGAAGAAATTTCTATTTTTAGTAATGGCGGCCATCTTGGATACAGGACGGCGCTGACCGACACAATTTTGAAAGGGGACCACCTAAGGATCATTTCAGCAAAGTTTGGTTGAGATTGGCTCAATAGTTTCAGAGAAGATTTTTTTTTTAATTTCATCCCCCCTTTTTTCTAATTTGCATAATCGGTCAAAATAGGTAAAAGTTCAAAGTTCATAAAAAATCCCGTAATATATGTTAAAAAGCTATTCATTATGCTTATACAGTTCAAATTTGGGCACTTTCTGGCTTAAAATAGAGCAGTTTTGGCCATTTGAAGACATTTCTATTTTTAGTAATGGCGGCCATCTTGGATACAGGACGGCGCTGACGGACACAATTTTGAAAGGGGGCCACCTAAGGATCATTTCAGCAAAGTTTGGTTGAGATTGGCTCAGTAGTTTCAGAGGAGAAGAATTTTTTTAATTTCATCCCCCCTTTTTTCTAATTTGCATAATCGGTCAAAATCGGTAAAAGTTCAAAGTTCATAAAAAATCCCGTAATATATGTTAAAAAGCTCATCATTATGCTTATACAGTTCAAATTTAGGCACTTTATGGCTTAAAATAGAGCAGTTTTGGCCATTTGAAGAAATTTCTATTTTTAGTAATGGCGGCCATCTTGGATACAGGACGGCGCTGACCGACATAATTTTGAAAGGGGACCACCTAAGGATCATTTCAGCAAAGTTTGGTTGAGATTGGCTCAATAGTTTCAGAGAAGATTTTTTTTTAATTTCATCCCCCCTTTTTTCTAATTTGCATAATCGGTCAAAATAGGTAAAAGTTCAAAGTTCATAAAAAATCCCGTAATATATGTTAAAAAGCTCATCATTATGCTTATACAGTTCAAATTTGGGTACTTTCTGGCTTAAAATAGAGCAGTTTTGGCCATTTGAAGAAATTTCTATTTTTAGTAATGGCGGCCATCTTGGATACAGGACGGCGCTGACCGACACAATTTTGAAAGGGGACCACCTAAGGATCATTTCAGCAAAGTTTGGTTGAGATTGGCTCAGTAGTTTCAGAGGAGAAGATTTTTTTTTAATTTCATCCTCCCTTTTTTCTAATTTGCATAATCGGTCAAAATCGGTAAAAGTTCATAAAAATCCCGTAATATATGTTAAAAAGCTAATCATTATGCTTATACAGTTCAAATTTGGGTAATTACTGGCTTAAAATAGAGCAGTTTTGGCCATTTGAAGAAATTTCTATTTTTAGTAATGGCGGCCATCTTGCATACAGGACGGCGCTGACGGACACAATTTTGAAAGGGGACCACCTAAGGATCATTTCAGCAAAGTTTGGTTGAGATTGGCTCAGTATTTTCAGAGGAGAAGATTTTTTTTAAATTTCATCCCCCCTTTTTTCTAATTTGCATAATCGGTCAAAATGGGTAATGGGATTTACTTCAAAATTGCAGGGTAGGTAGATCTTGATATGCTGCACATTTTTGCAATAAACTTAACATCTATCTCTAAATAGTTTTGGAAATACAAGACAAAAAGTATTAAAATTAAAAAAAAAAAATGCTGAAAAAAGGGCAATAACTCCAAGATGGGTAATCAAATTTACTTCAAAATTGCAGGGTAGGTAGATCTTAACATGCTGAACATGTTTGCAGTTTCAACTTACCATCTGTCTCTTATAGTTTTTGAAATAAAGGACGAAAAGTATTAAAATTTTGAAAATTTGATGAAAAAAGGGAAATAACTCCAAAATGAGTAATGGGATTTACTTCAAAATGGCAGGGTGGGTAGATCTTGATATGCCGCACATTTTTGCAATTTAAAGTTAACCTTTATCTCTTATAGTTTTTGAAATATAAGACGAAAAGTATTAAAATTTTACAAATTTGATGAAAAAAGGGCAATAACTCCAAGATGGGTAATCAGATTTACTTCAAAATTGCAGGGTAGGTAGATCTTGATGTGCTGATCATTTTTACCCCATGTCAGATTTTTGATATTATTAACGGTTTTTGAGTTATTACCCAAAACCTGCAATTTTACCATATGTTCTATTTTCAGTAACAGCGGCCATGTTGGTTGGTGCACGGCATCACCGGACACAATTTTGAAACTAGACACCCTAGTGATGATTCAGACCAAGTTTGGTTTCCATTGGTCTAGTACTTTCAGAGGAGAAGATTTTTGAAAAAGTTTACGACGTACGACGGACGACGACGACGGACGCCAAGTGATGGCAATAGCTCACCTGACCCTTTGAGCTAAAAATACAAATCACGATTCATGGAAATTAAAATTTGTCATTTTTGAGAATTTCACAAATAACGGTGCATCAATAAGAGACATAAATGAAGGGTCACGAGAATAAAAAAAAAATACCCCATTCCAATCACAGATCATGGCCATGGTGAAAAACACAGGCACTTGGGTCCAGGATATTTGTTTTCTTCAATTTTATCAATAAAATGTGCATCTACAACGTATATGAACCCGTTTGACATGTTTCGTTGTGAGATAAACGCCTCTATGAACTATGCCCCATTTTCCTAATATCTTCCTAATACAATGCATCTACTCTATTAGGAAGATATTAGGAAAATGGGGCATAGTTTATAAAGGCGTTTATCTCACAACGAAGCATGTCAAACGGGTTCATATACGTTGTAGATGCACATTTGATTGATAAAATCGAAAGAAAAAAAATCCTGGACCCAAGTGCCAGTGGAAAAAAATTGTGAGAGACTCGAGAGGAAAAAAATGCATGCCAAGGACTAATATAGCAGGATCCTTGGTGGTATTGGAAAGGGGAGTGAGGGTCAGACGCAATTACAATATTTTTAACCTTGTCATGGAAAATGTGTTAAAAGGCTTACCTGACAAAATCAGTTGTCCAGACATCATACACAAATGCACTTCAAATGTACACATTTTATTAAATCACTTTCAAATTGCGAGATCGTGGAGATTAAATAGGTTTCCTGTATACATAAAAACGATGCGGAGCTGTTCTTCAATGTTTGACACCAGCTCACAAAGTTTTCAGAGACAGGATGACCAAGAAGTGGATGCACATTTATTCATGTTTCTTTCCTCTCCGAAGCAGACGAAATGCACACTAGAAAATGACGTCATCCTTCACTGCTTCCGGTGAACATATATTTGGCTATCAATATAGGAGTATGACTTATTACCAAAAATCGTATGACCGTATAACTGCGAGCCCCTGTGCCTAGTACCATATCCAAAACACCCTCGTGCCTTTTTCGTAAGTTTTTTTAAAACTTATACTGAAGCTGCCTTTCTCTTGTTAAAAATATTGATCAATGTTTATGATCTGCCAATTAACAGATTACATCACAAAATTTGACACCTGTTGTATTGTCTGACTGTAATTAATTACTGGTGGGGGGGGGGGGGGGGGGGGGGGGCATTAATAAAATAATTGAAGTGTCGGCAGCTTGTGGTGTTCAGCTTGGTACACTACTCATTCTCAAGATTAGTGTCACAGCCGCTCGTTGTTATAAATATCCATAAAAATAAAGTATATTTCATCCAGTTTCAAACATGCCTTCACAGAAACGTCGTTTAGCTCAGCTGACATGCGACAAGCAGAAGAACGCTAAGACCAACACGTCAATCAGATCGTTCCACTCGGTACAAGCAGTTATTTATTTATTTATTTTATAAAGTGAAAAATAGGTGCCAATATAATAAAATATGGCACATTCGTTGTATGTTATTGACGTACAATTTTTATTTCTAATGACATTAGAAAATGTGTATGTTGTACATCACGGTAACTACGTACTAAAAATAGCAAGCAAGTTAAGAATAACTTTTTATTGACTCTTGCATATTCGGTTACTTTAATTTAATTGAAAGAAGGAAAAAAGTGTGAATATACCGTAACTGGAAATAAGTGGTTGTCATCTCCGATTTTCCTCCATGTAAAACAACTTTTTTCAAAAAAGTATACCGAGGTAATTTCTTGACAAATTTTACCGAAATTTTCGCTCACAAATTTAAGGTTAAATGAGCGAATGTGTAGTGTGTGTTCGGGTGAAGTTGAGGACGAAGCTCATGTTTTATTACGGTGTCCCCTTTATAGTACTTTTAGAGATCATTTATTTAATATTGCTTGTACTTTTAATGGAATTTTTTTGTCTTTTAATGATAATCAGAAACTAGTGTTTTTATTCTCAGATTTTAATATGATAAGGATATGCCCCAAAACCTGTAATTTAATTTCAAATGAAAGAAGAATTGTTTTATATTGTAAATAATGTTGATTTTGTATGCAATATATTGATATAAGATTGTTTTATATATTTGTGCTATAGATACTGTTTTAATTATAGTCTCTTATAATTCTGTAAAGAATGGCTCTCTAATTTATTGTTGTATGATTGTTTTATATGTGTATTATGACCTGTATTTGAGAGATGAGACTTAAATAAAATATTGAAATGAATTGATTGAATTGCTAAATGTGTTGAAGTTTGTTGTTATAATCTTCATATCATTGTCTTATTTTAAATTACAAAATTATATGAAGATTATGAGGAAAAACTGAATAGGGATAGCGAATTTACATATTTCTACGATTTTTCTATTGAAAGCTGGAACTGTTCCGACAGTGTGATATATATGTTTTCATTTTATTATAGGTTATGAAAAAAACCCAGCAGAGTTGCAATTGTTAAAAAAAATATGGCTGTGATCGTCTTTCGTCATTAAAATTAAAATCGTCAAAATGAAATACAACCGAATAGATATCAAATGGTGACTTGTTTCAACCTCATTTAAAATATACCTTGAAATTCTTTCAAATTTCTACATCACGTTCACGATCTGTTATTACAACACTATTAATATAGGGTCGGTCGGAAACCGGAAACACGGGTATTTCTTTGCATGGCCTAGGGTCCAAGGTTAATCTATTTACTGCAGTGGCAGCCATCTTGGATATCGGATCGGCATAAAAACAGCAAACTGTTTAGAGGACCTTCAGAGGTTTCAGAGAAGAAGCGTTTTAGTTTTCCCATAGGGTCCAATGTTAAACTAAGTCCTGCCGTAGCCGCCATCTTCCATTTTATATCGGAACAAAAAACCTAAACTTTGTAGAGGACCATCCAATGAACATTCCTGTCTTAGTTTGGATTCAGTCTGATTTGTAGTTTCTAAGAAGAAGGCATTTGAACATTTTCCCATAGGGTCCAATGTTAATCTATGTCCTGCGGTGGTGGCCATCTTGGATTTCCAATCGGTATAAAAACAGAAACTTGGTAAAGGACATTCCAATGATTATTCATTTAAAGTTTGGGTACAGTCAGTTCATTAGTTTAAAGAAAAGAGGATCTTTGAAATTTCAGTCAATCAGAGCATATTATTGGCCCTGGCAGCCATGTTGAATATCCGACTGCAACGAAAAACAGAAACTTTGTAGAGGACCATCCAAGGAACATTCCTGGTAAGTTTGGTTTCAATTGGCCCAGTGGTATCGGAGAAGAAGCTTGAAATGTGAAAAGTTTACAGACGACGGACGCCAAGTGATGGCAATCCCATGGCCCTTTGGTCCAGGTGAACTAAAAAGCTAATTACCAACTCAGAAGATCATGCCAATGGTCATCAACAACGATATTCAGCATATCAATACAACCAGATTAAAGTAATCTGATATAGTGCAAATCCATGCTGAATATGATGCTGATAACCACCAAGAGGTCTTCTGAGAAATACATTAATTCAACACATTTATTATCTGAAAGTATACTGAGGTTAGATTTCATTAATTCCAACACTTATTTTATGTTGCATTTATCAAAAATTTTCAAAATTTGAAAATTTAGGATTTTCACCAAAAAATTAGGGCTTTTTTAGGATTTTGAAGCTTTAATAACTAATAAGGAATATTAGGGCTGCTGTCAAAAAATAAGAAAAATTAGGAAACTAAGGGCCCGCTTGAAAGCCTGAAAGCATCTAGGGAGGTACTATCCACCAATGGTTGTGGAAGGTTATTCCATATCCTTATACAGTCTGGGAAGAAGGAATGCCTGTAGAGTGTAGGTTGAAGTGCTGGTATATGTGATAAGGAATGCCTGTAGAGTGTAGGTTGAAGTGCTGGTATATGGAAGAAGGAATGCCTGTAGAGTGTAGGTTGAAGTGCTGGCAGATGGAAGAAGGAATGCCTGTAGAGTGTAGGTTGAAGTGCTGGCATATGGAAGAAGGAATGTCTGTAGAGTGTAGGTTGAAGTGCTGGCATATGGCATAAGGAATGCCTGTAGAGTGTAGGTTGAAGTGCTGGCAGATGGAAGAATGAATGCCTGTAGAGTGTAGGCTGAAGTGCTGGTATATGGAAGAAGGAATGCCTGTAGAGTGTAGGTTGAAGTGCTGGCAGATGGAAGAAGGAATGCCTGTAGAGTGTAAGTGGAAGTGCTGGCAGATGGAAGAAGGAATGCCTGTAGAGTGTAGGTTGAAGTCCTGGCATATGGAAAAAGGAATACCTGTAGAGTGTAGGTTGAAGTGCTGGCAGATGGAAGAAGGAATGCCTGTAGAGTGTAGGTTGAAGTGCTGGCAGATGGAAGAAGGAATGCCTGTACAGTATAGGTTGAAGTGCTGGCAGATGGAAGAAGGAATGCCTGTAGAGTGTAGGTTGAAGTGCTGGCATATGGGATAAGGAATGCCTGTAGAGTGTAGGTTGAAGTGCTGGCAGATGGAAGAAGGAATGCCTGTAGAGTGTAGGTTGAAGTGCTGGCAGATGGAAGAAGGAATGCCTGTAGAGTGTAGGTTGAAGTGCTGGCATATGGAAGAAGGAATGCCTGTAGAGTGTAGGTTGAAGTGCTGGCATATGGAAGAAGGAATGCCTGTACAGTGTAGGTTGAAGTGCTGGCAGATGGAAGAAGGAATGCCTGTAGAGTTTAAGTTGAAGTGCTGGCAGATGGAAGAAGGAATGCCTGTAGAGTGTAGGTTGAAGTGCTGGCATATGGAAGAAGGAATGTCTGTAGAGTGTAGGTTGAAGTGCTGGCATATGGGATAAGGAATGCCTGTAGAGTGTAGGTTGAAGTGCTGGCAGATGGAAGAAGGAATGCCTGTAGAGTGTAAGTGGAAGTGCTGGCAGATGGAAGAAGGAATGCCTGTAGAGTGTAGGTTGAAGTCCTGGCATATGGATGAAGGAATACCTGTAGAGTGTAGGTTGAAGTGCTGGCAGATGGAAGAAGGAATGCCTGTAGAGTGTAGGTTGAAGTGCTGGCAGATGGAAGAAGGAATGCCTGTAGAGTGTAGGTTGAAGTGCTGGCAGATGGAAGAAGGAATGCCTGTAGTGTAGGTTGAAGTGCTGGCAGATGGAAGAAGGAATGCCTGTAGAGTGTAGGTTGAAGTGCTGGCAGATGGAAGAAGGAATGCCTGTAGAGTGTAGGTTGAAGTGCTGGCAGATGGAAGAAGGAATGCCTGTAGTGTAGGTTGAAGTGCTGGCAGATGGAAGAAGGAATGCCTGTAGAGTGTAGGTTGAAGTGCTGGCAGATGGAAGAAGGAATGCCTGTAGAGTGTAGGTTGAAGTGCTGGCAGATGGAAGAAGGAATGCCTGTAGAGTGTAGGTTGAAGTGCTGGTATATGGGATAAGGAATGCCTGTAGAGTGTAGGTTGAAGTGCTGGCATATGGGATAAGGAATGTCTGTAGAGTGTAGGTTGAAGTGCTGGCATATGGGATAAGGAATGCCTGTAGAGTGTAGGTTGAAGTGCTGGCATATGGAAGAAGGAATGCCTGTAGAGTGTAGGTTGAAGTCCTGGCATATGGAAGAAGGAATGTCTGTAGAGTGTAGGTTGAAGTGCTGGTATATGTGATAAGGAATGCCTGTAGAGTGTAGGTTGAAGTGTTGGTATATGGAAGAAGGAATGCCTGTAGAGTGTAGGTTGAAGTGCTGGCATATGGAAGAAGGAATGCCTGTAGAGTGTAGGTTGAAGTGCTGGCATATGGAAGAAGGAATGCCTGTACAGTGTAGGTTGAAGTGCTGGCATATGGAAGAAGGAATGCCTGTAGAGTGTAGGTTGAAGTGCTGGCAGATGGAAGAAGGAATGCCTGTAGAGTGTAGGTTGAAGTCCTGGCATATGGAAGAAGGAATGTCTGTAGAGTGTAGGTTGAAGTGCTGGCATATGGGATAAGGAATGCCTGTAGAGTGTAGGTTGAAGTGCTGGCAGATGGAAGAAGGAATGCCTGTAGAGTGTAAGTGGAAGTGCTGGCAGATGGAAGAAGGAATGCCTGTAGAGTGTAGGTTGAAGTCCTGGCATATGGATGAAGGAATACCTGTAGAGTGTAGGTTGAAGTGCTGGCAGATGGAAGAAGGAATGCCTGTAGAGTGTAGGTTGAAGTGCTGGCAGATGGAAGAAGGAATGCCTGTAGAGTGTAGGTTGAAGTGCTGGCAGATGGAAGAAGGAATGCCTGTAGATTGTAGGTTGAAGTGCTGGCATATGGGATAAGGAATGCCTGTAGAGTGTAGGTTGAAGTGCTGGCAGATGGAAGAAGGAATGCCTGTAGAGTGTAGGTTGAAGTGCTGGCAGATGGAAGAAGGAATGCCTGTAGTGTAGGTTGAAGTGCTGGCAGATGGAAGAAGGAATGCCTGTAGAGTGTAGGTTGAAGTGCTGGCAGATGGAAGAAGGAATGCCTGTAGAGTGTAGGTTGAAGTGCTGGCAGATGGAAGAAGGAATGCCTGTAGAGTGTAGGTTGAAGTGCTGGTATATGGGATAAGGAATGCCTGTAGAGTGTAGGTTGAAGTGCTGGCATATGGGAGAAGGAATGTCTGTAGAGCGTAGGTTGAAGTGCTGGCATATGGGATAAGGAATGCCTGTAGAGTGTAGGTTGAAGTGCTGGCATATGGAAGAAGGAATGCCTGTAGAGTGTAGGTTGAAGTCCTGGCATATGGAAGAAGGAATGTCTGTAGAGTGTAGGTTGAAGTGCTGGTATATGTGATAAGGAATGCCTGTAGAGTGTAGGTTGAAGTGTTGGTATATGGAAGAAGGAATGCCTGTAGAGTATAGGTTGAAGTGCTGGCATATGGAAGAAGGAATGCCTGTAGAGTGTAGGTTGAAGTCCTGGCATATGAAAGAAGGAATACCTGTAGAGTGTAGGTTGAAGTGCTGGCAGATGGAAGAAGGAATGCCTGTAGAGTGTAGGTTGAAGTGCTGGCAGATGGAAGAAGGAATGCCTGCAGAGTGTAGGTTGAAGTGCTGGCAGATGGAAGAAGGAATGCCTGTAGAGTGTAGGTTGAAGTGCTGGCATATGGGATAAGGAATGCCTGTAGAGTGTAGGTTGAAGTGCTGGCAGATGGAAGAAGGAATGCCTGTAGAGTGTAGGTTGAAGTGCTGGCAGATGGAAGAAGGAATGCCTGTAGAGTGTAGGTTGAAGTGCTGGCAGATGGAAGAAGGAATGCCTGTAGAGTGTAGGTTGAAGTGCTGGTATATGGGATAAGGAATGCCTGTAGAGTGTAGGTTGAAGTGCTGGCATATGGGATAAGGAATGTCTGTAGAGTGTAGGTTGAAGTGCTGGCATATGGGATAAGGAATGCCTGTAGAGTGTAGGTTGAAGTGCTGGCATATGGAAGAAGGAATGCCTGTAGAGTGTAGGTTGAAGTCCTGGCATATGGAAGAAGGAATGTCTGTAGAGTGTAGGTTGAAGTGCTGGCATATGGGATAAGGAATGCCTGTAGAGTGTAGGTTGAAGTGCTGGCAGATGGGATAAGGAATGCCTGTAGAGTGTAGGTTGAAGTGCTGGCAGATGGAAGAAGGAATGCCTGTAGAGTGTAGGTTGAAGTGCTGGCAGATGGGATAATGAATGCCTGTAGAGTGTAGGTTGAAGTGCTGGCAGATGGAAGAAGGAATGCTTGTAGAGTGTAGGTTGAAGTGCTGGCATGTGGGATAATGAATGCCTGTAGAGTGTAGGTTGAAGTGCTGGCATATGGAAGAAGGAATACCTGTAGAGTGTAGGTTGTAGTGCTGGCAGATGGAAGAAGGAATGCCTGTAGAGTGTAGGTTGAAGTGCTGGCAGATGGAAGAAGGAATGCCTGTAGAGTGTAGGTTGAAGTCCTGGCATATGGAAGAAGGAATGCCTGTAGAGTGTAGGTTGAAGTGCTGGCATATGGGATAAGGAATGCCTGTAGAGTGTAGGTTGAAGTGCTGGCAGATGGAAGAAGGAATGCTTGTAGAGTGTAGGTTGAAGTGCTGGCAGATGGAAGAAGGAATGGCTGTAGAGTGTAGGTTGAAGTGCTGGCAGATGGAAGAAGGAATGCCTGTAGAGTGTAGGTTGAAGTGCTGGCAGATGGATGAAGGAATGCCTGTAGAGTGTAGATTGAAGTGCTGGCAGATGGAAGAAGGAATGCCTGTAGAGTGAAGGTTGAAGTGCTGGCATATGGGATAAGGAATGCCTGTAGTGTAGGTTGAAGTGCTGGCATATGGGATAAGGAATGTCTGTAGAGTGTAGGTTGAAGTGCTGGCATATGGGATAAGGAATGCCTGTAGAGTGTAGTTGAAGTGCTGGCATATGGAAGAAGGAATGCCTGTAGAGTGTAGGTTGAAGTGCTGGCATATGGGATAAGGAATGCCTGTAGAGTGTAGGTTGAAGTGCTGGCAGAGGGAAGAAGGAATGCCTGTAGAGTGTAGGTTGAAGTGCAGGCAGATGGAAGAAGGAATGCCTGTAGAGTGTAGGTTGAAGTGCTGGCAGATGGAAGAAGGAATGCATGTAGAGTGTAGGTTGAAGTGCTGGCATATGGGATAAGGAATGCCTGTAGAGTGTAGGTTGAAGTGCTGGCAGATGGAAGAAGGAATGCCTGTAGAGTGTAGGTTGAAGTGCTGGCATATGGAATAAGGAATGCCTGTAGAGTGTAGGTTGAAGTGCTGGCATATGGGATAAGGAATCCCTGTAGAGTGTATGTTGAAGTGCTGGCATATGGGATAAGGAATGCCTGTAGAGTGTAGGTTGAAGTGCTGGCATATGGAAGAAGGAATGCCTGTAGAGTGTAGGTTGAAGTGCTGGCAGATGGAAGAAGGAATGCCTGTAGAGTGTAGGTTGAAGTGCTGGCAGATGGAAGAAGGAATGCCTGTAGAGTGTAGGTTGAAGTGCTGGCAGATGGAAGAAGGAATGCCTGTAGAGTGTAGGTTGAAGTGCTGGCAGATGGAAGAAGGAATGCCTGTAGAGTGTAGGTTGAAGTGCTGGTATATGGAAGAAGGAATGCCTGTAGAGTGTAGGTTGAAGTGCTGGCAGATGGAAGAAGGAATGCCTGTAGAGTGTAGGTTGAAGTGCTGGCATATGGGATAAGGAATGCCTGTAGAGTGTAGGTTGAAGTGCTGGCATATGGGATAAGGAATGCCTGTAGAGTGTAGGTTGAAGTGTTGGTATATGGAAGAAGGAATGCCTGTAGAGTGTAGGTTGAAGTGCTGGCAGATGGAAGAAGGAATGCCTGTAGAGTGTAGGTGGAAGTGCTGGCAGATGGAAGAAGGAATGCCTGTAGAGTGTAGGTTGAAGTCCTGGCATATGGAAGAAGGAATACCTGTAGAGTGTAGGTTGTAGTGCTGGCAGATGGAAGAAGGAATGCCTGTAGAGTGTAGGTTGAAGTGCTGGCAGATGGAAGAAGGAATGCCTGTAGAGTGTAGGTTGAAGTGCTGGCAGATGGAAGAAGGAATGCCTGTAGAGTGTAGGTTGAAGTGCTGGCATATGGGATAAGGAATGACTGTAGAGTGTAGGTGGAAGTGCTGGCAGATGGAAGAAGGAATACCTGTAGAGTGTAGGTTGAAGTGCTGGCATATGGAAGAAGGAATACTTGTAGAGTGTAGGTTGTAGTGCTGGCAGATGGAAGAAGGAATGCCTGTAGAGTGTAGGTTGAAGTGCTGGCATATGGGATAAGGAATGCCTGTAGAGTGTAGGTTGAAGTGCTGGCAGATGGAAGAAGGAATGCCTGTAGAGTGTAGGTTGAAGTGTTGGCAGATGGAAGAAGGAATGCCTGTAGAGTGTAGGTTGAAGTGCTGGCAGATGGAAGAAGGAATGCCTGTAGAGTGTAGGTTGAAGTGCTGGCAGATGGAAGAAGGAATGCCTGTAGAGTGTAGGTTGAAGTGCTGGCAGATGGAAGAAGGAATGCCTGTAGAGTGTAGGTTGAAGTGCTGGTATATGGGATAAGGAATGCCTGTAGAGTGTAGGTTGAAGTGCTGGCATATGGGATAAGGAATGTCTGTAGAGTGTAGGTTGAAGTGCTGGCATATGGGATAAGGAATGCCTGTAGAGTGTAGGTTGAAGTGCTGGCATATGGAAGAAGGAATGCCTGTAGAGTGTAGGTTGAAGTCCTGGCATATGGAAGAAGGAATGTCTGTAGAGTGTAGGTTGAAGTGCTGGCATATGGGATAAGGAATGCCTGTAGAGTGTAGGTTGAAGTGCTGGCAGATGGAAGAAGGAATGCTTGTAGAGTGTAGGTTGAAGTGCTGGCAGATGGAAGAAGGAATGCCTGTAGTGTAGGTTGAAGTGCTGGCAGGTGGAAGAAGGAATGCCTGTAGAGTGTAGGTTGAAGTGCTGGCAGATGGATGAAGGAATGCCTGTAGAGTGTAGGTTGAAGTGCTGGCAGATGGAAGAAGGAATGCCTGTAGAGTGTAGGTTGAAGTGCTGGCATATGGGATAAGGAATGCCTGTAGTGTAGGTTGAAGTGCTGGCATATGGGATAAGGAATGTCTGTAGAGTGTAGGTTGAAGTGCTGGCATATGGGATAAGGAATGCCTGTAGAGTGTAGGTTGAAGTGCTGGCAGATGGAAGAAGGAATGCCTGTAGAGTGTAGGTTGAAGTGCTGGCATATGGGATAAGGAATGCCTGTAGAGTGTAGGTTGAAGTGCTGGCAGATGGAAGAAGGAATGCCTGTAGAGTGTAGGTTGAAGTGCTGGCAGATGGAAGAAGGAATGCCTGTAGAGTGTAGGTTGAAGTGCTGGCATATGGAAGAAGGAATACTTGTAGAGTGTAGGTTGTAGTGCTGGCAGATGGAAGAAGGAATGCCTGTAGAGTGTAGGTTGAAGTGCTGGCATATGGGATAAGGAATGCCTGTAGAGTGTAGGTTGAAGTGCTGGCAGATGGAAGAAGGAATGCCTGTAGAGTGTAGGTTGAAGTGTTGGCAGATGGAAGAAGGAATGCCTGTAGAGTGTAGGTTGAAGTGCTGGCAGATGGAAGAAGGAATGCCTGTAGAGTGTAGGTTGAAGTGCTGGCAGATGGAAGAAGGAATGCCTGTAGAGTGTAGGTTGAAGTGCTGGCAGATGGAAGAAGGAATGCCTGTAGAGTGTAGGTTGAAGTGCTGGCAGATGGAAGAAGGAATGCCTGTAGAGTGTAGGTTGAAGTGCTGGTATATGGGATAAGGAATGCCTGTAGAGTGTAGGTTGAAGTGCTGGCATATGGGATAAGGAATGTCTGTAGAGTGTAGGTTGAAGTGCTGGCATATGGGATAAGGAATGCCTGTAGAGTGTAGGTTGAAGTGCTGGCATATGGAAGAAGGAATGCCTGTAGAGTGTAGGTTGAAGTCCTGGCATATGGAAGAAGGAATGTCTGTAGAGTGTAGGTTGAAGTGCTGGCATATGGGATAAGGAATGCCTGTAGAGTGTAGGTTGAAGTGCTGGCAGATGGAAGAAGGAATGCTTGTAGAGTGTAGGTTGAAGTGCTGGCAGATGGAAGAAGGAATGCCTGTAGTGTAGGTTGAAGTGCTGGCAGGTGGAAGAAGGAATGCCTGTAGAGTGTAGGTTGAAGTGCTGGCAGATGGATGAAGGAATGCCTGTAGAGTGTAGGTTGAAGTGCTGGCAGATGGAAGAAGGAATGCCTGTAGAGTGTAGGTTGAAGTGCTGGCATATGGGATAAGGAATGCCTGTAGTGTAGGTTGAAGTGCTGGCATATGGGATAAGGAATGTCTGTAGAGTGTAGGTTGAAGTGCTGGCATATGGGATAAGGAATGCCTGTAGAGTGTAGGTTGAAGTGCTGGCAGATGGAAGAAGGAATGCCTGTAGAGTGTAGGTTGAAGTGCTGGCATATGGGATAAGGAATGCCTGTAGAGTGTAGGTTGAAGTGCTGGCAGATGGAAGAAGGAATGCCTGTAGAGTGTAGGTTGAAGTGCTGGCAGATGGAAGAAGGAATGCCTGTAGAGTGTAGGTTAAAGCGCTGGCAGATGGAAGAAGGAATGCATGTAGAGTGTAGGTTGAAGTGCTGGCATATGGGATAAGGAATGCCTGTAGAGTGTAGGTTGAAGTGCTGGCAGATGGAAGAAGGAATGCCTGTAGAGTGTAGGTTGAAGTGCTGGCATATGGGATAAGGAATGCCTGTAGAGTGTAGGTTGAAGTGCTGGCATATGGGATAAGGAATGCCTGTAGAGTGTAGGTTGAAGTGCTGGCATATGGGATAAGGAATCCCTGTAGAGTGTAGGTTGAAGTGCTGGCATATGGAAGAAGGAATGCCTGTAGAGTGTAGGTTGAAGTGCTGGTATATGTGATAAGGAATGCATGTAGAGTGTAGGTTGAAGTGCTGGTATATGGAAGAAGGAATGCCTGTAGAGTGTAGGTTGAAGTGCTGGCAGATGGAATGCCTGTAGAGTGTAGGTGGAAGTGCTGGCAGATGGAAGAAGGAATGCCTGTAGAGTGTAGGTTGAAGTCCTGGCAGATGGAAGAAGGAATACCTGTAGAGTGTAGGTTGAAGTGCTGGCAGATGGAAGAAGGAATGCCTGTAGAGTGTAGGTTGAAGTGCTGGCAGATGGAAGAAGGAATGCCTGTAGAGTGTAGGTTGAAGTGCTGGCAGATGGAAGAAGGAATGCATGTAGAGTGTAGGTTGAAGTGCTGGCATATGGGATAAGGAATGCCTGTAGAGTGTATGTTGAAGTGCTGGCAGATGGAAGAAGGAATGCCTGTAGAGTGTAGGTTGAAGTGCTGGCAGATGGAAGAAGGAATGCCTGTAGAGTGTAGGTTGAAGTGCTGGCAGATGGGATAGGGAATGCCTGTAGAGTGTATGTTGAAGTGCTGGCATATGGGATAAGGAATGCCTGTAGAGTGTAGGTTGAAGTGCTGGCAGATGGAAGCAGGAATGCCTGTAGAGTGTAGGTTGAAGTGCTGGCAGATGGGATAAGGAATGCCTGTAGAGTGTAGGTTGAAGTGCTGGCATATGGGATAAGGAATGCCTGTAGAGTGTAGGTTGAAGTGCTGGCAGATGGAAGAAGGAATGCCTGTAGAGTGTAGGTTGAAGTGCTGGCAGATGGAAGAAGGAATGCCTGTAGAGTGTAGGTTGAAGTGCTGGCAGATGGATGAAGGAATGCCTGTAGAGTGTAGGTTGAAGTGCTGGCAGATGGAAGAAGGAATGCCTGTAGAGTGTAGGTTGAAGTGCTGGCATATGGGATAAGGAATGCCTGTAGAGTGTATGTTGAAGTGCTGGCATATGGGATAAGGAATGTCTGTAGAGTGTAGGTTGAAGTGCTGGCATATGGGATAAGGAATGTCTGTAGAGTGTAGGTTGAAGTGCTGGCATATGGAAGAAGGAATGCCTGTAGAGTGTAGGTTGAAGTGCTGGCAGATGGAAGAAGGAATGCCTGTAGAGTGTAGGTTGAAGTGCTGGCAGATGGAAGAAGGAATGCCTGTAGAGTGTAGGTTGAAGTGCTGGCATATGGGATAAGGAATGCCTGTAGAGTGTAGGTTGAAGTGCTGGTAGATGGAAGAAGGAATGCCTGTAGAGTTTAGGTTGAAGTGCTGGCAGATGGGATAAGGAATGCCTGTAGAGTGTAGGTTGAAGTGCTGGCATATGGGATAAGGAATGCCTGTAGTGTGTAGGTTGAAGTGCTGGCAGATGGAAGAAGGAATGCCTGTAGAGTGTAGGTTGAAGTGCTGGCAGATGGAAGAAGGAATGCCTGTAGAGTGTAGGTTGAAGTGCTGGCAGATGGATGAAGGAATGCCTGTAGAGTGTAGGTTGAAGTGCTGGCAGATGGAAGAAGGAATGCCTGTAGAGTGTAGGTTGAAGTGCTGGCATATGGGATAAGGAATGCCTGTAGAGTGTATGTTGAAGTGCTGGCATATGGGATAAGGAATGTCTGTAGAGTGTAGGTTGAAGTGCTGGCATATGGGATAAGGAATGTCTGTAGAGTGTAGGTTGAAGTGCTGGCATATGGAAGAAGGAATGCCTGTAGAGTGTAGGTTGAAGTGCTGGCAGATGGAAGAAGGAATGCCTGTAGAGTGTAGGTTGAAGTGCTGGCAGATGGAAGAAGGAATGCCTGTAGAGTGTAGGTTGAAGTGCTGGCATATGGGATAAGGAATGCCTGTAGAGTGTAGGTTGAAGTGCTGGCATATGGGATAAGGAATGCCTGTAGAATGTAGGTTGAAGTGCTGGCAGATGGAAGAAGGAATGCCTGTAGAGTGTAGGTTGAAGTGCTGGCAGATGGAAGAAGGAATGCCTGTAGAGTGTAGGTTGAAGTGCTGGCAGATGGAAGAAGGAATGCCTGTAGAGTGTAGGTTGAAGTGCTGGCATATGGGATAAGGAATGCCTGTAGAGTGTAGGTTGAAGTGCTGGCATATGGGATAAGGAATGCCTGTAGAGTGTAGGTTGAAGTGCTGGCAGATGGAAGAAGGAATGCCTGTAGAGTGTAGGTTAAAGTGCTGGCAGATGGAAGAAGGAATGCCTGTAGAGTGTAGGTTGAAGTGCTGGCAGATGGGATAAGGAATGCCTGTAGAGTGTAGGTTGAAGTGCTGGCATATGGAAGAAGGAATGCCTGTAGAGTGTAGGTTGAAGTGCTGGCAGATGTGACCTCTAGCTACTGATGATGTAGTATAAGTGGTAGTATTGCTATGAGGACATTTACTATTCTGTACATCACTACAGTCTTACATCTTGTCCTTCTCTTGGCCAATTGTTGCCACTGTAGAGTATTTAGCATACATGTAGTTGTTAAAATACTATATTTTCAATAATCATTCAATACAGAACTACTTTGGTAAATGGGTTCCAAACTGTGCATGCATACTCAAGCAATGGTCTTACTAGCACTGTGTAGCACACAGCCTTTGTTCTTTGTGGACAGTGTTGCAGGTTCCTTTGAATAAAAGTCCTGGTCGAGCTGGTCTTTTTGGTAATGACCTGCTTTATTTTGTCCAGTTCAGGTCATGACCTGATTTTTGACTTTCAGCGGTCGGCAGGTATGGCGTGGGTGTGGACTCTGCCCTTTATCAGGAATGGTTTTAATATTCTCATTACTGGTAAATACTGAGGAAAATTGGAGGTTTAAACTATTAGCCTTTTTTTTTTGCTCTCCAGAATCTTTAAGAGGAGATACGCCAACAGATTAACATTTATTGCTCATGATAAAATCCCAGAATCTTTTGGGATTTGCAGATAGTTTTGGATTAATAATGTCGTTAATGTAATCTCTATAACAGTTTAACACTTCCTACATTCCTTCTGAGACAATAAAGTTCATCCCTCAGTGGTCCTGAGTATTATGGGACGAAGTCCCAACTATGGTAGAAATAGGAATATTTTGATTCCAGATCCATAGCACTAATAATGGATAAAATTCCTTGCAACGGAAATGACGCAACCGGAAACCAATACAGCGTTACTGGTGGAATTCGACTCTGTAGGGATGCGCAGTAATTTAGTACTCGTGGCAATATACAAACTAGAGGCTCATTTTGAATTATACTAAAGCAGCAATGGACAATTGAAGAAATTTCTATTTTTAGTAACAGCAGCCATCTTGAATGGAGGGCGGGGCTGTCGGACACAATTTTGAAAGGGACCCACCCAGGGGCCATCCCTCCCAGGTTCTGTTTAATTTGGTTCAGCGGTTTCAGAGGAGAAGATTTAAATGTGATCTGTTATCAAAATATGCCTAATTTGCATAATCGGTATAAATCGGCTGAAAGAAAAATTTCACAGAAAAAAAACAGAATATATGTTAAACTACTCCTTGCCATGTAGGTGCAGTTAAAATTTGTGCTCATTTTGACTTACATGTATACTAAAACCGCAATGGACAATTGAGGAAATTTCTATTTGTAGTAACAGCAGCCATCTTGAATGGAGTGTGGGGCTGTCGGAAACAACGTTGAAAAGGACCCACCCAGGGACCATCCCTGCCAGGTTTGGTTTACTTTGGTTCAGCGGTTTCAGAGGAAAAGATTTAAATGTGATCTTTTATCAAAATATGCCTAATTTGCATAATCGGCATAAATCGGCTGAAAGAAATATTTTACAGAAAAACCCAGGATATAACTACTCCTTGCCATGTAGCTGCAATTAAAATTTGAGCTCATTTTGACTTGTACTAAAGCAGCAATGGACAATTAAAATTTCATCCCCCCTTTTTCTATTTTTAGCTTGGCGGCCATCTTGGTTGGAGGTCGGGATCACCGGACACAATTTTGGAAGGGGCCATCCAAGGACCATTCCACCAAAGTTTGGCCCAGTGGTTTCTGAGGAGAAGATTAAAATGTGAAATGTTGAGGGACGGACGATAGACGAAAAGTGATGGCAATAGCTCACATGGCCCTAAAGGCCAGGTGAGCTAAAAATCTTAACATTTTCTGTAAAAGACAGATATCAATTAAATTATTTTATTTGTATCAAAGACTTCAATGCAGACAATTACTTCTTTAAAATTAAATTTGTTTTCTTTCTTTATTTGCTGCTGTCAGCATCATGAAAGGAAAACGATCTTCCTTTATAATATATTTCTGATATCAGATAGATAGTGGGGTACCAAACACCAGTATTTATTCAGCCGTTTCCTTGGCATCACCATATTACAATTACTTATAATCGGAGTACTTCTACTTTAGCGGACTCTAATCCTAACCTTAACCTTAACCCTAACCTTAATCCTAACCCTAACCTTAACCTTAACCGTGGCCTAGTCCTAACCGTAACCCTAACCTTAACCCTTGGCTTACCCTAAAATAACCCTAAACCTTTCGTTGCCATATCTGCATGGTAACAAAATGAAAGGTTATGGGTCATATTTTGGACATATTTTTTTTGTTATTCAGGTATCTTAAAGATTTTTTGCAGTAACAAACATCATACCATTACAGATCTTTTGAACTATTTAGATCCAATAAAATCATAAAAATTAGTAAATTAGACAGCTATAGCAGTAGGAGCCATTTTTTTTTAAACTGTCCCTATGGACAATCGAAGAAATTTCTATTTTTAGCAACAGCAGTCATCTTGAATGGAGGGCGGGGCTGTCTGACACAATTTTGAAAGGGACGCACCCAGGGACCATCCCTGCCAGGTTTGGTTTAATTTGTTACAGCGGTTTCAGAGAAGATTTAAATGTGATCTTTTATCAAAATATGCCTAAATTGCATAATCGGGATAAATTGGCTGAAAGAAAAATTTCACATAAAAACCCGGAATATATGTTAAACAACTCATTGCCATGTAGCTGCAGTTAAAATTTGAGCTCATTTTGGTTTATACTAAAGCAGCAATGGACAATTGTTGAAGACATTTCTATTCTTTGTAACAGCAGCCATCTTGAATAGAGGGCAGGGCTGTCGGACACAACTTTGAAAGGGACCATCCCTGCCAGGTTTGGTTTAAATTGGTTCAGCGGTTTCAGAGGAGAAGATTTAAATGTGATCTTTTATCAAAATATGCCTAATTTGCATAATTGGTATAAATCGGCAGAAAGAAAAATTTCACAGAAAAATCCGGAATATATGTTAAACTACTCCTTGCCATGTACATGTACCTGTAGTTGCAGTTAAAATTTGAGCTCATTTTGACTTATACTAAAACAGCAACGGACAATTGAAGAAATTTCTATTTTTAGTAACAGCAGCCATCTTGAATGGAGGGCGGGGCTGTAGGACACAATTTTGAAAGGGACCCACCCAGGGACCATCCCTGCCAGGTTTGGTTTAATTTGGTTCATCGGTTTCAGAGGAGAAGATTTAAATGTGATCTTTTATCAAAATATGCCTAATTTGCATAATTGGTATAAATCGGCAGAAAGAAAAATTTCACAGAAAAATCCGGAATATATGTTAAACTACTCCTTGCCATGTACATGTACCTGTAGTTGCAGTTAAAATTTGAGCTCATTTTGACTTATACTAAAGCAGCAACGGACAATTGAAGAAATTTCTATTTTTAGTAACAGCAGCCATCTTGAATGGAGGGCGGGGCTGTCGGACACAATTTTGAAAGGGACCCACCCAGGGACCATCCCTGCCAGGTTTGGTTTAATTTGGTTCATCGGTTTCAGGGGAGAAGATTTAAATGTGATCTTTTATCAAAATATGCCTAATTTGCATAATTGGTATAAATCGGCTGAAAGAAAAATTTCACAGAAAAATCCGGAATATATGTAAAACTACTCCTTGCCATGTAGTTGCAGTTAAAATTTGAGCTCATTTTGACTTATACTAAAGCAGCAATGGACAATTGAAGAAATTTCTATTTTTAGTAACAGCAGCCATCTTGAATGGAGGACAGGGCTGTCAGACACAATTTTGAAAGGGACCCACCCAGGGACCATCCCTGCCAGGTTTGGTTTAATTTGGTTCAGCAGTTTCAGAGGAGAAGATTTAAATGTGATCTGTTATCAAAATATGCCTAATTTGCATAATCGGTATAAATCGGCTGAAAAAAAAATTTCACAGAAAAAAAACAGAATATATGTTAAACTACTCCTTGCCATGTAGGTGCAGTTAAAATTTGTGCTCATTTTGACTTACATGTATACTAAAACCGCAATGGACAATTGAGGAAATTTCTATTTGTAGTAACAGCAGCCATCTTGAATGGAGTGTGGGGCTGTCGGAAACAACGTTGAAAAGGACCCACCCAGGGACCATCCCTGCCAGGTTTGGTTTACTTTGGTTCAGCGGTTTCAGAGGAAAAGATTTAAATGTGATCTTTTATCAAAATATGCCTAATTTGCATAATCGGCATAAATCGGCTGAAAGAAATATTTTACAGAAAAACCCAGGATATAACTACTCCTTGCCATGTAGCTGCAATTAAAATTTGAGCTCATTTTGACTTGTACTAAAGCAGCAATGGACAATTAAAATTTCATCCCCCCTTTTTTTCTATTTTTAGCTTGGCGGCCATCTTGGTTGGAGGTCGGGATCACCGGACACAATTTTGGAAGGGGCCATCCAAGGACCATTCCACCAAAGTTTGGCCCAGTGGTTTCTGAGGAGAAGATTAAAATGTGAAATGTTGACGGACGGACGATAGACGAAAAGTGATGGCAATAGCTCACATGGCCCTAAAGGCCAGGTGAGCTAAAAATCTTAACATTTTCTGTAAAAGACAGATATCAATTAAATTATTTTATTTGTATCAAAGACTTCAATGCAGACAATTACTTCTTTAAAATTAAATTTGTTTTCTTTCTTTATTTGCTGCTGTCAGCATCATGAAAGGAAAACGATCTTCCTTTATAATATATTTCTGATATCAGATAGATAGTGGGGTACCAAACACCAGTATTTATTCAGCCGTTTCCTTGGCATCACCATATTACAATTACTTATAATCGGAGTACTTCTACTTTAGCGGACTCTAATCCTAACCTTAACCTTAATCCTAACATTAATCCTAACCCTAACCTTAACCTTAACCGTGGCCTAGTCCTAACCGTAACCCTAACCTTAACCCTTGGCTTACCCTAAAATAACCCTAAACCTTTCGTTGCCATATCCGCATGGTAACAAAATGAAAGGTTATGGGTCATGCGCTTTGTTTATTACAATATCCAACTTCCATGGTCCGCCAAAGTAGATTGTACCCCTTATAATCTACTGCATCTACGACTATGATATGCTGACATAGTCACAGTAATAGCTTAAACACTGGAAGTCGTCTGCCATACCTTTCAGACGTCAAAACACGAAAAAGAAGGAACGTGGTCGGAATTGACATGATTCGAAACAACCGCATTGGATAATTTTTTAGCATTTCAATTTTTGGCTTGACCTCCCTAAAATTAAATTAATTAGTGTATTTACACCTATATAATACGAGACATCGTCATTGTACCATAAATGCACATGCATGAGTAATTATACTGAACATATAATTAGTGTGGTATGCATTTACTTTGATATTATTCTTACTTGCATTATCAATTCCAGTGTCTACTTCTGAAATAGACAGAATTTCTCCTGCCAATAGTTTTTTCACGTCATCTTCGATTGTCTCCATTACATACCAGTGAACACTACGATACGTTTGTCTACTTTGTAAACACAAATGTCGATTATATGAGCATTAACTACATAGTAAACCCTTAAGCAGTAAAAGGGAATATAAATATGGGTAAACTATCCAGTTGCGAAGTAAATTTCCCACCGGAAGTTAGTGAGTCTGTATAATTGGAAAACAATGACGTTATAGGATCACGATATACGTATTGAATTTCACTCGGGGTCAAGTTGTTCTCTCACGTTTTTATTTTATTTTTATTTTTTTACTTTGTTTCAATCATTTTGCAATGATATACTCAAAATGATTTAAACAAAGAGTAAAATACATGTCTTTGTAAAATGTACAAATACAAATACTTGATTACTTGTTGTACTGTTTTATTATGTGCCGAATCAAAATAAAGTTTTCTTATTCTTATCTTATTCTTATTCTTATACGGTGTGTAGAAATACCGCAAAGGACCTTCTTAGTGCACTAAGGACCTATAAACTGCACTAATCAGGGGCGGATCCAGGATTTGTGGTTAGGGGGGGGGGGGGGGGGGGGGGGGGGGGGGGGGCATGAGTAGGCGAGGGGTCTGGGACCGCTTAAGGTCCCCAGCGGGTCCAAGGCAGAGCCCTGGTAGGGGGCCCAATGGGGTTAAGCCCCCCAGAAGCTCTGGGGGTTTGAGGAATTACAGACATTTATTTGAATGATAATTTTGAACCAACCACACCATTTTTATCATACAAAAAAAAAAAAATTACTGAGTTTTAATCTTGTCGGATAATTGTTAACAGTGTGTTTTTGTCAGATTATAAGAACCTAAAGTAAAACTTTTCTTTAACAACCGTGGATGCGAATTGTTCCGCAACTCATGACTGATCGATCACGATATTTTAACTATTGGTTTAGTTTTAACGCATTCCTCATTTCACTAATTGGTCTGTACTTTCGGTGCTTGTCCTTTCGGGTGGTTTTTAGTTAATAATGCCCGTCCGGATGGAGCTTTTCTTTTCGTCGTTTGATTCATTCATTGAAAACGCATGATTCGACCGTTCTTGTTTATAGACAAACAAAAGCGGAAATTGTCAATACATGAACTTGTTATTGATTTCTGAAAAGCTAACGTAACTAAATTAGATGATCAGGCGACCGTTTCACTAAAGATCGTAAGTCGTAAACGTAGACGTAAGTGTACTCTTAAGAGTTACGACCGTTTCACTAATAGTTAGGATTTACGAATTGCGACAAAAAGTGATCGCAAAGTTAAGAGTGGTGGAAGGTACTCGCAAGTCGTAAATCGTAAACGTAATTTTGAAGAGAAAATTTGCTATCTGTATTTTTTTAATATGAACATTAATCAAATGAAGCAAGCAATACATATTAGATGCACGCTACATTTTTTTATATTTCGAGAGTCATAAAAAATCATTAAAACAGCTACACGTTATTGTTTGTTTCAGTTCTGCATTTACAATTTATCAACATATTTTATTAACGAATGTGTACCTAGAAGAAATTTCTAGAAAAGAACTATATCGGGTACATGTACAAACAATAGTTAAACAATAAAATTAAGCACACACAGAGGGCGCATTACATTTGCGTGGATTTGGAGATTAACAGGTATTACTTTTGCACGGAGAAAGAGCATTTACAATTGCTCGTAAAATGTACCTGATACTTTTTTTTTGCATTTGCGCGGATTACCTGTTATTTAGAATATATTTAATTTACTCATAGCATTTTCTGCATTTTGAAGCACGACTGACGATGCAATATGGATTATTCACCTCTTTCGTCATCCTTTAAAATGAAAATAAAAAATATCAGAATAACATAGATACACATATATGAAATATAAATTAAAGCAAAAATTTGTAACATACATGTATTAAAAAACCCAATAATTTTGAAGGCAACAAATATTCTAGCAGTCCAAATGTTAATATTCATTGGTAGTTTTTATTGATTATATAAAGGGTTAAAACACAAAATATGATTTAAATCAACAGTACATGCACATGTTAAGGTATAATATTGTAAGATGTGCATTTTTGTTGTTTAATGTAGTGATGCAATAAAACTACCCAAATCCAAACACAAAAAACCTTCCCCCCCCCCCCCCCCCCCCCCCCCACCCCCACCCCATGGTGGGCAGTGGTTATAGATTAAGTAATTTCTGGATGGCGAAAGGAGTAAATAAAGAGGTAAAAAAGAAGTTGTACATTAGTACTTATAAAAACCATAAAATATTATGAAAATGCGAAATATACTTTAAAGAAAGGTAAAAAAAATCCGCACAATTGTCATGTGTTTAAGTTCTTCACGTAAATGTAGGATATATTGGTGCAGAATGTGAATGTATTGCCAAATCTATGGTCACATTTTGGAAATTTCTTTCGAAAAAATTCCCCTATTTATTATATAGATAACCAACATGTTTCGAAGTTTTTCTTATTTTTTCCCCTTATTTTTGAAACTTCAAGTGACTGCATATTCATACTCATACGTCATTTCTGCTGTACATAGCATAAGAGGCAAAAGCCCTGTAATGTCAAAATATTTTGTATGGTCCGTTAGAGTTTGATATATATTGGTAACGTAATTTGACATGACTGGGCGGAGCCTAATACTAACGGTAAATACAATGAGCTGTGATTTACAGTTAGAATTAGGCTCTGCCCACTCGTGTCAAATTGCCAGATACTAGAGTTTCCAGTATTGTGTGTTTTACAATACTAGTATTACCAGTATTGCTGGATGAAGAATACTAGAGTTTCCAGTAGTGTGTGCTTTACAATACTAGTATTACCAGTATTGTTGGATGAAGAATACTGGAGCTTCCAGTATCGTGTGTTTTACAATACTAGTATTACCAGTATTGTTGGATGAAGAATACTGGAGCTTCCGGTATTGTGTATAGATCAACGATTCTGGTATTCCAGTATTGTAAATGCACGATACTGGTACATCCAGTATTGTATATGTACGATACTGGTATTACCAGTATTGTAACATTACAATACTGGTATTTCCAGTATTGTGAATATTATAATACTGGTAATACCAGTATTGTAAATATTACAATACTGGTAATACCAGTATCGCGGCCGGCTGCTTCATATTATCCAATTTTTTTTCTGATAGCTTTGGTTTATTCATTTAAAAAAACACTTTAGAGTTTTATAATTAGTTGAATATTAAAAATGTATTTAAACACATTTAAAATGTGATTATTAATGTAATCAGCTTCCGATCTGTTGGGTTTATAAATAAAATATAGGGCCCGGATGGCTCAATGAGTTAGGTAGTTGGATTACCTAACAACTCATACAAGCCTATCACCAAATTTAAAAAAGGGTGCACTCGACTCGCAGTCGCAAGTGATAAAGTTTACCAGTTACTTGCCCATGGTCGGTGGTTCTTTCCGGGTACTCCGGCTTCTTCCACCACTATGATATAGCTGAAATACTGCATAAAGTGGCGTTAAATACCAAAAATCAATCATTATATATGATACAATGTATCTTTTTACCTCCATTATAGGAGATGTTACTTGTCGCAAGTCGTAAGTCGTAACTCTTACGATTAGGACTAGTTTAGTGAAACGCACGTATACGTGCACGTAAGGAATCTTAAGAGTGATCTTAGACTTACGATTTACGATCACTTTAGTGAAACGGTCGCCAGAATCGTTTCGTGCAGCATTAATGTTAACATATTCGCCTTTGTTTGTCTATAAACAAGAACGAATCATACGTTTTCAATGAATGAACCAACGGCGAAACGAAAAGCTTCACCGGACGGACAGTATATTGATCATTTATCAATGGGTAGAGCTTTTTAGAATGATATCCCAAATTTACTCCTGATATCATTACTATTCATTTTGACTTACAGGTCACGAGTTAGCCATTCATGAAAAAGTTGTTTGTTGAACTGCTTAATTAATGTTGAATAACATATGCTTTGCGAATTTTAGGGGGGGGGGGGGGGGGGGGGGGCGCACGCCCCGCACGCCCCGCACGCCCCCTCTAAATCCGCCTCTGCTAATGACATGTTAGAGTGGTGCAAATAGCACAAAGGACGTTTTAAATGAAAATTAATATAAAATTAAGTATATATTTCAAAAAACGTGGTTCTTATTCTATGTAATTAGCGAGTTATACGTCTTTTTCATCGGCACGCGCCATATTGTTCCAGTTGTTTATTCTAATTATCACCTTATCAGGAGCAATCAACCAAAACGATATACACCCGTTAGTTTCTTTTGATCTTTTCCGGAGTCATATTGTTGAACAAATAAGAAGCTATCGTATTCATTAGTAAAAGTTGTTTTATCATTACTAAAACTAATTAAAATCCAACACAAAAACGAAAATGATTATAATACTATACATAGTTGTTGTTGCAATCACATTTTGTGACTTGTTTGTTTTAAGAACCGTTTTATGTTTGTAAAGTTGTTATTTCAAAAAGCTTCAAAAAAATTACTCAAACCATATTATTTTTACAACATTTTCTCACAAAGCTTGTAAAATCTAAAACGGAAAATTTTGGTCGCATTGCTTCGTATTTACGATATATTGCATAATAGCGAATTAAATTTTTAACATCTGTGCAATGGCCTGGCGACCTAGGATGTTCTGTGCATTCGACTATGATTTGTCTCAGCAAAGACTTCAGGAGGTATAATTTTGTTCTTCTAGATGTCATAATTTTCGTAATTTTTTTATAATGAATAAAACATGTAATTTTCAATGTAAAGTAACGTACATAAAAATTACAAATAAATTTATTTCAGTATTAAGAAGAAAGTCACTGAAAGAGTCACATGATCTTTTTGTACATAATTCATCATATTTCGAGTTATTTATTTGTTTTAAGAAAGTAACATACATGGAAATTCAGAGTTTGCTTTTATATTAAGTCCTGTCGCTGTTATAAAACCAGGTTAACTTCTTCCGAAATCGTAAATGTTTGAAATTATTTCAACTGATGCTACAATACAATGCAATATAATAAGCTTTATTTAAAGTCGGAAAACATCAAACATTACAACACAAGCTCTAATGAACTTTTAAATCCGACATAAGAATATGCATATATAAACAATAAAACAAAAACATGCACACAATATTTGTTAAAAAGAAAAAAACAAAACAAAACAAAAAAACATTGTCATATTAAAATTTTCTATGAAATTTCAAACCAAATTAAAATATGAAAGCAATTTAAAACACAGCAGTAGCAGAAGCATAATTTAAAAGCACATTATATATTGATGTGAATAAACAAAAAGCATGGATAAAATGAGACAAATAGAAATCAAAACTTTTAAAATCACATGCATCTATATCTAAAAATATTAAAAATAAAGCAAAAAAGTATGAAAATAATTTAAAATCATGCACAGAAGCTGCAGTGACATGAGCTGCCATTCCAAGACTTTATTAAACTCTTAAATTGATTGAAAGATGTTTCTTTCCTGAAATGGTCTGGCAGCTCATTCCAAGTTTTTGAAGCATAATATCTAAAAGAGTTCAATCCATACCGGGTAGTCTTGACTGTTGATATATGTGCTGTATTGCTGTACCTAAAACTATATTTATTATTTTTTAAAGTTACAAGATGCTTACTTATAAAATCTCAGACTGTCTCAGCCACTTCCCAAAACTATAATGTAAAGTGGTGTGTATATCAGACAAAAATCTCCCTTTGAATTTAAAATAATAAAAATGTTAGAAATACAATAAAGGCTGTTCTACTCTTTAGGTACATTATTTTAAGCTTGTTTGAAAAAAAGGAAGAAATTTCGGTAGATACTCAGTTTTTCCAGAATAAACAAATTGATAAAAAAAAGTATATATCGACATTTCTGAAAATTTTAGTTTATAAATGATCCCAGGGGCGGATCCAGGATTTCAAGTTAGGGGGGGGGCGCACTTAAAAAAATTGCGCCGAGCGGAGGGGGGCGCGAACATTTTTGGGGTATTTCGTGTGAAAAATTACGATTTTACGCCAAAAAATCATATTTTTTCCAATTGCGGAGAGAGGCGCGAAAATTTTTGGGGTAATTCGTGTGAAAAATCACGATTTTACGCCAAAAAAATCATATTTTTTCCAATTTTATGGGGGGTGCGCCCCCCCCCCCCCCTGGATCCGCCCCTGGATCCGTCCGTCTGTCACAAAAGTTTGAAGATAAAATTATGTTTCCTACAATCGCCTGCAATAAAAGTAGAGTAAGAAATTTCGATAGATACTTTGTTTTTCCAGAATAAACAAAATAACAAAACAAGTATATATCGAATTTTCAGAAAATTTTAGTTTATAAATGATCCGTCCGTCTGTCACAAAAGTTTAAAGATAAAATTCTGTTTCCTACACTATGGTATAATTTTAATATTTTTTAATCAATCTAAATCAAATTTAGGAAATAGGCAAAATATTGTATTATCTATCATTGGGAACCTCCTTTGTGTTATTTGTACCATTCTAACATGTCCTTAGTGCAGTTTATAGGTCATTAGTGCACTAAGGAGGTTCTTTGCGGTATTTCTACATACCCCTTTATTAGCACAAACTCATCAACAATAAATTGCTAAGACTCAGAATATATGATAATACACAATAACATAATATGCATGTAGTGAAACAAATCATAATAGTTACAATATAAAACGCTATAACAATAATAGCAAATCTTTTCTTATATTCAAACAGTCAATCTAAGAATTGAGTATGACTTATTATTAAACAAAAAGCTTATTTTGTTGTTAACATTTTTATAACTTGCATTTTCAAGTATATTTGATATTTTTTTAATTAAATATGTTTCTTTGAGTATTGAATTTTTTACAATGTACACTGGTATTAAACTGATGTTCGTAACTTAAGTTACCTACATCCCAACATGGCGGACACGAAAATGGTAAATTAGAATATCATTGTTTTCTCTTTGTTTTTAGCTTATTTTCAAATATTGTCATTTCAAATGTATAGATATTTTAACAATTAACTGTAGTGATATGCTTAAATCAACTGTAAATTCTCCTATGTGGCGCAAAACCTACAAAAAAATACAAATGATGTAAGTAACTTTAGAATTATTTTTGAACGATGTTCGTAACTTTCAAATATGATGTTGGTAACTTTAAAGTTTGGTGTTTCTCAAATCATATTTAAAACATTTAAAGGGATATTGTCTACCAGCTGCGTAATTTTTTCATACCCAAAATTATTGTCGATTTCCGTACTGACCTTCATAAAATGAAGATTAACACCGAGTTATGTTGCAAAAGATACGAAAAAGACCCAAAACTATCGTTATCAGAATTATTGTCCGGATGACAATATTCAAATCTATTCATATGGCCTTCTATGCGAACACGTCTTGAGCATGCGCACTGTTTAGAAACAATAAACAACATGTGGTTCTTGGGCAAAAGAGAAACTGTCAACGCGTGGAAGAAAGCGGACTTTGACGGATTCAGAGATAAAGAGGAATAGAAGTGAAGTATCTTCCAAATGGAACAAATGCAGGATATATGTAGAGGATCAGTTGGACCGTTGCCGTTGGATGGAGCGAACTCAAGGAAGTGCTTGATTATTGTTGATAGGTAAGCCGAGCATGTTGCCTTCTTTTCTCAATCGTTTTTCATATTTTATGAATTTATGATGATGCCTATGATCATTTTCGGTAGATATTAATCAATATATGTAATTTTGCACCTGGCAACAGCAAATTATTGTCAATGAGTAGCATAAAACGGCCGTATTTGCGAGGTAAACAAACACAAATTTTAAGAGGCCAGCAAAAATTCTTAGGTATGACAAAGCAAACTGGGATAACATCAAATTTGATTTAGAAGACACACTTAAAAAGATAATAAACATAAACAATGATGCAAAAAGTACTGTAAATGAAATGTGGAACTTATTTAAGAACAATCTTACAAAATCAATTAATAAAAACATCCCACATAAAATGCTAACATACAAACATCGACTACCCTGGATCCATAATAAACTAAGAAAGATGATTAATAAAAAGAACAAATTATACTTCAAAATGAAAAAGGACAAAAAATATAAAGAGAAATATAAACAGCTGAAACATCAGGTCCAGAAAGAACAAAGACATGCTTACAACACCTATATCGAAAAATTAATCCTAGACCTTCCAACAAATGATCCAGATCAAAGTTTTAATAATCAATCGAAACCAAAAAAACTCTTCTCCTTCATAAAGTCACTCAGAACTGACAACAGTGGAGTTGCTCCCTTGAAAAAAGAGGGACAACTAGTTGCTGACACTAAACAAAAGGCAAACATCTTAAACGAACAATTTAAATCTGTATTTACCACTGAATCAATAGATAACATTCCTAACAAAGGTGTGAGTCCACATCCAGATATACCACCACTTACCATCACAACACCTGGCATCCGAAAACTACTTGACAACATCAACTCGCATAAAGCCAGTGGCCCAGACAACATCAGCGGCAGAATACTAAAAGATCTTCAAAATTTTACAGCTCCAATCTTAACCATCATTTTTCAAAAATCACTTCAGACTGGCTGCATACCAACTGACTGGAAACATGCAAATGTTGCACCAGCATACAAAAAAGGTGAAAAATACAATGCAGCAAACTACAGACCAATCTCTCTCACCTGTATCAGCTGTAAAATTATGGAACATGTCATTACAAAACACGTACTTAACCATCTGGAAAGCAACAATTTATTATATGATCTTCAACATGGCTTCAGACATTCTAGATCCTGTGAAACCCAACTACTGTCCTTTGTTCAAGAAATTGCTGCAAATTCAGATAAAAATATTCAAACTGATCTCATTATCATGGACTTTGCCAAAGCCTTTGACAAAGTTCCACATCAACGACTTCTATACAAACTCAAATTTTATGGAATCAAGAATCAAACATTAACCTGGATCTCTGCCTTTTTATCAAACCGTACACAAACAGTGGTTCTGGATGGAGAGTCATCAGATATTGCTCCGGTCACTTCTGGTGTCCCTCAGGGAACAGTTCTGGGTCCTGTTCTTTTTCTGGTATATATTAATGACTTATCAGAATATATGAAATCCAGCCAACTCAGACTGTTCGCCGACGACAGCATCATCTACAAAACTATCAAATCCCAAAAAGATTGTGATAGTCTCCAAGAAGACCTTGATGCTGCCGCACGATGGGAAAGTGACTGGCTGATGGCTTTCCACCCAGACAAATGCTCAGTCCTTACAATAACAAACAAGAAAAATCCTGTAAAACATAACTACTTGCTACACAATCATACTTTGGAATCAGTTTCTTCAGCAAAATATCTTGGAATCACTCTTCAATCCGACTTGAAATGGACACAGCATGCTAACAACATAGTAGCCAATGCAAATAAAAGTCTTGGATTCTTGAAAAGAAACCTTAAAACCTCCAACACAAATATAATGTCGCAGGCATACCTATCTCTTGTCCGTCCAAAACTAGAGTATGCATGCTCAGTTTGGAACCCTCACACTGCAGAAAATTGCAATAAAATTGAGATGGTCCAACGACGGGCAGCTAGGTATGCCTGCAACAGATACCATAATACTAGCAGCGTCACAGACATGCTACAAACCCTCACCTGGCCTTCATTACAACAACGTCGACTCAAAACAAAACTTATCATGTTCTACAAGATTGTTCACCATATAGTTGCAGTTCCTACAACAATATTAATACCTACAGACCCAAGAATCAGACAATTTCATCCATTTACATACAGACATCTTCATGCATTCAAAGATCCGTACAAGTACTCATTCTTTCCGAACACAATCATTCACTGGAATTTACTACCTCAAACTATAGTTCTATGCCCAACAGTCAACACGTTTAGAGAACAGCTAACACCAACTGTTCTCAGCCATCTACAATTACAAATTTAAATAAAAATGAAATTGTAAATAGTTTTAACCACAAAATTTGTTCCTATTGGCACCACTTGTAAATATGTTATAAACTGACTGAATTTATTATTATTTCTTATTCCCACGCATGCGCAACAGCTAGTGATCATCCAGTGGATGGATAGCTGTATACCAAAAGAAGAAGAAGAAAGGGGAAACGGGAGTGCAAAAATGATATCAATGACAATGCAGTTTATTATTATCAATTAAAAAAAAAATATCGAATCAATTCATTTTTAATGCAAGAATTAAAACTGGACATGGCTTAATGAAAACCCTATAAAGTTCTTTTTATTCAAGCAAATTTATTTCTTTGATATAATTAGGCTTTTAATTTTATCAAATTTCAACAACTTGGACATGAAACTTAGTTTTGGGAACCAAAAGTATATACCTTACTTTCTGCGAATTATCACTATAATGGAAAATCAGTATGTATTTTTCAAATAAAAGCTTTCTATTTAAAGAAGCTTCATTTCAATTGCACTTTTAGTTTGGATCCTGTAAGTATAATATATAATTATAAACAAGGTTTTGAAGAAATGATATGAATATCCATTTTCAAGTTTCAGAACTTTTTTTATATATGACTACAAAATTTTACTGAAAATTTCAGAAATGTCTGTCCTAAAATGCATATTTTAGACCATGGCTAAATGAAAATCATTTTCAATTCCTTTATGCAAACAAGTTTATATCTTGGGTACTGGAAATACATTGCATAAATAAGGTTTAAAGTACTTTTCAATAAGTTTGAACATAACACTTTGTTATGGGAGCCAAAATTATATCTTCCTGTCTGTGAATTATCACCATAGTGGAAAATCAGTATGTATCTTTTATATAAAAAGCTTTCCATTTAAATAAGTGTCATTTCAGTAGCATTTTTAGTTTGGATCCTGTAAGTATGATACATAATTAAGGTTTTTAAAAAATAATATGAAGATCCATAGAAATTTGCAAGTTTCAGAAACTTTTCTATATATGTGACTATAAAATTTTACTGAAATGTCCTGAACTGCATATTTTAGACTATGACTAAATGAAAATCATTTTCAATTTCCTTATGCAAACCAAGTTTATTTCTTGACTATTCTAAAAACATTACATTAACTAGTTTTTTTACTACATTTCAACAATTTTGGACATAATTTTTAGTTCAGGGAGCCAAAATTACACTTTACTATCTTAGAATTATCAACATAGACATGATAGAGGGAAATCAATATGTATTTTTCATATAAAGGCTTTCTATTTAAAGAATTGTCATTTGAACTGCTTTTTATCCCCTCGCCAACGAAGTTGCGAAGGGATATAGTAACGCTACCGTCCGTCCGTCACATCCTTGTGAACACTCTAGAATCAACACCCTTCAATGGATTTTGACCAAACTTGGTACATACTTAGTCCTTAAGAGAATCTGGAACCCTATTGATTTTCAAGGTCGTATGTCAAAGATCAAGGTCACAGGCTAAAATTTTTACCGCATAACATCCTTGTGAACACTAGAATCAACATCCTTCAATGGATTTTTGACAAAACTTGGTACATACTTAGTCCTTAAGATAACCGAAACCTTATTGATTTTCAAGGACATAGCCTTATAGGTCAAAGGTCAAGATAACTGGGTCAAATTTTTACCACGTAACATCCTTGTGAACACTCTAGAATCAACATCCTTCAATGGATTTTGACCAAACTTGGTACATACTTAGCCCTTAAGAGAATCTGGAACCCTATTGATTTTCAAAGTCAAAGGTCAAGGTCACCGGGTCAAATTTTTAGGCAAGGGGATACGCCAAGCTTTGCCCTTGTTTAGTTTGGATCTTGTAAGTATAATTTATAAACACGATTTTTAAGAAATAATTTGAAGATCCATAGCAATTTGCATGTTTCACAGTGTGTGAATTTAACAGTAGACCGATGGCCCATGACTGTGTTAAAATCATGCAGGTTTTTGTAAAATTATCTAAATTTTTTAGGCAAATTACTACAAAAACTGGTAATTTCAGACAAATGTGATTTTGTAGTGATTGATATTTGTTCTTTTGATTTAGATATTCTGACCAAGGTAATTCTAGAGTAGAAGAAATGAGCAGCCATCACATTTCAACGAAACGGATGAAACTGGAGAAATCGAGTTTATTTGTGAACCCATTTGAGTATGTTCATTTTGTTAAAGATTAGACATATTCTACATTATGTTAATAGGTAACATTGTCAATATTGTTCAACACAGTCACTTGTATAACAGTTTCCTATTAATTATTGTGGCTTGCATAGTGATACTACTAGTAGCTATATTATATAGGGATCATGTTGGCTTCTGCGTCATCGTTACATTTTCATCAATCCACAAGCTGAAATGGCCAGTCCTCTTTAGCTACTTACGGGAATGAAACCAAACTGGGACAGAATTGACGCACGTCTGGCGCACCAAATTTTTTCCTGGAACTTTGATATATAGATTTAATATTATTTTGAAAAGCTTTTTCGTTATACAGCTGCATATCAGAACCATATAGCAAAATTTGTTTCGATATTATACACATACACTGTAATAAACAATTAATTTTTATTCTTACAGTCTCTCAATAGATATTACTGAAGAGGGCAGTGATGTTGGTGATGATTCTGACGATGGAGATTTTGAACCTAGCCTCAACTTCACTCTAAGGTTTGTCATGTTAATTTCATATGTTTCAGTTGTAACTTACATACTTGAAATTTTGTCTTAATAACAGAACCGTGCATGATCATATGTCATAGGAGCTTTATTATACCCCTGCTCCACTGGAAGGGGGAGGGGGTATACTGTTTTACCTCAGTCCGTCCGTTCGTTCCAAGATGTTCATAACATTTTTCTCAGTAATTATTTATGGCAGCAATCTGATATTTGATCATAGGCTTCAGAAGGGTCAATCGAAAGTCGCAAACCCGCTGTGTTGTCCATGGTCAAGTCCGGTAGAAGTCCCATCCAATGAAGGGAAAGACATCAATAACAAATGAAGATCAGGTCTGATTTGGGTAACAGACACCCTGTAACCATTGACCAGCTCGTGATGCCTGCCGTAGAACTTCTTGAGGGATGACCACAACCTAAAATCTGTCTACAAATCACTCAAATCCTTCATAAAGTGGACTTGTAATGATGTTTAGTTTGTCATTCACTATACATTCGAGATATTCATCTTGAATTGAAAGTTAGGGCTCCATAGATCATAATCTCAATTCTATTGTTTTATTCTTGTGAATTACATTGTATGTATTTTTCTACTTCAGGTGGCAGAGAAGTTACAACAAAAAGACAGCTAGATGGTCTGTGCAGCCTGTTAAAGCTGACAAGTCATATTCCTATGTTCCAAGACTATTAAGGGTCATCATTTATATGAGACTGCAAGATAATGAAGGAATGAATTAACATGTGCAGTTGGAAGTAGATGATCCCAGAAGAATCTCGGTCCATCTTGCACCAATTCCACAACCTCCAACTCGGGATGATATTGTAGCATCTCAGAAATCCAGATTTGAAGACCAAGACAAAACAATTGACTATATTGTCGCATAAAATAAATTTAGATTGTCACTCTTTGTTTTTCCTGGTCTAACAGAAGTTCTGCACATTTAGAGCAGAAAAGTACCCAAGTCAGGATAATGGCCATTACAAATTGTCCAATGCACAATAATGATAGCTGGTGGCCATTTTGAATTTTCAAATGGTGCAAACAGTAACAACACATGTTAAAGACATTCATAGGAACATATATACCAGATTTCAATTCAATCCCTTCAGCGGTTCTTGAGAAGAAGTTTCTTGAAAATCGACCAATCAGAATTTTCAAAGTCACATGGTGGCTATGTTTTTTGACGAATCTGCACAAAAGTAACAACTCTTGTGTAGGACCTCATAGAAAACATCTCTGCCAAGTTTGGTTTTGAATTATATAAAAGACTGTCAGTCCATTTTAGAAGAAATTGTCAGTGCTGATAGAACAAAAAATAATAATAAGATGGCAAAACTTTCAAATTAAATTTACAATTCCAACTGACCAACTTGTGAAATTAACAACTCATTAGGGTTGATTTATTTTTTATTTTTGGTGTTTTAACGCCACTTTCAGCAATATTTCAGCTATATTATGGCGACCAGTTTTAGTGGTGGAGGAAGCCAGAGTACCCGGACAACCACCGACCATAGGGAAGCAAGTGGTAAACTTTATCATTATAGGGTATATGGGATAAAATACAAAATATTTCATGAACAAGTTTTAATTAAATCGTCTAGGAATGAAACCCTTGTATTGTCCATATAGATCAGGATACTTGTCCCTAATTTTCCAAGTACAACAGCTTGGGATCACACGTCTGACCCCAGCTCCAAGTCGGCCATGTGCCCAAATGGTATACTGGCGGTAGGCTGCATACCTATTGGATCTGTTGTAATCCTCATCATGGGGCATTACTACAAGTTCCTCTCGAAACATTCTAGCAACCCCCAACACTGCCTCATCAAGGACAATCCGATCAAAGTCCTGTAATAAAGACGAGAGATTTAATAAAAACAGAGTAAAGACAGATGGTTATAAATTCATCTAGAAAAATGAGCTCTATTTAAAAAAGAAATATAATTCATTATAAGTGAAATAGTTTGCACAAATTCAGTTTAGAGAAATAAAAAAAAAGTCTTATTTTGGAAGGAAAGATTTTCTCGTGGGACTTTCTTATGACCACAGTTTTATTTCGTTTTTTGTTGGTATATGGGAGAACCATTTTGGTCTTGCAATTTTTTTTTATCAATTTACCCCTCAAGCTATTCAATTTTAATTTTATATTTTTTTTCCTAAAAATTATTTTGATTCTGAATCTTGAAGAAAAAAATTTGGCTGGACAGGAGAAAAAAATATATTCTGACTTGACATTTTCACAGTATAATCATATACTTGCCATTTTCACAGTATAATCATGTACAAAATTTTGAAGAAAAAAAATTATTCCAGCACTTCGCCAATCTAATTAAAATTAGATCTAATTATACCCCCGGTCCCCGTAGGGGGAGGGGGGTATACTGTTTTACCTCTGTCCGTCCGTCCTTCCAAAATATTTTTCGTCACATTTTTCTCAGCAACTATTGATGGCAGAAATCTGGTATTTGGTCACAAGCTTCATATAGGTACCCCATATCATGGGAAGTGGCAGGGGTATCATAAGTGAGCATTAGATCACAGTTCACCTTGTTTTAATTAGATTGGCACTTCGCCGGAAAATAAGAAAATATGATTTCTGTGGCGTCTGAAAAAAACGTTTCTACGGCGAAAAAACGTGACATAGCCCCCTTCAAGGTAAATGGTCAGTCCCATATTATTTTGCAGCAACTGTCTTGTGGAACTAGAAGTAAGGTCTCTTTTGTTTCTAATCCAGCCCAAATTTCTCTGAAACATTCCAGTCAATTAACAAATAAAACAACACTGGCTACGTCATTCGTTTTCATCAGACATGTAATTCACTGTGTTCTACATGTATGTCTCTGTTTTCATATTGTCGGTAAACTGGCTAAAATAAATTAATTTAACACGTGTATCAAAATCTCGGGGAACAACTTCATAACTTATAAGAAGAAAAAAACTAATTTAGTTATTTTTAACGCCGGCAAAAATTTCCGATCGAAAATACGTAGTTGAGCTTGTCCCCATAGGGTGCCTCCTGGCATGTTTTCAATGGTTATCGTGGAAATATCGGCTGAATCTGTTAAGGCATGTAGTTTTCATCAAAGAAAATCTATTCCTGATACAGAAATTATTTATTCTACGTCTTTTAGATACAATCGGTTCGCAAATAGCTTTTTTCCTCAACTTTTATAGAAACTTACCTCAATATCCATGCTGCAGCATCCGGGCTACTGACATAAAAATAGATAAATAAATAGAGTTGGCCTCGCCCAGGTCAGTGCATAATTAATTAGCTTCCGGTAACGATGGTCAGCTTTTTTAGTCGAAAAAACAACGTTTCGGAGCGTATTCATCAATAATTCGGTGTTTAATCTTCATTTTATGAAGGTCAGTACGGAAATCGAAAATAATTTTGGGTATGAAAAAATTACGCAGCTGGTAGACAATATCCCTTTAAAGAACAACGCTTTTGTAATAAATAAAATTTGAAAACAAAGAAAAACATCCCTGAAGTGATAGAGAGGGTAATAGAGGTGGGAGAGATTATATAATGCACGAGAAAAAAAATACAGAGCGGGGGATGAGAGGGTTATGAATGAGTGAGATGAACGAAAGATGAGGGAAGCGGGAGAAGAACACCTTGTACAACGCTCGTTTCCAATTAGCAATAATAAACACGTGGCTTTGCGTTTCCTGTAATCTTTTGTAATCTTACAGCGATGGATATTGAGAATGACCAGATAATTAATAGTGCTGAGGCCGATGCGGCAGTCGATACAACATATGTAGTTGTTTAGTATTATATTGATATTTCTATTTGGTCTTGGACTGTGTGCTCTAGAAGGGTCTTTCATAAACTACGACCTTGCAATAGGGCGTTTTGACTCCGACCTTTGGGTGTTTAGGACCTCCCATGGATGGCGACCTCCGACATCATCATTAAATTCGATTGGGGCCATTCTGGGTCTCATATATAAATTCTAACAAAGTATATTTGTATGTAAATTAACAGTTCTATGTGTAAATATGCCGTGAATTATTACCAAATTAATTGTCCTTTGTGTTTTTTGCTTATTTTAATAAAAATGGACACACCAAATCAAGTATTTTAAGAATGACACATCTAATTATTTCCCTTTAATGCTGAAATGAAACCAGATTAATTTATTATTAATTTGTTAGACTATTGTATTAAATACAGATAAATACAGATTTATAATACTTTTTAACGAATCTATGATTTGTAAGTATTAAAATTGGATTAATCTATGGTAAAGCTGTTTTCGAAAAGTTCATTTTTTTTATATCATACCATTTCAAGTTTTACAAATACATAAACATTTATAAATATGCATTGAAATTGACAGGATGTTACTCTGAACAGTCTTGACGGTATATAAACGAATTAGTTTAATATCAATAGTTTTTATACCCATACCCCCCACAAACAAAGTTTGGGGGGTATATAGGAATCACCCCATCCGTCCATGTACCTTGTAAGCCGGCGCAACTCCTCCTAAACCGCTTATTGGATTTTTATGAAACTTTACACATTTGTAGTACACTACCTGCAGATGTGCATGAAGGAATATGGCTGCTGTCCAAAATTCAAAAGGAGAGATAATTCAACTTATACTTTCGCGAAAAGGGGGGCATGTACCTTGTAAGCGCAACTCCTACTAAACTGTTTATTGAATTTTTATGAAACTTTACACAGTTGTAGTACACAACCTGCAGATGTGCATGAAGGAATACCGTTGCTGTCTAAAATTTAGAAGGGGAGATAATTCAACTTATACTTTCGCGAAAAGGGGGGGTCGTGTACTTGTGGCGACCCCTAGATGTATGTTCTTGGTTAGTTTATTTTGGAGATGGGATGTTGTCTCCTTGCCATAACTCCATATCCGTTCATTTTTCATAGGTAACTTGCTAATATACCTGTATTCCAAAGTTTGAACATCATAGTATTGCAAGCGGGGGGTATCACTCAGTGAGGTAACTCACAGTTCTAGTTTAAATCAGGATCGCATTCATGAATTTCCTTCACCCATGTTAAATATATATGATTTACGTCTGATAACCCTTTGATATCCTCAAGCTTTTCTGTGGTCATTTTATTGTCTGTCCTATGATTTACGTCTGATAACCCTATGATATCCTCAAGCTTTTCTGTGGTCATTGTATTGTCTGTCTTATGATTTAGGTCTGATAACCCTTTGATATCCTCAAGCTTTTCTGTGGTCATTGTATTGTCTGTCCTATGATTTACGTCTGATAACCCTATGATGTCCTCAAGCTTTTCTGTGGTCATTGTATTGTCTGTCTTATGATTTACGTCTGATAACCCTTTGATATCCTCAAGCTTTTCTGTGGTCATTGTATTGTCTGTCCTATGATTTACGTCTGATAACCCTATGATGTCCTCAAGCTTTTCTGTGGTCATTGTATTGTCTGTCTTATGATTTACGTCTGATAACCCTTTGATATCCTCAAGCTTTTATGTGGTCATTGTATTGTCTGTCCTATGATTTACGTCTGATAACCCTATGATGTCCTCAAGCTTTTCTGTGGTCATTGTATTGTCTGTCTTATGATTTACGTCTGATAACCCTATGATATCCTCAAGCTTTTCTGTGATCATTGTATTGTCTGTCCTATGATTTACGTCTGATAACCCTAAGATATCCTCAAGCTTTTCTGTGGTCATTGTATTGTCTGTCCTATGATTTACGTTTGATAACCCTATGATGCCCTCAAGCTTTTCTGTGGTCATTGTATTGTCTGTCTTATGATTTACGTCTGATAACCCTTTGATATCCTCAAGCTTTTATGTGGTCATTGTATGGTCTGTCCTATGATTTACGTCTGATAACCCTATGATGTCCTCAAGCTTTTCTGTGGTCATTGTATTGTCTGTCTTATGATTTACGTCTGATAACCCTATGATATCCTCAAGCTTTTCTGTGGTCATTGTATTGTCTGTCCTATGATTTACGTCTGATAACCCTAAGATATCCTCAAGCTTTTCTGTGGTCATTGTATTGTCTGTCCTATGATTTACGTCTGATAACCCTAAGATATCCTCAAGCTTTTCTGTGGTCATTGTATTGTCTGTCCTATGATTTATGTCTGATAACCCTATGATATCCTCAAGCTTTTCTGTGGTCATTTTATTGTCTATCTTATGATTTATGTCTGATAACCCTTTGCTATCCTCAAGCTTTTCTGTGGTGATTGTATTGTCTGTATTATGATTAATGTCTAATAAGCCTATGATATCCTCAAGCTTTTCTGTGGTTATTGTATTGTCTGTCCTATGATTTATGTCTGATAACCCTTTGATATCCTCAAGCTTTTCTGTGGTTATTGTATTGTCTGTCCTATGATTTATGTCTGATAACCCTTTGATATCCTCAAGCTTTTCTGTGGTCATTGTATGGTCTGTCTTATGATTTATGTCTGATAACCCTATGATATCCTCACCCTTTTCTGTGGTCATTGTTTTGTCTGTCTTGTGATTTACGTCTGATAACCCTTTGATATCCTCAAGTTTTTCTGTGGTCATTGTGTTGTCTGTCTTATGATTTACGTCTGATAACCCATTGATATCCTCAAGCTTTTCTGTGGTCATTTTATGGTCTGTCCTATGATTTACGTCTGATAAGCCTCTGATATCCTCACGCTTTTCTGTGGTCATTGTATTGTCTGTCTTATGATTTACGTCTGATAACCCTTTGATATCCTCAAGCTTTTCTGTGGTCATTGTATTGTTTGTCTTATGATTTACGTCTGATAACCCTATGATATCCTCATGCTTTTCTGTGGTCATTGTATTGTCTGTCTTATGATTTATGTCTGATAACCCTTTGATATCCCCAAGCTTTTCTGTGGTCATTGTATGTTCTGTCCTATGATTTACGTCTGATAACCCTTTGATATCCTCAAGCTTTTCGGTGGTCATTGTATTGTCTGTCTTATGATTTACGTCTGATAACCCTATGATATCCTCAAGCTTTTCTGTGGTCATTGTATTGTCTGTCTTATGATTTATGTCTGATAACCCTTTGATATCCCCAAGCTTTTCTGTGGTCATTGTATGTGCTGTCCTATGATTTACGTCTGATAACCCTATGATATCCTCAAGCTTTTCTGTGGTCATTGTATTGTCTGTCCTATGATTTACCTCTGATAACCCTTTGATATCCTCAAGCTTTTCTGTGGTCATTGTATGGTCTGTCTTATGATTTACGTCTGATAACCCTATGATATCCTCAAGCTTTTCTTATTTGTGAAATTGATTGTTTTGATGTCTCTATTTACACGTCCGCTTCATTTTTTTTTCTTATTCTTTTGTACGAGTCGGGCTCTACAATGTGTAATTGATTACGCATCTCAGAATTAGACATTAAATAAATATAACAAGCTTCTAAAATCATTTAAAATGTCAGAAAACAAGATTGACATGACGGGTGCCACATAAAGAGCAAGAACAGTTTACCATTCCGGATCACATGGGTTCACCCCCGTTTTTACATGTCTTAGTGGGGTTCATGCTGGTCATTTTGTGAAATTACATGTCTTCACGTTTTTTGGTTTCGTGTTTTGATGTACGCTACGGCTTCCGGGTAAACGATGCTCGGTTCGTCTTTACCCCCATTTGTCTTGTAAGGAGTTCATGTTTATTAATGTTATTTGTATTTATTTACGTATACCGGTGTCCAACACGATTTTCATGTTCATGGGGTTTAACCGTAACACGATGGGTGTCATATGTGGAGGAAGAACTGCTACCCTGTCCGGTGCCCCTGAATTCACACTCGGTCGTTCGTAAGAACTGTTACCCTTTCCGGTACCCCTGAATTCACACTCGGACGTTCGTGCTGTTTGATCTTTACTGTTCTGTGTAATACTTTGCTGATCGTTATTTGCCCTTTTGCCATTGTATTGTCTGTCATTCCACTAAGGCCTCGGATTAGCCCTTTGCTATCTTCAAGTTTGTCTTACTAATATTGATAAACAACAAACATTTATAGAATTAACCTTGATTTATTTGTCTTTCTTGTCGGAAGCAGACATGGAAGTCTTCAGTTTAGCAAGTGCTGACAATCTAGCATCTCGCCATTTCCATCTTTGATCCAAAGTATTCAAAGGTATACGCTGGGTCAACTCTTTTTGTATTTTATCTATTGTTGGTCCTTTGAATGGTTCGGGTGGTCCAAACGACTGACACACTCTATATATATCATTACCATATTTACGTCCCCAGTCAAGCATTCCTAAAATATATTTGTACATTTAAACCAAGAAAAAAATAATTGTAGTTCGTACCACGATAACCATCATAATTTTTCAGACACATACTCATGGCTTTCCTCCACTATAAGGCTGTTTGCCACGATATGCACGACAAATTGTTGAATGTGACGAGAAACATACATAACTCTAAAACTATAACTGTTTAATTGTATATATTCACGGCTGGTAATCGGCACAAGCAGAACAGTCGGTTCTGCAAAGAAATTCGTGAGGATAACTTCCGGTTTTGGTGGAGGAGAGTTCCCGAAGACGCTTCGCAAGGTATGTATATGTCAAAAATTGAAATTTGCTTTTTTACTGCTCGAATATTGCAAAATCAGAGAATGCTATGCTGTAGCGAATGTTTTCACGATTAGAAACATGTATAGTCTATTGTTGTATATGAAGTGTTACTCTCGCAAAATCAATCGTCCCACGAAAAACATGACGAAAATTGTGACACTCTTACATTTCTAAGTTGTTCTTGACAAAGATGCAAGTTAAATTTTCAATATTTTTTCATCATGGGAGTCTAAATGTAATCGGGGATAAATTCCGATTCGTCAGAAGTAAATTGAAATCTAGATAAATCTACAAACTGTCAATTTTCTCGTTTTCCTGCTTGAGGAGATCGGTTCTGATAGAGCACATTGCGAATGCATGAGGAGATTTACTAGTTTTGTTAATTGTTTTCTGCAAAATTGATAAATTGACACTTCTAAACAAAAAACTGATAATACTCTAATCAAAATAAACTATTCTCTGTCCACTTTCAGGAGAAACTAGGATTCAAGGGAAAGAGGAAAGAGGAACTGACATTGACTCTTTACAAAAAACCATTTCGATATAGATTGCCTGTATCACCGCCAAGGAAACGAACAAAAACAAGTAGCAGTACACCAAATATAAAATCCCCATCAATCAGGACACCAAGTTTATTAAAAAAATCTCTTTCAATTTCAAAATATTTATATCCTTTCAAACGGGTTTCCACACCTATTTTACGGAACCTTTTTACTAAAGATGACGGAGGCTTCACCGCAGATCTATAAAATGTTTCCTTTATGAGTCTTGATGAAAGTATAGGCAAGATAGAAGTTGACCCAAAGGAAGAAGCTTCAGTAGTTGAAGTTTTTCAAGATGTTCTTGACAAACTTTCTGATGTTGGGAGAAAGGACCAGCTATTGAAATTCTTTAAATTAGTACAAGATGGAAAATTCCCTTTGAATAACATTGCATTTGAGTTGTTTTTGGACATTGTAGAATGGTTTGACAAAGATGAATCACGTCAAATGAGATATTCGCCATCAACTCTCCAATTTTTTTGGTTAGGGAGAAAGTTATTTGGTGGTCGCTTCATTCAGTTTATGTCTGGCCCAAAAAATGAAAGTGACATTTTAACAGGAGCTTCAACGCCGAATAGGTGTGGAAACCCGTTTGAAAGGATATAAATATTTTGAAATTGAAAGAGATTTTTTTAATAAACTTGGTGTCCTGATTGATGGGGATTTTATATTTGGTGTACTGCTACTTGTTTTTGTTCGTTTCCTTGGCGGTGATACAGGCAATCTATATCGAAATGGTTTTTTGTAAAGAGTCAATGTCAGTTCCTCTTTCCTCTTTCCCTTGAATCCTAGTTTCTCCTGAAAGTGGACAGAGAATAGTTTATTTTGATTAGAGTATTATCAGTTTTTTGTTTAGAAGTGTCAATTTATCAATTTTGCAGAAAACAATTAACAAAACTAGTAAATCTCCTCATGCATTCGCAATGTGCTCTATCAGAACCGATCTCCTCAAGCAGGAAAACGAGAAAATTGACAGTTTGTAGATTTATCTAGACTTCAATTTACTTCTGACGAATCGGAATTTATCCCCGATACCATTTAGACTCCCATGATGAAAAAATATTGAAAATTTAACTTGCATCTTTGTCAAGAACAACTTAGAAATGTAAGAGTGTCACAATTTTCGTCATGTTTTTCGTGGGACGATTGATTTTGCGAGAGTTACACTTCATATATAACAATAGACTATACATGTTTCTAATCGTGAAAGCATTCGCCACAGCATAGCATTCTCTGATTTTGCAATATTCGAGCAGTAAAAAAGCAAATTTCAATTTTTGACATATACATACCTTGCGAAGCGTCTTCGGAAATTTTCCTCCACCAAAACCGGAAGTTATCCTCACGAATTTCTTTGCAGAACCGACTGTTCTGCTTATGCCGATTACCAGCCGTGATATTGTGTTTTGGTGAATATGATGAAAATAAAAGTATGCAGATTTAATTTTACTTCGTTCTTAATTCATAGTTCATGTCTGACAGTGGATGGCTATGGAATTAACTCTATATATTTTTCATTGATGTGTAAACACAAAAAAGCAACAAAATGAGCTATCCAGGGAAATGGCTTATCCGTGTTCGAGCTATCCAAGGAAATGACATTTTCCTGGTCGAGCTATCAAGGGAAATGATTATCCGTGTTCGAGATATCCAAGGAAATGATTTTTCCGTGTTCGAGCAATCCAAGGAAATGACTTATGTGTTTTCGAGCTATCAAGGGAAATGACTTATCCGTGTTCGAGATATCCAAGGAAATTACTTTTCCGTGTTCAACCTATCCAGAGAAATGACTTATCCATGTTCGAGCTATCCAAGGAAATGACTTATCCGTGTTCGAACTATCCAAGGAAATGACTTTTCCGTGTTCGAGCTATCCCAGGAAATGAATTTTCTGTGTTCGAGCTATCCAAGGAAATGACTTATCCGTGTTCGAGCTATCCAAGGAAATGACTTATCTATGTTCGCGATATCCAAGGAGATGACTTATCTGTGTTCGAGATAATAAAGTTCGACTGTATTTGGTTTTATTCTCATTAAAATCCTTAGTTTTCAGACGAAAACATATTTAGATATACAAAGCCGATAGTATACCATTTGGACCAGCATTCAAATAGGCAGTCTCAAAAGGACCAGTGAAGGCATATCTTCGTCCCAGTCCTGCAGACATCGCTAAGTCCAAGTCTTCAACACTCACCACGTCTTCCTGGAAGATAAAGGGCAATATCATTAAAAACAGAACCAAGTTTCCTTCAGCAACTCTAACTATATATTGATTTGGTAAGGGTTATTGGTGTTTAGCGCCATTTTAAGCAATATTTTAGTTATATCTTGATGGAGGATACATAAGTACTCGGAGAAATTCACTAACAAACTTAATGACATAAAGTTGTATCGAGTAAACCTCGCCTCTGTGAATTCAAGCCCCTCCAGAGGCGAGGTTTACTCGATACAACCTTTTTTTAAGTAATCCAATAAGTTATAATGCTCGGTCAAGATGAATAAAGAACTTAAACTAAGGTAAGTACGAAATGTCGTGAATACAGGTGAACATGAAAGAAACGAGAAACAAATCTAAAATCATTTTCAAAAGAAGATCATGATTTAATTGAATGGTTTATAATTTGTATGTCTCCTATTACGAATAATGGGTCGACCGGTCCGTCGTAGTCGTGATCGCATGGTAGTTGGAATTAAAACTACCTGTGCAATCAGTGCCTATCACCACTAACGTCGTTAGTTCGAATCCCGTTCATGGTGTACTCGATACAACATTATGTAATAAAGTTTGTCAGTGACTTGTACTCGATACAACATTATATGATAAAGTTTGTCAGTGACTTGTACTCGATACAACATTATGAGATAAAGTTTGTCAGTGACTTGTACTCGATACAACATTATGTGTCAAAGTTTGTCAGTGACTTGTACTCGATACAACATTATGTGATAAAGTTTGTCAGTGACTTGTACTCGACACAACATTATGTGACAAAGTTTGTCAGTGACTTGTACTCGATACAACATTATGTGATAAAGTTTGTCAGTCACTTGTACTCGATACAACATTATGTGATAAAGTTTGTCAGTGACTTGTACTCGATACACCATTATGTAATAAGGTTTGTCAGTAACTGGTACTCGATACAACATTATGTGTCAAAGTTTGTCAGTGACTTGTACTCGACACAACATTATGTGACAAAATTTGTCAGTGACTTGTACTCGATACAACATTATGTGACAAAGTTTGTCAGTCACCTGTACTCGATACAACATTATGAGATAAAGCTTGTCAGTGAATTGTACTCGATACAACATTATGTGATAAAGTTTGGCAGTGACTTGTACTCGATACAACATTATGAGATAAAGTTTGTCAGTGACTTGTACTCGATACAACATTATGTGACAAAGTTTGTCAGTGACTTGTACTCGATGCAACATTATGTGATAAAGTTTGTCAGTGATTTGTACTCGATACAACATTATATGATACAGTTTGTCAGTGACTTGTACTCGATACAACATTATGAGATAAAGTTTGTCAGTGACTTGTACTCCATACAACATTATGTGATAAAGTTTGTCAGTGACTTGTACTCGATACAACATTATGTAATGAAGTTTGTCAGTGACTTGTACTCGGTACAACATTATGTGACAACGTTTGTCAGTGACTTGTACTCGATACAACATTATGTGATAAAGTTTGTCAGTGACTTGTATTCGATACAACATTATATGATAAAGTTTGTCAGTGACTTGTATTCGATACAACATTATGTGATCAAGTTTGTCAGTGACTTGTACTCGATACAACATTATGTGATAACGTTTGTCAGTGACTTGTACTCGATACAACATTATGTGACAAAGTTTGTCAGTGACTTGCACTCGATACAACTTTATGTGACAAAGTTTGTCAGTGACTTGTACTCGATACAACATTATGAGAAAAAGTTTGTCAGTGACTTGTACACGATACAACATTATGTGACAAAGTTTGTCAGTGACTTGTACTCGATACAACATTATGTGATAAAGTTTGTCAGTGACTTGTACTCGATACAACATTATATGATAAAGTTTGTCAGTGACTTGTACTCGATACAACATTATGTGACAAAGCTTGTCAGTGACTTGTACTCGATACACCATTATGTAATATAGTTTGTCAGTAACTGGTACTCGATACAACATTATGTGTCAAAGTTTGTCAGTGACTTGTACTCGATACAACATTATGTGATAAAGTTTGTCAGTGACTTGTACTCGATACAACATTATGTGACAAAGTTTGTCAGTGACTTGTACTCGATACAACATTATGTGACAAAGTTTGTCAGTCACTTGTACTCGATACAACATTATGTGATAAAGTTTGTCAGTGACTTGTACTCGATACAACATTATGTGATAAAGTTTGTCAGTGACTTGTACTCGATACAACATTATATGATAAAGTTTGTCAGTGACTTGTACTCGATACAACATTATGTGACAAAGCTTGTCAGTGACTTGTACTCGATACACCATTATGTAATAAAGTTTGTCAGTAACTGGTACTCGATACAACATTATGTGTCAAAGTTTGTCAGTGACTTGTACTCGATACAACATTATGTGATAAAGTTTGTCAGTGACTTGTACTCGATACAACATTATGTGACAAAGTTTGTCAGTGACTTGTACTCGATACAACTTTATGTGACAAAGTTTGTCAGTCACTTGTACTCGATACAACATTATGTGATAAAGTTTGGCAGTGACTTGTACTCGATACAACATTATGAGATAAAGTTTGTCAGTGACTTGTACTCGATACAACATTATGTGATAACGTTTGTCAGTGATTTGTACTCGATACAACATTATATGATACAGTTTGTCAGTGACTTGTACTCGATGCAACATTATGTGATAAAGTTTGTCAGTGATTTGTACTCGATACAACATTATATGATACAGTTTGTCAGTGACTTGTACTCGATACAACATTATGAGATAAAGTTTGTCAGTGACTTGTACTCGATACAACATTATGTGATAAAGTTTGTCAGTGACTTGTACTCGATACAACATTATGTAATGAAGTTTGTCAGTGACTTGTACTCGGTACAACATTATGTGACAACGTTTGTCAGTGACTTGTACTCGATACAACATTATGTGATAAAGTTTGTCAGTGACTTGTATTCGATACAACATTATATGATAAAGTTTGTCAGTGACTTGTATTCGATACAACATTATGTGATAAAGTTTGTCAGTGGCTTGTACTCGATACAACATTATGTGACAAAGTTTGTCAGTGACTTGTACTCGATACAACTTTATGTGACAAAGTTTGTCAGTGACTTGTACTCGATACAACATTATGAGAAAAAGTTTGTCAGTGACTTGTACACGATACAACATTATGTGACAAAGTTTGTCAGTGACTTGTACTCGATACAACATTATGTGATAAAGTTTGTCAGTGACTTGTACTCGATACAACATTATGTGATAAAGTTTGTCAGTGACTTGTACTCGATACAACATTATGTGATAAAGTTTGTCAGTGACTTGTACTCGATACAACATTATGTGACAAAGCTTGTCAGTGACTTGTACTCGATACAACATTATGTGACAAAGTTTGTCAGTGACTTGTACTCGATACAACATTATGTGATAAAGTTTGACAGTGACTTGTACTCGATACAACATTATGTGACAAAGTTTGTCAGTGACATGTGCTCGATACAACATTATGTGATAAAGTTTGTCAGTGACTTGTACTCGATACAACATTATGAGATAAAGTTTGTCAGTGACTTGTACTCGATACAACATTATGTGATAAAGTTTGTCAGTGACTTGCGGCAGGTTGGTTGTTTTCTCCAGGTACCCCGGTTTTCTCCGCCTACAAAGTGGACCGCCACGATATTACTGTAATAGTGTTGAAAGTGGCGTTAAACAGCGTAACCCTGACCCTATGACGAACAGGATTATGGTGTCCATGAGTTTGACCTCTTTGTTTTATATTTTCTGTCTTTTTGGGGTATTTTTTAATACCTATGATGATGCATACATAAAAGGTACGTATGCTAGCTAGTGGAGCAGGACACAATTGTCACTTTTAAGAATGGATGTTATCCAAACTTGTGTGTCTTCATACTGATCTGCTATCGTTGTTTGCATACGGGTTGAAATTTCTTCCATAAGGGTAATAACAAAATTACCGAACTCCGAACAATCTTACAAAGGGAAAGTCAAAACTCATAAGTATATAAACAGATAAAATCAGTCAACAACCGGAAAACTGTGAAAACCGTAATGCCCCTGACTTGGTACAGGCATTTCTAAAGAAATGGTGGGTTGAATCAGATTTTAAAGCGCCAAACCTCCCCTTTCATTACGGTTCAAAGTTTCCGGCTGTCACTATAACAGTATTTATAACAATACCTGAACAAAACAGGTAAACCAGTTGTCAAATCAGCGCCAAACTCAGTGAAGTAAATGTCAAAAACACTTTTACCACCCTTTGAATGTTGGTCATGTATTTTCGTTTTATAAATATAGGATTTTAACGTTGGAGTTTTTTTTAGAAAGAAGTGTCAGTACCAAGCAAGAGAAGCCGCCTCTGTTTGCACGACTTCTTGATTAGATCTTGGAACTGTTCTCAAGGTGTGCTATTTTATATTTAGTAAAATATATCAGTAAAGGAACAAAGGAACAGAGGTTTAGATTAGCTGGTCCACAGTGAGATTACCATAACAATAATGTCGTTACTTACTCTAACCAAGCTGAAACATTCTCGTAATAAAGCATATTGTATCCTGTTTAGAACATATCCTAGGATCTCTTTCTTCACTGTAACTGGCACTTGTCCAAGTTTTTTCATCAAGGCCGTTGTTTGTGGAAGAAGATTCTGATCAGCCCACGGCGAAGGAGCAAGCTCCACTAAGGGGGCATAAAAGGGAGGATTTGTCTGAAAAATCGTATTTGAGATATTTATTCGACTGATACATTTTAATAATTTCATAACTGGTCTTACAATTTCTGTATTTGTACTCTAAAACAATTAAAACGGATTGACCGTATTGTTATCACTCAGAGTTCTTGGGGGATTTTTGTCTGATCCTTTCGTCTCTTTTGTTAAGATTAGTTTTTTTTACGTTGGCACTGTTCATGATTTTGTATCCGGATCGACTCTCTTACCAGAAAATTGGGTTATAGTTTAACCCCGCCACTTTTTATTTATGTTCTTGTACCAAGGCAGGAAAGTGAGTGGTCATGTATTTGTGTGTTAGGAATATGGCTTTGGCCTCTTTCTATCAATTTAATATTTGATTTTAGAATTGTTTCTTCGATGTGGCATTTTGTTATGTTCATTTCATTATTTCTAATACATTTTGCATACAATTAAAATCTTTTTACATATTACAAATGCACCTGATTTTCTGACGGAATAGACAGATAGAGAGAACATCCCCTAATGGGAAAATATACATGTGATAAGGTTATACAATTATAGTCCTAAAATACTTACATATACATGTGATACGGTTGTTAAGGTTATACAATTATAGTCCTAAATTACTTACATATACATGTGATAAGTTTAATAGGTAATTACATACGTTCTTGGGAAAGACCGGGTGATCTTCCACGAGCGATAGAAATGTTATGTCTTTTCGCGAGTGGAACGCAGCGAAACGAGCGAAAAGACACAAACATTTCTATCACGAGTGGAAGATCACCTGGGCTTTCCCAACAACGCATGTAAGTACCTATTTCTTCAGTAAGCCAACAACTTTCACTATCGCGAACTCCTAAAGACCCCCACCATTGATCAGTAACTAATTTGCATAAATTATCAGATCAATATCATTGAGCGCTATGAAATACACATCACATAAAATTGACTTTTGTGACACCGACTAATAAACTAAGTAGCTTTCTACTGATATTTGAGCTTTAACTGACTAATTCACTGTACAATTCATTGCTAAATCGTACAATAAAGTGCATAGCGAAGTGGGAACTATTTCTGCGTATGGATTGCCGGCAGAAGAAATAAGGTCACAAAGTGAAAGAAGGAATAAAGACCAACAACAAGTTTAATGAAATATTTCAGCGAATTAGGAAGAAATCTACGGTTTCTAGTTTTTGAGCAATCAAATTTACTGATGCTGAGACATCGACAGTTCGTCTGTTCTGTCTTGGTGAACCACTTAGACAACAAGAATCCTTTCAGACCTCATCATATTCATGTAATGGAAGAATGATGCTTTTTGTACCATGGCGACGTTCTAAATTTAGTTTTTGTTAGAGGTGTTCTGATATTGGATGTCACAACGAGTAGAGACGAGTGAACGTGAACTCGTCTCTACTCGGTCGTCTCAACCCGAAAACGGTAATTTACGGAAGAATATACAATTATAGTCCTAAATTACTTACATATACATGTGATAAGTTTATACAATTATAGTCCTAAATTACTTACGGGATGTACAACAATAAATCTATTTCTATTTGTCAGATGATCTGATAAATCTGACGGAACGATAGTACTGGCCGACGAAGCTACAATAGCATTCTTCATCATAATGGCGTCAATCTTCTGATGAACACTTCTTTTCAATTCTAATCGTTCTGGAACACATTCCTGTAAATTTCAAATACAAAAATAGTGATGGTTTACCCAACAAGACAGTTTCCTTTGTTCAACTTGCAAATATTTTTGTTTACGGTCTGGTTTCAAAAAGATATCAAATAATGTAGATCTGCACAATGACGTTAAAAAGTGTTTTTAAGATCTACTCAAGACGTTGACATTTGAATTGAAATTCATATTCAACACGACGTATACATTTGAGCTATTAATTATTCCGCTTCAAATTATTTAAACTTTATTCCAATATTTAGAAATGTGTTAATTTGATTGAAATACGATTTTATGCATATGCACCATCTTTCCTTGTTTTTTTAACATATACTCTTTGAGACGACTGCGCAGATACCGGAAGTTAAATTCGATGGAGGTTTGAGGGTAAATACGGATATTTAAGGGCAAATACGGATATTTGTCTTGAGGGCAAATAACCAACATTGACTTCTAGCTATTATTGGACATGCAAAAACGAACATTTTGCAACATAATATGCTATAATACACAATCTTTCCTTGTACTTTGACATATAATGTTTGACACTACTGCGCAGATACCGGAAGCTGAATTCCAACAATGACTCCCAGCTATTATTGGACATGCAAAAACGAACATATTGCAACAAAATATGTGATAAAACAGCATTATATACCTGGATATAGACTGAATATTACCAACACATTACATACCTGTGGAAAACCCTTGCATGACCTTGCCATCTTTCTAAGATTGGAGGTTTGGGGCCATCAAACTAGCTTAGTCCCGCCACTTTTCTTGACGTGCCTGTACCAAGTCAGGAAAGTGAGCAGTCATGTATTGGTTTGCTATAGGTATAAATTTGGTCTCTTTCTACGATTTGAATATTTGATTTTGGAATTGTTCCGACGATGTGGTATATTTGGTTTTTCGTTTTATTACCTGTATATATACAGCACCTTCTCTTTATTACCTGTATATATACAGCACCTTCGCTTTATTACCTGTATATATACAGCACCTTCGCTTTATTACCTGTATATATACAGCACCTTCGCTTTATTACCTGTATATATACAGCACCTTCGCTTTATTACCTGTATATATACAGCACCTTCGCTTTATTACCTGTATATATACAGCACCTTCGCTTTATTACCTGTATATATACAGCACCTTCGCTTTATTACCTGTATATATACAGCACCTTCGCTTTATTACCTGTATATATACAGCACCTTCGCTTTATTACCTGTATATATACAGCACCTTCACTTTATTACCTGTATATATACAGCACCTTCGCTTTATTACCTGTATATATACAGCACCTTCGCTTTATTACCTGTATATATACAGCACCTTCGCTTTATTACCTGTATATATACAGCACCTTCGCTTTATTACCTGTATATATACAGCACCTTCGCTTTATTACCTGTATATATACAGCACCTTCGCTTTATTACCTGTATATATACAGCCCCTTCGCTTTATTACCTGTATATATACAGCACCTTCACTTTATTACCTGTATATATACAGCACCTTCGCTTTATTACCTGTATATATACAGCACCTTCGCTTTATTACCTGTATATATACAGCACCTTCGCTTTATTACCTGTATATATACAGCACCTTCGCTTTATTACCTGTATATATACAGCACCTTCGCTTTATTACCTGTATATATACAGCACCTTCGCTTTATTACCTGTATATATACAGCACCTTCACTTTATTACCTGTATATATACAGCACCTTCGCTTTATTACCTGTATATATACAGCACCTTCGCTTTATTACCTGTATATATACAGCACCTTCGCTTTATTACCTGTATATATACAGCACCTTCACTTTATTACCTGTATATATACAGCACCTTCGCTTTATTACCTGTATATATACAGCACCTTCGCTTTATTACCTGTATATATACAGCACCTTCGTTTTATTACCTGTATATATACAGCACCTTCACTTTATTACCTGTATATATACAGCACCTTCGCTTTATTACCTGTATATATACAGCACCTTCGCTTTATTACCTGTATATATACAGCGCCGTCGCTTTATTACCTGTATATATACAGCACCTTCACTTTATTACCTGTATATATACAGCACCTTCGCTTTATTACCTGTATATATACAGCACCTTCGTTTTATTACCTGTATATATACAGCACCTTCGCTTTATTACCTGTATATATACAACACCTTCGTTTTATTACCTGTATATATACAGCACCTTCGCTTTATTACCTGTATATATACAGCACCTTCGCTTTATTACCTGTATATATACAGCACCTTCGCTTTATTACCTGTATATATACAGCACCTTCGCTTTATTACCTGTATATATACAGCACCTTCGCTTTATTACCTGTATATATACAGCACCTTCGCTTTATTACCTGTATATATACAGCACCTTCGCTTTATTACCTGTATATATACAGCACCTTCGCTTTATTACCTGTATATATACAGCACCTTCGCTTTATTACCTGTATATATACAGCACCTTCGCTTTATTACCTGTATATATACAGCACCTTCGCTTTATTACCTGTATATATACAGCACCGTCGCTTTATTACCTGTATATATACAGCACCTTCGCTTTATTACCTGTATATATACAGCACCTTCGCTTTATTACCTGTATATATACAGCACCTTCGCTTTATTACCTGTATATATACAGCACCTTCGCTTTATTACCTGTATATATACAGCACCTTCGCTTTATTACCTGTATATATACAGCACCTTCGCTTTATTACCTGTATATATACAGCACCTTCGCTTTATTACCTGTATATATACAGCACCTTCGCTTTATTACCTGTATATATACAGCACCTTCACTTTATTACCTGTATATATACAGCACCTTCGCTTTATTACCTGTATATATACAGCACCTTCGCTTTATTACCTGTATATATACAGCACCTTCGCTTTATTACCTGTATATATACAGCACCTTCGCTTTATTACCTGTATATATACAGCACCTTCGCTTTATTACCTGTATATATACAGCACCTTCGCTTTATTACCTGTATATATACAGCACCTTCGCTTTATTACCTGTATATATACAGCACCTTCACTTTATTACCTGTATATATACAGCACCTTCGCTTTATTACCTGTATATATACAGCACCTTCGCTTTATTACCTGTATATATACAGCACCTTCGCTTTATTACCTGTATATATACAGCACCTTCGCTTTATTACCTGTATATATACAGCGCCTTCGCTTTATTACCTGTATATATACAGCACCTTCGCTTTATTACCTGTATATATACAGCACCTTCACTTTATTACCTGTATATATACAGCACCTTCGCTTTATTACCTGTATATATACAGCACCTTCGCTTTATTACCTGTATATATACAGCACCTTCGCTTTATTACCTGTATATATACAGCACCTTCACTTTATTACCTGTATATATACAGCACCTTCGCTTTATTACCTGTATATATACAGCACCTTCGCTTTATTACCTGTATATATACAGCACCTTCGTTTTATTACCTGTATATATACAGCACCTTCACTTTATTACCTGTATATATACAGCACCTTCGCTTTATTACCTGTATATATACAGCACCTTCGCTTTATTACCTGTATATATACAGCGCCGTCGCTTTATTACCTGTATATATACAGCACCTTCACTTTATTACCTGTATATATACAGCACCTTCGCTTTATTACCTGTATATATACAGCACCTTCGTTTTATTACCTGTATATATACAGCACCTTCGCTTTATTACCTGTATATATACAACACCTTCGTTTTATTACCTGTATATATACAGCACCTTCGCTTTATTACCTGTATATATACAGCACCTTCGCTTTATTACCTGTATATATACAGCACCTTCGCTTTATTACCTGTATATATACAGCACCTTCGCTTTATTACCTGTATATATACAGCACCTTCGCTTTATTACCTGTATATATACAGCACCTTCGCTTTATTACCTGTATATATACAGCACCTTCGCTTTATTACCTGTATATATACAGCACCTTCGCTTTATTACCTGTATATATACAGCACCTTCGCTTTATTACCTGTATATATACAGCACCTTCGCTTTATTACCTGTATATATACAGCACCTTCGCTTTATTACCTGTATATATACAGCACCGTCGCTTTATTACCTGTATATATACAGCACCTTCGCTTTATTACCTGTATATATACAGCACCTTCGCTTTATTACCTGTATATATACAGCACCTTCGCTTTATTACCTGTATATATACAGCACCTTCGCTTTATTACCTGTATATATACAGCACCTTCGCTTTATTACCTGTATATATACAGCACCTTCACTTTATTACCTGTATATATACAGCACCTTCGCTTTATTACCTGTATATATACAGCACCTTCGCTTTATTACCTGTATATATACAGCACCTTCGCTTTATTACCTGTATATATACAGCACCTTCGCTTTATTACCTGTATATATACAGCACCTTCGCTTTATTACCTGTATATATACAGCACCGCCGCTTTATTACCTGTATATATACAGCACCTTCGCTTTATTACCTGTATATATACAGCACCGTCGCTTTATTACCTGTATATATACAGCACCTTCACTTTATTACCTGTATATATACAGCACCTTCGCTTTATTACCTGTATATATACAGCACCTTCGCTTTATTACCTGTATATATACAGCACCTTCGCTTTATTACCTGTATATATACAGCACCTTCGCTTTATTACCTGTATATATACAGCACCTTTGCTTTATTACCTGTATATATACAGCACCTTCGCTTTATTACCTGTATATATACAGCACCTTCGCTTTATTACCTGTATATATACAGCACCTTCGCTTTATTACCTGTATATATACAGCACCTTCGCTTTATTACCTGTATATATACAGCACCTTCGCTTTATTACCTGTATATATACAGCACCTTCGCTTTATTACCTGTATATATACAGCACCTTCGCTTTATTACCTGTATATATACAGCACCTTCGCTTTATTACCTGTATATATATAGCACCGTCGCTTTATTACCTGTATATATACAGCACCTTCGTTTTATTACCTGTATATATACAGCACCTTCGCTTTATTACCTGTATATATACAGCACCTTCGCTTTATTACCTGTATATATACAGCACCTTCGCTTTATTACATGTATATATACAGCACCTTCGCTTTATTACCTGTATATATACTGCACCTTCGCTTTATTACCTGTATATATACAGCACCGTCGCTTTATTACCTGTATATATACAGCACCTTCGCTTTATTACCTGTATATATACAGCACCTTCGCTTTATTACCTGTATATATACAGCACCTTCGCTTTATTACATGTATATATACAGCACCTTCGCTTTATTACCTGTATATATACTGCACCTTCGCTTTATTACCTGTATATATACAGCACCGTCGCTTTATTACCTGTATATATACAACACCTTCGTTTTATTACCTGTATATATACAGCACCTTCGCTTTATTACCTGTATATATACAGCACCTTCGCTTTATTACCTGTATATATACAGCACCTTCGCTTTATTACCTGTATATATACAGCACCTTCGCTTTATTACCTGTATATATACAGCACCTTCGCTTTATTACCTGTATATATACAGCACCTTCGCTTTATTACCTGTATATATACAGCACCTTCGCTTTATTACCTGTATATATACAGCACCTTCGCTTTATTACCTGTATATATATAGCACCTTCGCTTTATTACCTGTATATATACAGCACCTTCGCTTTATTATCTGTATATATACAGCACCTTCGCTTTATTACCTGTATATATACAGCACCTTCGCTTTATTACCTGTATATATACAGCACCTTCGCTTTATTACCTGTATATATACAGCACCTTCGCTTTATTACCTGTATATATACAGCACCTTCGCTTTATTACCTGTATATATACAGCACCTTCGCTTTATTACCTGTATATATACAGCACCTTCGCTTTATTACCTGTATGTATACAGCACCTTCGCTTTATTACCTGTATATATACAGCACCTTCGCTTTATTACCTGTATATATACAGCACCTTCGCTTTATTACCTGTATATATACAGCACCTTCGTTTTATTACCTGTATATATACAGCACCTTCTCTTTATTACCTGTATATATACAGCACCTTCGCTTTATTACCTGTATATATACAGCACCTTCCACACAGTAGTTGAAATCATTTGTTCCTTCAATAGCTTGGAATTGTTGTGTTACAGTAAGATGCCCACGCATCAATCCTATTTCTTCTAGATGTTCCAGTTGTGATTTTATGTTAGAAATAGCATCATCAACCTGGCTCGGTTCTATATCGTACAGTCTAACTTTGTATTCTGCTGCAGCAAACAGCATGGCCCAACTCCGACCAATGAGTCCACTAAAATTAGATATCTAATATACGAGCATGTGCTTTATTGTGAAATATGCAATTATATAATAATTGCTGTTGTTTTAAAGAAAACTATTTTTGTAAGTAATTAAATGTAACATACATTGCCTTACTATAAAATGATTTTATTTTAATTCCAGGCATGGATGCCATGTACTTATTTTTTATGGGGACTGACATACCAGCAAAACCAGAGGAGGGACCGTACAGATAGTGGTGGTGGAATAGCAGCCTTTATGAGGACTGACATATCAGCAAAACCAGAGGAGGGACCGTACAGATAGTGGTGGTGGAATAGCAACCTTTATGGGGACTGACATACCAGCAAAACCAGAGGAGGGACCGTACAGATAGTGGTGGTGGAATAGCAACCTTTATGAGGACTGACATACCAGCAAAACCAGAGGAGGGACCGTACAGATAGTGGTGGTGGAATAGCAACCTTTATGAGGACTGACATACCAGCAAAACCAGAGGAGGGACCGTACAGATAGTGGTGGTGGAATAGCAACCTTTATGGGGACTGACATACCAGCAAAACCAGAGGAGGGACCGTACAGATAGTGGTGGTGGAATAGCAACCTTCATGAGGACTGACATACCAGCAAAACCAGAGGAGGGACCGTACAGATAGTGGTGGTGGAATAGCAACCTTTATGGGGACTGACATACCAGCAAAACCAGAGGAGGGACCGTACAGATAGTGGTGGTGGAATAGCAACCTTCATGAGGACTGACATACCAGCAAAACCAGAGGAGGGACCGTACAGATAGTGGTGGTGGAATAGCAACCTTTATGGGGACTGACATACCAGCAAAACCAGAGGAGGGACCGTACAGATAGTGGTGGTGGAATAGCAACCTTCATGAGGACTGACATACCAGCAAAACCAGAGGAGGGACCGTACAGATAGTGGTGGTGGAATAGCAACCTTTATGGGGACTGACATACCAGCAAAACGAAGATTCGATATCGAATGTAAGACACTAGAAAACATTGTTTATGAAGTAACATTAGGTAAAGTTAAGTGGTTAATATTTGCATTATATAGGCCACCATCTATGCCAAACAATTTATTTACCAAACACATGAGTACATTATTTTACAAAGGTATCAAATACTATGAAAATTTAATTGTTATAGGAGATTTGAATTATGACTTGTTATGTACTGAAAAATCACAAACACTTGATGATTTGTGTGATATTTTTGATCTGACAAATATTATCAAGGAGCCAACTTGTTTCAGAAAAGACTGTGATCCATCATTTAGTAGATGCTATACTTACCAACAAAAGTAAATCTTGTTTTAAGTCACTGAATTTTAACACTGGTGTAAGTGACTGTCACCATTTAATTAGTACATTTATCAAAGGTAATATACCAATTTGTGAAAACATAAAGCAACCTTATAGAATATTTAAAAATGTTGATGTTGATGCATATGTTAATGATTTGGATAAGATTCGTCTTTTAAATGAATCTTGTGATATTGTTACAGATATAGATATAGAGTATGATCACTTTGAATGTGAGGTCTCGAAGGTCATTGATAAACATGTTCCAGTCAAACACCGCTACCCCAGAAAAAACTCAGTCCCATATATGAACAGAGAATTAAGAAAAGCAATTTACAACAAATAAATGCTAAGAAATAAGTATGAAAAATACCATACAGATAAAACATGGGAGGCGTGCAGAAAACAACGCAACCTTGTTACAAAACTGAAAAAAGATCAGTCAGAACATATTTTTTAGAGAGGTGTATAGGAGGTCACAAGGCAAATAACTTCTGGCATACAGTCAAACCATTTTTGTCAAAAAAATCGACAGGTGGTCAGCAAAAAATTGTTTTAATGGAAAATGATGTAATCTTAAATGATAAAAAAGATGTATGTGATACTTTTAATTCTTTTTTTTTTTATAAATGTTGCAAATGATATTGGTATGAAAGGAATTATCTTTGATGAAAACAACCACCCTAGCATAGACCGTATCAGAAAAAACGCTCCAAAAAACAACATTGATTTTGATTTCAAACCAACAAACACAGACACTATAACTAAAGTGGTCAACAAAATAAATATCAAGAAAGCTACTGGTGTTGACCAAATATCATGTAAACTTATCAAAGCTGGTTCACCTGTACTCAATAAACATCTCACCACACTTTTAAACAACACAATAAAACACAGTCAATTTCCAAACAGACTGAATGAAGCACAAGTTGTACCTCTGCACAAAAAAAAATGATCCTTTGAAGACAAAAAAAACTATCGTCCTGTCAGTATTCTGCCAACAATTTCAAAAATCTATGAGATGGTGCTGTCAGATCAGTTAGTTGAATTTTTTAATAATATTTTTCATGATTTTTTTATGTGCTTTCAGAAAGGGCCATGGATGTCAGACCACACTACTGAGACTCCTTGAAGATTGGAAATCAGCTCTCGACAAGAATTGTTATGTGGCAGCTATTTTGATGGATCTTTCGAAAGCTTTTGATTGTCTGCCACATAACATTCTTCTCAGTATATTGGCTGCTTATGGACTGTCATCCCAATCAGTAAAATTATTAGAAAATTATTTGACAGGCCGTAAGCAACAAATCAAACTTCAGGGGGTGGTCAGTGGTTGGCAAATTTTACAGAAAGGTGTTCCCCATGGTTCCATAATGGGGCCCTTGCTTTTTAACATTTTTATAAAAGATATATTTTACTTCATTGAACATGGAACATTGTACAACTATGCTGATGACAACACCTTATCATATGCAGATCAAGATTATAATACCTTAATTAATGTTTTAGAAAAATAAAGCTCTATTTTAATTGAATGGTTTAATTTTAATTGTATGCAAGCCAACCCAGATAAATTTCAAACTATTGCTGTTGGGAAGAAAACTTATGCAAAAGAACCTGTTTTTAATATTGAGTCTGCTAATATATCATGTGATGAAGTTGTAAAATTATTGGGTATTGATATAGACTATCAGCTAAATTTTGATAAACATATAAACAATATCTGTCGTAAAGCTTCACAGCAATTAAGTGTACTAAAGCGTATTGGTTGTTTTTTTTATCTAAAGCTTAATAAGCTAACAATTTTTCATTCTTTTATATTGTCTAATTTCAATTTTTGTCCTTTGGCTTGGCATTTTTGTTCAAAAGCAAACACTATAAAACTGGAGAAAATACAGGAAAGAGCTTTACGTTTTATCTATGAGGATTACAATAGCACATATGAAGAACTTTTACATATAGCAAAAGTACCATCTCTACAAATAAGGAGAATGCGCACTATGGCATTGGAATGTTTTAAAATATTGCATAGACTGTCTCCACCATGAAAAATTGCCAATTTTAACCAATTTAAAAACATTTTATTATCTTGGAATGGAAATGAATGCAAATGTAATGCATGTAAAAAAATTAATATCATCAAGGTCTTTTCAATTTTTATATTACAAATGTATTTATATTTATTTATTTTTTAGCAGTATAACATGCTTTTAGCTCGTAACACCAGCTTTATTTTATTTTTTTATTTTTTTTTAGCTTTTATTACTGTGCTTGATTATTTTTTTTACTTTTGTATATGCTTACCTTGTCTGTGCTATATGTGTGCTTTAACTTATTTGCTGTATTTTGCTACTATGAGTGCTTTCATTTTAAATTATTAATTTGTGTGCATGTTTTTGTTGTTTTTAACAGTTATTTATTCTTGTGCTGTGTATGTCGGTCAAAAGCCTACTAGGGATTCTGTTGTATTCTTATTTAAATATGCCGACTATAAATAAAATTTATCTTATCTTATCTTATCTTATCTTAATAGTAAATAATAAACAATCGTTATATTTTAAAATATTTTTTCATTCTATATCCACGAATCAATATGTCTTATGACCAATCTACGATACCTGGGATTACAGTACTATTTCCTTTACAACTAAAAGTTGCACGCCCTTTTCGTTTGCATATAACTCTCTGAACAAAAAAGGAAGGGTTTTAATGTATGTAAAACAGACTACACCCATCTCGGCATTTCCACATCTGCTTTTAGCTCCACTGAACTAGTCACACTTGTCCTTGTTGTTTATTTTTGTGAGATAACAATTATTTGATGTTGTTTCGTATTTCATATTTCATGGACGTTGTTTTTGTCTATCCGTCTTCTGATTTAATTTACGGTTTCGTCCAATATGTTTCTTTGTCGACGCATACGTAATCGAATCGACTACAAGAAACTAATATGTCTTTTGTTTTCATATAACTGGCTTGATATCTTTACCGTAGCATTTAGCACATATGTATAGCTAATTTAATCTAAAAATATATTAATAGGCTAATTTAAATCGGAGGTTCGTTTGTATAATACACCAACAGACCGGCTTAACCTCCAAGACAGATGTCACTAAGAAATTAATATCTAATATCAAATATTTTATTCATTTTGAAATCAATTTGTTAGTGGTAAGAACAATTAACATAAAATAACTATTACATGGCCTTACCTTCCTTTCCTGATTAGAACAATTAACATAAAATAACTGTACCATGGCCTTATTTAGAACTATTATTAGCATAAAATAACTATTAGATGGCCTTATGTAGAACGAGATGGCCTTATTTAGAACAATTAACATAAAATAACTGTTACACGGCCTTATTTAGAACTATTAGAATACAATAACTGTTAGATGGCCTAATTTAGAACAATTAACATGAAATAACTGCTAAATTGCCTTATGTGGAACAATTAACATAAAATAACTGTTACATGACCTTATTTAGAACAATTTATATAAAATAACTGTCATTTGGCCATATTTAGAACAATTAACATAAAATAACTGTTAGATGGCCTTATTTAGAACAATTAAGATAAAATAACTGTCATATGGCAATATTTAGAGCAAGTAACATAAAATAACTGTCACATGGCCTTATTTAGAACAATTAACATAAAATAACTGCTAGATGGCCTTATTTAGAACAATTAACATAAAATAATTGTTAGTTGGCCTTATGTAGAACAATTAAGATAAAATAAGTGTTATATGGCCTTATTTAGAAAAATTAACATAAAATAACTGTTAGATGGCCTTATTTAGAACAATTAACATAAAATAACTATTAGATGTCCCTATTCAGATCAATTAACATAAAATAACTGTTATATGGCCTTATTTAGAACAATTAACATAAAATAACTGCTACTTGACCTTATTTAGAACAACTAACATAAGATAACTGTTAGATCTCCTTATTTAGAAAATTAACATAACATAAGTGTTAAATGGTCTTATTTAGAACAATTGACATAAAATAACTGTTACATGGCCTTATTTAGAACAATTAACATAAAATGACTGTTACATGGCCTTATTTAGAACAATTAACATAAAATAACTATTAGATGTTCCTATTCAGATCAATTAACATAAAATAACTGTTATATGGCCTTATTTAGAACAATTAACATAAAATAACTGCTACTTGACCTTATTTAGAACAACTAACATAAGATAACTGTTAGATCTCCTTATTTAGAAAATTAACATAACATAAGTGTTAAATGGTCTTATTTAGAACAATTGACATAAAATAACTGCTACATGGCCTTATTTAGAACAATTAAAATGAAATAACTACTATATGGCCTTATTTAGAACAAATAACATAAAATAACTGTTACATGGCCTTATTTAGAACAATTTACATAAAATAACTGTCATTTGGCCATATTTAGAACAATTAACATAAAATAACTGTTAGATGGCCTTATTTAGAACAATTAACATAAAATAACTGTCATATGGCCATATTTAGAACAAGTAACATAAACTAACTGTTGCATGGCCTTATTTAGAACAATTAACATAAAATAACTGCTAGATGGCCTTATTTAGAACAATTAACATAAAATAACTGCTAGATGGGCTTATTTAGAACAATTAACATAAAATAACTGTTAGATGGCCTTATGTTGAACAACTAACATAAAATAACTGTTAGATGGCCTTATTTAGAACAGTTAACATAAAATAACTGTCAGATGGCCTTATTTAGAAAATTAACATACAATAAGTGTTAAATGGCCTTATTTAGAACAATTGACATAAAATAACTGTTAGATGGCCTTATTTAGAAAATTAACATAAAATAACTGTTACATGGTCTTATTGAGAACAATTAACATGAAATAACTATTATATGGCCTTATTTAGAGCAATTAACATAAAATAACTGTTAAATGGCCTTATTTAGAACAATTAAAATGAAATAACTGCTATATGGCCTTATTTAGAACAATTAACATACAATGACTGTTACATGGCCTTATTTAGAATAATGAACATAAAATAAATGTTAGATGACCTTATTTAGAACAGTTAACATAACATAACTGTTACATGGCCTTATTTAGAAAAATTAACATAAAATAACTGTTACATGGCCTTATTTACAATAATTAATATGAAATAACTGTTATATGGCCTTATTTAGAACAATTAACATAAAATAACTGTTACATGGCCTTATTTACAATAATTAATATACAATAACTGTTATATGGCCTTTTGTAGAACAATTAACATAAAATAACTGTTATATGGCCTTATTTAGAACAATTAACATAAAATAACACCTACTTGACCTTATTTAGAACAATTAACATAAGATAACTGTTAGATCTCCTTATTTAGAAAATTAACATAACATAAGTGTTAAATGGTCTTATTTAGAACAATTGACATAAAATAACTGCTACATGGCCTTATTTAGAACAATTAAAATGAAATAACTACTATATGGCCTTATTTAGAACAAATAACATAAAATAACTGTTACATGGCTTTATTTAGAACAATTTACATAAAATAACTGTCATTTGGCCATATTTAGAACAATTAACATAAAATAACTGTTAGATGGCCTTATTTAGAACAATTAACATAAAATAACTGCTACATGGCCTTATTTAAAACAATTAAAATGAAATAACTGCTATATGGCCTTATTTAGAACATTTAACATAAAATAACTGCTAGATGGCCTTATTTAGAACAATTAACATAAAATAACTGCTAGATGGGCTTATTTAGAACAATTAACATAAAATAACTGTTAGATGGCCTTATGTTGAACAACTAACATAAAATAACTGTTAGATGGCCTTATTTAGAACAGTTAACATAAAATAACTGTCAGATGGCCTTATTTAGAAAATTAACATACAATAAGTGTTAAATGGCCTTATTTAGAACAATTGACATAAAATAACTGTTAGATGGCCTTATTTAGAAAATTAACATAAAATAACTGCTACATGGCCTTATTGAGAACAATTAACATGAAATAACTATTATATGGCCTTATTTAGAGCAATTAACATAAAATAACTGTTAAATGGCCTTATTTAGAACAATTAAAATGAAATAACTGCTATATGGCCTTATTTAGAACAATTAACATAACATAACTGCTACATGGCCTTATTTAGAACAATTAACATAAAATAACTGTTACATGGCCTTATTTACAATAATTAATATAAAATAACTGTTATATGGCCTTTTGTAGAACAATTAACATCAAATAACTGTTAGATGGCTTTATTTAGAACAATTAACATAAAATAATTGCTTGATGGCCTTATTTAGAACAATTACCATAAAATAAGTGTTACATGGCCTTATTTAGAACAATTAACATAAAATGACCGTTACATGGCCTTATTTAGAACAATTAACATAAAATAACTGCTACATGGCTTTATGTAGAACAATTAACATAAAATGACTGTTACATGGCCTTATTTAGAATAATTAACATAAAATAACTGTTAGATGGCCTTATTTAGAACAATTAACATAAAATAACTATTAGATGTCCCTATTCAGATCAATTAACATAAAATAACTGTTATATGGCCTTATTTAGAACAATTAACATAAAATAACTGCTACTTGATCTTATTTAGAACAACTAACATAAGATAACTGTTAGATCTCCTTATTTAGAAAATTAACATAACATAAGTTTTAAATGGTCTTATTTAGAACAATTGACATAAAATAACTGCTACATGGCCTTATTTAGAACAATTAAAATGAAATAACTGCTATATGGCCTTATTTAGAACAAATAACATAAAATAACTGTTACATGGCCTTATTTAGAACAATTTACATAAATTAACTGTCATTTGGCCATATTTAGAACAATTAACATAAAATAACTGTTAGATGGCCTTATTTAGAACAATTAACATAAAATAACTGTTAGATGGCCTTATTTAGAACAATTAACATAAAATAACTATTAGATGTCTGTATTCAGATCAATTAACATAAAATAACTGTTATATGGCCTTATTTAGAACAATTAACATAAAATAACCGCTACTTGACCTTATTTAGAACAACTAACATAAGATAACTGTTAGATCTCCTTATTTAGAAAATTAACATAAGATAAGTGTTAAATGGTCTTATTTAGAACAATTGACATAAAATAACTGCTACATGGCCTTATTTAAAACAATTAAAATGAAATAACTGCTATATGGCCTTATTTAGAACAATTAACATAAAATAACTGCTAGATGGGCTTATTTAGAACAATTAACATAAAATAACTGTTAGATAGCCTTATGTTGAACAACTAACATAAAATAACTGTTAGATGGCCTTATTTAGAACAGTTAACATAAAATAACTGTCAGATGGCCTTATTTAGAAAATTAACATACAATAAGTGTTAAATGGCCTTATTTAGAACAATTGACATAAAATAACTGTTAGATGGCCTTATTTAGAAAATTAACATAAAATAACTGCTACATGGCCTTATTGAGAACAATTAACATGAAATAACTATTATATGGCCTTATTTAGAGCAATTAACATAAAATAACTGTTAAATGGCCTTATTTAGAACAATTAAAATGAAATAACTGCTATATGGCCTTATTTAGAACAATTAACATAACATAACTGCTACATGGCCTTATTTAGAACAATTAACATAAAATAACTGTTACATGGCCTTATTTACAATAATTAATATAAAATAACTGTTATATGGCCTTTTGTAGAACAATTAACATCAAATAACTGTTAGATGGCTTTATTTAGAACAATTAACATAAAATAATTGCTTGATGGCCTTATTTAGAACAATTACCATAAAATAAGTGTTACATGGCCTTATTTAGAACAATTAACATAAAATGACCATTACATGGCCTTATTTAGAACAATTAACATAAAATAACTGCTACATGGCTATATGTAGAACAATTAACATAAAATGACTGTTACATGGCCTTATTTAGAATAATTAACATAAAATAACTGTTAGATGGCCTTATTTAGAACAATTAACATAAAATAACTATTAGATGTCCCTATTCAGATCAATTAACATAAAATAACTGTTATATGGCCTTATTTAGAACAATTAACATAAAATAACTGCTACTTGACCTTATTTAGAACAACTAACATAAGATAACTGTTAGATCTCCTTATTTAGAAAATTAACATAACATAAGTTTTAAATGGTCTTATTTAGAACAATTGACATAAAATAACTGCTACATGGCCTTATTTAGAACAATTAAAATGAAATAACTGCTATATGGCCTTATTTAGAACAAATAACATAAAATAACCGTTACATGGCCTTATTTAGAACAATTTACATAAATTAACTGTCATTTGGCCATATTTAGAACAATTAACATAAAATAACTGTTAGATGGCCTTATTTAGAACAATTAACATAAAATAACTGTTAGATGGCCTTATTTAGAACAATTAACATAAAATAACTATTAGATGTCTGTATTCAGATCAATTAACATAAAATAACTGTTATATGGCCTTATTTAGAACAATTAACATAAAATAACCGCTACTTGACCTTATTTAGAACAACTAACATAAGATAACTGTTAGATCTCCTTATTTAGAAAATTAACATAAGATAAGTGTTAAATGGTCTTATTTAGAACAATTGACATAAAATAACTGCTACATGGCCTTATTTAAAACAATTAAAATGAAATAACTGCTATATGGCCTTATTTAGAACAAATAACATAAAATAACTGATACATGGCCTTATTTAGAACAATTAACATAAAATAACTGCTACATGGCTTTATTAAGAACAATTAACATAAAATGACTGTTACATGGCCTTATTTAGAATAATTAACATAAAATAACTGTTAGATGGCCTTATTTAGAACAATTAACATAAAATAACTATTAGATGTCCCTATTCAGATCAATTAACATAAAATAACTGTTAGATGGCCTTATGTTGAACAATTAACATAAAATAACTGCTAGATGGCCTTATTTAGAACAATTAACATAAAATAACTGTTAGATGGCCTTATGTTGAACAACTAACATAAAATAACTGTTAGATGGCCTTATTTCAAACAGTTAACATAAAATGACTGTTAGATGGCCTTATTTAGAAAATTAACATCCAATAAGTGTTAAATGACCTTATTTAGAACAATTGACATAAAATAACTGTTAGATGGCCTTATTTAGAAAAATTAACATAAAATAACTGCTACATGGCCTTATTGAGAACAATTAACATGAAATAACTATTATATGGCCTTATTTAGAGCAATTAACATAAAATAACTGTTAAATAACCTTATTTAGAACAATTAAAATGAAACAACTGCTATATGGCCTTATTTAGAACAGTTAACATAACATAACTGTTACATGGCCTTATTTAGAACAATTAACATAAAATAACTGTTACATGGCCTTATTTACAATAATTAATATACAATAACTGTTATATGGCCTTATTTAGTACAATTAACATAAAATAGCTGTTACATGGCCTTATTTACAATAATTATTATACAATAACTGTTATATGGCCTTATGTAGAATAATTAACATCAAATAACTGTTAGATGGCTTTATTTAGAACAATTAACATAAAATAATTGCTTGATGACCTTATTTAGAACAATTAACATAAAATAATTGCTTGATGACCTTATTTAGAACAATTATCATAAAATAAGAGTTACATGGCCTTATTTAGAACAATTAACATAAAATGACTGTTACATGGCCTTATTTAGAACAATTAACATAAAATAACTGCTACATGGCTTTATGTAGAACAATTAACATAAAATGACTGTTACATGGCCTTATTTAGAATAATTAACATAAAATAACTGTTACATGGCCTTATTTACAATAATTAATATAAGATAACTGTTATATGGCCTAATGTAGATCAATTAACATAAAATGACTGTTACGTGGCCTTATTTAGAACAATTAACATAAAATGAATGTTACATGGCCTTATTTAGAACAATTACCCTAAAACAACTGTTACATGGCCTTATTTAGAACAATTAACATAAAATGAATGTTACATGGCCTTATTTATAACAATTAACATAAAATAACTGTTACATGGCCTTATTTACAATAATTAATGTAAAATAACTGTTATATGGCCTTATGTAGAACAATTAGCATAAAATGAATGTTACATGGCCTTATTTAGAACAATTAACATAACATGACTGTTACATGGCCTTATTTAGAACAATTAACATAAAATAACCGTTACATGGCCTTACCTTCCAATTATTGCCACTCTATCCATCATGTCCTGATGTGACTTATCTATAAGTACAATCGAGATATGAATTTAAATTAAACGAAACATGTTTGTCTGTAAATGTTGTAAACTATAATAGGTCATGAAATATGGAGATAATATGCGTCGAGATCAGGGAAAAGCTTTCGATATAAAAGAGTAACTTATTGCCAATCCGTTAGACATTATGATGTGGTCGAGTGGTCTAGGGCGCTGGATGTAAGGCTAAGCGAATGGTGCTGCAGTGTATCAATGGTGTGGGTTCAAATCCCGTCGAGGGAAGAACAAAAATTTGACAGCTCTAAAATCTAATTCTAACACTGTTTGGTTTAATTTTCAGACGTATATATATATATAAATCTTACGGAGTGTTAGATATCGTTACGGTATAACGATACTATACAAGTAAAATAAATTATAAACGTCTAAAATGGTTTGTAAAACATCACAAAGAACACAAAGCAAAGTGATAAAGAATTAAACACTTTGTTGAATGACAAAATTTTGGTCTCACCTAGAGACTTTTTCAATGTCTAATGTCGAACCAATATGGCGACTTTACAAGTTCAAAAAAGTTTTTGATGGTCAATGTGCGGGAAAATTGTGTCTTTTGTCCCGCACATTGACCATCAAAAACTGTTTTTGAACTTGTAAAGTGGCCAGGGTTGTAAGATAATCAACATCCATTCGTATGTACATTCCAGTTCTTTATCTTGGTTTATTGTTGGAAGTGGTCGACAGCCATCAACTATATCTCCTTATTCCTTGTAGTAATAAAAACAGCCATCACAGTGCTACCAATTTACCCAAAAAGGTTTATGGCCTGTAAACTAGTTGCTGACATGACCATCCCTGAAATACTTCTCATATCTCTTATGTTTTTTTTATATGTCGCAATATTAGAAATGATTATATATTACCTACCTTAAATAGCCCTTTCCAAATACTAACTTTCTGTTGTATTAAATTGAACCAAAAGTTATCACTGGCACGTACTATTATGGTGCAAAATTTGTAAAATATGGCCTTTGACCTTTGACAGCTATAAGGTTATCTCGAGTCTGATATATACCTATTATAATACTACTATTAAATAATTAATGTAATTTGGTAGAATAATGGAGAAGATAGCAGTTGTTGGGTGGTAAGAGTTTTTATATTTAATATTCTTTAAAGCTTAAGTATAAACAGAAGACAGAACAAAAACAATCTTGTATCTATGGGTTTGCATACCTTTTAGCAAATAAACAACTCCCTTATGTTTTGACCTTCTCGTGTGATTTCCTATCGTTAAAGCAACATGGCTTAAGCATTTCCCAAATATCAACTAACAGTTTTAAAATCGCTAGCATTCTGTGTTTGGTTGAATAGCGTTTATTGTTTTAGTGGAAAGGCTGGTCGTGGCTGGGCTATGCTGTTTGCTGCAAGCGGATTTAAAGTTTGTATATACGACAATATTTCAAAACAATTGGAAGATGGCTTAGCTGATATACATTCCCAGATGGACAAACTGAAAGGCACAGGACAACTCCGTGGTACCTTATCAGTAGCTGAACAAATGGCATTAATCGAGGGAGCAGTTGATTTGAAAAGTTGTATCCAAGATGCCTTCTATATTCAGGTAATGACTAGGATATCTTTGAATAAATATCTCATAAAAATATATTCCTCCATGTGATTGTAAAACTTTCTATGCTCTACGTACAAGATTAAAATGTGAATTTTTATACAGATATTATTTGTATGTGATGTTGTGGTAATTAACAGACCACAAAAACACTGGCCCATTGCACAACAGTGCGCATAAATGCAAATCGAAGTACAATATCTAAGAATAATATGTATAATGAAAACATTATTTATTTCGTACATTTTGCAGTAAAACAGCTTATGATCAACATATGTACAAATGTTTAATATGTAGGAGATGGTAACCTGTATGTAGTTGAAATTAACCATAATTTAAGGTACCATACATAGATTTTACTGTTAATTTTAGGCTATCCTGTTTAGGTCTTTGGATTACATGCTCCCAAAGAATTTAAAATGATTTAGCTTTCCAATCTTGTGACTAGGAGCGTACCTGATGTAGGTTATTGACTAGGAGCGTACCTGATGTAGGTTATTGACTAGGAGCGTACCTGATGTAGGTTATTGACTACGAGCGTACCTGATGTAGGTTATTGACTAGGAGCTTACCTGATGTAGGTTATTGACTAGGAGCGTACCTGATGTAGGTTATTGACTAGGAGCGTACCTGATGTAGGTTATTGACTAGGAGAGTACCTGATGTAGATTATTGACTACGAGCGTACCTGATGTAGGTTATTGACTAGGAGCTTACCTGATGTAGGTTATTGACTAAGAGCGTACCTGATGTAGGTTATTGACTAGGAGCGTACCTGATGTAGGTTATTGACTACGAGCGTACCTGATGTAGGTTATTGACTAGGAGCTTACCTGATGTAGGTTATTGACTAGGAGCGTACCTGATGTAGGTTATTGACTAGGAGCGTACCTGATGTAGGTTATTGACTAGGAGAGTACCTGATGTAGATTATTGACTACGAGCGTACCTGATGTAGGTTATTGACTAGGAGCTTACCTGATGTAGGTTATTGACTAGGAGCTTACCTGATGTAGGTTATTGACTAGGAGCGTACCTGATGTAGGTTATTGACTACGAGCGTACCTGATGTAGGTTATTGACTAGGAGCTTACCTGATGTAGGTTATTGACTAGGAGCGTACCTGATGTAGGTTATTGACTAGGAGCGTACCTGATGTAGGTTATTGACTAGGAGAGTACCTGATGTAGATTATTGACTACGAGCGTACCTGATGTAGGTTATTGACTAGGAAGGTACATGATGTAGGTTATTGACTAGCAGCGTACCTGATGTAGGTTATTGACTAGGAGCGTACCTAATGTAGGTTATTGAATAGGAGCGTACCTGATGTAGGTTATTGACTAGGAGCGTACCTGATGTAGGTTATTGAATAGGAGCGTACCTGATGTAGGTTATTGACTAAGAGCGTACCTGATGTAGATTATCGACTAGGAGCGTACCTGATGTAGGTTATTGCCTAGGAGCGTACCTGATGTAGATTATCGAATAGGAGCGTACCTGATGTAGGTTATTGACTAGGAGCGTACCTGATGTAGGTTATTGAATAGGAGCATACCTGATGTAGGTTATTGACTAGGAGCGTACCTGATGTATGTTATTGACTAGGAGCGTACCTGATATAGGTTATCGACTAGGAGCGTACCTGATGTAGGTTATTGACTAGGAGCGTACCTAATGTAGGTTATCGACTAGGAGTGTACCTGAAGTAGGTTATTGACTAGGAGCGTACCTGATGTAGGTTATTGACTAGGAGCGTACCTGATGTAGGTTATTGACTAGGAGCGTACCTGATGTAGGTTATTGACTAGGAGCGTACCTGATGTAGGTTATTGACTAGGAGCGTACCTGATGTAGGTTATTGACTAGGAGCGTACCTCATGTAGGTTATTGACTAGGAGCGTACCTAATGTAGATTATTGACTAGGAGCGTAGCTGATGTATGTTATTGACTAGGAGCGTACCTAATGTAGGTTATTGAATAGGAGCGTACACGATGTAGGTTATTGACTAAGAGCGTACCTGATGTAGGTTATCGACTAGGAGCGTAGCTGATGTAGGTTATTGACTAGGAGCGTACCTGATGTAGGTTATTGACTAGGAGCGTACCTGATGTAGGTTATTGAATAGGAGCGTACCTGATGTAGGTTATTGACTAGGAGCGTACTTGATGTAGGTTATTTATTGACTAGGAGCGTACCTGATGTAGGTTATTGACTAGGAGCGTACCTGATGTAGGTTATTGACTAGGAGCGTACCTGATGTAGGTTATTGACTAGGAGCGTACCTAATGTAGGTTATTGACTAGGAGCGTACCTGATGTAGGTTATTGAGTAGGAGCGTACCTGATGTAGGTTATTGACTAGGAGCATATCTGATGTAGGTTATTGACTAGGAAAGTACCTGGTGTAGGTTATTAACTAGGATCGTACCTGATGTAGGTTATTGACTAGGAGCGTACCTGATGTAGGTTATTGACTAGGAGCGTACCTGATGTAGGTTATTGACTAGGAGCGTACCTGATGTAGGTTATTGACTAGGAGCGTACCTGATATAGGTTATCGACTAGGAGCGTACCTGATGTAGGTTATCAACTAGGAGCGTACCTGATGTAGAATATTGACTAGGAGCGTAGCTGATGTATGTTATTGACTAGGAGCGTACCTGATGTAGATTATTGAATAGGAGCGTACCTGATGTAGGTTATTGACTAAGAGCGTATATGATGTAGGTTATCGACTAGGAGCGTACCTGATGTAGGTTATTGACTAGGAGCGTACCTGATGTAGGTTATTGACTATGAGCGTACCTGATGTAGGTTATTGACTAGGAGCGTACCTGATGTAGGTTATTGACTAGGAGCGTACCTGATGTAGGTTATTGACTAGGAGCGTACCTGATGTAGGTTATTGACTAGGAGCGTACCTGATGTAGGTTATTGACTAGGAGCGTACCTGATGTAGGTTATTGACTAGGAGCGTACCTGATGTAGGTTATTGACTAGGAGCGTACCTGATGTAGGTTATTGACTAGCAGCGTACCTGATGTAGGTTATTGACTAGGAGCGTATCTGATGTAGGTTATTGACTAGGAGCGTACATGGTGTAGGTTATTGACTAGGATCGTACCTGATGTAGGTTATTGACTAGGAGCGTACTTTATGTAGGTTATTGAGTAGGAGCGTACCTGATGTAGGTTATTGACTAGGAGCGTACCTGATGTAGGTTATTGACTAGGAGCGTACATGATGTAGGTTATTGACTAGGAGCTTACCTGATGTAGGCTATTGACTAGGAGCGTACCTGATGTAGGTTATTGACTAGGAGCGTACCTGATGTAGGTTATTGACTAGGAGCGTACCTGATGTAGGTTGTTGAGTAGGAGCGTACCTGATGTAGGTTATTGAAAAGGAGCGTACCTGATGTAGGTTATTGACTAGGAGCGTACCTGATGTAGGTTATTGACTAGGAGCGTACCTGATGTAGGTTATTGACTAGGAGCGTACCTGATGTAGGTTATTGACTAGGAGCGTACCTGATGTAGGTTATTGACTAGGAGCGTACCTCATGTAGGTTATTGACTAGGAGCGTACCTGTTGTAGGTTATTGAGTAGGAGCGTACCTGATGTAGGTTATTGACTAGGAGCGTACCTGATGTAGGTTATTGACTAGGAGCGTACATGATGTAGGTTATTGACTAGGAGCGTACATGATGTAGGTCATTGACTAGGAGCGTACACGATGTATGTTATTGCCTAGGAGCGTACACGATGTAGGTTATTGACTAGGAGCGTACCTGATGTAGGTTATTGAGTAGGAGCGTACCTGATGTAGGTTATTGACTAGGAGCGTACCTGATGTAGGTTATTGACTAGGAGCGTACCTGGTGTAGGTTATTGACTAGGAGCGTACTCGATGTAGGTTATTGACTAGGAGCGTACCTGATGTAGGTTATTGACTAGGAGCGTACCTGATGTAGGTTATTGACTAGGAGCGTAGCTGATGTAGGTTATTGACTATGAGCGTACCTGATGTATGTTATTGAATAGGAGCGTACCTGGTGTAGGTTATTGACTAAAAGCGTACCTGATGTAGGTTATTGACTAGGAGCGTACCTGATGTAGGTTATTGTCTAGGAGCGTACCTGATGTAGGTTATTGACTAGGAGCGTACCTGATGTAGGTTATTGACTAGGAGCGTACCTGATGTAGGTTATTGCCTAGGAGCGTACCTGATGTAGGTTATTGAGTAGGAGCGTAGCTGATGTAGGTTATTGACTATGAGCGTACCTGATGTAGGTTATTGAATAGGAGCGTACCTGGTGTAGGTTATTGACTAGAAGCGTACCTGATGTAGGTTATTGACTAGGAGCGTACCTGATGTAGGTTATTGACTAGGAGCGTACCTGATGTAGGTTATTGACTAGGAGCGTACCTGATGTAGGTTATTGACTAGGAGCGTACCTGATGTAGATTATTGAGTAGGAACGTACCTGATGTAGGTTATTGACTAGGAGCGTACCTGATGTAGGTTATTGACTAGGAGCGTACCTGATGTAGGTTATTGACTAGGAGCGTACCTGATGTAGGTTATTGACTAGGAGCGTACCTGATGTAGATTATTGAGTAGGAGCGTACCTGGTGTAGGTTATTGACTAGGAGCGTACCTGATGTAGGTTATTGAGTGGGAGCGTACCTGATGTAGGTTATTGACTAGGAGCGTACCTGATGTAGGTTATTGACTAGGAGCGTACATGATGTAGGTTATTGACTAGGAGCGTAAATGATGTAGGTTATTGACTAGGAGCGTACATGATGTAGGTTATTGACTAGGAACGTACACGATGTAGGTTATTGACTAGGAGCGTACACGATGTAGGTTATTGACTAGGAGCGTACCTGATGTAGGTTATTGACTAGGAGCGTACCTGATGTAGGTTATTGTCTAGGAGCGTACCTGATGTAGGTTATTGACTAGGAGCGTACCTGATGTAGGTTATTGAATAGGAGCGTACCTGATGTAGGTTATTGTCTAGGAGCGTACCTGATGTAGGTTATTGCCTAGGAGCGTACCTGATGTAGGTTATTGACTAGGAGCGTACCTGATGTAGGTTATTGACTAGGAGCGTACCTGGTGTAGGTTATTGACTAGGAGCGTACCTGATGTAGGTTATTGACTAGGAGCGTACCTGATGTAGGTTATTGACTAGGAACGTACCTGCTGTAGGTTATTGACTAGGAGCGTACCTGATGTAGGTTATTGACTAGGAGCGTACCTGATGTAGGTTATTGACTTGGAGCGTACCTTATTTAGGTACCTTATGTAGGTTATTGACTACGAGCGTACCTGATGTAGGTTATTGTCTAGGAGCGTACCTGATGTAGGTTATTGACTAGGAGCGTACCTGATATAGGTTATTGCCTAGGAGCGTACCTGATGTAGGTTATTGTCTAGGAGCGTATCTGTTGTAGGTTATTGCCTAGGAGCGTACCTGATGTAGGTTATTGACTAGGAGCGTACCTGATGTAGGTTATTGACTAGGAGCGTACCTGGTGTAGGTTATTGACTAGGAGCGTACCTGATGTAGGTTATTGACTAGGAGCGTACCTGATGTAGGTTATTGACTAGGAGCGTACCTGCTGTAGGTTATTGACTAGGAGCGTACCTGCTGTAGGTTATTGACTAGGAGCGTATCTGATGTAGATAATTGACTAGGAGCGTACCTGATGTAGGTTATTGACTTGGAGCGTACCTGATGTAGGTTATTGACTAGGAGCGTACCTGATGTAGGTTATTGACTAGGGGTGAACCTGATGTAGGTTATTGACTAGGAGCGTACCTGATGTAGGTTATTGACTAGGAGCGTACCTGATGTAGGTTATTGACTAGGAGCGTACCTGATGTAGGTTATTGACTAGGAGCGTACCTGATGTAGGTTATTGACTAGGAGCGTACCTGATGTAGGTTATTGACTAGGAGCGTACCTGATGTAGGTTATTGTCTAGGAGCGTACCTGATGTAGGTTATTGACTTCGAGCGTACCTGATGTAGGTTATTGACTAGGAGCGTACCTGATATAGGTTTTTGAGTAGGAGCGTACCTGATGTAGGTTATTGAATAGGAGCGTACCTGATGTAGGTTATTGACTAGGAGCGTACCTGATGTAGGTTATTGACTAGGAGCGTACCTGATGTAGGTTATTGAGTGGGAGCGTACCTGATGTAGGTTATTGACTAGGAGCGTAAATGATGTAGGTTATTGACTAGGAGCGTACATGATGTAGATTATTGACTAGGAGCGTACACGATGTAGGTTATTGACTAGGATCGTACACGATGTAGGTTATTGACTAAGAGCGTACCTGATGTAGGTTATTGACTAGGAGCGTACCTGATGTAGGTTATTGACTAGGAGCGTACCTGATGTAGGTTATTGACTAGGAGCGTACCTGATGTAGGTTATTGACTAGGAGCGTACCTGATGTAGGTTATTGACTAGGAGCGTACCTGATGTAGGTTATTGACTAGGAGCGTACCTGATGTAGGATATTGACTAGGAGCGTACCTGATGTAGGTTATTGACTAGGAGCGTACCTGATGTAGGTTATTGACTAGGAGCCTACCTGATGTAGGTTATTGACTAGGTGCGTATATGATATAGGTTATTGACTAGGAGCGTACCTGATGTATGTTATTGACTAGGAGCGTACCTGATGTAGGTTATTGACTAGGAGCGTACCTGATGTATGTTATTGACTAGGAGCGTACCTGATGTAGGTTATTGACTAGGAGTGTACTTGATGTAGGTTATTGACTAGGAGCGTACATGATGTAGGTTATTGACTAGGAGCGTACCTGATGTAGGTCATTGACTAGGAGCGTACACGATGTAGGTTATTGACTAGGAGCGTACACGATGTAGGTTATTGACTAGGAGCGTACCTGATGTAGGTTATTGGTAAGGAGCGTACCTGATGTAGGTTATTGACTAGGAGCGTACCTGATGTAGGTTATTGAGTAGGAGCGTACCTGATGTAGGTTATTGACTAGGAGCGTACCTGATGTAGGTTATTGACTAAGAGCGTACCTGATGTAGGTCATTGACTAGGAGCGTACCTGATGTAGGTTATTGACTAGGAGCGTACATGATGTAGGATATTGACTAGGAGCGTACCTGATGTAGGTTATTGACTAGGAGCGTACCTGATGTAGGTTATTGACTAGGAGTGTACCTGATGTAGGTTATTGACTAGGAGCGTACATGATGTAGGTTATTGACTAGGAGCGTACATGATGTAGGACATTGACTAGGAGCGTACACGATGTAGGTTATTGACTAGGAGCGTACACGATGTAGGTTATTGACTAGGAGCGTACCTGATGTAGGTTATTGGTAAGGAGCGTACCTGATGTAGGTTATTGACAAGGAGCGTACCTGATGTAGGTTATTGAGTAGGAGCGTACCTGATGTAGGTTATTGACTAGGAGCGTACCTGATGTAGGTTATTGACTAAGAGCGTACCTGATGTAGGTCATTGACTAGGAGAGTACCTGATGTAGGTTATTGACTAGGAGCGTACCTGATGTAGGTTATTGACTAGGAGCGTACCTGATGTAGGTTATTGTCTAGGAGCGTACCTGATGTAGGTTATTGACTAGGAGCGTACCTGATATAGGTTATTGACTAGGAGCGTACCTGATGTAGGTTATTGACTAGGAGCGTACCTGATGTAGGTTATCGACTAGGAGCGTACCTGATGTAGGTTATTGACTAGGAGCGTACCTGATGTAGGTTATTGACTAGGAGCGTACCTGATGTAGATTATTGAGTAGGAGCGTACCTGATGTAGGTTATTGACTAGGAGCGTACCTGATGTAGGTTATTGACTAGGAGCGTACCTGATGTAGGTTATTGACTAGGAGCGTACCTGATATAGGTTATTGAGTAGGAGCCTACACGATGTAGGTTATTGACTAGGAGCGTACACGATGTATGTTATTGACTAGGAGCGTACCTGATGTAGGTTATTGAATAGGAGCGTACCTGAGGTAGGTTATTTACTAGGAGCGTACATGATGTAGGTTATTGTCTAGGAGCGTACCTGATGTAGGTTATTGACTAGGAGCGTACCTGATGTAGGTTATTGACTAGGAGCGTACCTGATGTAGGTTATTGACTAGGAGTGTACCTGATGTAGGTTATTGACTAGGAGCGTACCTGATGTAGGTTATTGACTAGGAGCGTACCTGATGTAGGTTTTTGACTATGAGCGTACCTGATGTAAGTTATTGACTAGGAGCGTACCTGATGTAGGTTATTGACTAGGAGCGTACCTGATGTAGGTTATTGACTAGGAGCGTACCTGATGTAGGTTATTGTCTAGGAGCGTACCTGATGTAGGTTATTGACTAGGAGCGTACATGATGTAGGTTATTGAGTAGGAGCGTAGCTGATGTAGGTTATTGAATAGGAGCGTACCTGATGTAGGTTATTGACTAGGAGCGTACCTGATGTAGGTTATTGACTAGGAGCGTACCTGATGTAGATTATTGAGTAGGAGCGTACCTGATATAGGTTATTGACTAGGAGCGTACCTGATGTAGGTTATTGACTAGGAGCGTACCTGATGTAGGTTATTGACTAGGAGCGTACCTGATGTAGGTTATTGACTAGGAGCGTACCTGATGTAGGTTATTGACTAGGAGCGTACCTGATGTAGGTTATTGACTAGGAGCGTACATGATGTAGGTTATTGACTAGGAGCGTACACGATGTAGGTTATTGACTAGGAGCGTACACGATGTAGGTTATTGACTAGGAGCGTACACGATGTAGGTTATTGACTAGGAGCGTACACGATGTAGGTTATTGACTAGGAGCGTACCTGATGTAGCTTATTGAATAGGAGCGTACCTGATGTAGGTTATTGACTAGGAGGGTACCTGATGTATGTTATTGTCTAGGAGCGTACCTGGAGTAGGTTATTGACTAGGAGCGTACCTGATGTAGGTTATTGACTAGGAGCGTACCTGATGTAGGTTATTGTCTAGGAGCGTCCCTGATGTAGGTTATTGCCTAGGAGCGTACCTGATGTCGGTTATTGACTAGGAGCGTACCTGACGTAGGTTATTGACTAGGAGCGTACCTGGTGTAGGTTATTGACTAGGAGCGTACCTGATGTAGGTTATTGACTAGGAGCGTACCTGATGTAGGTTATTGACTAGGAGCGTACCTGCTGTAGGTTATTGAATAGGAGAGTACCTGATGTAGGTTATTGACTAGGAGCGTACCTGGTGTAGGTTATTGACTAGGAGCGTACCTGATGTAGGTTATTGACTAGGAGCGTACCTGATGTAGGTTATTGACTAGGAGCGTACCTGATGTAGGTTATTGACTAGGAGCGTACATGATGTAGGTTATTGACTAGGAGCGTACCTCATGTAGGTTATTGACTAGGAGCGTACATGATGTAGGTTATTGACTAGGAGCGTACCTCATGTAGGTTATTGACTAGGAGCGTACCTGATGTAGGTTATTGACTAGGAACGTACCTGATGTAGGTTATTGTCTAGGAGCGTACCTGATGTAGGTTATTGACTAGGAGCGTACCTGATGTAGGTTATTGACTAGGAGCGTACCTGATGTAGGTTATTGAGTAGGAGCGTACCTGATGTAGGTTATTGACTAGGAGCGTACCTGATGTAGGTTATTGAGTAGGAGCGTACCTGATGTAGGTCATTGACTAGGACCGTACCTGATGTAGGTTATTGCCTAGGAGCGTTCCTGATGTAGGTTATTGACTAGGAGCATACCTGATGTAGGTTATTGACTAGGAGCGTACCTGATGTAGGTTATTGGCTAAGAGCGTACCTGATGTAGGTTATTAACTAGGAGCGTACATGCTGTAGGTTATTGACTAGGAGCGTACATGATGTAGGTTATTGACTAGGAGCGTACATGATGTAGGTTATTGACTAGGAGCGTACACGATGTAGGTTATTGACTAGGAGCGTACCTGATGTAGGTTATTGACTAGGAACGTACCTGATGTAGGTTATTGACTAGGAGCGTACCTGATGTAGGTTATTGTCTAGGAGCGTACCTGATGTAGGTTATTGCCTAGGAGCGTTCCTGATGTAGGTTATTGACTAGGAGCATACCTGATGTAGGTTATTGACTAGGAGCGTACCTGATGTAGGTTATTGGCTAAGAGCGTACCTGATGTTGGTTATTGACTAGCAGCGTACCTGATGTAGGTTATTGACTAGGAGCGCACCTGATGTAGGTTATTGACTAGGAGCGTACCTGATGTAGGTTATTGACTTGGAGCGTACCTGATGTAGGTTATTGACTAGGAGCGTACCTGATGTAGGTTATTGATTAGGGGCGAACCTGATGTAGGTTATTGACTAGGAGCGTACATGATGTAGGTTATTGACTAGGAGCGTACCTGATGTAGGTTATTGACTAAGAGCGTACCTGATTTAGGTTATTGACTAGGAGCGTACCTGATGTAGGTTATTGACTAGGAGCGTACCTGGTGTAGGTTATTGACTAGGAGCGTACCTGATGTAGGTTATTGACTAGGAGCGTACCTGATGTAGGTTATTGACTAGGATCGTACCCGATGTAGGTTATTGACTAGGAACGTACCTGATGTAAGTTATTGACTAGGAGCGTACACGATGTAGGGTATTGACTAGGAGCGTACCTGATGTAGTTTATTGACTAGGAGTGTACCTGATGTAGGTTATTGACTAGGAGCGTACATGCTGTAGGTTATTGACTAGGAGCGTACCTGATCTAGGTTATTGACTAGGAGCGTACCTGATGTAGGTTATTGACTAGGAGCGTACCTGATTTATGTTATTGACTAGGAGCGTACCTGATGTAGGTTATTGACTAGGAGCGTACATGATGTAGGTTATTGACTAGGAGCGTACCTGATGTAGGTTATTGACTAGGAGCGTACCTGGTGTAGGTTATTGAATAGGAGCGTACCTGATGTAGGTTATTGACTAGGAGCGTACATGATGTAGGTTATTGACTAGGAGCGTACCTGCTGTAGGTATTTGACTAGGAGCGTACCTGATGTAGGTTATTGACTAGGAGCGTACATGATGTAGGTTATTGACTAGGAGCGTACCTGATGTAGGTTATTGACTAGGAGCGTACCTGATGTAGGTTATTGACTAGGAGCGTACCTGATATAGGTTATTGACAAGGAGCGTACCTGATGTAGGTTATTGACCAGGAGCGTACCTGATGTAGGTTATTGACTAGGAGCGTACCTGATGTAGGTTATTGACTAGGAGCGTACCTGATGTAGGTTATTGACTAGGAGCGTACCTGATGTAGGTTATTGACTAGGATCGTACCTGATGTAGGTTATTGACTAGGAGCGTACCTGATGTAGGTTATTGACTAAGAGCGTACCTGATGTAGGTTATTGACTAGGAGCGTACCTTTTGTAGGTTATTGACTAGGAGCGTACCTGATGTAGGTTATTGACTAGGAGCGTACCTAATGTAGGTTATTGACTAGGAGCGTACCTGATGTAGGTTATTGAATAGGAATGTACCTGGTGTAGGTTATTGACTAGGAGCGTACCTGATGTAGGTTATTGACTAGGAGCGTACCTGATGTAGGTTATTGACTAGGAGCGTACCTGGTGTAGGTTATTGACTAGGAGCGTACCTGATGTAAGTTATTGACTAGGAGCGTACACGATGTAGGTTATTGACTAGGAGCGTACCTGATGTAGGTTATTGACTAGGAGTGTACCTGATGTAGTTTATTGACTAGGAGCGTACATGCTTTAGGTTATTGACTAGGAGCGTACCTGATGTAGGTTATTGACTAGGAGCGTACCTGATGTAGGTTATTGACTAGGAGCGTACCTGATTTATGTTATTGACTAGGAGCGTACCTGATGTAGGTTATTGACTAGCAGCGTATATGATTTAGGTTATTGACTAGGAGCGTACCTGATGTAGGTTATTGACTAGGAGCGTACCTGATGTAGGTTATTGACTAGGAGCGTACATGATGTAGGTTATTGACTAGGAGCGTACCTGATGTAGGTTATTGACTAGGAGCGTACCTGATGTAGGTTATTGACTAGGAGCGTACCTGCTGTAGGTTATTGACTAGGAGCGTACCTGATGTAGGTTATTGACTAGGAGCGTACATGATGAAGGTTATTGACTAGGAGCGTACCTGATGTAGGTTATTGACTAGGAGCGTACCTGATGTAGGTTATTGACTAGGAGCGTACCTGATATAGGTTATTGACAAGGAGCGTACCTGATGTAGGTTAGTGACCAGGAGCGTACCTGATGTAGGTTATTGACTAGGAGCGTACCTGATGTAGGTTATTGACTAGGAGCGTACCTGATGTAGGTTATTGACTAGGAGCGTACCTGATGTAGGTTATTGACTAGGAGCCTACCTGATGTAGGTTATTGACTAAGAGCGTACCTGATGTAGGTTATTGACTAGGAGCGTACCTGATGTAGGTTATTGACTAGGAGCGTACACGATGTAGGTTATTGACTAGGAGCGTACCTGATGTAGGTTATTGACTAGGAGCGTACCTGATGTAGGTTATTGAATAGGAATGTACCTGGTGTAGGTTATTGACTAGGAGCGTACCTGATGTAGGTTATTGATTAGGAGCGTACCTGATGTAGGTTATTGACTAGGAGCGTACCTGGTGTAGGTTATTGACTAGGAGCGTACCTGATGTAAGTTATTGACTAGGAGCGTACACGATGTAGGTTATTGACTAGGAGCGTACCTGATGTAGGTTATTGACTAGGAGTGTACCTGATGTAGTTTATTGACTAGGAGCGTACATGCTTTAGGTTATTGACTAGGAGCGTACCTGATGTAGGTTATTGACTAGGAGCGTACCTGATGTAGGTTATTGACTAGCAGCGTACCTGATTTATGTTATTGACTAGGAGCGTACCTGATGTAGGTTATTGACTAGCAGCGTACATGATTTAGGTTATTGACTAGGAGCGTACCTGATGTAGGTTATTGACTAGGAGCATACCTGATGTAGGTTATTGACTAGGAGCGTACATGATGTAGGTTATTGACTAGGAGCGTACCTGATGTAGGTTATTGACTAGGAGCGTACCTGATGTAGGTTATTGACTAGGAGCGTACCTGATGTAGGTTATTGTTTAGGAGCGTACCTGATGTAGGTTATTGCCTAGGAGCGTACCTGATGTAGGTTATTGACTAGGAGCGTACCTGATGTAGGTTATTGACTAGGAGCGTACCTGGTGTAGGTTATTGACTAGGAGGGTACCTGATGTAGGTTATTGACTAAGAGCGTACCTGATGTAGGTTATTGACTAGGAGCGTACCTGCTGTAGGTTATTGACTAGGAGCGTACCTGATGTAGGTTATTGACTAGGAGCGTACCTGATGTAGGTTATTGACTAGGAGCGTACATGATGTAGGTTATTGACTAGGAGCGTACCTGATGTAGGTTATTGACTAGGAGCGTACCTGATGTAGGTTATTGACTAGGAGCGTACCTGATGTAGGTTATTGAATAGGAGCGTACCTGATGTAGGTTATTGACTAGGAGCGTACCTGATGTAGGTTATTGACTAGGAGCGTACCTGATGTAGGTTATTGACTAGGAGCGTACATGATGTAGGTTATTGACTAGGAGCGTACCTGATGTAGGTTATTGACTAGGAGCGTACCTGATATAGGTTATTGACAAGGAGCGTACCTGATGTAGGTTATTGACCAGGAGCGTACCTGATGTAGGTTATTGACTAGGAGCGTACCTGATGTAGGTTATTGACTAGGAGCGTACCTGATGTAGGTTATTGACTAGGAGCGTACCTGATGTAGGTTATTGACTAGGAGCGTACCTGATGTAGGTTATTGTCTAGGAGCGTACCTGATGTAGGTTATTGCCTAGGAGCGTACCTGATGTAGGTTATTGACTAGGAGCGTACCTGATGTAGGTTATTGACTAGGAGCGTACCTGGTGTAGGTTATTGACTAGGAGCGTACCTGATGTAGGTTATTGACTAGGAGCGTATCTGATGTAGGTTATTGACTAGGAGCGTACCTGCTGTAGGTTATTGACTAGGAGCGTACCTGATGTAGGTTATTGACTAGGAGCGTACCTGATGTAGGTTATTGACTAGGAGCGTACATGATGTAGGTTATTGACTAGGAGCGTACCTGATGTAGGTTATTGACTAGGAGCGTACCTGATGTAGGTTATTGACTAGGAGCGTACCTGATGTAGGTTATTGACTAGGAGCGTACATGATGTAGGTTATTGACTAGGAGCGTACATGATGTAGGTTATTGACTAGGAGCGTACACGATGTAGGTTATTGACTAGGAGCGTACCTGATGTAGGTTATTGACTAGGAACGTACCTGATGTAGGTTATTGACTAGGAGCGTACCTGATGTAGGTCATTGTCTAGGAGCGTACCTGATGTAGGTTATTGCCTAGGAGCGTTCCTGATGTAGGTTATTGACTAGGAGCGTACCTGATGTAGGTTATTGACTAGGAGCATACCTGATGTAGGTTATTGACTAGGATCGTACCTGATGTAGGTTATTGGCTAAGAGCGTACCTGATGTTGGTTATTGACTAGCAGCGTACCTGATGTAGGTTATTGACTAGGAGCGCACCTGATGTAGGTTATTGACTAGGAGCGTACCTGATGTAGGTTATTGACTTGGAGCGTACACGATGTAGGTTATTGACTAGGAGCGTACCTGATGTAGGTTATTGATTAGGGGCGAACCTGATGTAGGTTATTGACTAGGAGCGTACATGATGTAGGTTATTGACTAGGAGCGTACCTGATGTAGGTTATTGACTAGGAGCGTACCTGATTTAGGTTATTGACTAGGAGCGTACCTGATGTAGGTTATTGACTAGGAGCGTACCTGGTGTAGGTTATTGACTAGGAGCCTACCTGATGTAGGTTATTGACTAGGAGCGTACCTGATGTAGGTTATTGACTAGGATCGTACCCGATGTAGGTTATTGACTAGGAACGTACCTGATGTAGGTTATTGCCTAGGAGCGTACCTTTTGTAGGTTATTGACTAGGAGCGTACCTGATGTAGGTTATTGACTAGGAGCGTACCTAATGTAGGTTATTGACTAGGAGCGTACCTGATGTAGGTTATTGAATAGGAATGTACCTGGTGTAGGTTATTGACTAGGAGCGTACCTGATGTAGGTTATTGACTAGGAGCGTACCTGATGTAGGTTATTGACTAGGAGCGTACCTGGTGTAGGTTATTGACTAGGAGCGTACCTGATGTAAGTTATTGACTAGGAGCGTACACGATGTAGGTTATTGACTAGGAGCGTACCTGATGTAGGTTATTGACTAGGAGTGTACCTGATGTAGTTTATTGACTAGGAGCGTACATGCTTTAGGTTATTGACTAGGAGCGTACCTGATGTAGGTTATTGACTAGGAGCGTACCTGATGTAGGTTATTGACTAGGAGCGTACCTGATTTATGTTATTGACTAGGAGCGTACCTGATGTAGGTTATTGACTAGCAGCGTATATGATTTAGGTTATTGACTAGGAGCGTACCTGATGTAGGTTATTGACTAGGAGCATACCTGATGTAGGTTATTGACTAGGAGCGTACATGATGTAGGTTATTGACTAGGAGCGTACCTGATGTAGGTTATTGACTAGGAGCGTACCTGATGTAGGTTATTGACTAGGAGCGTACCTGCTGTAGGTATTTGACTAGGAGCGTACCTGATGTAGGTTATTGACTAGGAGCGTACATGATGAAGGATATTGACTAGGAGCGTACCTGATGTAGGTTATTGACTAGGAGCGTACCTGATGTAGGTTATTGACTAGGAGCGTACCTGATATAGGTTATTGACAAGGAGCGTACCTGATGTAGGTTAGTGACCAGGAGCGTACCTGATGTAGGTTATTGACTAGGAGCGTACCTGATGTAGGTTATTGACTAGGAGCGTACCTGATGTAGGTTATTGACTAGGAGCGTACCTGATGTAGGTTATTGACTAGGAGCCTACCTGATGTAGGTTATTGACTAAGAGCGTACCTGATGTAGGTTATTGACTAGGAGCGTACCTGATGTAGGTTATTGACTAGGAGCGTACACGATGTAGGTTATTGACTAGGAGCGTACCTGATGTAGGTTATTGACTAGGAGCGTACCTGATGTAGGTTATTGAATAGGAATGTACCTGGTGTAGGTTATTGACTAGGAGCGTACCTGATGTAGGTTATTGATTAGGAGCGTACCTGATGTAGGTTATTGACTAGGAGCGTACCTGGTGTAGGTTATTGACTAGGAGCGTACCTGATGTAAGTTATTGACTAGGAGCGTACACGATGTAGGTTATTGACTAGGAGCGTACCTGATGTAGGTTATTGACTAGGAGTGTACCTGATGTAGTTTATTGACTAGGAGCGTACATGCTTTAGGTTATTGACTAGGAGCGTACCTGATGTAGTTTATTGACTAGGAGCGTACCTGATGTAGGTTATTGACTAGGAGCGTACACGATGTAGGTTATTGACTAGGAGCGTACCTGATGTAGGTAATTGACTAGGAGCGTACCTGATGTAGGTTATTGACTAGGAGCGTACCTGATGTAGGTTATTGAATAGGAATGTACCTGGTGTAGGTTATTGACTAGGAGCGTACCTGATGTAGGTTATTGACTAGGAGCGTACCTGATGTAGGTTATTGACTAGGAGCGTACCTGGTGTAGGTTATTGACTAGGAGCGTACCTGATGTAAGTTATTGACTAGGAGCGTACACGATGTAGGTTATTGACTAGGAGCGTACCTGATGTAGGTTATTGACTAGGAGTGTACCTGATGTAGTTTATTGACTAGGAGCGTACATGCTGTAGGTTATTGACTAGGAGCGTACCTGATGTAGGTTATTGACTAGGAGAGTACCTGATGTAGGTTATTGACTAGGAGCGTACCTGATTTATGTTATTGACTAGGAGCGTACCTGATGTAGGTTATTGACTAGGAGCGTACATGATGTAGGTTATTGACTAGGAGCGTACCTGATGTAGGTTATTGACTAGGAGCATACCTGATGTAGGTTATTGACTAGGAGCGTACATGATGTAGGTTATTGACTAGGAGCGTACCTGATGTAGGTTATTGACTAGGAGCGTACCTGATGTAGGTTATTGACTAGGAGCGTACCTGATGTAGGTTATTGTCTAGGAGCGTACCTGATGTAGGTTATTGCCTAGGAGCGTACCTGATGTAGGTTATTGACTAGGAGCGTACCTGATGTAGGTTATTGACTAGGAGCGTACCTGGTGTAGGTTATTGACTAGGAGCGTACCTGATGTAGGTTATTGACTAAGAGCGTACCTGATGTAGGTTATTGACTAGGAGCGTACCTGCTGTAGGTTATTGACTAGGAGCGTACCTGATGTAGGTTATTGACTAGGAGCGTACCTGATGTAGGGTATTGACTTGGAGCGTACCTGATGTAGGTTATTGACTAGGACCGTACCTGATGTAGGTTATTGATTAGGAGCGAACCTGATGTAAGTTATTGACTAGGAGCGTACCTGATGTAGGTTATTGACTAGGAGCGTACCTGATGTAGGTTATTGACTAGGAGCGTACCTGATGTAGGTTATTGACTAGGAGCGTACCTGATGTAGGTTATTGACTGAGAGCGTAGCTGGTGTAGGTTATTGACTAGGAGCGTACCTGATGTAGGTTATTGACTAGGAGCGTACCTGATGTAGGTTATTGACTAGGAGCGTACATGATGTAGGTTATTGACTAGGAGCGTACCTGATGTAGGTTATTGACTAGGTGCGTACCTGATGTAGGTTATTGACTAGGAGAGTACCTGATTTATGTTATTGACTAGGAGCGTACCTGATGTAGGTTATTGACTAGGAGCGTACACGATGTAGGTTATTGACTAGGAGCGTACCTGATGTAGGTTATTGACTAGCAGCGTACCTGATGTAGGTTATTGACTAGGAGCGTACATGCTGTAGGTTATTGACTAGGAGCGTACCTGATGTAGGTTATTGACTAGGTGCGTACCTGATGTAGGTTATTGACTAGGAGAGTACCTGATTTATGTTATTGACTAGGAGCGTACCTGATGTAGGTTATTGACTAGGAGCGTACATGATGTAGGTTATTGACTAGCAGCGTACCTGATGTAGGTTATTGACTAGGAGCGTACCTGATATAGGTTATTGACTAGGAGCGTACATGATGAAGGATATTGACTAGGAGCGTACCTGATGTAGGTTATTGACTAGGAGCGTACCTGATGTAGGTTATTGACTAGGAGCGTACCTGATATAGGTTATTGACAAGGAGCGTACCTGATGTAGGTTAGTGACCAGGAGCGTACCTGATGTAGGTTATTGACTAGGAGCGTACCTGATGTAGGTTATTGACTAGGAGCGTACCTGATGTAGGTTATTGACTAGGAGCGTACCTGATGTAGGTTATTGACTAGGAGCCTACCTGATGTAGGTTATTGACTAAGAGCGTACCTGATGTAGGTTATTGACTAGGAGCGTACCTGATGTAGGTTATTGACTAGGAGCGTACACGATGTAGGTTATTGACTAGGAGCGTACCTGATGTAGGTTATTGACTAGGAGCGTACCTGATGTAGGTTATTGAATAGGAATGTACCTGGTGTAGGTTATTGACTAGGAGCGTACCTGATGTAGGTTATTGATTAGGAGCGTACCTGATGTAGGTTATTGACTAGGAGCGTACCTGGTGTAGGTTATTGACTAGGAGCGTACCTGATGTAAGTTATTGACTAGGAGCGTACACGATGTAGGTTATTGACTAGGAGCGTACCTGATGTAGGTTATTGACTAGGAGTGTACCTGATGTAGTTTATTGACTAGGAGCGTACATGCTTTAGGTTATTGACTAGGAGCGTACCTGATGTAGTTTATTGACTAGGAGCGTACCTGATGTAGGTTATTGACTAGGAGCGTACACGATGTAGGTTATTGACTAGGAGCGTACCTGATGTAGGTAATTGACTAGGAGCGTACCTGATGTAGGTTATTGACTAGGAGCGTACCTGATGTAGGTTATTGAATAGGAATGTACCTGGTGTAGGTTATTGACTAGGAGCGTACCTGATGTAGGTTATTGACTAGGAGCGTACCTGATGTAGGTTATTGACTAGGAGCGTACCTGGTGTAGGTTATTGACTAGGAGCGTACCTGATGTAAGTTATTGACTAGGAGCGTACACGATGTAGGTTATTGACTAGGAGCGTACCTGATGTAGGTTATTGACTAGGAGTGTACCTGATGTAGTTTATTGACTAGGAGCGTACATGCTGTAGGTTATTGACTAGGAGCGTACCTGATGTAGGTTATTGACTAGGAGAGTACCTGATGTAGGTTATTGACTAGGAGCGTACCTGATTTATGTTATTGACTAGGAGCGTACCTGATGTAGGTTATTGACTAGGAGCGTACATGATGTAGGTTATTGACTAGGAGCGTACCTGATGTAGGTTATTGACTAGGAGCATACCTGATGTAGGTTATTGACTAGGAGCGTACATGATGTAGGTTATTGACTAGGAGCGTACCTGATGTAGGTTATTGACTAGGAGCGTACCTGATGTAGGTTATTGACTAGGAGCGTACCTGATGTAGGTTATTGTCTAGGAGCGTACCTGATGTAGGTTATTGCCTAGGAGCGTACCTGATGTAGGTTATTGACTAGGAGCGTACCTGATGTAGGTTATTGACTAGGAGCGTACCTGGTGTAGGTTATTGACTAGGAGCGTACCTGATGTAGGTTATTGACTAAGAGCGTACCTGATGTAGGTTATTGACTAGGAGCGTACCTGCTGTAGGTTATTGACTAGGAGCGTACCTGATGTAGGTTATTGACTAGGAGCGTACCTGATGTAGGGTATTGACTTGGAGCGTACCTGATGTAGGTTATTGACTAGGACCGTACCTGATGTAGGTTATTGATTAGGAGCGAACCTGATGTAAGTTATTGACTAGGAGCGTACCTGATGTAGGTTATTGACTAGGAGCGTACCTGATGTAGGTTATTGACTAGGAGCGTACCTGATGTAGGTTATTGACTAGGAGCGTACCTGATGTAGGTTATTGACTGAGAGCGTAGCTGGTGTAGGTTATTGACTAGGAGCGTACCTGATGTAGGTTATTGACTAGGAGCGTACCTGATGTAGGTTATTGACTAGGAGCGTACATGATGTAGGTTATTGACTAGGAGCGTACCTGATGTAGGTTATTGACTAGGTGCGTACCTGATGTAGGTTATTGACTAGGAGAGTACCTGATTTATGTTATTGACTAGGAGCGTACCTGATGTAGGTTATTGACTAGGAGCGTACACGATGTAGGTTATTGACTAGGAGCGTACCTGATGTAGGTTATTGACTAGCAGCGTACCTGATGTAGGTTATTGACTAGGAGCGTACATGCTGTAGGTTATTGACTAGGAGCGTACCTGATGTAGGTTATTGACTAGGTGCGTACCTGATGTAGGTTATTGACTAGGAGAGTACCTGATTTATGTTATTGACTAGGAGCGTACCTGATGTAGGTTATTGACTAGGAGCGTACATGATGTAGGTTATTGACTAGCAGCGTACCTGATGTAGGTTATTGACTAGGAGCGTACCTGATATAGGTTATTGACTAGGAGCGTACCTGATGTAGGTTATTGACTAGGAGCGTACCTGATGTAGGTTATTGACTAGGAGCGTACCTGATGTAGGTTATTGACTAAGAGCGTACATGCTGTAGGTATTTGACTAGGAGCATACCTGATGTAGGTTATTGACTAGGAGCGTACATGATGTAGGTTATTGACTAGGAGCGTACCTGATGTAGGTTATTGACTAGGAGCGTACCTGATGTAGGTTATTGACTAGGAGCGTACCTGATATAGGTTATTGACTAGGAGCGTACCTGATGTAGGTTATTGACTAGGAGCGTACCTGATGTAGGTTATTGACTAGGAGCGTACATGATGTAGGTTATTGACTAGGAGCGTACCTGATGTAGGTTATTGACTAGGAGCGTACCTGATGTAGGTTATTGACTAGGAGCCTACCTGATGTAGGTTATTGACTAGGAGCGTACCTGATGTAGGTTATTGACTAGGAGCGTACCTGATGTAGGTTATTGACTAGGAGCGTACACGATGTAGGTAATTGACTAGGAGCGTACATGATGTAGGTTATTGACTAGGAGCATACCTGATGTAGGTTATTGACTAGGAGCGTACCTGATGTAGGTTATTGAATAGGAATGTACCTGGTGTAGGTTATTGACTAGGAGCGTACCTGATGTAGGTTATTGACTAGGAGGGTAGCTGATGTAGGTTATTGACTAGAAGCGTACCTGATGTAGGATATTGACTAGGAGCGTACCTGATGTAGGTTAATGACTAGGAGCGTACCTGATGTAGGTTATTGACTAGGAGCGTACCTGATGTAGGTTATTGACTAGGAGCGTACCTGATGTAGGTTATTGACTAGGAGCGTACCTGATGTAGGTTATTGACTAGGAGCGTACCTGATGTAGGTTATTGACTAGGAGCGTACCTGATGTAGGTTATTGACTAGGAGCGTACCTGATGTAGGTTATTGACTAGGAGCGTACCTGATGTAGGTTGTTGACTAGGAGCGTACCTGATGTAGGTTATTGACTAGGAGCGTACATGATGTAGGTTATTGACTAGGAGCGTACCTGATGTAGGTTATTGACTAGGAGCGTACCTGATGTAGGTTATTGTCTAGGAGCGTACCTGATGTAGGTTATTGACTAGGAGCGTACCTGATGTAGGTTATTGACTAGGAGCGTACCTGATGTAGGTTATTGACTAGCAGCGTACCTGATGTAGGTTATTGACTAGGATCGTACCTGATGTAGGTTATTGACTAGGAGCGTACCTGATGTAGGTTATTGACTAGGAGCGTACCTGATGTAGGTTATTGACTAGGAGCGTACCTGATGTATGTTATTGAGTAGGAGCGTACCTGATGTAGGTTATTGAATAGGAGCGTACCTGATGTAGGTTATTGATTAGGAGCGTACCTGATGTAGGTTATTGACTAAGAGCGTACCTGATGTAGGTTATTGACTAGGAGCGTACCTGATGTAGGTTATTGACTAGGAGCGTACACGATGTAGGTTATTGACTAGGAGCGTACCTGATGTAGGTTATTGACTAGGAGCGTACCTGATGTAGGTTATTGAATAGGAATGTACCTGGTGTAGGTTATTGACTAGGAGCGTACCTGATGTAGGTTATTGACTAGGAGCGTACCTGATGTAGGTTATTGACTAGGAGCGTACCTGGTGTAGGTTATTGACTAGGAGCGTACCTGATGTAAGTTATTGACTAGGAGCATACCTGATGTAGGTTATTGACTAGGAGCGTACCTGATGTAGGTTATTGACTAAGAGCGTACCTGATGTAGGTTATTGACTAGGAGCGTACCTGATGTAGGTTATTGACTAGGAGCGTACACGATGTAGGTTATTGACTAGGAGCGTACCTGATGTAGGTTATTGACTAGGAGCGTACCTGATGTAGGTTATTGAATAGGAATGTACCTGGTGTAGGTTATTGACTAGGAGCGTACCTGATGTAGGTTATTGACTAGGAGCGTACCTGATGTAGGATATTGACTAGGAGCGTACCTGGTGTAGGTTATTGACTAGGAGCGTACCTGATGTAAGTTATTGACTAGGAGCGTACACGATGTAGGTTATTGACTAGTAGCGTACCTGATGTAGGTTATTGACTAGGAGTGTACCTGATGTAGTTTATTGACTAGGAGCGTACATGCTTTAGGTTATTGACTAGGAGCGTACCTGATTTATGTTATTGACTAGGAGCGTACCTGATGTAGGTTATTGACTAGCAGCGTACATGATTTAGGTTATTGACTAGGAGTGTACCTGATGTAGGTTATTGACTAGGAGCATACCTGATGTAGGTTATTGACTAGGAGCGTACATGATGTAGGTTATTGACTAGGAGCGTACCTGATGTAGGTTATTGACTAGGAGCGTACCTGATGTAGGTTATTGACTAGGAGCGTACCTGCTGTAGGTATTTGACTAGGAGCGTACCTGATGTAGGTTATTGACTAGGAGCGTACATGATGTAGGTTATTGACTAGGAGCGTACCTGATGTAGGTTATTGACTAGGAGCGTACCTGATGTAGGTTATTGACTAGGAGCGTACCTGATATAGGTTATTGACAAGGAGCGTACCTGATGTAGGTTATTGACCAGGAGCGTACCTGATGTAGGTTATTGACTAGGAGCGTACCTGATGTAGGTTATTGACTAGGAGCGTACCTGATGTAGGTTATTGACTAGGAGCGTACCTGATGTAGGTTATTGACTAGGAGCCTACCTGATGTAGGTTATTGACTAAGAGGGTACCTGATGTAGGTTATTGACTAGGAGCGTACCTGATGTAGGTTATTGACTAGGAGCGTACACGATGTAGGTTATTGACTAGGAGCGTACCTGATGTAGGTTATTGACTAGGAGCGTACCTGATGTAGGTTATTGAATAGGAATGTACCTGGTGTAGGTTATTGACTAGGAGCGTACCTGATGTAGGTTATTGACTAGGAGCGTACCTGATGTAGGTTATTGACTAGGAGCGTACCTGGTGTAGGTTATTGACTAGGAGCGTACCTGATGTAAGTTATTGACTAGGAGCGTACACGATGTAGGTTATTGACTAGGAGCGTACCTGATGTAGGTTATTGACTAGGAGTGTACCTGATGTAGTTTATTGACTAGGAGCGTACATGCTTTAGGTTATTGACTAGCAGCGTACCTGATGTAGGTTATTGACTAGGAGCGTACCTTATGTAGGTTATTGACTAGGAGCGTACCTGATTTATGTTATTGACTAGGAGCGTACCTGATGTAGGTTATTGACTAGCAGCGTACATGATTTAGGTTATTGACTAGGAGCGTACCTGATGTAGGTTATTGACTAGGAGCATACCTGATGTAGGTTATTGACTAGGAGCGTACATGATGTAGGTTATTGACTAGGAGCGTACCTGATGTAGGTTATTTACTAGGAGCGTACCTGATGTAGGTTATTGACTAGGAGCGTACCTGATGTAGGTTATTGTTTTGGAGCGTACCTGATGTAGGTTATTGCCTAGGAGCGTACCTGATGTAGGTTATTGACTAGGAGCGTACCTGATGTAGGTTATTGACTAGGAGCGTACCTGGTGTAGGTTATTGACTAGGAGCGTACCTGATGTAGGTTATTGACTAAGAGCGTACCTGATGTAGGTTATTGACTAGGAGCGTACCTGCTGTAGGTTATTGACTAGGAGCGTACCTGATGTAGGTTATTGACTAGGAGCGTACCTGATGTAGGTTATTGACTAGGAGCGTACATGATGTAGGTTATTGACTAGGAGCGTACCTGATGTAGGTTATTGACTAGGAGCGTACCTGATGTAGGTTATTGACTAGGAGCGTACCTGATGTAGGTTATTGAATAGGAGCGTACCTGATGTAGGTTATTGACTAGGAGCGTACATGATGTAGGTTATTGACTAGGAGCGTACCTGATTTAGGTTATTGACTAGGAGCGTACATGATGTAGGTTATTGACTAGGAGCGTACCTGATGTAGGTTATTGACTAGGAGCGTACCTGATGTAGGTTATTGACTAGGAGCGTACCTGATATAGGTTATTGACAAGGAGCGTACCTGATGTAGGTTATTGACCAGGAGTGTACCTGATGTAGGTTATTGACTAGGAGCGTACCTGATGTAGGTTATTGACTAGGAGCGTACACGATGTAGGTTATTGACTAGGAGCGTACCTGATGTAGGTTATTGACTAGGAGCGTACCTGATGTAGGTTATTGTCTAGGAGCGTACCTGATGTAGGTTATTGCCTAGGAGCGTACCTGATGTAGGTTATTGACTAGGAGCGTACCTGATGTAGGTTATTGACTAGGAGCGTACCTGGTGTAGGTTATTGACTAGGAGCGTACCTGATGTAGGTTATTGACTAGGAGCGTACATGATGTAGGTTATTGACTAGGAGCGTACCTGCTGTAGGTTATTGACTAGGAGCGTACCTGATGTAGGTTATTGACTAGGAGCGTACCTGATGTAGGTTATTGACTAGGAGCATACATGATGTAGGTTATTGACTAGGAGCGTACCTGATGTAGGTTATTGACTAGGAGCGTACCTGATGTAGGTTATTGACTAGCAGCGTACCTGATGTAGGTTATTGAATAGGAGCGTACATGATGTAGGTTTTTGACTAGGAGCGTACATGATGTAGGTTATTGACTAGGAGCGTACCTGCTGTAGGTATTTGACTAGGAGCGTACATGATGTAGGTTATTGACTAGGAGCGTACATGATGAAGGTTATTGACTAGGAGCGTACCTGATGTAGGTTATTGACTAGGAGCGTACCTGATGTAGGTTATTGACTAGGAGCGTACCTGATATAGGTTATTGACTAGGAGCGTACCTGATGTAGGTTATTGACCAGGAGCGTACCTGATGTAGGTTATTGACTAGGAGCGTACCTGATGTAGGTTATTGATTAGGAGCGTACCTGATGTAGGTTATTGACTAGGAGCGTACCTGATGTAGGTTATTGACTAGGAGCCTACCTGATGTAGGTTATTGACTAGGAGCCTACCTGATGTAGGTTATTGACTAGGAGCGTACCTGATGTAGGGTATTGACTAGGAGCGTACCTGATGTAGGTTATTGACTAGGAGCGTACCTGATGTAGGTTATTGACTAGGAGCGTACACGATGTAGGTTATTGACTAGGAGCGTACCTGATGTAGGTTATTGACTAGGAGCGTACCTGATGTAGGTTATTGACTAGGAGCGTACCTGATGTAGGTTATTGAATAGGAATGTACCTGGTGTAGGTTATTGACTAGGAGCGTACCTGATGTAGGTTATTGACTAGGAGCGTACCTGATGTAGGTTATTGACTAGGAGCGTACCTGGTGTAGGTTATTGACTAGGAGCGTACCTGATGTAAGTTATTGACTAGGAGCGTACACGATGTAGGTTATTGACTAGGAGCGTACCTGATGTAGGTTATTGACTAGGAGTGTACCTGATGTAGTTAATTGACTAGGAGCGTACATGCTGTAGGTTATTGACTAGGAGCGTACCTGATGTAGGTTATTGACTAGGAGCGTACCTGATTTATGTTATTGACTAGGAGCGTACCTGATGTAGGTTATTGACTAGGAGCGTACATGATGTAGGTTATTGACTAGGAGCGTACCTGATGTAGGTTATTGACTAGGAGCATACCTGATGTAGGTTATTGACTAGGAGCGTACATGATGTAGGTTATTGACTAGGAGCGTACCTGATGTAGGTTATTGACTAGGAGCGTACCTGATGTAGGTTATTGACTAGGAGCGTACCTGATGTAGGTTATTGTCTAGGAGCGTACCTGATGTAGGTTATTGCCTAGGAGCGTACCTGATGTAGGTTATTGACTAGGAGCGTACCTGATGTAGGTTATTGACTAGGAGCGCACCTGGTGTAGGTTATTGACTAGGAGCGTACCTGATGTAGGTTATTGACTAAGAGCGTACCTGATGTAGGTTATTGACTAGGAGCGTACCTGCTGTAGGTTATTGACTAGGAGCGTACCTGATGTAGGTTATTGACTAGGAGCGTACCTGATGTAAGGTATTGACTTGGAGCGTACCTGATGTAGGTTATTGACTAGGAGCGTACCTGATGTAGGTTATTGATTAGGAGCGAACCTGATGTAAGTTATTGACTAGGAGCGTACCTGATGTAGGTTATTGACTAGGAGCGTACCTGATGTAGGTTATTGACTAGGAGCGTACCTGATGTAGGTTATTGACTAGGAGCGTACATGATGTAGGTTATTGACTGAGAGCGTAGCTGGTGTAGGTTATTGACTAGAAGCGTACCTGATGTAGGTTATTGACTAGGAGCGTACCTGATGTAGGTTATTGACTAGGAGCGTACATGATGTAGGTTATTGACTAGGAGAGTACCTGATGTAAGTTATTGACTAGGAGCGTACACGATGTAGGTTATTGACTAGGAGCGTACCTGATGTAGGTTATTGACTAGCAGCGTACCTGATGTAGGTTATTGACTAGGAGCGTACATGCTGTAGGTTATTGACTAGGAGCGTACCTGATGTAGGTTATTGACTAGGTGCGTACCTGATGTAGGTTATTGACTAGGAGCGTACCTGATTTATGTTATTGACTAGGAGCGTACCTGATGTAGGTTATTGACTAGGAGCGTACATGATGTAGGTTATTGACTAGGAGCGTACCTGATGTAGGTTATTGACTAGGAGCGTACCTGATGTAGGTTATTGACTAGGAGCGTACCTGATGTAGGTTATTGACTAGGAGCGTACCTGATGTAGGTTATTGACTAGGAGCGTACCTGATGTAGGTTATTGACTAGGAGCGTACATGCTGTAGGTATTTGACTAGGAGCGTACCTGATGTAGGTTATTGACTAGGAGCGTACATGATGTAGGTTATTGACTAGGAGCGTACCTGATGTAGGTTATTGACTAGGAGCGTACCTGATGTAGGTTATTGACTAGGAGCGTACCTGATATAGGTTATTGACTAGGAGCGTACCTGATGTAGGTTATTGACTAGGAGCGTACCTGATGTAGGTTATTGACTAGGAGCGTACCTGATGTAGGTTATTGACTAGGAGCGTACATGATGTAGGTTATTGACTAGGAGCGTACCTGATGTAGGTTATTGTCTAGGAGCGTACATGATGTAGGTTATTGACTAGGAGCGTACCTGATGTAGGTTATTGACTAGGAGCGTACCTGATGTAAGTTATTGAGTAGGAGCGTACCTGATGTAGGTTATTGACTAGGAGCGTACCTGATGTAGGTTATTGACTAGGAGCGTACATGACGTAGGTTATTGACTAGGAGCGTACCTGATGTAGGTTATTGACTAGGAGCGTACATGATGTAGGTTATTGACTAGGAGCGTACCTGATGTAGGTTATTGACTAGGAGCGTACCTGATGTAGGTTATTGACTAGGAGCGTACCTGATGTAGGTTATTGTCTAGGAGCGTACCTGATGTAGGTTATTGACTAGGAGCGTACCTGATGTAGGTTATTGTCTAGGAGCGTAGCTGATGTAGGTTATTGTCTAGCAGCGTACATGACGTAGGTTATTGTCTAGGGGCGTACCTGATGTAGGTTATTGTCTAGGAGCGTACCTGATGTAGGTTATTGACTAGGAGCGTACATTATGTAGGTTATTGACTAGGAGCGTACCTGATGTAGGTTATTGACTAGGAGCGTACCTGATGTAGGTTATTGACTAGGAGCGTACCTGATGTAGGTTATTGTTTAGGAGCGTACCTGATGTATGTTATTGAGTAGGAGCGTACCTGATGTAGGTTATTGAATAGGAGCGTACCTGATGTAGGTTATTGATTAGGAGCGTACCTGATGTAGGTTATTGACTAGGAGCGTACCTGATGTAGATTATTGAGTAGGAGCGTACCTGATATAGGTTATTGACTAGGAGCATACCTGATGTAGGTTATTGACTAGGAGCGTACCTGATGTAGGTTATTGACTAGGAGCGTACATGATGTAGGTTATTGACTAGGAGCGTACATGATGTAGGTTATTGACTAGGAGCGTACACGATGTAGGTTATTTGAATAGGAGCGTACACGATGGAGGTTATTGACTAGGAGCGTACCTGATGTAGGTTATTGAATAGGAGCGTACCTGATGTAGGTTATTGACTAGGAGCGTACCTGATGTAGGTTATTGTCTAGGAGCGTACCTGATGTAGGTTATTGACTAGGAGCATACCTGATGTAGGTTATTGACTAGGAGCGTACCTGATATAGGTTATTGACTAGGAGCGTACCTGATGTAGGTTATTGACTAGGAGCGTACCTGATGTAGGTTATTGACTAGGAGCGTACCTGATGTAGGTTATTGACTAGGATCGTACTTGATGTAGGTTATTGTCTAGGAGCGTACCTGATGTAGGTTATTGACTAGGAGCGTACCTGATGTAGGTTATTGTCTAGGAGCGTACATGACGTAGGTTATTGACTAGGAGCGTACCTGATGTAGGTTATTGACTAGGAGCGTACCTGATGTAAGTTATTGAGTAGGAGCGTACCTGATGTAGGTTATTGACTAGGAGCGTACCTGATGTAGATTATTGTCTAGGAGCGTACATGACGTAGGTTATTGTCTAGGAGCGTACCTGATGTAGGTTATTGACTAGGAGCGTACCTGATGTAGGTTATTGAAGACATACGTCGTGTACACAAAATTTTATTTCTACGTTAAGTTAATTTTGATACATGATATTTTGATTATAGAGACTTATAATAAATGACAATCTAACTAAAATAAACTGTTTTATACGACATGCTAACTAAACATCTGAATCACTTGCACTTCTGTCAAGTTTAACTTTAGATAAAGCAATGAAAACGCAGCTGACAAAAGTCTGTTGATGGTGTCCATTTCCAGACAGTCATGGACATTTCAGAAACTTACCAGGGAAACGAATTAATATAAGTTTCTAAACTTGTTGTCGAATCCCTTTAATTATGTGTATTATATTATAATGAAATTGATCGTATTGTACTATATTCATTAATTAATAAAAGCTAAACTCGCAAGAGAATGGTATAGACATACTAAACTTCGTTTATTCAAAGCAAATCCACATTCGCCTTGCCATTCAATGTAATATACAAATGTTTTATGTAATATATACATTGGCTCTCAAGGGACAAAATGATGAAGACCAGTTATTTTTTTCAATAAATTCTAGGAATGCGTTTTTGAGGATGCTGAGTTGAAGAAGCAAGTCAACAGTGCAATAGATACTCTTATGTCTGGTGAAGCTATCCTTGCCAGTTCCACAAGTTATGTTGAACCAGGATATATTTCAGATCATCTTGTACATCGAAACCGGTTTATAGTCGCGCATCCTGTAAGTATGTAGTTATAATTATTGGTAATTATTATTACTTTGGCTTTACTTTAGATTTATCTTGACCTCTACTAATAATCAAGAAAGCAAGCGTAGAAATACGTACTAAACCATGAAGCCCCGGGGCATTGATAGGTAAATGTCTGAGAACCTTGACATGGTAGTCAATTATCGGGCACGAACTTACATCAGTTTGAACCATGATGGTCAACAATTCAACCAACATTAGCCCAAATGAGTAACCAGTTTGAACAATGATGGTCAACAATTGAACCAAAGATAGCAAAATGAGTAGCCAGCTTTGAACAATGATGGTCAACTATTCAACCAATATTAGCAAAATGATTAGCTATCTTTGAACAATGATGGTCAACAATTCAACCAATATTAGCAAAATGAGTAACCAGCTATGAGTAACCAGCTTTGAACAATGATGGTTAACAATTCAACCAATATTAACAAAACGAGTAACCAGCTTTGAACAATGATGGTCAACAAATCAACCAATATTAGAAAAATGAGTAACCAGCTGTGAACAATGATGGTCAACAATTCAACCAATATTAGCAAAATGAGTAACCAGCTTTGGACAATGATGGTCAATAATTCAACCAATGATAGCAAAATGAGTAACCAGCTTTGAACAATGATGGTCAACTATTCAACCAATATTAGCAAAATGAGTAACCAGCTTTAAACAATGATGGTCAACAATTCAACCAATGATAGCAAAATGAGTAACCAGCTCTAAACAATGATGGTAAACTATTCAACCAATATTAGCAAAATGAGTAGCCAGCTTTGAACAATGATGGTCAACAATTCAACCAATATTAGAAAAATGAATAGTCAGCTTTGAACAATGATGGTCAACAATTCAACCAATATTAGCAAAATGAGTAACCAGCTTTGAACAATGATGGTGAACAATTCAACCAGTAATAGCAAAATGAGTAACCAGCTTTGAACAATGATGGTCAACAAATCAACCAATATTAGCAAAATGAGAAACCAACTTTGAACAATGATGGTCAACAAATCATCCAATATTAGCAAAATGAGTAATCAGCTTTGAACAATGATGGTCAGAAAATCAACCAATATTAGCAAAATGAGTAACCAGCTTTGAACAATGATGGTCAACAATTCAACCAGTAATAGAAAAATGAGTAACCAGTTTTAAACAATGATGGTCAACAATTCGACAAATATTAGCAAAATGAGTAACCAGCTTTGAACAATGATGGTCAACAAATCAGCCAATATTAGCAAAATGAGTAACCAGCTTTGAACAATGATGGTCAACAATTCAACCAATATTAGCAAAATGAGTAACCAGCTTTGAACAATGATGGTCAACAATTCAACCAATATTAGCAAAATGAGTAACCACCTTTGAACAATGATGGTCAACAAATCATCCAATATTAGCAAAATGAGTAATCAGCTTTGAACAATGATGGTCAGAAAATCAACCAATATTAGCAAAATGAGTAACCAGCTTTGAACAATGATGGTCAACAATTCAACCAGTAATAGCAAAATGAGTAACCAGTTTTGAACAATGATGGTCAACAATTCGACAAATATTAGCAAAATGAGTAACCAGCTTTGAACAATGATGGTCAACAAATCAACCAATATTAACAATATGAGTAACCAACTTTGAACAATGATGGTCAACAATTCAACCAGTAATAGCAAAATGAGTAACCAGCTTTGAACAATGATGGTCAACAATTCAACCAATATTAGCAAAATGAGTAACCACCTTTGAACAATGATGGTCAACAATTCAACCAGTAATAGCAAAATGAGTAACCAGCTTTGAACAATGATGGTCAACAATTCAACCAACATTAGCCCAAATGAGTAACCAGCTTTGAACAATGATGGTCAACAATTCAACCAATAATAGTAAAATGAGTAACCAGCTATGAGTAACCAGCTTTGAACAATGATGGTCAACAAATCAACCAATATCAACAAAACGAATATCCAGCTTTGAACAATGATGGTCAACAAATCAACCAATATTAACAAAATGAGTAACCAGCTTTGAACAATGATGGTCAACAATTCAACCAATATTAGCTAAATGAGTAACCAGCTTTGAACAAAGATGGTCAACAATTCAACCAATAATAGCAAAATGAGTAACCAGCTTTGAACAATGATGGTCAACAGTTCAACCAATATTACCAAAATGAGTAACCAGCTTTCAACAATGATGGTCAACAATTGAACCAAAGATAGCAAAATGAGTAGCCAGCTTTGAACAATGATGGTCAACTATTCAACCAATATTAGCAAAATGAGTAGCTATCTTTGAACAATGATGGTCAACAATTCAACCAATATTAGCAAAATGAGTAACCAGCTATGAGTAACCAGCTTTGAACAATGATGGTCAACAGTTCAACCAATATTAACAAAACGGGTAACCAGCTTTGAACAATGATGGTCAACAAATCAACCAATATAAGCAAAATGAGTAACCAGCTGTGAACAATGATGGTCAACAATTCAACCAATATTAGCAAAATGAGTAACCAGCTTTGGACAATGATGGTCAATAATTCAACCAGTAATAGTAAAATGAGTAACCAGCTATGAGTAACCAGCTTTGAACAATGATGGTCAACAAATCAACCAATATTAACAAAACGAGTAACCAGCTTTGAACAATGATGGTCAACAAATCAACCAATATTAGCAAAATGAGTAACCAGCTGTGAACAATGATGGTCAACAATTCAACCAATATTAGCAAAATGAGTAACCAGCTTTGGACAATGATGGTCAATAATTCAACCAATGATAGCAAAATGAGTAACCAGCTTTGAACAATGATGGTCAACTATTCAACCAATATTAGCAAAATGAGTAACCAGCTTTGAACAATGATGGTCAACAATTCAACCAATATTAGCAAAATGAGTAACCAGCTTTTAACAATGATGGTCAACAATTCAACCAATGATAGCAAAATGAGTAACCAGCTTTGAACAATGATGGTAAACTATTCAACCAATATTAGCAAAATGAGTAACCAGCTTTGAACAATGATGGTCAACAATTCAACCAGTAATAGCAAAATGAGTAACCAGCTCTGAACAATGATGGTCAACAATTCAACCAATATTAGAAAAATGAATAGTCAGCTTTGAACAATGATGGTCAACAATTCAACCAATATTAGCAAAATGAGTAACCAGCTTTGAACAATGATGGTGAACAATTCAACCAGTAATAGCAAAATGAGTAACCAGCTTTGTACAATGATGGTCAACAAATCAACCAATATTAGCAAAATGAGAAACCAACTTTGAACAATGATGGTCAACAAATCATCCAATATTAGCAAAATGAGTAATCAGCTTTGAACAATGATGGTCAACAAATCAACCAAAATTAGCAAAATGAGTAACCAGCTTTGAACAATGATGGTCAACAATTCAACCAGTAATAGCAAAATGAGTAACCAGTTTTGAACAATGATGGTCAACAATTCGACAAATATTAGCAAAATGAGTAACCAGCTTTGAACAATGATGGTCAACAAATCAGCCAATATTAGCAAAATGAGTAACCAGCTTTGAACAATGATGGTCAACAATTCAACCAATATTAGCAAAATGAGTAACCAGCTTTGGACAATGATGGTCAACAAATCAACCAGTAATAGCAAAATGAGTAACCAGCTTTGAACAATGATGGTCAACAAATCATCCAATATTAGCAAAATGAGTAACCAGCTTTGAACAATGATGATCAACAAATCAACAAGTAATAGCAAAATGAGTAACCAGCTTTAAACAATGATGGTCAACAAATCATCCAATATTAGCAAAATGAGTAACCAGCTTTGAACAATGATGGTCAGCAAATCAGCCAATATTAGCAAAATGAGTAACCATCTTTTAACAATGATGGTCAACAATTCAACCAATATTAGCAAAATGAGTAACCAGCTTTGGACAATGATGGTCAACAAATCAACCAATATTAGCAAAATGATTAACCAGCTTTGAACAATGATGGTCAACAAATCATCCAATATTAGCAAAATGAGTAACCAGATTTGAACAATGATTGTCAGCAAAACAGCCAATATTAGCAAAATGAGTAACCAGCTTTGAACAATGATGGTCAAAAAATCATCCAATATTAGCAAAATGAGTATCCAGCTTTGAACAATGATGGTCAGCAAATCAGCCAATATTAACAAAATGAGTAACCAGCTTTCAACAAAGATAGTCAACAAATCAACCAATATTAGCAAAATGAGTAACCAGCTTTGGACAATGATGGTCAACAATTCAACGAGTAATAGCAAAATGAGTAACCAGCTTTGAACAATGATGGTCAACAGTTCAACAAATAATAGCAAAATGAGTAACCAGCTTTGAACAATGATGGTCAACAATTCAACCAATATTAGCAAAATGAGTAACCAGCTTTGAACAATGATGGTCAACAATTCAACCAATATTAGCAAAATGATTAACCAGCTTTGAACAATGATGGTCAACAATTCAACCAGTAATAGCAAAATGAGTAACCAGCTTTGAACAATGATGGTCAACAATTCAACCAATATTAGCAAAATGAGTAACCAGTTTTGAACAATGATGGTCAACAATTCAACCAATATTAGCAAAATGAGTAACCAGCTTTGATCAATGATGGTCAACAAATCAACCAATATTAGCAAAATGAGTAACCGGCTTTGAACAATGATGGTCAACAATTCAACCAGTAATAGCAAAATGATTAATCAGCTTTGAACAATGATGGTCAACAGTTCAACAAATAATAGCAAAATGAGTAACCGGCTTTGAACAATGATGGTCAACAATTCAACCAATATTAGCAAAATGAGTAACCAGCTTTGAACAATGATGGTCAACAATTCAACCAGTAATAGCAAAATGAGTAACCAGCTTTGAACAATGATGGTCAACAATTCAACCAATATTAGCAAAATGAGTAACCTGTTTTGAACAATGATGGTCAACAATTCAACCAATATTAGCAAAATGAGTAACCAGCTTTGATCAATGATGGTCAACAAATCAACCAATATAAGCAAAATGAGTAACCGGTTTTGAACAATGATGGTCAACAATTCAACCAGTAATAGCAAAATGATTAACCAGCTTTGAACAATGATGGTCAACAGTTCAACAAATAATAGCAAAATGAGTAACCAGCTTTCAACAATGATGGTCAACAATTCAACCAATATTAGCAAAATGAGTAACCAGCTTTGAACAATGATGGTCAACAATTCAACCAGTAATAGCAAAATGAGTAACCAGCTTTGAACAATGATGGTCAACAATTCAACCAATATTAGCAAAATGAGTAACCTGTTTTGAACAATGATGGTCAACAATTCAACCAATATTAGCAAAATGAGTAACCAGCTTTGATCAATGATGGTCAACAAATCAACCAATATTAGCAAAATGAGTAACCGGTTTTGAACAATGATGGTCAACAATTCAACCAGTAATAGCAAAATGATTAACCAGCTTTGAACAATGATGGTCAACAGTTCAACAAATAATAGCAAAATGAGTAACCAGCTTTCAACAATGATGGTCAACAATTCAACCAATATTAGCAAAATGAGTAACCAGCTTTGAACAATGATGGTCAACAATTCAACCAATATTAGCAAAATGAGTAACCAGCTTTGAACAATGATGATCAGCAAATCAGCCAATATTAGCAAAATGAGTAACCAGCTTTCAACAAAGATGGTAAACAAATCAACCAATATTAGCAAAATGAGTAACCAGCTTTGGACAATGATAATCAACAAATCAACCAATATTAGCAAAATGAGTAACCAGCTTTGAACAATGATGGTCAATAATTCAACGAGTAATAGCAAAATGAGTAACCAGCTTTGAACAATGATGGTCAACAGTTCAACAAATAATAGCAAAATGAGTAACCAGCTTTGAACAATGATGGTCAACAATTCAACCAATATTAGCAAAATGAGTAACCAGCTTTGAACAATGATGGTCAACAATTCAACCAATATTAGCAAAATGAGTAACCAGCTTTGAACAATGATGGTCAACAATTCAACCAGTAATAGCAAAATGAGTAACCAGCTTGGAACAATGATGGTCAACAATTCAACCAATATTAGCAAAATGAGTAACCAGTTTTGAACAATGATGGTCAACAATTCAACCAATATTAGCAAAATGAGTAACCAGCTTTGATCAATGATGGTCAACAAATCAACCAATATTGGCAAAATGAGTAACCAGCTTTGAACAATGATGGTCAACAATTCAACCAGTAATAGCAAAATGATTAACCAGCTTTGAACAATGATGGTCAACAGTTCAACAAATAATAGCAAAATGAGTAACCAGTTTTGAACAATGAAGGTCAACAATTCAACCAATATTAGCAAAATGAGTAACCAGCTTTGAACAATGATGGTCAACAAATCAACCATTATTAGCAAAATGAGTAACCAGCTTTGAACAATGATGGTCAACAAATCATCCGATATTTGCAAAATGAGTAACCAGCTTTGAACAATGATGGTCAACAATTCAACCAATATTAGCAAAATGAGTAACCTGCTATGATCAATCTTGGTCAACAAATCAACCAATATTTGCAAAATGAGTAACCAGCTTTGAACAATGATGGTCAACAATTCAACCAGTAATAGCAAAATGAGTAACCAGCTTTGAACAATGATGGTCAACAAATAAGCCAATATTAGCAAAATGAGTAACCAGCTTTGAACAATGATGGTCAACAATACATCCAGTAATAGCAAAATGAGTAACCAGCTTTGAACAATGATGGTCAACAATTCAACCAGTAATAGCAAAATGAGTAACCAGCTTTGAACAATGATGGTCAACAATTGAACCAAAGATAGCAAAATGAGTAGCTAGCTTTGAACAATGATGGTCAACTATTCAACCAATATTAGCAAAATGAGTAGCTATCTTTGAACAATGATGGTCAACAATTCAACCAATATTAGCAAAATGAGTAACCAGCTATGAGTAACCAGCTTTGAACAATGATGGTCAACAATTCAACCAATATTAACAAAACGAGTAACCAGCTTTGAACAATGATGGTCAACAAATCAACCAATATTAGCAAAATGAGTAACCAGCTGTGAACAATGATGGTCAACAATTCAACCAATATTAGCAAAATGAGTAACCAGCTTTGGACAATGATGGTCAACTATTCAACCAATATTAGCAAAATGAGTAACCAGCTTTGAACAATGATGGTCAACAATTCAACCAATATTAGCAAAATGAGTAACCAGCTTTTAACAATGATGGTCAACAATTCAACCAATGATAGCAAAATGAGTAACCAGCTTTGAACAATGATGGTAAACTATTCAACCAATATTAGCAAAATGAGTAACCAGCTTTGAACAATGATGGTCAACAATTCAACCAGTAATAGCAAAATGAGTAACCAGCTCTGAACAATGATGGTCAACAATTCAACCAATATTAGAAAAATGAATAGTCAGCTTTGAACAATGATGGTCAACAATTCAACCAATATTAGCAAAATGAGTAACCAGCTTTGAACAATGATGGTGAACAATTCAACCAGTAATAGCAAAATGAGTAACCAGCTTTGTACAATGATGGTCAACAAATCAACCAATATTAGCAAAATGAGAAACCAACTTTGAACAATGATGGTCAACAAATCATCCAATATTAGCAAAATGAGTAATCAGCTTTGAACAATGATGGTCAGAAAATCAACCAAAATTAGCAAAATGAGTAACCAGCTTTGAACAATGATGGTCAACAATTCAACCAGTAATAGCAAAATGAGTAACCAGTTTCGAACAATGATGGTCAACAATTCGACAAATATTAGCAAAATGAGTAACCAGCTTTGAACAATGATGGTCAACAAATCAGCCAATATTAGCAAAATGAGTAACCAGCTTTGAACAATGATGGTCAACAATTCAACCAATATTAGCAAAATGAGTAACCAGCTTTGGACAATGATGGTCAACAAATCAACCAGTAATAGCAAAATGAGTAACCAGCTTTGAACAATGATGGTCAACAAATCATCCAATATTAGCAAAATGAGTAACCAGCTTTGAACAATGATGATCAACAAATCAACAAGTAATAGCAAAATGAGTAACCAGCTTTGAACAATGATGGTCAACAAATCATCCAATATTAGCAAAATGAGTAACCAGCTTTGAACAATGATGGTCAGCAAATCAGCCAATATTAGCAAAATGAGTAACCATCTTTGAACAATGATGGTCAACAATTCAACCAATATTAGCAAAATGAGTAACCAGCTTTGGACAATGATGGTCAACAAATCAACCAATATTAGCAAAATGATTAACCAGCTTTGAACAATGATGGTCAACAAATCATCCAATATTAGCAAAATGAGTAACCAGATTTGAACAATGATTGTCAGCAAAACAGCCAATATTAGCAAAATGAGTAACCAGCTTTGAACAATGATGGTCAAAAAATCATCCAATATTAGCAAAATGAGTATCCAGCTTTGAACAATGATGGTCAGCAAATCAGCCAATATTAACAAAATGAGTAACCAGCTTTCAACAAAGATAGTCAACAAATCAACCAATATTAACAAAATGAGTAACCAGCTTTGGACAATGATGGTCAACAATTCAACGAGTAATAGCAAAATGAGTAACCAGCTTTGAACAATGATGGTCAACAGTTCAACAAATAATAGCAAAATGAGTAACCAGCTTTGAACAATGATGGTCAACAATTCAACCAATATTAGCAAAATGAGTAACCAGCTTTGAACAATGATGGTCAACAATTCAACCAATATTAGCAAAATGATTAACCAGCTTTGAACAATGATGGTCAACAATTCAACCAGTAATAGCAAAATGAGTAACCAGCTTTGAACAATGATGGTCAACAATTCAACCAATATTAGCAAAATGAGTAACCAGTTTTGAACAATGATGGTCAACAATTCAACCAATATTAGCAAAATGAGTAACCAGCTTTGATCAATGATGGTCAACAAATCAACCAATATTAGCAAAATGAGTAACCGGCTTTGAACAATGATGGTCAACAATTCAACCAGTAATAGCAAAATGATTAATCAGCTTTGAACAATGATGGTCAACAGTTCAACAAATAATAGCAAAATGAGTAACCGGCTTTGAACAATGATGGTCAACAATTCAACCAATATTAGCAAAATGAGTAACCAGCTTTGAACAATGATGGTCAACAATTCAACCAATATTAGCAAAATGAGTAACCAGCTTTGAACAATGATGGTCAACAATTCAACCAGTAATAGCAAAATGAGTAACCAGCTTTGAACAATGATGGTCAACAATTCAACCAATATTAGTAAAATGAGTAACCTGTTTTGAACAATGATGGTCAACAATTCAACCAATATTAGCAAAATGAGTAACCAGCTTTGATCAATGATGGTCAACAAATCAACCAATATTAGCAAAATGAGTAACCGGTTTTGAACAATGATGGTCAACAATTCAACCAGTAATAGCAAAATGATTAACCAGCTTTGAACAATGATGGTCAACAGTTCAACAAATAATAGCAAAATGAGTAACCAGCTTTCAACAATGATGGTCAACAATTCAACCAATATTAGCAAAATGAGTAACCAGCTTTGAACAATGATGGTCAACAATTCAACCAATATTAGCAAAATGAGTAACCAGCTTTGAACAATGATGGTCAACAATTCAAACAATATTAGCAAAATGAGTAACCAGCTTTGAACAATGATGGTCAGCAAATCAGCCAATATTAGCAAAATGAGTAACCAGCTTTCAACAAAGATGGTCAACAAATCAACCAATATTAGCAAAATGAGTAACCAGCTTTGGACAATGATAGTCAACAAATCAACCAATATTAGCAAAATGAGTAACCAGCTTTGAACAATGATGGTCAATAATTCAACGAGTAATAGCAAAATGAGTAACCAGCTTTGAACAATGATGGTCAACAGTTCAACAAATAATAGCTAAATGAGTAACCAGCTTTGAACAATGATGGTCAACAATTCAACCAATATTAGCAAAATGAGTAACCAGCTTTGAACAATGATGGTCAACAATTCAACCAATATTAGCAAAATGAGTAACCAGCTTTGAACAATGATGGTCAACAATTCAACCAGTAATAGCAAAATGAGTAACCAGCTTTGAACAATGATGGTCAACAATTCAACCAATATTAGCAAAATGAGTAACCAGTTTTGAACAATGATGGTCAACAATTCAACCAATATTAGCAGAATGAGTAACCAGCTTTGATCAATGATGGTCAACAAATCAACCAATATTGGCAAAATGAGTAACCAGCTTTGAACAATGATGGTCAACAATTCAACCAGTAATAGCAAAATGATTAACCAGCTTTGAACAATGATGGTCAACAGTTCAACAAATAATAGCAAAATGAGTAACCAGTTTTGAACAATGAAGGTCAACAATTCAACCAATATTAGCAAAATGAGTAACCAGCTTTGAACAATGATGGTCAACAAATCAACCATTATTAGCAAAATGAGTAACCAGCTTTGAACAATGATGGTCAACAATTCAACCAATATTAGCAAAATGAGTAACCAGTTTTGAACAATGATGGTCAACAATTCAACCAATATTAGCAAAATGAGTAACCAGCTTTGATCAATGATGGTCAACAAATCAACCAATATTGGCAAAATGAGTAACCAGCTTTGAACAATGATGGTCAACAGTTCAACAAATAATAGCAAAATGAGTAACCAGTTTTGAACAATGAAGGTCAACAATTCAACCAATATTAGCAAAATGAGTAACTAGCTTTGAACAATGATGGTCAACAAATCAACCATTATTAGCAAAATGAGTAACCAGCTTTGAACAATGATGGTCAACAAATCATCCGATATTTGCAAAATGAGTAACCAGCTTTGAACAATGATGGTCAACAATTCAACCAATATTAGCAAAATGAGTAACCTGCTATGATCAATCTTGGTCAACAAATCAACCAATATTTGCAAAATGAGTAACCAGCTTTGAACAATGATGGTCAACAATTCAACCAGTAATAGCAAAATGAGTAACCAGCTTTGAACAATGATGGTCAACAAATAAGCCAATATTAGCAAAATGAGTAACCAGCTTTGAACAATGATGGTCAACAATACATCCAGTAATAGCAAAATGAGTAACCAGCTTTGAACAATGATGGTCAACAATTCAACCAGTAATAGCAAAATGAGTAACCAGCTTTGAACAATGATGGTCAACAATTGAACCAAAGATAGCAAAATGAGTAGCTAGCTTTGAACAATGATGGTCAACTATTCAACCAATATTAGCAAAATGAGTAGCTATCTTTGAACAATGATGGTCAACAATTCAACCAATATTAGCAAAATGAGTAACCAGCTATGAGTAACCAGCTTTGAACAATGATGGTCAACAATTCAACCAATATTAACAAAACGAGTAACCAGCTTTGAACAATGATGGTCAACAATTCAACCAATATTAGCAAAATGAGTAACCAGCTTTGGACAATGATGGTCAATAATTCAACCAATGATAGCAAAATGAGTAAACAGCTTTGAACAATGATGGTCAACAATTCAACCAGTAATAGTAAAATGAGTAACCACCTATGAGTAACCAGCTTTGAACAATGATGGTCAACAAATCAACCAATATTAACAAAACGAGTAACCAGCTTTGAACAATGATGGTCAACAAATCAACCAATATTAACAAAATGAATAACCAGCTTTGAACAATGATGGTCAACAATTCAACCAATATTAGCTAAATAAGTAACCAGCTTTGAACAATGATGGTCAACAATTCAACCAATAATAGCAAAATGAGTAACCAGCTTTGAACAATGATGGTCAACTATTCAACCAATATTAGCAAAATGAGTAGCTATCTTTGAACAATGATGGTCAACAATTCAACCAATATTAGCAAAATGAGTAACCAGCTATGAGTAACCAGCTTTGAACAATGATGGTCAACAATTCAACCAATATTAACAAAACGAGTAACCAGCTTTCAACAATGATGGTCAACAAATCAACCAATATTAGCCAAATGAGTAACCAGCTGTGAACAATGATGGTCAACAATTCAACCAATATTAGCAAAATGAGTAACCAGCTTTGGACAATGATGGTCAATAATTCAACCAATGATAGCAAAATGAGTAACCAGCTTTGAACAATGATGGTCAACTATTCAACCAATATTAGCAAAATGAGTAACCAGCTTTGAACAATGATGGTCAACAATTCAACCAGTAATAGCAAAATGAGTAACCAACTCTAAACAATGATGGTCAACAATTCAACCAATATTAGAAAAATGAATAGTCAGCTTTGAACAATGATGGTCAACAATTCAACCAATATTAGCAAAATGAGTAACCAGCTTTGAACAATGATGGTGAACAATTCAACCAGTAATAGCAAAATGAGTAACCAGCTTTGAACAATGATGGTCAACAAATCAACCAATATTAGCAAAATGAGAAACCAACTTTGAACAATGATGGTCAACAAATCATTCAATATTAGCAAAATGAGTAATCAGCTTTGAACAATGATGGTCAGAAAATCAACCAATATTAGCAAAATGAGTAACCAGCTTTGAACAATGATGGTCAACAATTCAACCAATATTAGCAAAATGAGTAACCAGCTTTGAACAATGATGGTCAACAATTCAACCAGTAATAGCAAAATGAGTAACCAGCTTTGAACAATGATGGTCAACAATTCAACCAATATTAGCAAAATGAGTAACCAGTTTTGAACAATGATGGTCAACAATTCAACCAATATTAGCAAAATGAGTAACCAGCTTTGAACAATGATGGTCAACAATTCAACCAGTAATAGCAAAATGAGTAACCAGCTTTGAACAATGATGGTCAACAATTCAACCAATATTAGCAAAATGAGTAACCAGTTTTGAACAATGATGGTCAACAATTCAACCAATATTAGCAAAATGAGTAACCAGCTTTGATCAATGATGGTCAACAAATCAACCAATATTGGCAAAATGAGTAACCAGCTTTGAACAATGATGGTCAACAATTCAACCAGTAATAGCAAAATGATTAACCAGCTTTGAACAATGATGGTCAACAGTTCAACAAATAATAGCAAAATGAGTAACCAGTTTTGAACAATGAAGGTCAACAATTCAACCAATATTAGCAAAATGAGTAACTAGCTTTGAACAATGATGGTCAACAAATCAACCATTATTAGCAAAATGAGTAACCAGCTTTGAACAATAATGGTCAACAATTCAACCAATATTAGCAAAATGAGTAACCAGTTTTGAACAATGATGGTCAACAATTCAACCAATATTAGCAAAATGAGTAACCAGCTTTGATCAATGATGGTCAACAAATCAACCAATATTGGCAAAATGAGTAACCAGCTTTGAACAATGATGGTCAACAATTCAACCAGTAATAGCAAAATGAATAACCAGCTTTGAACAATGATGGTCAACAGTTCAACAAATAATAGCAAAATGAGTAACCAGTTTTGAACAATGAAGGTCAACAATTCAACCAATATTAGCAAAATGAGTAACCTGCTATGATCAATCTTGGTCAACAAATCAACCAATATTTGCAAAATGAGTAACCAGCTTTGAACAATGATGGTCAACAAATAAGCCAATATTAGCAAAATGAGTAACCAGCTTTGAACAATGATGGTCAACAATACATCCAGTAATAGCAAAATGAGTAACCAGCTTTGAACATTGATGGTCAACAATTCAACCAGTAATAGCAAAATGAGTAACCAGCTTTGAACAATGATGGTCAACAATTGAACCAAAGATAGCAAAATGAGTAGCTAGCTTTGAACAATGATGGTCAACTATTCAACCAATATTAGCAAAATGAGTAGCTATCTTTGAACAATGATGGTCAACAATTCAACCAATATTAGCAAAATGAGTAACCAGCTATGAGTAACCAACTTTGAACAATGATGGTCAACAATTCAACCAATATTAACAAAACGAGTAACCAGCTTTGAACAATGATGGTCAACAATTCAACCAATATTAGCAAAATGAGTAACCAGCTTTGGACAATGATGGTCAATAATTCAACCAATGATAGCAAAATGAGTAACCAGCTTTGAACAATGATGGTCAACAATTCAACCAGTAATAGTAAAATGAGTAACCAGCTATGAGTAACCAGCTTTGAACAATGATGGTCAACAAATCAACCAATATTAACAAAACGAGTAACCAGCTTTGAACAATGATGGTCAACAAATCAACCAATATTAACAAAATGAATAACCAGCTTTGAACAATGATGGTCAACAATTCAACCAATATTAGCTAAATAAGTAACCAGCTTTGAACAATGATGGTCAACAATTCAACCAATAATAGCAAAATGAGTAACCAGCTTTGAACAATGATGGTCAACTATTCAACCAATATTAGCAAAATGAGTAGCTATCTTTGAACAATGATGGTCAACAATTCAACCAATATTAGCAAAATGAGTAACCAGCTATGAGTAACCAGCTTTGAACAATGATGGTCAACAATTCAACCAATATTAACAAAACGAGTAACCAGCTTTGAACAATGATGGTCAACAAATCAACCAATATTAGCCAAATGAGTAACCAGCTGTGAACAATGATGGTCAACAATTCAACCAATATTAGCAAAATGAGTAACCAGCTTTGGACAATGATGGTCAATAATTCAACCAATGATAGCAAAATGAGTAACCAGCTTTGAACAATGATGGTCAACTATTCAACCAATATTAGCAAAATGAGTAACCAGCTTTGAACAATGATGGTCAACAATTCAACCAGTAATAGCAAAATGAGTAACCAGCTCTAAACAATGATGGTCAACAATTCAACCAATATTAGAAAAATGAATAGTCAGCTTTGAACAATGATGGTCAACAATTCAACCAATATTAGCAAAATGAGTAACCAGCTTTGAACAATGATGGTGAACAATTCAACCAGTAATAGCAAAATGAGTAACCAGCTTTGAACAATGATGGTCAACAAATCAACCAATATTAGCAAAATGAGAAACCAACTTTGAACAATGATGGTCAACAAATCATCCAATATTAGCAAAATGAGTAATCAGCTTTGAACAATGATGGTCAGAAAATCAACCAATATTAGCAAAATGAGTAACCAGCTTTGAACAATGATGGTCAACAATTCAACCAATATTAGCAAAATGAGTAACCAGCTTTGAACAATGATGGTCAACAATTCAACCAGTAATAGCAAAATGAGTAACCAGCTTTGAACAATGATGGTCAACAATTCAACCAATATTAGCAAAATGAGTAACCAGTTTTGAACAATGATGGTCAACAATTCAACCAATATTAGCAAAATGAGTAACCAGCTTTGATCAATGATGGTCAACAAATCAACCAATATTGGCAAAATGAGTAACCAGCTTTGAACAATGATGGTCAACAATTCAACCAGTAATAGCAAAATGATTAACCAGCTTTGAACAATGATGGTCAACATTTCAACAAATAATAGCAAAATGAGTAACCAGCTTTCAACAATGATGGTCAACAATTCAACCAATATTAGCAAAATGAGTAACCAGCTTTGAACAATGATGGTCAACAATTCAACCAATATTAGCAAAATGAGTAACCAGTTTTGAACAATGAAGGTCAACAATTCAACCAATATTAGCAAAATGAGTAACTAGCTTTGAACAATGATGGTCAACAAATCAACCATTATTAGCAAAATGAGTAACCAGCTTTGAACAATGATGGTCAACAAGTCATCCGATATTAGCTAAATGAGTAACCAGCTTTGAACAATGATGGTCAACAATTCAACCAATATTAGCAAAATGAGTAACCTGCTATGATCAATCTTGGTCAACAAATCAACCAATATTTGCAAAATGAGTAACCAGCTTTGAACAATGATGGTCAACAATTCAACCAGTAATAGCAAAATGAGTAACCAGCTTTGAACAATGATGGTCAACAAATAAGCCAATATTAGCAAAATGAGTAACCAGCTTTGAACAATGATGGTCAACAATACATCCAGTAATAGCAAAATGAGTAACCAGCTTTGAACAATGATGGGCAACAATTCAACCAGTAATAGCAAAATGAGTAACCAGCTTTGAACAATGATGGTCAACAATTGAACCAAAGATAGCAAAATGAGTAGCTAGCTTTGAACAATGATGGTCAGAAAATCAACCAATATTAGCAAAATGAGTAACCAGCTTTGAACAATGATGGTCAACAATTCAACCAGTAATAGCAAAATGAGTAACCAGTTTGAACAATGATGGTCAACAATTCGACAAATATTAGCAAAATGAGTAACCAGCTTTGAACAATGATGGTCAACAAATCAGCCAATATTAGCAAAATGAGTAACCAGCTTTGAACAATGATGGTCAACAATTCAACCAATATTAGCAAAATGAGTAACCAGCTTTGGACAATGATGGTCAACAAATCAACCAGTAATAGCAAAATGAGTAACCAGCTTTGAACAATGATGGTCAACAAATCATCCAATATTAGCAAAATGAGTAACCAGCTTTGAACAATGATGGTCAACAAATCAACCAGTAATAACAAAATGAGTAACCAGCTTTGAACAATGATGGTCAACAAATCATCCAATATTAGCAAAATGAGTAACCAGCTTTGAACAATGATGGTCAGCAAATCAGCCAATATTAGCAAAATGAGTAACCAGCTTTGAACAATGATGGTCAACAATTCAACCAATATTAGCTTAATGAGTAACCAGCTTTGGACAATGATGGTCAACAAATCAACCAATATTAGCAAAATGATTAACCAGCTTTGAACAATGATGGTCAACAAATCATCCAATATTAGCAAAATGAGTAACCAGATTTGAACAATGATGGTCAGCAAAACAGCCAATATTAGCAAAATGAGTAACCAGCTTTGAACAATGATGGTAAAAAAATCATCCAATATTAGCAAAATGAGTAACCAGCTTTGAACAATGATGGTCGGCAAATCAGCCAATATTAGCAAAATGAGTAACCAGCTTTCAACAAAGATGGTCAACAAATCAACCAATATTAGCAAAATGAGTAACCAGCTTTGGACAATGATAGTCAACAAATCAACCAATATTAGCAAAATCAATAACCAGCTTTGAACAATGATGGTCAACAATTCAACGAGTAATAGCAAAATGAGTAACCAGCTTTGAACAATGATGGTCAACAGTTCAACAAATAATAGCAAAATGAGTAACCGGCTTTGAACAATGATGGTCAACAATTCAACCAATATTAGCAAAATGAGTAACCAGCTTTGAACAATGATGGTCAACAATTCAACCAATATTAACAAAATGAGTAACCAGCTTTGAACAATGATGGTCAACAATTCAACCAGTAATAGCAAAATGAGTAACCAGCTTTGAACAATGATGGTCAACAATTCAACCAATATTAGCAAAATGAGTAACCAGTTTTGAACAATGATGGTCAACAATTCAACCAATATTACCAAAATGAGTAACCAGCTTTGATCAATGATGGTCAACAGATCAACCTATATTAGCAAAATGAGTAACCAGCTTTGGACAATGATGGTCAATAAATCAACCAATATTAGCAAAATGAGTAACCAGCTTTGAACAATGATGGTCAACAATTCAACCAATAATAGCAAAATGAGTAACCAGCTTTGAACAATGATGGTCAACAGTTCAACAAATAATAGCAAAATGAGTAACCAGCTTTGAACAATGATGGTCAACAATTCAACCAATATTAGCAAAATGAGTAACCAGCTTTGAACAATGATGGTCAACAATTCAACCAATATTAGCAAAATGAGTAACCAGTTTTGAACAATGAAGGTCAACAATTCAACCAATATTAGCAAAATGAGTAACTAGCTTTGAACAATGATGGTCAACAAATCATCCGTTATTAGCAAAATGAGTAACCAGCTTTGAACAATGATGGTCAACAATTCAACCAATATTAGCAAAATGAGTAACCTGCTATGAGCAATGATGGTCAACAAATCAACCAATATTTGCAAAATGAGTAACCAGCTTTGAACAATGATGGTCAACAATTCAACCAGTAATAGCAAAATGAGTAACCAGCTTTGAACAATGATGGTCAACAGATCATTCAATATTAGAAAAATGAGTAACCAGCTTTGAACAATGATGGTCAACAAATCATCAAGTATTAGTAAAATGAGTAACCAGCTTTGAACAATGATGGTCAACAATTCAACCTATATTAACAAAATGAGTAATCAGCTTTGAACAATGATGGTCAACAATTGAACCAAAGATAGCAAAATGAGTAGCCAGCTTTGAACAATGATGGTCAACTATTCAACCAATATTAGCAAAATGAGTAGCTATATTTAAACAATGATGGTCAACAATTCAAGTAATATTAGCAAAATGAGTAACCAGCTTTGAACAATGATGGTCAACAAATCAACCAGTAATAGCAAAATGAGTAACCAACTTTGAAGAATGATGGTCAACAAATCAACCAGTAATAGCAAAATGAGTAACCAGCTTTGAACAATGATGGTCAACTATTCAACCAGTAATAGCAAAATGAGTAACCAGTTTTGAACAATGATGGTCAATTATTCAACCAATATTAGCATAATGAGTAGCTATCTTTGAACAATGATGGTCAACAATTCAAGTAATATTAGCAAAATGAGTAACCAGCTTTGAACAATGATGGTCAATAAATCAACCAGTAATAGCAAAATGAGTAACCAGCTTTGAACAATGATGGTCAACAATTCAACCAGTAATAGCAAAATGAGTAACCAGCTTTGAACAATGATGGTCAACAATTCAACCAATAATAGAAAAATGAGTAACCAGGTTTGAACAATGATGGTCAACAAATCAACCAATATTAACAAAATGAGTAACCATCTTTGAAGAATGATGGGCCAACAATTCAACCAGTAATAGCAAAATGAGTAACCAACTTTGAACAATGATGGTCAACAAATCAGCCAATATTAGCAAAATGAGTAACCAGCTTTGAACAATGATGGTCAACAATACCTCCAGAAATAGCAAAATGAGTAACCAGCTTTGAACAATGATGATCACCAATTCAACCAATATTAGCAAAATGAGTAACCAGCTTTGAACTATGATGGTCAACAAATCAACCAATATTAGAAAAATGAGTAACCAGCTTTGAACAATGATGGTCAACAATTCAACCAATATTAGCAAAATGAGTAACCAGCTTTGAACAATGATGGTCAACAAATCAACCAATATTAGCAAAATGAGTAACCAGCTTTGAACAATGATGGTCAACAATTCAACGAGTAATAGCAAAATGAGTAACCAGCTTTGAACAATGATGGTTAACAGTTCAACCAATAATAGCAAAATGAGTAACCAGCTTTGAACAATGATGGTCAACAATTCAACCAATATTAGCAAAATGAGTAACCAGCTTTGAACAATGATGGTTAACAATTCAACCAGTAATAGTAAAATGAGTAACCAGCTTTGAACAATGATGGTCAACAATTCAACCAGTAATAGCAAAATGAGTAACCAGCTTTGAACAATGATGGTCAACAATTCAACGAGTAATAGCAAAATGAGTAACCAGCTTTGAACAATGATGGTTAACAGTTCAACCAATAATAGCAAAATGAGTAACCAGCTTTGAACAATGATGGTCAACAATTCAACCAATATTAGCAAAATGAGTAACCAGCTTTGAACAATGATGGTTAACAATTCAACCAGTAATAGCAAAATGAGTAACCAGCTTTGAACAATGATGGTCAACAATTCAACCAGTAATAGCCAAATGAGTAACCAGCTTTGAACAATGATGGTCAACAATTAAACCAATATTAGCAAAATAAGTAGCCAGCTTTGAACAATGATGGTCAACAATTCAACCAATATTAGCAAAATGAGTAACCAGCTTTGAACAATGATGGTCAACTATTCAACCAGTAATAGCAAAATGAGTAACCAGCTTTGAACAATGATGGTCAGCAAATCATCCAATATTAGCAAAATGAGTAGCCAGCTTTGAACTATGATGGTCAACAATTCAAACAATATTAGCAAAATGAGTAACCAGCTTTGAACAATGATGGTCAACTATTCAACCAATATTAGCAAAATGAGTAGCCAGATTTGAACAATGATGGTCAGCAAATCATCCAATATTAGCAAAATGAGTAGCCAGCTTTGAACTATGATGGTCAACAATTCAAACAATATTAACAAAATGAGTAACCAGCTTTGAACAATGATGGTCAACAATTCATCCAATATTAGCAAAATGAGTAGCCAGCTTTGAACTATGAAGGTCAACAATTCAAACAATATTAACAAAATGAGTAGCCAGCTTTGAACAATGATGGTCAACAAATCATCCAATATTAGCAAAATGAGTAGCCAGCTTTGAACAATTATGGTCAACAATTCAAACAATATTAACAAAATGAGTAACCATCTTTGAACAATGATGGTCAACAATTCAACCAATATTAGCAAAATGAGTAACCAGCTTTGAACAATGATGGTCAACAATTCAACCAGTAATAGCAAAATGAGTAACCAGCTTTGAACAATGATGGTCAGCAATTCAACCAATATTAGCAAAATGAGTAACCAGCTTTGAACAATGATGGTCAACAATTCAACGAGTAATAGCAAAATGAGTAACCAGCTTTGAACAATGATGGTCAACAGATCATTCAATATTAGAAAAATGAGTAACCAGCTTTGAACAATGATGGTCAACAAATCATCAAGTATTAGTAAAATGAGTAACCAGCTTTGAACAATGATGGTCAACAATTCAACCTATATTAACAAAATGAGTAATCAGCTTTGAACAATGATGGTCAACAATTGAACCAAAGATAGCAAAATGAGTAGCCAGCTTTGAACAATGATGGTCAACTATTCAACCAATATTAGCAAAATGAGTAGCTATATTTAAACAATGATGGTCAACAATTCAAGTAATATTAGCAAAATGAGTAACCAGCTTTGAACAATGATGGTCAACAAATCAACCAGTAATAGCAAAATGAGTAACCAACTTTGAACAATGATGGTCAACAAATCAACCAGTAATAGCAAAATGAGTAACCAGCTTTGAACAATGATGGTCAACTATTCAACCAGTAATAGCAAAATGAGTAACCAGTTTTGAACAATGATGGTCAATTATTCAACCAATATTAGCATAATGAGTAGCTATCTTTGAACAATGATGGTCAACAATTCAAGTAATATTAGCAAAATGAGTAACCAGCTTTGAACAATGATGGTCAATAAATCAACCAGTAATAGCAAAATGAGTAACCAGCTTTGAACAATGATGGTCAACAATTCAACCAGTAATAGCAAAATGAGTAACCAGCTTTGAACAATGATGGTCAACAATTCAACCAATAATAGAAAAATGAGTAACCAGCTTTGAACAATGATGGTCAACAAATCAACCAATATTAACAAAATGAGTAACCATCTTTGAAGAATGATGGGCCAACAATTCAACCAGTAATAGCAAAATGAGTAACCAACTTTGAACAATGATGGTCAACAAATCAGCCAATATTAGCAAAATGAGTAACCAGCTTTGAACAATGATGGTCAACAATACCTCCAGAAATAGCAAAATGAGTAACCAGCTTTGAACAATGATGATCACCAATTCAACCAATATTAGCAAAATGAGTAACCAGCTTTGAACTATGATGGTCAACAAATCAACCAATATTAGAAAAATGAGTAACCAGCTTTGAACAATGATGGTCAACAATTCAACCAATATTAGCAAAATGAGTAACCAGCTTTGAACAATGATGGTCAACAAATCAACCAATATTAGCAAAATGAGTAACCAGCTTTGAACAATGATGGTCAACAATTCAACGAGTAATAGCAAAATGAGTAACCAGCTTTGAACAATGATGGTTAACAGTTCAACCAATAATAGCAAAATGAGTAACCAGCTTTGAACAATGATGGTCAACAATTCAACCAATATTAGCAAAATGAGTAACCAGCTTTGAACAATGATGGTTAACAATTCAACCAGTAATAGCAAAATGAGTAACCAGCTTTGAACAATGATGGTCAACAATTAAACCAGTAATAGCCAAATGAGTAACCAGCTTTGAACAATGATGGTCAACAATTAAACCAATATTAGCAAAATAAGTAGCCAGCTTTGAACAATGATGGTCAACAATTCAACCAATATTAGCAAAATGAGTAACCAGCTTTGAACAATGATGGTCAACTATTCAACCAGTAATAGCAAAATGAGTAACCAGCTTTGAACAATGATGGTCAGCAAATCATCCAATATTAGCAAAATGAGTAGCCAGCTTTGAACTATGATGGTCAACAATTCAAACAATATTAGCAAAATGAGTAACCAGCTTTGAACAATGATGGTCAACTATTCAACCAATATTAGCAAAATGAGTAGCCAGATTTGAACAATGATGGTCAGCAAATCATCCAATATTAGCAAAATGAGTAGCCAGCTTTGAACTATGATGGTCAACAATTCAAACAATATTAACAAAATGAGTAACCAGCTTTGAACAATGATGGTCAACAATTCATCCAATATTAGCAAAATGAGTAGCCAGCTTTGAACTATGAAGGTCAACAATTCAAACAATATTAACAAAATGAGTAGCCAGCTTTGAACAATGATGGTCAACAAATCATCCAATATTAGCAAAATGAGTAGCCAGCTTTGAACAATTATGGTCAACAATTCAAACAATATTAACAAAATGAGTAACCATCTTTGAACAATGATGGTCAACAATTCAACCAATATTAGCAAAATGAGTAACCAGCTTTGAACAATGATGGTCAACAATTCAACCAGTAATAGCAAAATGAGTAACCAGCTTTGAACAATGATGGTCAGCAATTCAACCAATATTAGCAAAATGAGTAACCAGCTTTGAACAATGATGGTCAACAATTCAACGAGTAATAGCAAAATGAGTAACCAGCTTTGAACAATGATGGTCAACAATTCAACCAATATTAGCAAAATGAGTAACCAGCTTTGAACAATGATGGTCAACTATTCAACCAATATTAGCAAAATGAGTAACCAGCTTTGAACAATGATGGTCAACTATTCAACCAATATTAGCAAAATGAGTAGCCAGCTTTGAACAATGATGGTCAACAAATCAACCAATATTAGCAAAATGAGTAACCAGCTTTGAACAATGATGGTCAACAATTCAACCAATATTAGCAAAATGAGTAACCAGCTTTGAACAATGATGGTCAACAAATCAACCAATATTAGCAAAATGAGTAACCAGCTTTGAACAATGATGGTCAACAATTCAACCAATATTAGCAAAATGAGTAACCAGCTTTGAAGAATGATGGTCAACAAATCAACCAATATTAGCAAAATGAGTAACCAGGTTTGAACAATGATGGTAAACAAATCAACCAATATTAGCAAAATGAGTAACCAGCTTTGAACAATGATGGTCAACAATTGAACCAAATATTAGCAAAATGAGTAACCAGCTTTGAACAATGATGGTCAACAAATCAACCAATATTAGCAAAATGAGTAACCAGCTTTGAACAATGATGGTCAACAATTCAACCAATATTAGCAAAATGAGTTACCGGCTTTGAACAATGATGGTCAACAATTCAACCAGTAATAGCAAAATGAGTAACCAGTTTTGAACAATGATGGTAAACAATTCAACCAATAATAGCAAAACGAGTAACCAGCTTTGAACAATGATGGTCAACAATTCAACCAATATTAGCAAAATGAGTAACCAGCTTTGAACAATGATGGTCAACTATTCAACCAATAATAGCAAAATGAGTAACCAGCTTTGAACAATGATGGTCAACAATTCAACCAATATTAGCAAAATGAGTAACCAGCTTTGAACAATGATGGTCAACAATTCAACCAGTAATAGCAAAATGAGTAACCAGCTTTGAACAATGATGGTCAGCAATTCAACCAATATTAGCAAAATGAGTAACCAGCTTTGAACAATGATGGTCAACAATTCAACGAGTAATAGCAAAATGAGTAACCAGCTTTGAACAATGATGGTCAACAATTCAACCAATATTAGCAAAATGAGTAACCAGCTTTGAACAATGATGGTCAACTATTCAACCAATATTAGCAAAATGAGTAACCAGCTTTGAACAATGATGGTCAACTATTCAACCAATATTAGCAAAATGAGTAGCCAGCTTTGAACAATGATGGTCAACAAATCAACCAATATTAGCAAAATGAGTAACCAGCTTTGAACAATGATGGTCAACAATTCAACCAATATTAGCAAAATGAGTAACCAGCTTTGAACAATGATGGTCAACAAATCAACCAATATTAGCAAAATGAGTAACCAGCTTTGAACAATGATGGTCAACAATTCAACCAATATTAGCAAAATGAGTAACCAGCTTTGAAGAATGATGGTCAACAAATCAACCAATATTAGCAAAATGAGTAACCAGGTTTGAACAATGATGGTAAACAAATCAACCAATATTAGCAAAATGAGTAACCAGCTTTGAACAATGATGGTCAACAATTGAACCAAATATTAGCAAAATGAGTAACCAGCTTTGAACAATGATGGTCAACAAATCAACCAATATTAGCAAAATGAGTAACCAGCTTTGAACAATGATGGTCAACAATTCAACCAATATTAGCAAAATGAGTTACCGGCTTTGAACAATGATGGTCAACAATTCAACCAGTAATAGCAAAATGAGTAACCAGTTTTGAACAATGATGGTAAACAATTCAACCAATAATAGCAAAACGAGTAACCAGCTTTGAACAATGATGGTCAACAATTCAACCAATATTAGCAAAATGAGTAACCAGCTTTGAACAATGATGGTCAACTATTCAACCAATAATAGCAAAATGAGTAACCAGCTTTGAACAATGATGGTCAACAAATCAACCAATATTAGCAAAATGAGTAACCAGCTTTGAACAATGATGGTCAACAATTGAACCAAATATTAGCAAAATGAGTAACCAGCTTTGAACAATGATGGTCAACAAATCAACCAATATTAGCAAAATGAGTAACCAGCTTTGAACAATGATGGTCAACAATTCAACCAATATTAGCAAAATGAGTTACCGGCTTTGAACAATGATGGTCAACAATTCAACCAGTAATAGCAAAATGAGTAACCAGTTTTGAACAATGATGGTAAACAATTCAACCAATAATAGCAAAACGAGTAACCAGCTTTGAACAATGATGGTCAACAATTCAACCAATATTAGCAAAATGAGTAACCAGCTTTGAACAATGATGGTCAACTATTCAACCAATAATAGCAAAATGAGTAACCAGCTTTGAACAATGATGGTCAACAAATCAACCAATATTAGCAAAATGAGTAACCATCTTTGAACAATGATGGTCAACAATTCAACCAGTAATAGCAAAATGAGTAACCAGTTTTGAACAATGATGGTCAACAATTCAACCAATGATAGCAAAATGAGTAACCAGCTTTCACCTCAAGTCATTGAATATCCAGATCCCCCTCTTTACAATTAGATCTCCAGTATATATCTCAAGAAGATTATCAAGTAAAGGAATGTGGGGAAAACAATAACAGAACAAATATAAAAATGAAACGAACCAAAGATGAATAAACTTAAAAGTCTATGGATTATTGGTAAAGCTGGTCCATTACCAAATACTGTCTTTGAAAGTGTAGCTTCTATTAATGTAGACGGATTACTTAAGATCAACCACACCATATTCAATATACATTATGAATAAATATTAAATAGTAAATGAATGACCTCAATGCAAATAAACATAAAATAAAGAGAATAATTAATTCTTGTATGTGTAGACAAATCCGCCATATTATGTACCATTGGTGGAATTATTGCCAGGACAATGGGCTGATGAAGATGTTCTGACAAACACCAGGGATCTCATGAAAAAGATAGAACAGATTCCCATTACCATTAAAAAGTATGTAGATGGTTATGCAAGGAATAGAATACAGAACGTTATCTTCAAAGAATGTTTTGATTTATTCGGTGTAAGTACAGTTGAAAAATATTTTAGGATATTTTTATTCCTTACTGAAAATGGTCGACATTATAACCTTTAACAACAATACTCAATTCTGTATGTGCTAAGCACTAAAATGACATCAACAGAAACCGATAGAAATAGACCCACCGTAATGGGACAGGACAGCGATATTGCGGGCTTAAATCTGATAACGAAACTCAATCCTCCCTTCTTGATGTCTTAATCTTAATTTTTGTCAGATAGCACGTGCTGTTAAATATAGATTATTACATGGCATGTTTCATATCATATCCTTTATCAGCCATAGGTCATGATATCAGCCCGAGAGCCGATGATATATGAACGAGAGCTGATAAAGTGTATGATATGAAAAATGACATGTTATGATATGTTTATCATATACTTCAACAGAGGAAATAACTAATTTGCACCAAAATGTTTAGTCATTTTTGGCTAGAATTAAATACATAGATATAGAATAAGACATTTATTGTTTTAATACGCAAATCCAATAAATGCATTTCTTCTAGCACTTTCAATATCATAAGAGAGAAAAGTGGCAGGTAATAATTTTCTTTGCAAATATTCAATAAAACAGTTTGGTTTGTCATGCTTGTAAACACAGTTTCCGGAAATTCTCGAAGTGAACTAACGAACATTGACCGATATGCATGTAATAACAGCCCACTTGGGCCATTCTTGTGAAACTGGGTGAAATAAACATTACTCCTCTGATATGTCTAAACAAAATTCAAAGATTTATCACAGGGTAAAATGTTAGCTATATTATCTACAAGTATATTATAATCTATATTAATACATATCACCACCAACGGTGACACCTGTCATTTGGCCAAAGATATACCAAGTAACCTACCAGGTAAAGCTATAACCTATCTTATGTTTTTTTATTAATTAGTATGGCAAGCTCTCCTTATACAGAAACATGAGGTGGGTTGCCATTACTACTCGGTGTTTTATCAGAGTATGTAGACGTTTACAAATAGGTGAATCCTTCTAAACTAACATCTCCCAATACTGCTATACATTAAACAAATATAACTGTCACATAGATAATTGTTATGTTGTGTAGACTATTGTTTGTGTTTGTATTTTTTGTCCATTGTATTGCCTGTGTTTGTCCAATGGACAAAAAAGACAAATAACAAACACAGGCAACATAATGGAGAAAACAGACAAAGGACAAACACAGGCCATACAATGGACAAAAAAGACAAGGGACAAACACAGGCCATACAATGGAAAAAAAGACAAAGGACAAACAGAGGCCACACAATGTGCAAAAAAGACAACGGACAAACACAGGCCATACAATGGACAAAAAAGACAAACGACAAACACAGGTCATACAATGGACAAAAAAGACAAAGGACAAACACAGGCCATACAATGGACAAAAAAGACAAAGGACAAACACAGGCCATACAACTGACAAAAAAGACAAAGGATAAACACAGTACATACAATGGGCAATAAAGACAAAGGACAAACACAGGCCATACAACTGACAAAAAAGACAAAGGATAAACACAGTACATACAATGGGCAATAAAGACAAAGGACAAACACAGGCCATACAATGGACGAAAAAGACAAAGGAAAAACACAGTACATACAATGTACAAAAAAAGACAAAGGACAAACACAGGCCATACAATGGACAAAAAAGACAAACGACAAACACAGGTCATACAATGGACAAAAAAGACAAAGGACAAACACAGGCCATACAATGGACAAAAAAGACAAAGGACAAACACAGGCCATACAACTGACAAAAAAGAAAAAGGACAAACACAGATCATACAATGGACAAAAATGACAAAGGACAAACACAGGCCATACAATGTACAAAAAAAGACAAAGGACAAACACAGGCCATACAATGTACAACAAAGAAAAAAGACAAACACAGGCCATACAATGTACAAAAAAGACAAAGGACAAACACAGGCAATATAATGGACAGAAAAGAAAAAGGACAAACACAGGCAACATAATGGACAAGAAAGACAAAGCACAAACACAGGCGATACAATGGACAAAAAGGACAAAGGACAAACACAGGCAACACAATGGACAAAAAAGACAAAGGACAAACACAGCAGATACAATGGACAAAAATGACAAAGGACAAACACAGGCAACAAAAGGGACAAGAAGGAAAAAGGACAAGCACAGGCAATACAATGTACAAAAAAGACAAAGAACAAACAAAGGCCATACAATAGACAAAAAAGACAAATGACAAACACCGGCCATGCAATGTACGAAAAAGACAAACGAAAAACACAGGCCATACAATATACAAAAAACACAAAGGAAAAGCACAGGTCATACAATGTGCAAAAAAGGTAAAAGGACAAACATAGGCCATACAATGTACAAAAAAGACAAAGGACAAACACAGGCAACACAATGGACAAAAAAGACAAAGGACAAACAGAGGCGATACAATGTACAAAAAAGACAAAGGACAAACACAGGCCATACAATGAACAAAAAAGACAAAGGACAAACAAAGGCGATACAATGGACAAAAAAGACAAAGGACAAACAGAGGCCATACAATGGAAAAAAAGACAAAGGACAAACACAGGCCATACAATGGACAAAAAAGACAAACGACAAACACAGGTCATACAATGGACAAAAAAGACAAAGGACAAACACAGGCAACACAATGGTCAAGAAAGACAAAGGACAAACACAGGCAATACAATGGACAACAAAGACAAAGGACAAACACAGGCAATACAATGGACAGAAAAGACAAAGGACAAACACAGGCAACACAATGGTCAAGAAGAACAAAGGACAAACACAGGCGATACAATGGACAAAAAAGACACAGGACAAACACAGGCAACATAATGGACAGAAAAGACAAAGGACAAACACAGGCAACATAATGGACAGAAAAGACAAAGGACAAACACAGGCAATACAATGGACAGAAAAGAAAAATCACAAACACAGGCCATACAATGGAAAAAAAAGACAAAGCACAAACACAGGTCATACAATGAACAAAAAAGACAAAGGACAAGCACAGGCCATACAATGGACAAAAAAGACAAAGGACAAACACAGGCGATACAATGGACAAAAAGGACAAAGGACAAACACAGGCAATATAATGGACAGAAAAGAAAAAGGACAAACACAGGCAACATTATGAACAAGAAAGACAAAGCACAAACACAGGCGATACAATGGACAAAAAGGACAAAGGACAAACACAGGCAACACAATGGACAAGAAGGGAAAAGGACAAGCACAGGCAATACAATGTACAAAAAAGACAAAGAACAAACACAGGCCATACAATTGACAAAAAAGACAAATGACAAACACCGGCCATACAATGTACGAAAAAGAAAAATGAAAAACACAGGCCATACAATATAAAAAAACCACAAAGGAAAAGCACAGGTCATACAATGGGCAAAAATGGTAAGGGACAAACATAGGCCATACAATGTACAAAAAAGACAAAGGACAAATACAGGCAACACAATGGACAAAAAAGACAAAGGACAAACACAGGCGATTCAATGGACTCAAAAGACAAAGGACAAGCACATGCGATACAATGGACAGAAAAGACAAAGTACAAACAGAGGCGATACAATGTACAAAAAAGACAAAGGACAAACACAGGCCATACAATGAACAAAAAAGACAAAGGACAAACAAAGGCGATAAAATGGAAAAAAAGACAAAGGACAAACAGAGGCCATACAATGGACAAAAAAGACAAAGGAGAAACACAGGCAATACAATGGACAGAAAAGACAAAGGACAAACACAGGCAACACAATGGTCAAGAAAGACAAAGGACAAACACAGGCGATACAATGGACAAAAAAGACAAAGGACAAACACATGCAATACAATGGACAGAAAAGACAAAGGACAAACACAGGCAACACAATGGACAGAAAAGAAAAAGGACTAACACAGGCAACATAATGGACAAAAAAGACAAAGGACAAACACAGACGATACAATGGACAAAAAAGAAAAAGGACAAACACATGCAATACAATGGACAGAAAAGACAAAGTACAAACACAGGCAACACAATGGACAGAAAAGAAAAAGGACTAACACAGGCAACATAATGGACAAAAAAGACAAAGGACAAACACAGACGATACAATGGACAAAAAAGAAAAAGGACAAACACAGGCAACATAATGGACAGAAAAGACAAAGGACAAACACAGGCAACATAATGGACAGAAAAGACAAAGGACAAACAGAGGCAATACAATGGACAGAAAAGAAAAAGCACAAACACAGGCCATATACAATGGAAAAAAAAGGCAAAGCACAAACACAGGTCATACAATGAACAAAAAAGACAAAGGACAAGCACAGGCCATACAATGGACAAAAAAGAAAAGGACAAACACAGGCGATACAATGGACAAAAAAGACAAAGGACAAACAGAGGCGATACAATGTACAAAAAAGACAAACGACAAACACAGGCGATACAATGGACAAAAAATACAAAGGATAAACACAGGCAACAAAATGGACAAGAAGGAAAAAAGACAAGCACAGGCAATACAATGTACAAAAAAGACAAAGCACAAACATAGGCCATACAATGTACAAAAAAGACAAAGGACAAACACAGGCAACACATTGGACAAAAAAAGACAAAAGACAAACACAGACAATAAAATGGACAAAAAAGACAAAGGAAAAACAGAGGCGATACAATGTACAAAAAAAGACAAACAACAAACACAGGCCATAAAATGGACAAAAAAAACAAAGGACAAACACAGGCGATACGATTGACAAAAAAGACAAAAGACAAACAGAGGCCATACAATGGACAAAAAAGACAAAGGACAAACACAGGCCATACAATTGACAGAAAAGACAAAGGACAAACACAGGCAATACAATGGACAGAAAAGAAAATGCACAAACACAGGCCATACAATGGAAAAAAAAGACAAAGCACAAACACAGGTCATACAATGAACAAAAAAGACAAGGACAAACACAGGCGATACAATGGACAAAAAAGACAAAGGACAAACAGAGGTGATACAATGTACAAAAAAGACAAATGACAAACACAGGCGATACAATGAACAAAAAATACAAAGGACAAACACAGGCAACAAAATGGACAAGAAGGAAAAAAGACTAGCACAGGCAATACAATGCACAAAAAAGACAAAGAACAAACACAGGCCATACAATAGACAAAAAAGACAAATGACAAACACCGGCCATACAATGTACGAAAAAGAAAAATGAAAAACACAGGCCATACAATATAAAAAAACCACAAAGGAAAAGCACAGGTCATGCAATGGGCAAAAATGGTAAGGGACAAACATAGGCCATACAATGTACAAAAAAGACAAAGGACAAACACAGGCAACACAATGGACAAAAAAGACAAAGGACAAACACAGGCGATTCAATGGACTCAAAAGACAAAGGACAAGCACATGCGATACAATGGACAGAAAAGACAAAGTACAAACAGAGGCGATACAATGTACAAAAAAGACAAAGGACAAACACAGGCCATACAATGAACAAAAAAGACAAAGGACAAACAAAGGCGATAAAATGGAAAAAAAGACAAAGGACAAACAGAGGCCATACAATGGACAAAAAAGACAAGGACAAACACAGGCCATACAATGGACAAAAAAGACAAAGGACAAACACAGGCAACACAATGGTCAAGAAAGACAAAGGACAAACACAGGCAATACAATGGACAAAAAAGACAAAGGAGAAACACAGGCAATACAATGGACAGAAAAGACAAATGACAAACACAGGCAACACAATGGTCAAGAAAGACAAAGGACAAACACAGGCGATACAATGGACAAAAAAGACAAAGGACAAACACATGCAATACAATGGACAGAAAAGACAAAGGACAAACACAGGCAACACAATGGACAGAAAAGAAAAAGGACTAACACAGGCAACATAATGGACAAAAAAGACAAAGGACAAACACAGACGATACAATGGACAAAAAAGAAAAAGGACAAACACAGGCAACATAATGGACAGAAAAGACAAAGGACAAACACAGGCAACATAATGGACAGAAAAGACAAAGGACAAACACAGGCAATACAATGGACAGAAAAGAAAAAGCACAAACACAGGCCATATACAATGGAAAAAAAAGGCAAAGCACAAACACAGGTCATACAATGAACAAAAAAGACAAAGGACAAGTACAGGCCATACAATGGACAAAAAAGAAAAGGACAAACACAGGCGATACAATGGACAAAAAAGACAAAGGACAAACAGAGGCGATACAATGTACAAAAAAGACAAACGACAAACACAGGCGATACAATGGACAAAAAATACAAAGGATAAACACAGGCAACAAAATGGACAAGAAGGAAAAAAGACAAGCACAGGCAATACAATGTACAAAAAAGACAAAGCACAAACATAGGCCATACAATGTACAAAAAAGACAAAGGACAAACACAGGCAACACATTGGACAAAAAAAGACAAAAGACAAACACAGACAATAAAATGGACAAAAAAGACAAAGGAAAAACAGAGGCGATACAATGTACAAAAAAAGACAAACAACAAACACAGGCCATAAAATGGACAAAAAAAACAAAGAACAAACACAGGCGATACGATTGACAAAAAAGACAAAAGACAAACAGAGGCCATACAATGGACAAAAAAGACAAAGGACAAGCACAGGCCATACAATTGACAGAAAAGACAAAGGACAAACACAGGCAATACAATGGACAGAAAAGAAAATGCACAAACACAGGCCATACAATGGAAAAAAAAGACAAAGCACAAACACAGGTCATACAATGAACAAAAAAGACAAGGACAAACACAGGCGATACAATGGACAAAAAAGACAAAGGACAAACAGAGGTGATACAATGTACAAAAAAGACAAATGACAAACACAGGCGATACAATGAACAAAAAATACAAAGGACAAACACAGGCAACAAAATGGACAAGAAGGAAAAAAGACTAGCACAGGCAATACAATGCACAAAAAAGACAAAGAACAAACACAGGCCATACAATAGACAAAAAAGACAAATGACAAACACCGGCCATACAATGTACGAAAAAGAAAAATGAAAAACACAGGCCATACAATATAAAAAAACCACAAAGGAAAAGCACAGGTCATGCAATGGGCAAAAATGGTAAGGGACAAACATAGGCCATACAATGTACAAAAAAGACAAAGGACAAACACAGGCAACACAATGGACAAAAAAGACAAAGGGCAAACACAGGCGATTCAATGGACTCAAAAGACAAAGGACAAGCACGTGCGATACAATGGACAGAAAAGACAAAGTACAAACAGAGGCGATACAATGTACAAAAAAGACAAAGGACAAACACAGGCCATACAATGAACAAAAAAGACAAAGGACAAACAAAGGCGATAAAATGGAAAAAAAGACAAAGGACAAACAGAGGCCATACAATGGACAAAAAAGACAAGGACAAACACAGGCCATACAATGGACAAAAAAGACAAAGGACAAACACAGGCAACACAATGGTCAGGAAAGACAAAGGACAAACACAGGCAATACAATAGACAAAAAAGACAAAGGAGAAACACAGGCAATACAATGGACAGAAAATACAAAGGACAAACACAGGCAACACAATGGTCAAGAAAGACAAAGGACAAACACAGGCGATACAATGGACAAAAAAGACAAAGGACAAACACATGCAATACAATGGACAGAAAAGACAAAGGACAAACACAGGCAACACAATGGACAGAAAAGAAAAAGGACTAACACAGGCAACATAATGGACAAAAAAGACAAAGGACAAACACAGACGATACAATGGACAAAAAAGAAAAAGGACAAACACAGGCAACATAATGGACAGAAAAGACAAAGGACAAACACAGGCAACATAATGGACAGAAAAGACAAAGGACAAACACAGGCAATACAATGGACAGAAAAGAAAAAGCACAAACACAGGCCATATACAATGGAAAAAAAAGGCAAAGCACAAACACAGGTCATACAATGAACAAAAAAGACAAAGGACAAGCACAGGCCATACAATGGACAAAAAAGAAAAGGACAAACACAGGCGATACAATGGACAAAAAAGACAAAGGACAAACAGAGGCGATACAATGTACAAAAAAGACAAACGACAAACAGAGGCGATACAATGGACAAAAAATACAAAGGATAAACACAGGCAACAAAATGGACAAGAAGGAAAAAAGACAAGCACAGGCAATACAATGTACAAAAAAGACAAAGCACAAACATAGGCCATACAATGTACAAAAAAGACAAAGGACAAACACAGGCAACACATTGGACAAAAAAAAACAAAAGACAAACACAGACAATAAAATGGACAAAAAAGACAAAGGAAAAACAGAGGCGATACAATGTACAAAAAAAGACAAACAACAAACACAGGCCATAAAATGGACAAAAAAAACAAAGGACAAACACAGGCGATACGATTGACAAAAAAGACAAAAGACAAACAGAGGCCATACAATGGACAAAAAAGACAAAGGACAAACATATGCCATACAATTGACAGAAAAGACAAAGGACAAACACAGGCAATACAATGGACAGAAAAGAAAATGCACAAACACAGGCCATACAATGGAAAAAAAAGACAAAGCACAAACACAGGTCATACAATGAACAAAAAAGACAAGGACAAACACAGGCGATACAATGGACAAAAAAGACAAAGGACAAACAGAGGTGATACAATGTACAAAAAAGACAAATGACAAACACAGGCGATACAATGAACAAAAAATACAAAGGACAAACACAGGCAACAAAATGGACAAGAAGGAAAAAAGACTAGCACAGGCAATACAATGCACAAAAAAGACAAAGAACAAACACAGGCCATACAATAGACAAAAAAGACAAATGACAAACACCGGCCATACAATGTACGAAAAAGAAAAATGAAAAACACAGGCCATACAATATAAAAAAACCACAAAGGAAAAGCACAGGTCATGCAATGGGCAAAAATGGTAAGGGACAAACATAGGCCATACAATGTACAAAAAAGACAAAGGACAAACACAGGCAACACAATGGACAAAAAAGACAAAGGACAAACACAGGCGATTCAATGGACTCAAAAGACAAAGGACAAGCACATGCGATACAATGGACAGAAAAGACAAAGTACAAACAGAGGCGATACAATGTACAAAAAAGACAAAGGACAAACACAGGCCATACAATGAACAAAAAAGACAAAGGACAAACAAAGGCGATAAAATGGAAAAAAAGACAAAGGACAAACAGAGGCCATACAATGGACAAAAAAGACAAGGACAAACACAGGCCATACAATGGACAAAAAAGACAAAGGACAAACACAGGCAACACAATGGTCAAGAAAGACAAAGGACAAACACAGGCAATACAATGGACAAAAAAGACAAAGGAGAAACACAGGCAATACAATGGACAGAAAAGACAAAGGACAAACACAGGCAACACAATGGTCAAGAAAAACAAAGGACAAACACAGGCGATACAATGGACAAAAAAGACAAAGGACAAACACATGCAATACAATGGACAGAAAAGACAAAGGACAAACACAGGCAACACAATGGACAGAAAAGAAAAAGGACTAACACAGGCAACATAATGGACAAAAAAGACAAAGGACAAACACAGACGATACAATGGACAAAAAAGAAAAAGGACAAACACAGGCAACATAATGGACAGAAAAGACAAAGGACAAACACAGGCAACATAATGGACAGAAAAGACAAAGGACAAACACAGGCAATACAATGGACAGAAAAGAAAAAGCACAAACACAGGCCATATACAATGGAAAAAAAGACAAAGCACAAACACAGGTCATACAATGAACAAAAAAGACAAAGGACAAGCACAGGCCATACAATGGACAAAAAAGAAAAGGACAAACACAGGCGATACAATGGACAAAAAAGACAAAGGACAAACAGAGGCGATACAATGTACAAAAAAGACAAACGACAAACACAGGCGATACAATGGACAAAAAATACAAAGGATAAACACAGGCAACAAAATGGACAAGAAGGAAAAAAGACAAGCACAGGCAATACAATGTACAAAAAAGACAAAGCACAAACATAGGCCATACAATGTACAAAAAAGACAAAGGACAAACACAGGCAACACATTGGACAAAAAAAGACAAAAGACAAACACAGACAATAAAATGGACAAAAAAGACAAAGGAAAAACAGAGGCGATACAATGTACAAAAAAAGACAAACAACAAACACAGGCCATAAAATGGACAAAAAAAACAAAGGACAAACACAGGCGATACGATTTACAAAAAAGACAAAAGACAAACAGAGGCCATACAATGGACAAAAAAGACAAAGGACAAACACAGGCCATACAATTGACAGAAAAGACAAAGGACAAACACAGGCAATACAATGGACAGAAAAGAAAATGCACAAACACAGGCCATATACAATGGAAAAAAAAGACAAAGCACAAACACAGGTCATACAATGAACAAAAAAGACAAGGACAAACACAGGCGATACAATGGACAAAAAAGACAAAGGACAAACAGAGGTGATACAATGTACAAAAAAGACAAATGACAAACACAGGCGATACAATGAACAAAAAATACAAAGGACAAACACAGGCAACAAAATGGACAAGAAGGAAAAAAGACTAGCACAGGCAATACAATGCACAAAAAAGACAAAGAACAAACACAGGCCATACAATGTACAAAAAGCACAAAGGAAAAGCACAGGACATACAATGTGCAAAAAAGGTAAAGGACAAACATAGGCCATACAATGTACAAAAAATACAAAGGACAAACAAAGGCAACACAATGGACAAAAAACACAAAAGACAAAAACAGGGGAAACAATGGACAAAAAAGACAAAGGACAAACACAGACAATACAATGGACAGAAAAGAAAAAGGACAAACAGATGCGATACAATGTACAAAAAAGGAAAAGGACAAACATAGGCCATACAATGTACAAAAAAGACAAAGGACAAACACAGGCAACACAATGGACAAAAAAGACAAAAGGACAAACACAGGCGATACAATGGACAAAAAAGAAAAAGAACAAACACAGGCAACATAATGGACAAGAAAGACAAAGCACAAACACAGGCGATACAATGGACAAAAAAGACAAAAGGACAAACACAGGCGATACAATGGACAAAAAAGAAAAAGAACAAACACAGGCAACACCATGGACAAAAAAGACAAAGGACAAACACAGGCGATACAATGGACAAAAAAAACAAAGGACAAACACAGGCGATACAATAGAGAAAAAAGACAAAGGACAAACACACAAAATACAATGGACAGAAAAGACAAAGGACAAACAGAGGCGATACAATGTACAAAAAAGACAAAAGACAAACAGAGGCCATACAATGGACAAAAAAGACAAAGGACAAATACAGGCCATATAATGGACAAAAAAGACAAACGACAAACACAGGTCATACAATGGACAAAAAAGACAAAGGACAAACACAGGCAACACAATGGTCAAGAAAGACAAAGGACAAACACATGCAATACAATGGACAAAAAAGACAAAGGACAAACACAGACAATACACTGGACAGAAAAGACAAAGGACAAACACAGGCAACACAATGGTCACGAAAGACAAAGAACAAACACAGGCGATACAATGGACAAAAAGGACAAAGGACAAACACAGGCAATACAATGGACAGAAAAGAAAAAGGAAAAACACAGGCAACATAATGGACAAAAAAGACAAAGGACAAACACAGGCAACATAATGGACAGAAAAGACAAAGGACAAACACAGGCAATACAATGGACAGAAAAGAAAAAGCACAAACACAGGCCATATACAATGGAAAAAAAGACAAAGCACAAACACAGGTCATACAATGAACAAAAAAGACAAAGGACAAGCACAGGCCATACAATGGACAAAAAAGAAAAGGACAAACACAGGCGATACAATGGACAAAAAAGACAAAGGACAAACAGAGGCGATACAATGTACAAAAAAGACAAACGACAAACACAGGCGATACAATGGACAAAAAATACAAAGGATAAACACAGGCAACAAAATGGACAAGAAGGAAAAAAGACAAGCACAGGCAATACAATGTACAAAAAAGACAAAGCACAAACATAGGCCATACAATGTACAAAAAAGACAAAGGACAAACACAGGCAACACATTGGACAAAAAAAGACAAAAGACAAACACAGACAATAAAATGGACAAAAAAGACAAAGGAAAAACAGAGGCGATACAATGTACAAAAAAAGACAAACAACAAACACAGGCCATAAAATGGACAAAAAAAACAAAGGACAAACACAGGCGATACGATTTACAAAAAAGACAAAAGACAAACAGAGGCCATACAATGGACAAAAAAGACAAAGGACAAACACAGGCCATACAATTGACAGAAAAGACAAAGGACAAACACAGGCAATACAATGGACAGAAAAGAAAATGCACAAACACAGGCCATATACAATGGAAAAAAAAGACAAAGCACAAACACAGGTCATACAATGAACAAAAAAGACAAGGACAAACACAGGCGATACAATGGACAAAAAAGACAAAGGACAAACAGAGGTGATACAATGTACAAAAAAGACAAATGACAAACACAGGCGATACAATGAACAAAAAATACAAAGGACAAACACAGGCAACAAAATGGACAAGAAGGAAAAAAGACTAGCACAGGCAATACAATGCACAAAAAAGACAAAGAACAAACACAGGCCATACAATGTACAAAAAGCACAAAGGAAAAGCACAGGACATACAATGTGCAAAAAAGGTAAAGGACAAACATAGGCCATACAATGTACAAAAAAGACAAAGGACAAACACAGGCAACACATTGGACAAAAAAAGACAAAAGACAAACACAGACAATAAAATGGACAAAAAAGACAAAGGAAAAACAGAGGCGATACAATGTACAAAAAAAGACAAACAACAAACACAGGCCATAAAATGGACAAAAAAAACAAAGGACAAACACAGGCGATACGATTTACAAAAAAGACAAAAGACAAACAGAGGCCATACAATGGACAAAAAAGACAAAGGACAAACACAGGCCATACAATTGACAGAAAAGACAAAGGACAAACACAGGCAATACAATGGACAGAAAAGAAAATGCACAAACACAGGCCATATACAATGGAAAAAAAAGACAAAGCACAAACACAGGTCATACAATGAACAAAAAAGACAAGGACAAACACAGGCGATACAATGGACAAAAAAGACAAAGGACAAACACAGACAATACAATGGACAGAAAAGACAAAGGACAAACAGAGGCGATACAATGTACAAAAAAGACAAACGACAAACACATGCCATACAATGGACAAAAAAGACAAAGGACAAACACAGGCGATACAATGGACAAAAAAGACTAAGGACAAACAGAGGCCATACAATGGACAAAAAGACAAAGGACAAACACAGGCAATACAATGGACAAAAAAGAAAAAGGACAAACACAGGGAATACAATGGACAGAAAAGATAAATGACAAACACAGGCAACACAATGGTCAAGAAAGACAATGGACAAACACAGGCGATACAATGGACAAAAAAGACAAAGGACAAACACAGGCAATACAATAGACAGAAAAGACAAAGGACAAACACAGGCAATACAATGGACAGAAAAGAAAAAAGACAAACACAGGCAACAAAATGGACAAGAAAGACAAAGCACAAACACAGGCGATACAATGGACAAAAAAGAAAAAGGACAAACACAGGCAACATAATGGACAGAAAAGACAAAGGACAAACAAAGGCAACATAATGGACAGAAAAGACAAAGGACAAACACAGGCAATACAATGGACAGAAAAGAAAAAGCACAAACACTGGCCATACAATGGGGAAAAAAGACAAAGCACAAACACAGGTCATACAATGAACAAAAAAGACAAAGGACAAGCACAGGCCATACAATGGACAAAAAAGATAAAGGACAAACACAGGCGATACAATGGACAAAAAAGACAAAGGACAAGCACAGGCCATACAATGAACAAAAAAGACAAAGGACAATCAAAGGCGATACAATGGACAAAAAAGACAAAGGACAAACAGAGGCCATACAATGGACAAAAAGACAAAGGACAAACACAGGCCATACAATGGACAAAAAAGACAAACGACAAACACAGGTCATACAATGGACAAAAAAGACAAAGGACAAACACAGGCAACACAATGGTCAAGAAAGACAAAGGACAAACACAGGAAATACAATGGACAAAAAAGACAAAGGAGAAACACAGGCAATACAATGGACAGAAAAGACAAAGGACAAACATAGGCAACACAATGGTCAAGAAAGACAAAGGACAAACACAGGCGATACAATGGACAAAAAAGACAAAGGACAAACACAAGCAATACAATGGACAGAAAAGACAAAGGACAAACACAGGCAATACAATGGACAGAAAAGACAAAGGACAAATACAGGCCATATAATGGACAAAAAAGACAAACGACAAACACAGGTCATACAATGGACAAAAAAGACAAAGGACAAAAACAGGCAACACAATGGTCAAGAAAGACAAAGGACAAACACAGGCAATACAATGGACAAAAAAGACAAAGGACAAACAGAGACAATACACTGGACAGAAAAGATAAAGGACAAACACAGGCAACACAATAGTCACGAAAGACAAAGGACAAACACAGGCAATACAATGGACAGAAAAGAAAAAGCACAAACACAGGCCATACAATGGGGAAAAAAAGACAAAGCACAAACACAGGTCATACAATATACAAAAAACACAAAGGAAAAGTACAGGTCATACAATGTGCAAAAAAGGTAAAGGACAAACATAGGCCATACAATGTACAAAAAAGACAAAGGACAAACACAGGCCATACAATGAACAAAAAAGACAAAGGACAAACAAAAGCGATACAATGGACAAAAAAGACAAAGGACAAACAGAGGCCATACAATGGACAAAAAGACAAAGGACAAACACAGGCCATACCATGGACAAAAAAGACAAACGACAAACACAGGTAATATAATGGACAAAAAAGACAAAGGACAAACACAGGCAACACAATGGTCAAGAAAGACAAAGCACAAACACAGGCAATACAATGGACAAAAAAGACAAAGGAGAAACACAGGCAATACAATGGACAGAAAAGACAAATGACAAACACAGGCAACACAATGGTCAAGAAAGACAAAGGACAAACACAGGCGATACAATGGACAAAAAAGACAAAGGACAAACACAGGCAATACAATGGACAGAAAAGACAAAGGACAAACACAGGCAATACAATGGACAGAAAAGACAAAGGACAAATACAGGCCATATAATGGACAAAAAAGACAAACGACAAACACAGGTCATACAATGGACAAAAAAGACAAAGGACAAACACAGGCAACACAATGGTCAAGAAAGACAAAGGATAAACACATGCAATACAATGGACAAAAAAGACAAAGGACAAACACAGACAATACACTGGACAGAAAAGACAAAGGACAAACAGAGGCGATACAATGTACAAAAAAGACAAACGACAAACACATGCCATACAATGGACAAAAAAGACAAAGGACAAACACAGGCGATACAATGGACAAAAAAGACAAAGCACAAACAGAGGCCATACAATGAACAAAAAAGACAAAGGACAAACACAGGCAATACAATGGACAGAAAATAAAAAGGACAAACACAGGCAACATAATGGACAAGAAAGACAAAGCACAAACACAGGCGATACAATGGACAAAAAAGACAAAGAACAAACACAGGCAACAAAATGGTCAGGAAAGACACAGGACAAACACAGGCAATACAATGGACAAAAAAGAAAAAGGACAAAGACAGCCAATACAATGGACAGAAAAGAAAAAGCACAAACACTGGCGACGCATTGGACAAAAAAGACAAAGGACAAACATTTGCGATACAATGGACAAAAAAGACAAAGGACAAACACAGGCAACAAAATGGACAAGAAGGAAAAAGGACAAGCACAGGCAATACAATGTACAAAAAAGACAAGAACAAACACAGGCCATACAATAGACAAAGAAGACAAATGACAAACACCGGCCATACAATGTAGGAAAAAGACAAACGAAAAACACAGGCCATACAATATACAAAAAACACAAAGGAAAAGCACAGGTTATACAATGTGCAAAAAAGGAAAAGGACAAACATAGGCCATACAATGTACAAAAAAGACAAAGGACAAACACAGGCAACACAATGGACAAAAAAGACAAAGGACAAACACAGGCGATACAATGGACAAAAAAGAAAAAGAACAAACACAGGCAACACCATGGACAAAAAAGACAAAGGACAAACACAGGCGATACAATGGACAAAAAAAACAAAGGACAAACACAGGCGATACAATAGAGAAAAAAGACAAAGGACAAACACACAAAATACAATGGACAGAAAAGACAAAGGACAAACAGAGGCGATACAATGTACAAAAAAGACAAAAGACAAACAGAGGCCATACAATGGACAAAAAAGACAAAGGACAAATACAGGCCATATAATGGACAAAAAAGACAAACGACAAACACAGGTCATACAATGGACAAAAAAGACAAAGGACAAACACAGGCAACACAATGGTCAAGAAAGACAAAGGACAAACACATGCAATACAATGGACAAAAAAGACAAAGGACAAACACAGACAATACACTGGACAGAAAAGACAAAGGACAAACACAGGCAACATAATGGACAAGAAAGACAAAGGACAAACACAGGCCATACAATGGACAAAAAAGAAAAAGGACAAACACGGGCAACACAATGGTCAAGAAAGACACAGGACAAACACAGGCAATACAATGGACAAAAAAGAAAAAGGACAAACACAGGCAACACAATGGTCAAGAAAGACACATGACAAACACAGGCAATACAATGGACAAAAAAGAAAAAGGACAAACAGAGGCGATACAATGTACAAAAAAGACAAACGACAAACACAGGCGATACAATGGACAAAAAAGACAAAGAACAAACACAGGCAACACAATGGTCAGGAAAGACACAGGACAAACACAGGCAATACAATGGACAAAAAAGAAAAAGGACAAAGACAGCCAATACAATGGACAGAAAAGAAAAAGCACAAACACTGGCGACGCATTGGACAAAAAAGACAAAGGACAAACATTTGCGATACAATGGACAAAAAAGACAAAGGACAAACACAGGCAACAAAATGGACAAGAAGGAAAAAGGACAAGCACAGGCAATACAATGTACAAAAAAGACAAGAACAAACACAGGCCATACAATAGACAAAGAAGACAAATGACAAACACCGGCCATACAATGTAGGAAAAAGACAAACGAAAAACACAGGCCATACAATATACAAAAAACACAAAGGAAAAGCACAGGTTATACAATGTGCAAAAACGGAAAAGGACAAACATAGGCCATACAATGTACAAAAAAGACAAATAACAAACACAGGCAACACAATGGACAAAAAAGACAAAGGACAAACACAGGCGATACAATGGACAAAAAAGAAAAAGAACAAACACAGGCACCATAATGGACAAGAAAGACAAAGCACAAACACAGGCGATACAATGGACAAAAAAAACAAAGGACAAACACAGGCGATACAATGGACAAAAAAAACAAAGGACAAACACAGGCGATACAATAGAGAAAAAAGACAAAGGACAAACACACAAAATACAATGGACAGAAAAGACAAAGGACAAACAGAGGCGATACAATGTACAAAAAAGACAAAAGACAAACAGAGGCCATACAATGGACAAAAAAGACAAAGGACAAATACAGGCCATATAATGGACAAAAAAGACAAACGACAAACACAGGTCATACAATGGACAAAAAAGACAAAGGACAAACACAGGCAACACAATGGTCAAGAAAGACAAAGGACAAACACATGCAATACAATGGACAAAAAAGACAAAGGACAAACACAGACAATACACTGGACAGAAAAGACAAAGGACAAACACAGGCAACACAATGGTCACGAAAGACAAAGAACAAACACAGGCGATACAATGGACCAAAAGGACAAAGGACAAACACAGACAATACAATGGACAGAAAAGACAAAGGACAAACAGAGGCGATAAAAAGTACAAAAAAGACAAACGACAAACACATGCCATACAATGGACAAAAAAGACAAAGGACAAACACAGGCGATACAATGGACAAAAAAGACAAAGGACAAACAGAGGCCATACAATGGACAAAAAAGACAAAGGACAAACACAGGCAATACAATGGACAAAAAAGAAAAAGGACAAACACAGGGAATACAATGGACAGAAAAGATAAATGACAAACACAGGCAACACAATGGTCAAGAAAGACAATGGACAAACACAGGCAATACAATAGACAGAAAAGACAAAGGACAAACACAGGCAATACAATGGACAGAAAAGAAAAAAGACAAACACAGGCAACATAATGGACAAGAAAGACAAAGCACAAACACAGGCGATACAATGGACAAAAAAGAAAAAGGACAAACACAGGCAACATAATGGACAGAAAAGACAAAGGACAAGCACAGGCCATACAATGGACAAAAAAGATAAAGGACAAACACAGGCGATACAATGGACAAAAAAGACAAAGGACAAACACAGGCCATACAATGAACAAAAAAGACAAAGGACAATCAAAGGCGATACAATGGACAAAAAAGACAAAGGACAAACAGAGGCCATACAATGGACAAAAAGACAAAGGACAAACACAGGCCATACAATGGACAAAAAAGACAAACGACAAACACAGGTCATACAATGGACAAAAAAGACAAAGGACAAACACAGGCAACACAATGGTCAAGAAAGACAAAGGACAAACACAGGCAATACAATGGACAAAAAAGACAAAGGACAAACAGAGACAATACACTGGACAGAAAAGATAAAGGACAAACACAGGCAACACAATGGTCACGAAAGACAAAGGACAAACACAAGCAATACAATGGACAGAAAAGAAAAAGCACAAACACAGGCCATACAATGGGGAAAAAAAGACAAAGCACAAACACAGGTCATACAATATACAAAAAACACAAAGGAAAAGTACAGGTCATACAATGTGCAAAAAAGTTAAAGGACAAACATAGGCCATACAATGTACAAAAAAGACAAAGGACAAACACAGGCCATACAATGAACAAAAAAGACAAAGGACAAACAAAGGCGATACAATGGACAAAAAAGACAAAGGACAAACAGAGGCCATACAATGGACAAAAAGACAAAGGACAAACACAGGCCATACAATGGACAAAAAAGACAAACGACAAACACAGGTCATATAATGGAGAAAAAAGACAAAGGACAAACACAGGCAACACAATGGTCAAGAAAGACAAAGCACAAACACAGGCAATACAATGGACAAAAAAGACAAAGAAGAAACACAGGCAATACAATGGACAGAAAAGACAAAGGACAAACACAGGCAACACAATGGTCAAGAAAGACAAAGGACAAACACAGGCGATACAATGGACAAAAAAGACAAAGGACAAACACAGGCAATACAATGGACAGAAAAGACAAAGGACAAACACAGGCAATACAATGGACAGAAAAGACAAAGGACAAATACAGGCCATATAATGGACAAAAAAGACAAACGACAAACACAGGTCATACAATGGACAAAAAAGACAAAGGACAAACACAGGCGATACAATGGACAAAAAAGACAAAGAACAAACAGAGGCCATACAATGGACAAAAAAGACAAAGGACAAACACAGGCAATACAATGGACAAAAAAGAAAAAGGACAAACACAGGGAATACAATGGACAGAAAAGATAAATGACAAACACAGGCAACACAATGGTCAAGAAAGACAATGGACAAACACAGGCAATACAATAGACAGAAAAGACAAAGGACAAACACAGGCAATACAATGGACAGAAAAGAAAAAAGACAAACACAGGCAACATAATGGACAAGAAAGACAAAGCACAAACACAGGCGATACAATGGACAAAAAAGAAAAAGGACAAACACAGGCAACATAATGGACAGAAAAGACAAAGGACAAACACAGGCAACATAATGGACAGAAAAGACAAAGGACAAACACAGGCAATACAATGGACAGAAAAGACAAAGGACAAATACAGGCCATATAATGGACAAAAAAGACAAACGACAAACACAGGTCATACAATGGACAAAAAAGACAAAGGACAAACACAGGCAACACAATGGTCAAGAAAGACAAAGGACAAACACATGCAATACAATGGACAAAAAAGACAAAGGACAAACACAGACAATACACTGGACAGAAAAGACAAAGGACAAACAGAGGCGATACAATGTACAAAAAAGACAAACGACAAACACATGCCATACAATGGACAAAAAAGACAAACGACAAACACATGCCATACAATGGACAAGAAAGACAAAGCACAAACACAGGCGATACAATGGACAAAAAAGAAAAAGGACAAACACAGGCAACATAATGGACAGAAAAGACAAAGGACAAACACAGGCAACATAATGGACAGAAAAGACAAAGGACAAACACAGGCAATACAATGGACAGAAAAGAAAAAGCACAAACACAGGCCATACAATGGGGGAAAAAAGACAAAGCACAAACACAGGTCATACAATGAACAAAAAAGACAAAGGACAAGCACAGGCCATACAATATACAAAAAACACAAAGGAAAAGTACAGGTCATACAATGTGCAAAAAAGGTAAAGGACAAACATAGGCAATACAATGTACAAAAAAGACAAAGGACAAACAAAGGCGATACAATGGACAAAAAAGACAAAGGACAAACAGAGGCGATACAATGGACAAAAAGACAAAGGACAAACACAGGTCATACAATGGACAAAAAAGGCAAACGACAAACACAGGTCATACAATTGACAAAAAAGACAAAGGACAAACACAGGCAACACAATGGTCAAGAAAGACAAAGAACAAACACAGGCGATACAATGGACAAAAAAGACAAAGGACAAACACAAGCAATACAATGGACAGAAAAGTCAAAGGACAAACACAGGCAATACAATGGACAGAAAAGAAAATGGACAAACACAGGCAACATAATGGACAAGAAAGACAAAGCACAAACACAGGTCATACAATGGACAAAAAAGACAAAGGAGAAACACAGGCAACATAATGGACAGAAAAGACAAAGGACAAACACAGGCAACATAATGGACAGAAAAAACAAAGGACAAACACAGGCAATACAATGGACAGAAAAGAAAAAGCACAAACACAGACCATACAATGGAAAAAAAAAAAAAAGCACAAACACAAGTCATACAATGAACAAAAAAGACAAAGGACAAGCACAGGCCATACAATGGACAAAAAAGATAAAGGACAAACACAGGCGATACAATGGACAAAAAAGACAAAGGACAAACACAGGCGATACAATGTACAAAAAGGACAAACGACAAACACAGGCGATACAATGGACAAAAAAGATAAAGGACAAACACAGGCAACAAAATGGACAATAAGGAAAAAGGACAAGCACAGGCAATACAATGTACAAAAAAGACAAAGAACAAACACAGGTCATACAATATACAAAAAACACAAAGAAAAAGCACAGGACATACAATGTGCAAAAAAGGTAAAGGACAAACACAGGCAACACAATGGACAAAAAAGACAAAAGACAAACAAAGGCGATACAATGGACAAAAAAGACAAAGGACAAACACAGACAATACAATGGACAGAAAAGAAAAAGGACAAACAGATGCGATACAATGTACAAAAAAGACAAACGACAAACACAGGCCATACAATGGACAAAAAAGACAAAGGACAAACACAGGCGATACAATGGACAAAAAAGACAAAGGAGAAACACAGGCAATACAATGGACAGAAAAGACAAAGGACAAACACAGGCAACACAATGTTCAAGAAAGACAAAGGACAAACACAGGCGATACAATGGACAAAAAAGACAAAAGACAAACACAGGCAATACAATGGACAGAAAAGACAAAGGACAAACACAGGCGATACAATGGACAAAAAAGAAAAAGGACAAACACAGGCAACATAATGGACAGAAAAGACAAAGGACAAACACAGGCAACATAATGGAAAGAAAAAACAAAGGACAAACACAGGCAATACAATGGACAGAAAAGAAAAAGCACAAACACAGACCATACAATGGAAAAAAAAGAAAAAGCACAAACACAAGTCATACAATGAACAAAAAAGACAAAGGACAAGCACAGGCCATACAATGGACAAAAAAGATAAAGGACAAACACAGGCGATACAATGGACAAAAAAGACAAAGGACAAACAGAGGCGATACAATGTACAAAAAAGACAAAGGACAAACACAGGCGATACAATGTACAAAAAGGACAAACGACAAACACAGGCGATACAATGGACAAAAAAGACAAAGAACAAACACAGGCAACAAAATGGACAATAAGGAAAAAGGACAAGCACAGGCAATACAATGTACAATAAAGACAAAGAACAAAGACAGGTCATACAATATACAAAAAACACAAAGAAAAAGCACAGGACATACAATGTGCAAAAAAGGTAAAGGAGAAACATATGCCATACAATGTACAAAAAAGACAAAGGACAAACAAAGGCGATACAATGGACAAAAAAGACAAAGGACAAACACAGACAATACAATGGACAGAAAAGACAAAGGACAAACACAGGCGATACAATGGACAAAAAAGACAAAGGACAAACACAGGCGATACAATGTACAAAAAAGACAAAAGACAAACAAAGGCGATACAATGGACAAAAAAGACAAAGGACAAACACAGACAATACAATTGACAGAAAAGAAAAAGGACAAACAGATGCGATACAATGTACAAAAAAGACAAACGACAAACACAGGCCATACAATGGACAAAAAAGACAAAGGACAAACACAGGCGATACAATGGACAAAAAAGACAAAGGACAAACAGAGGCCATACAATGGACAAAAAAGAGAAAGGACAAACACAGGCAATACAATGGACAAAAAAGACAAAGGACAAACACAGGCAACACAGTGGTCAAGAAAGACAAAGGACAAACACAGGCAATACAATGGACAAAAAAGAAAAAGGACAAACACAGGCGATACAATGGACAAAAAAGACAAAGGACAAACAGAGGCCATACAATGGACAAAAAAGACAAAGGACAAACACAGGCCATACAATGGACAAAAAAGACAAACGACAAACACAGGTCATACAATGGACAAAAAAGACAAAGGAAAAACACAGGCAACACAATGGTCAAGAAAGACAAAGGACAAACACAGGCAATACAATGGACAAAAAAGAGAAAGGACAAACACAGGCAATACAATGGACAGAAAAGGCAAAGGACAAACACAGGCAACACAATGGTCAAGAAAGACAAAGGACAAACACAGGCGATACAATGAACAAAAAAGACAAAGGACAAACACAGGCCATACAATGGACAGAAAAGACAAAGGACAAATACAGGCAACATAATGGACAAGAAAGACAAAGCACAAGCACAGGCAATACAATGTACAAAAAAGACAAAGAACAAACACAGGTCATACAATATACAAAAAACACAAAGAAAAAGCACAGGCATACAATGTGCAAAAAAGGTAAAGGACAAACATAGGCCATACAATGTACAAAAAAGACAAAGGACAAACACAGGCAACACAATGGACAAAAAGGACAAAAGACAAACAAAGGCGATACAATGGACAAAAAAGACAAAGGACAAACACAGACAATACAATGGACAGAAAAGAAAAAGGACAAACAGATGCGATACAATGTACAAAAAAGACAAACGACAAACACAGGCCATACAATGGACAAAAAAGACAAAGGACAAACACAGGCGATACAATGGACAAAAAAGACAAAGGAGAAACACAGGCAATACAATGGACAGAAAAGACAAAGGACAAACACAGGCAACACAATGTTCAAGAAAGACAAAGGACAAACACAGGCGATACAATGGACAAAAAAGACAAAAGACAAACACAGGCAATACAATGGACAGAAAAGACAAAGGACAAACACAGGCGATACAATGGACAGAAAAGACAAAGGACAAACACAGGCAACATAATGGACAGAAAAAACAAAGGACAAACACAGGCAATACAATGGACAGAAAAGAAAAAGCACAAACACAGACCATACAATGGAAAAAAAAGAAAAAGCACAAACACAAGTCATACAATGAACAAAAAAGACAAAGGACAAGCACAGGCCATACAATGGACAAAAAAGACAAAGGACAAACACAGGCGATACAATGTACAAAAAGGACAAACGATAAACAAAGGCGATACAATGGACAAAAAAGACAAAGAACAAACACAGGCAACAAAATGGACAATAAGGAAAAAGGACAAGCACAGGCAATACAATGTACAATAAAGACAAAGAACAAAGACAGGTCATACAATATACAAAAAACACAAAGAAATAGCACAGAAAATACAATGTGCAAAAAAGGTAAAGGAGAAACATAGGCCATACAATGTACAAAAAAGACAAAAGACAAACAAAGGCGATACAATGGACAAAAAAGACAAAGGACAAACACAGACAATACAATGGACAGAAAAGAAAAAGGACAAACAGATGCGATACAATGTACAAAAAAGACAAACGACAAACACAGGCCATACAATGGACAAAAAAGACAAAGGACAAACACAGGCGATACAATGGACAAAAAAGACAAAGGACAAACAGAGGCCATACAATGGACAAAAAAGAGAAAGGACAAACACAGGCAATACAATGGACAAAAAAGACAAAGGACAAACACAGGTCATACAATGGACAAAAAAGGCAAAGGACAAACACAGGCAACACAATGGTCAATAAAGACAAAGGACAAACACAGGCAATACAATGGACAAAAAAGAAAAAGGACAAACACAGGCAATACAATGGACAGAAAAGACAAAGGACAAACACAGCCAATACAATGGACAGAAAAGACAAAGGACAAACACAGGCAACACAATGGTCAAGAAAGACAAAGGACAAACACAGGCGATACAGTGAACAAAAAAGACAAAGGACAAACAGAGGCCATACAATGGACAGAAAAGACAAAGGACAAATACAGGCAACATAATGGACAAGAAAGACAAAGCACAAACAGGGGCGATACAATGGACAGAAAAGACAAAGGACAAACACAGGCAATACAATGGACAGAAAAGAAAAAGGATAAACACAGGCAACATAATGGACAAGAAAGACAAAGCACAAACACAGGTCATACAATGGACAAAAAAGACAAAGGAGAAACACAGGCAACATAATGGACAGAAAAGACAAAGGACAAACACAGGCAACATAATGGACAGAAAAAACAAAGGACAAACACAGGCAATACAATGGACAGAAAAGAAAAAGGACAAAGACAGCCAATACAATGGACAGAAAAGAAAAAGCTCAAACACAGGCCATGCAATGGAAAAAAAAGACAAAGCACAAACACAGGTCATACAATGAACAAAAAAGACAAAGGACAAGCACAGGCCATACAATGGACAAAAAAGACAAAGGACAAACACAGGCAATACAATGGACAGAAAAGACAAAGGACAAACACAGGCAACACAATGGTCAAGAAAGAAAAAGGACAAACACAGGCAATACAATGGACAAAAAAGAAAAAGGACAAACACAGGCGATGCAATGGACAAAAAAGACAAAGGACAAACACAGGCAACAAAATGGACAAGAAGGAAAAATGACAAGCACAGGCAATACAATGTACAAAAAAGACAAAGAACAAACACAGGCCATACAATAGACAAAAAAGACAAATGACAAACACCGGCCATACAATGTACGAAAAAGACAAACGAAAAACACAGGCCATACAATATACAAAAAACACAAAGGAAAAGCACAGGTCATACAATGTGCAAAAAAGACAAGGGACAAACACAGGCAACACACTGGACAAAAAAGACAAAAGACAAACACAGGCGATATAAAGGACAAAAAAGAAAAAGAACAAACACAGGCAACACAATGGACAAAAAAGACAAAGGACAAACACAGACAATACAATGGACAGAAAAAACAAAGGACAAACAGAGGCGATACAATGTACAAAAAAGACAAACTACAAACACAGGCGATACAATGGACAAAAAAGACAAAGGACAAACACAGGCGATACAATGGACAAAAAAGACAAAGGAGAAACAGAGGCCATACAATGGACAAAAAAGACAAAGGACAAACACAGGCAACACAATGGTCAAGAAAGACAAAGGACAAACACAGGCAATACAATGGACAAAAAAGACAAAGGACAAACACAGGCGATACAATGTACAAAAAGGACAAACGACAAACACAGGCGATACAATGGACAAAAAAGACAAAGGACAAACACAGGCAACAAAATGTACAATAAGGAAAAAGGACAAGCACAGGCAATACAATGTACAAAAAAGACAAAGAACAAACACAGGTCATACAATATACAAAAAACACAAAGAAAAAGCACAGGACATACAATGTGCAAAAAAGGTAAAGGACAAACATAGGCCATACAATGTACAAAAAAGACAAAGGACAAACACAGGCAACACAATGGACAAAAAGGACAAAAGACAAACAAAGGCGATACAATGGACAAAAAAGACAAAGGACAAACACAGACAATACAATGGACAGAAAAGAAAAAGGACAAACAGATGCGATACAATGTACTAAAAAGACAAACGACAAACACAGGCCATACAATGGACAAAAAAGACAAAGGACAAACACAGGCGATACAATGGACAAAAAAGACAAAGGAGAAACACAGGCAATACAATGGACAGAAAAGACAAAGGACAAACACAGGCAACACAATGTTCAAGAAAGACAAAGGACAAACACAGGCGATACAATGGACAAAAAAGACAAAAGACAAACACAGGCAATACAATGGACAGAAAAGACAAAGGACAAACACAGGCGATACAATGGACAGAAAAGACAAAGGACAAACACAGGCAACATAATGGACAGAAAAAACAAAGGACAAACACAGGCAATACAATGGACAGAAAAGAAAAAGCACAAACACAGACCATACAATGGAAAAAAAAGAAAAAGCACAAACACAAGTCATACAATGAACAAAAAAGACAAAGGACAAGCACAGGCCATACAATGGACAAAAAAGACAAAGGACAAACACAGGCGATACAATGTACAAAAAGGACAAACGATAAACAAAGGCGATACAATGGACAAAAAAGACAAAGAACAAACACAGGCAACAAAATGGACAATAAGGAAAAAGGACAAGCACAGGCAATACAATGTACAATAAAGACAAAGAACAAAGACAGGTCATACAATATACAAAAAACACAAAGAAATAGCACAGAAAATACAATGTGCAAAAAAGGTAAAGGAGAAACATAGGCCATACAATGTACAAAAAAGACAAAAGACAAACAAAGGCGATACAATGGACAAAAAAGACAAAGGACAAACACAGACAATACAATGGACAGAAAAGAAAAAGGACAAACAGATGCGATACAATGTACAAAAAAGACAAACGACAAACACAGGCCATACAATGGACAAAAAAGACAAAGGACAAACACAGGCGATACAATGGACAAAAAAGACAAAGGACAAACAGAGGCCATACAATGGACAAAAAAGAGAAAGGACAAACACAGGCAATACAATGGACAAAAAAGACAAAGGACAAACACAGGTCATACAATGGACAAAAAAGGCAAAGGACAAACACAGGCAACACAATGGTCAATAAAGACAAAGGACAAACACAGGCAATACAATGGACAAAAAAGAAAAAGGACAAACACAGGCAATACAATGGACAGAAAAGACAAAGGACAAACACAGCCAATACAATGGACAGAAAAGACAAAGGACAAACACAGGCAACACAATGGTCAAGAAAGACAAAGGACAAACACAGGCGATACAGTGAACAAAAAAGACAAAGGACAAACAGAGGCCATACAATGGACAGAAAAGACAAAGGACAAATACAGGCAACATAATGGACAAGAAAGACAAAGCACAAACAGGGGCGATACAATGGACAGAAAAGACAAAGGACAAACACAGGCAATACAATGGACAGAAAAGAAAAAGGATAAACACAGGCAACATAATGGACAAGAAAGACAAAGCACAAACACAGGTCATACAATGGACAAAAAAGACAAAGGAGAAACACAGGCAACATAATGGACAGAAAAGACAAAGGACAAACACAGGCAACATAATGGACAGAAAAAACAAAGGACAAACACAGGCAATACAATGGACAGAAAAGAAAAAGGACAAAGACAGCCAATACAATGGACAGAAAAGAAAAAGCTCAAACACAGGCCATGCAATGGAAAAAAAAGACAAAGCACAAACACAGGTCATACAATGAACAAAAAAGACAAAGGACAAGCACAGGCCATACAATGGACAAAAAAGACAAAGGACAAACACAGGCAATACAATGGACAGAAAAGACAAAGGACAAACACAGGCAACACAATGGTCAAGAAAGAAAAAGGACAAACACAGGCAATACAATGGACAAAAAAGAAAAAGGACAAACACAGGCGATGCAATGGACAAAAAAGACAAAGGACAAACACAGGCAACAAAATGGACAAGAAGGAAAAATGACAAGCACAGGCAATACAATGTACAAAAAAGACAAAGAACAAACACAGGCCATACAATAGACAAAAAAGACAAATGACAAACACCGGCCATACAATGTACGAAAAAGACAAACGAAAAACACAGGCCATACAATATACAAAAAACACAAAGGAAAAGCACAGGTCATACAATGTGCAAAAAAGACAAGGGACAAACACAGGCAACACACTGGACAAAAAAGACAAAAGACAAACACAGGCGATATAAAGGACAAAAAAGAAAAAGAACAAACACAGGCAACACAATGGACAAAAAAGACAAAGGACAAACACAGACAATACAATGGACAGAAAAAACAAAGGACAAACAGAGGCGATACAATGTACAAAAAAGACAAACTACAAACACAGGCGATACAATGGACAAAAAAGACAAAGGACAAACACAGGCGATACAATGGACAAAAAAGACAAAGGAGAAACAGAGGCCATACAATGGACAAAAAAGACAAAGGACAAACACAGGCAACACAATGGTCAAGAAAGACAAAGGACAAACACAGGCAATACAATGGACAAAAAAGACAAAGGACAAACACAGGCGATACAATGTACAAAAAGGACAAACGACAAACACAGGCGATACAATGGACAAAAAAGACAAAGGACAAACACAGGCAACAAAATGTACAATAAGGAAAAAGGACAAGCACAGGCAATACAATGTACAAAAAAGACAAAGAACAAACACAGGTCATACAATATACAAAAAACACAAAGAAAAAGCACAGGACATACAATGTGCAAAAAAGGTAAAGGACAAACATAGGCCATACAATGTACAAAAAAGACAAAGGACAAACACAGGCAACACAATGGACAAAAAGGACAAAAGACAAACAAAGGCGATACAATGGACAAAAAAGACAAAGGACAAACACAGACAATACAATGGACAGAAAAGAAAAAGGACAAACAGATGCGATACAATGTACTAAAAAGACAAACGACAAACACAGGCCATACAATGGACAAAAAAGACAAAGGACAAACACAGGCGATACAATGGACAAAAAAGACAAAGGAGAAACACAGGCAATACAATGGACAGAAAAGACAAAGGACAAACACAGGCAACACAATGTTCAAGAAAGACAAAGGACAAACACAGGCGATACAATGGAAAAAAAAGACAAAGCACAAACACAGGTCATACAATGAACAAAAAAGACAAAGGACAAGCACAGGCCATACAATGGACAAAAAAGACAAAGGACAAACACAGGCAATACAATGGACAGAAAAGACAAAGGACAAACACAGGCAACACAATGGTCAAGAAAGAAAAAGGACAAACACAGGCAATACAATGGACAAAAAAGAAAAAGGACAAACACAGGCGATGCAATGGACAAAAAAGACAAAGGACAAACACAGGCAACAAAATGGACAAGAAGGAAAAATGACAAGCACAGGCAATACAATGTACAAAAAAGACAAAGAACAAACACAGGCCATACAATAGACAAAAAAGACAAATGACAAACACCGGCCATACAATGTACGAAAAAGACAAACGAAAAACACAGGCCATACAATATACAAAAAACACAAAGGAAAAGCACAGGTCATACAATGTGTAAAAAAGGTAAAGGACAAACATAGGCCATACAATGTACAAAAAAGACAAGGGACAAACACAGGCAACACACTGGACAGAAAAGACAAAAGACAAACACAGGCGATATAAAGGACAAAAAAGAAAAAGAACAAACACAGGCAACACAATGGACAAAAAAGACAAAGGACAAACACAGACAATACAATGGACATAAAAAACAAAGGACAAACAGAGGCGATACAATGTACAAAAAAGACAAACGAAAAAACACAGGCGATACAATGGACAAAAAAGACAAAGGACAAACACAGGCGATACAATGGACAAAAAAGACAAAGGAGAAACAGAGGCCATACAATGGACAAAAAAGACAAAGGACAAACACAGGCAACACAATGGTCAAGAAAGACAAAGGACAAACACAGGCAATACAATGGACAAAAAAGACAAAGGACAAACACAGGCGATACAATGTACAAAAAGGACAAACGACAAACACAGGCGATACAATGGACAAAAAAGACAAAGGACAAACACAGGCAACAAAATGGACAATAAGGAAAAAGGACAAGCACAGGCAATACAATGTACAAAAAAGACAAAGAACAAACACAGGTCATACAATATACAAAAAACACAAAGAAAAAGCACAGGCATACAATGTGCAAAAAAGGTAAAGGACAAACATAGGCCATACAATGTACAAAAAAGACAAAGGACAAACACAGGCAACACAATGGACAAAAAGGACAAAAGACAAACAAAGGCGATACAATGGACAAAAAAGACAAAGGACAAACACAGACAATACAATGGACAGAAAAGAAAAAGGACAAACAGATGCGATACAATGTACAAAAAAGACAAACGACAAACACAGGCCATACAATGGACAAAAAAGACAAAGGACAAACACAGGAGATACAATGGACAAAAAAGACAAAGGAGAAACACAGGCAATACAATGGACAGAAAAGACAAAGGACAAACACAGGCAACACAATGTTCAAGAAAGACAAAGGACAAACACAGGCGATACAATGGACAAAAAAGACAAAAGACAAACACAGGCAATACAATGGACAGAAAAGACAAAGGACAAACACAGGCGATACAATGGACAAAAAAGAAAAAGGACAAACACAAGCAACATAATGGACAGAAAAGACAAAGGACAAACACAGGCAACATAATGGACAGAAAAAACAAAGGACAAACACAGGCAATACAATGGACAGAAAAGAAAAAGCACAAACACAGACCATACAATGGAAAAAAAAGAAAAAGCACAAACACAAGTCATACAATGAACAAAAAAGACAAAGGACAAACACAGGCAATACAATGGACAAAAAAGACAAAGGACAAACACAGGCGATACAATGTACAAAAAGGACAAACGACAAACACAGGCGATACAATGGACAAAAAAGACAAAGGACAAACACAGGCAACAAAATGTACAATAAGGAAAAAGGACAAGCACAGGCAATACAATGTACAAAAAAGACAAAGAACAAACACAGGTCATACAATATACAAAAAACACAAAGAAAAAGCACAGGACATACAATGTGCAAAAAAGGTAAAGGACAAACATAGGCCATACAATGTACAAAAAAGACAAAGGACAAACACAGGCAACACAATGGACAAAAAGGACAAAAGACAAACAAAGGCGATACAATGGACAAAAAAGACAAAGGACAAACACAGACAATACAATGGACAGAAAAGAAAAAGGACAAACAGATGCGATACAATGTACTAAAAAGACAAACGACAAACACAGGCCATACAATGGACAAAAAAGACAAAGGACAAACACAGGCGATACAATGGACAAAAAAGACAAAGGAGAAACACAGGCAATACAATGGACAGAAAAGACAAAGGACAAACACAGGCAACACAATGTTCAAGAAAGACAAAGGACAAACACAGGCGATACAATGGAAAAAAAAGACAAAGCACAAACACAGGTCATACAATGAACAAAAAAGACAAAGGACAAGCACAGGCCATACAATGGACAAAAAAGACAAAGGACAAACACAGGCAATACAATGGACAGAAAAGACAAAGGACAAACACAGGCAACACAATGGTCAAGAAAGAAAAAGGACAAACACAGGCAATACAATGGACAAAAAAGAAAAAGGACAAACACAGGCGATGCAATGGACAAAAAAGACAAAGGACAAACACAGGCAACAAAATGGACAAGAAGGAAAAATGACAAGCACAGGCAATACAATGTACAAAAAAGACAAAGAACAAACACAGGCCATACAATAGACAAAAAAGACAAATGACAAACACCGGCCATACAATGTACGAAAAAGACAAACGAAAAACACAGGCCATACAATATACAAAAAACACAAAGGAAAAGCACAGGTCATACAATGTGTAAAAAAGGTAAAGGACAAACATAGGCCATACAATGTACAAAAAAGACAAGGGACAAACACAGGCAACACACTGGACAGAAAAGACAAAAGACAAACACAGGCGATATAAAGGACAAAAAAGAAAAAGAACAAACACAGGCAACACAATGGACAAAAAAGACAAAGGACAAACACAGACAATACAATGGACATAAAAAACAAAGGACAAACAGAGGCGATACAATGTACAAAAAAGACAAACGAAAAAACACAGGCGATACAATGGACAAAAAAGACAAAGGACAAACACAGGCGATACAATGGACAAAAAAGACAAAGGAGAAACAGAGGCCATACAATGGACAAAAAAGACAAAGGACAAACACAGGCAACACAATGGTCAAGAAAGACAAAGGACAAACACAGGCAATACAATGGACAAAAAAGACAAAGGACAAACACAGGCGATACAATGTACAAAAAGGACAAACGACAAACACAGGCGATACAATGGACAAAAAAGACAAAGGACAAACACAGGCAACAAAATGGACAATAAGGAAAAAGGACAAGCACAGGCAATACAATGTACAAAAAAGACAAAGAACAAACACAGGTCATACAATATACAAAAAACACAAAGAAAAAGCACAGGCATACAATGTGCAAAAAAGGTAAAGGACAAACATAGGCCATACAATGTACAAAAAAGACAAAGGACAAACACAGGCAACACAATGGACAAAAAGGACAAAAGACAAACAAAGGCGATACAATGGACAAAAAAGACAAAGGACAAACACAGACAATACAATGGACAGAAAAGAAAAAGGACAAACAGATGCGATACAATGTACAAAAAAGACAAACGACAAACACAGGCCATACAATGGACAAAAAAGACAAAGGACAAACACATGAGATACAATGGACAAAAAAGACAAAGGAGAAACACAGGCAATACAATGGACAGAAAAGACAAAGGACAAACACAGGCAACACAATGTTCAAGAAAGACAAAGGACAAACACAGGCGATACAATGGACAAAAAAGACAAAAGACAAACACAGGCAATACAATGGACAGAAAAGACAAAGGACAAACACAGGCGATACAATGGACAAAAAAGAAAAAGGACAAACACAAGCAACATAATGGACAGAAAAGACAAAGGACAAACACAGGCAACATAATGGACAGAAAAAACAAAGGACAAACACAGGCAATACAATGGACAGAAAAGAAAAAGCACAAACACAGACCATACAATGGAAAAAAAAGAAAAAGCACAAACACAAGTCATACAATGAACAAAAAAGACAAAGGACAAGCACAGGCCATACAATGGACAAAAAAGACAAAGGACAAACACAGGCGATACAATGTACAAAAAGGACAAACGATAAACAAAGGCGATACAATGGACAAAAAAGACAAAGAACAAACACAGGCAACAAAATGGACAATAAGGAAAAAGGACAAGCACAGGCAATACAATGTACAATAAAGACAAAGAACAAAGACAGGTCATACAATATACAAAAAACACAAAGAAATAGCACAGAAAATACAATGTGCAAAAAAGGTAAAGGAGAAACATAGGCCATACAATGTACAAAAAAGACAAAAGACAAACAAAGGCGATACAATGGACAAAAAAGACAAAGGACAAACACAGACAATACAATGGACAGAAAAGAAAAAGGACAAACAGATGCGATACAATGTACAAAAAAGACAAACGACAAACACAGGCCATACAATGGACAAAAAAAACAAAGGACAAACACAGGCGATACAATGGACAAAAAAGACAAAGGACAAACAGAGGCCATACAATGGACAAAAAAGAGAAAGGACAAACACAGGCAATACAATGGACAAAAAAGACAAAGGACAAACACAGGCAACACAGTGGTCAAGAAAGACAAAGGACAAACACAGGCAATACAATGGACAAAAAAGAAAAAGGACAAACACAGGCGATACAATGGACAAAAAAGACAAAGGACAAACAGAGGCCATACAATGGACAAAAAAGACAAAGGACAAACACAGGCCATACAATGGACAAAAAAGACTAACGACAAACACAGGTCATACAATGGACAAAAAAGACAAAGGACAAACACAGGCAACACAATGGTCAATAAAGACAAAGGACAAACACAGGCAATACAATGGACAAAAAAGAAAAAGGACAAACACAGGCAATACAATGGACAGAAAAGACAAAGGACAAACACAGGCAACACAATGGTCAAGAAAGACAAAGGACAAACACAGGCGATACAATGAACAAAAAAGACGAAGGACAAACACAGGCCATACAATGGACAGAAAAGACAAAGGACAAATACAGGCAACATAATGGACAAGAAAGACAAAGCACAAACAGGGGCGATACAATGGACAGAAAAGACAAAGGACAAACACAGGCAATACAATGGACAGAAAAGAAAAAGGATAAACACAGGCAACATAATGGACAAGAAAGACAAAGCACAAACAGAGGCGATACAATGGACAAAAAAGAAAAAGGACAAACACAGGCAACATAATGGACAGAAAAGACAAAGGACAAACACAGGCAACATAATTGACAGAAAAGAAAAAGGACAAAGACAGCCAATACAATGGACAGAAAAGAAAAAGCACAAACACAGGCCATACAATGGAAAAAAAAGACAAAGCACAAACACAGGTCATACAATGAACAAAAAAGACAAAGGACAAGCACAGGCCATACAATGGACAAAAAAGACAAAGGACAAACACAGGCAATACAATGGACAGAAAAGACAAAGGACAAACACAGGCAACACAATGGTCAAAAAAGAAAAAGGACAAACACAGGCAATACAATGGACAAAAAAGAAAAAGGACAAACACAGGCGATGCAATGGACAAAAAAGACAAAGGACAAACACAGGCAACAAAATGGACAAGAAGGAAAAATGACAAGCACAGGCAATACAATTTACAAAAAAGACAAAGAACAAACACAGGCCATACAATAGACAAAAAAGACAAATGACAAACACCGGCCATACAATGTACGAAAAAGACAAACGAAAAACACAGGCCATACAATATACAAAAAACACAAAGGAAAAGCACAGGCCATACAATGTACAAAAAAGACAAGGGGCAAACACAGGCAACACACTGGACAAAAAAGACAAAAGACAAACACAGGCGATAAAAAGGACAAAAAAGAAAAAGAACAAACACAGGCAACACAATGGACAAAAAAGACAAAGGACAAACACAGACAATACAATGGACAGAAAAAACAAAGGACAAACAGAGGCGATACAATGTACAAAAAAGACAAACGACAAACACAGGCGATACAATGGACAAAAAAGACAAAGGACAAACACAGGCGATACAATGGACAAAAAAGACAAAGGAGAAACAGAGGCCATACAATGGACAAAAAAGACAAAGGACAAACACAGGCAACAGGCAACATAATGGACAAGAAAGACAAAGCACAAACACAGGCGATACAATGGTCAAGAAAGACAAAGGACAAACACAGGCAATACAATGGACAAAAAAGAAATAGGACAAACACAGGCAATACAACGGACAGAAGACAAATGACAAACACAGGCAACACAATGGTCAAGAAAGACAAAGGACAAACACAGGCGATGCAATGGACAAAAAAGACAAAGGACAACCACAGGCCATACAATAGACAGAAAAGACAAATGACAAACACAGGCAACACAATGGTCATGAAAGGCAAAGGACAAACACAGGCGATACAATGGACAAAAAAGACAAAGGACAAACACAGGCAATACAATAGACAGAAAAGACAAAGGACAAACACAGGCAATACAATGGACAGAAAAGAAAAAGGACAAACACAGGCAACATAATGGACAAGAAAGACAAAGCACAAACACAGGCAACATAATGGACAAGAAAGACAAAGCACAAACACAGGCGATACAATGGACAAAAAAGAAAAAGGACAAACACAGGCAACATAATGGACAGAAAAGACAAAGGACAAACACAGGCAACATAATGGACAGAAAAGACAAAGGACAAACACATGCAATACAATGGACAGAAAAGATAAAGCACAAACACAGGCCATACAATGGGGAAAAAAGACAAAGCACAAACACAGGTCATACAATGAACAAAAAAGACAAAGGACAAGCACAGGCCATACAATATACAAAAAACACAAAGGAAAAGCACAGGTCATACAATGTGCAAAAAAGGTAAAGGAAAAACATAGGCCATACAATGGACAAAAAAGACCAAGGACAAACAGAGGCGATACAATGTACAAAAAAGACAAACGACAAATACAGGCCATTCAATGGACAAAAAAGACAAAGGACAAACACAGGCGATACAATGGACAAAAAAGACAAAGGACAAACAGAGGCCATACAATGGACAAAAAAGACAAAGGACAAACACAGGCAACACAATGGTCAAGAAAGACAAAGGACAAACACAGACAATACAATGGACAAAAAAGAAATAAGACAAACACAGGCAATACAATGGACAGAAGACAAATGACAAACACAGGCAACACAATGGTCAAGAAAGACAAAGGACAAACACCGGCGATGCAATGGACAAAAAAGACAAAGGACAAACACAGGCCATACAATAGACAGAAAAGACAAATGACAAACACAGGCAACACAATGGTCATGAAAGGCAAAGGACAAACACAGGCGATACAATGGACAAAAAAGACAAAGGACAAACACAGGCAATACAATAGACAGAAAAGACAAAGGACAAACACAGGCAATACAATGGAAAAAAAAGACAAAGGACAAACACAGGTCATACAATGGACAAAAAAGACAAAGGACAAACACAGGCAACACAATTGTCAAGAAAGCCAAAGGACAAACACAGGCCATACAATATACAAAAAAACACAAAGGAAAAGCACAGGTCATACAATGTGCAAAAAAGGTAAAGGACAAACATAGGCCATACAATGTACAAAAAAGACAAAGGACAAACACAGGCAACACAATGGAAAAAAAAGACAAAAGACAAACACAGGCGATACAATGGACAAAAAAGACAAAGAACAAACACAGGAAACACAATGGACAAAAAAGACAAAGGACAAACACAGGTCATACAATGGACAAAAAAGACAAAGGACAAACACAGTCAACACAATGGTCAAGAAAGACAAAGGACAAACACAGGTAATACAATGGACAAAAAAGACAAAGGACAAACACAGGCAAGGCAATGGACAGAAAAGACAAAGGACAAACACAGGCGATACAATGGACAAAAAAGACAAAGGACAAACAGAGGCCATACAATGGACAAAAAAGACAAAGGACAAACACAGGTCATACAATGGACAAAAAAGACAAAGGACAAACACAGGCAACACAATGGTCAAGAAAGACAAAGGACAAACACAGGTAATACAATGGACAAAAAAGACAAAGGACAAACACAGGCAATGCAATGGACAGAAAAGACAAAGGACAAACACAGGCAACACAATGGTCAAGAAAGACAAAGGACAAACACAGGAGATACAATGGACAAAAAAGACAAAGGACAAACACAGGCAATACAATAGACAGAAAAGACAAAGGAAAAACACAGGCAATACAATGGACAGAAAAGAAAAAAGACAAACACAGGCAACATAATGGACAAGAAAGACAAAGCAAAAACACATGCGATACAATGGACAGAAAAGACAAAGGACAAATACATGCAATACAATGGACAGAAAAGAAAAAGCACAAACACAGGCCACACAATGGGGAAAAAAAGACAAAGCACAAACACAGGTCATACAATGAACAAAAAAGACAAAGGACATGCACAGGCCATACAATATACAAAAAAACACAAAGGAAAAGCACAGGTCATACAATGTGCAAAAAATACAAAGGACAAACACAGGCAACACAATGGACAAAAAAGACAAAAACAAACACAGGCGATACAATGGACAAAAAAGACAACGAACAAACACAGGCAACACAATGGACAAAAAAGACCAAGGACAAACACAGGCGATACAACGGACAAAAAAGACAAAGGACAAACACAGACAATACAATGGACAGAAAATACAAAGGACAAACAGAGGCGATACAATGTACAAAAAAGACAAGCGACAAACACAGGCCATACAATGGACAAAAAAGACAAAGGACAAACACAGGCGATACAATGGACAAAAAAGACAAATGACAAACAGAGGCGATACAATGGACAAAAAAGACAAAGGACAAACAGAGGCCATACAATATACAAAAAACACAAAGGAAAAGCACAGGTCATTACAATGTGCAAAAAAGGTAAAGGAAAAACATAGGCCACAAAATGGACAAAAAAAACAAAGGACAAACACAGACAATACAATGGACAGAAAAGACAAAGGACAAAAAGGAGGCGATACAATGTACAAAAAGAAAAACGATAAATACAGGCCATACAATGGACAAAAAAGACAAAGGACAAACACAGGCGATACAATGGACAAAAAAGACAAATGACAAACAGAGGCGATACAATGTACAAAAAAGACAAACGACAAATACAGGCCATAGAATGGACAAAAAAGACAAAGGACAAACACAGGCGATACAATGGACAAAAAAGATAAAGGACAAACAGAGGCCATACAATATACAAAAAACACAAAGGAAAAGCACAGGTCATACAATGTGCAAAAAAGGTAAAGGAAAAACATAGGCCATACAATGAACAAAAAAGACAAATGACAAACACAGACAATACAATGGACAGAAAAGACAAAGGACAAAAAGGAGGCGATACAATGTACAAAAAAGACAAACGACAAATACAGGCCATACAATGGACAAAAAAGTCAAAGGACAAACACAGGCGATACAATGGACAAAAAAGACAAAGGACAAACAGAGGCCATACAATGGACAAAAAAGACAAATGACAAACATAGGTCATACAATGGACAAAAAAAGACAAAGGACAAACACAGGCAACACAATGGTCAAGAAAGACAAAGGACAAACACAGGGAATACAATGGACAAAAAAGACAAAGGACAAACACAGGCAAGACAATGGACAGAAAAGACAAAGGACATACACAGGCAACACAATGGTCAAGAAAGACAAAGGACAAACACAAGCAACATAATGGACAAGAAAGACAAAGGACAAACACAGACAATACAATGGACAGAAAAGACAAAGGACAAACACAGGCAACATAATGGACAGAAAAGACAATGGACAAACACAAGCAACATAATGGACAAAAAAGAAAAAGGACAAACACAGGCAACATAATGGACAGAAAAGTCAAAGGACAAACACAGGCAACATAATGGACAGAAAAGAAAAAGGACAAACACAAGCAACATAATGGACAAAAAAGAAAAAGGACAAACACAGGCAACATAATGGACAGAAAAGAAAAAGCACAAACACTGGCCATACAATGGTAAAAAAAAAGACAAAGCACAAACACAGGTCATACAATGAACAAAAAAGATAAAGGACAAACACAGGCCATACATTATACAAAAAAACACAAAGGAAAAGCACAGGTCATACAATGTGCAAAAAAGGTAAAGGACAAACATAGGACATACAATGTACAAAAAAGACAAAGGACAAACACAGGCAACACAATGGACAGAAAAGACAAAGGACAAACACAGGCAACATAATGGACAAAAAAGACGAAGGACAAACACATGCAATACAATGGACAGAAAAGAAAAAGCACAAACACAGGCCATACAATGGGAAAAAAAAGACAAAGCACAAACACAGGTCATACAATGAACAAAAAAGACAAAGGACAAGCACAGGCCATACAATGGACAAAAAAAACAAAGGACAAACGCAGACAATACAATGGACAGAAAAGACAAAGGACAAACAGAGGCCATACAATGGACAAAAAAGACAAACGACAAACACAGGTCATACAATGGACAAAAAAGACAAAGGACAAACACAGGCGATACAATGGACAAAAAAGACAAAGGACATACAGAGGCCATACAATGGACAAAAAAGACAAAGGACAAACACAGGTCATACAATGGACAAAAAAGAAAAAGGACAAACACAGGCAACACAATAGTCAAGAAAGACAAAGGACAAACACAGGTAATACAATGGACAAAACAGACAAAGGACAAACACAGGCAATGCAATGGACAGAAAAGACAAAGGACAAACACAGGCAACACAATGGTCAAGAAAGACAAAGGACAAACACAGGCGATACAATGGACAAAAAAGACAAAGGACAAACACAGGCGATACAATGGACAAAAAAGACAAAGGACAAACAGAGGCCATACAATGGACAAAAAAGACAAAGGACAAACATAGGTCATACAATGGACAAAAAAAGACAAAGGACAAACACAGGCAACACAATGGTCAAGAAAGACAAAGGACAAACACAGGGAATACAATGGACAAAAAAGACAAAGGACAAACACAGGCAATACAATAGACAGAAAAGACAAAGGACAAACACAGGCAATACAATGGAAAAAAAAGACAAAGGACAAACACAGGTCATACAATGGACAAAAAAGACAAAGGACAAACACAGGCAACACAATTGTCAAGAAAGCCAAAGGACAAGCACAGGCCATACAATATACAAAAAAACACAAAGGAAAAGCACAGGTCATACAATGTGCAAAAAAGGTAAAGGACAAACATAGGACATACAATGTACAAAAAAGACAAAGGACAAACACAGGCAACACAATGGAGAGAAAAGACAAAGGACAAACACAGGCAACATAATGGACAAAAAAGACGAAGGACAAACACATGCAATACAATGGACAGAAAAGAAAAAGCACAAACACAGGCCATACAATGGGAAAAAAAAGACAAAGCACAAACACAGGTCATACAATGAACAAAAAAGACAAAGGACAAGCACAGGCCATACAATGGACAAAAAAAACAAAGGACAAACGCAGACAATACAATGGACAGAAAAGACAAAGGACAAACAGAGGCCATACAATGGACAAAAAAGACAAACGACAAACACAGGTCATACAATGGACAAAAAAGACAAAGGACAAACACAGGCGATACAATGGACAAAAAAGACAAAGGACATACAGAGGCCATACAATGGACAAAAAAGACAAAGGACAAACACAGGTCATACAATGGACAAAAAAGAAAAAGGACAAACACAGGCAACACAATAGTCAAGAAAGACAAAGGACAAACACAGGTAATACAATGGACAAAACAGACAAAGGACAAACACAGGCAATGCAATGGACAGAAAAGACAAAGGACAAACACAGGCAACACAATGGTCAAGAAAGACAAAGGACAAACACAGGCGATACAATGGACAAAAAAGACAAAGGACAAACACAGGCGATACAATGGACAAAAAAGACAAAGGACAAACAGAGGCCATACAATGGACAAAAAAGACAAAGGACAAACATAGGTCATACAATGGACAAAAAAAGACAAAGGACAAACACAGGCAACACAATGGTCAAGAAAGACAAAGGACAAACACAGGGAATACAATGGACAAAAAAGACAAAGGACAAACACAGGCAATACAATAGACAGAAAAGACAAAGGACAAACACAGGCAATACAATGGAAAAAAAAGACAAAGGACAAACACAGGTCATACAATGGACAAAAAAGACAAAGGACAAACACAGGCAACACAATTGTCAAGAAAGCCAAAGGACAAGCACAGGCCATACAATATACAAAAAAACACAAAGGAAAAGCACAGGTCATACAATGTGCAAAAAAGGTAAAGGACAAACATAGGCCATACAATGTACAAAAAAGACAAAGGACAAACACAGGCAACACAATGGAAAAAAAAGACAAAAGACAAACACAGGCGATACAATGGACAAAAAAGACAAAGAACAAACACAGGCAACACAATGGACAAAAAAGACAAAGGACAAACACAGGTCATACAATGGACAAAAAAGACAAAGGACAAACACAGTCAACACAATGGTCAAGAAAGACAAAGGACAAACACAGGTAATACAATGGACAAAAAAGACAAAGGACAAACACAGGCAAGGCAATGGACAGAAAAGACAAAGGACAAACACAGGCGATACAATGGACAAAAAAGACAAAGGACAAACAGAGGCCATACAATGGACAAAAAAGACAAAGGACAAACACAGGTCATACAATGGACAAAAAAGAAAAAGGACAAACACAGGCAACACAATGGTCAAGAAAGACAAAGGACAAACACAGGTAATACAATGGACAAAAAAGACAAAGGACATACACAGGCAATGCAATGGACAGAAAAGACAAAGGACAAACACAGGCAACACAATGGTCAAGAAAGACAAAGGACAAACACAGGAGATACAATGGACAAAAAAGACAAAGGACAAACACAGGCAATACAATAGACAGAAAAGACAAAGGAAAAACACAGGCAATACAATGGACAGAAAAGAAAAAAGACAAACACAGGCACCATAATGGACAAGAAAGACAAAGCAAAAACACATGCGATACAATGGACAGAAAAGACAAAGGACAAATACATGCAATACAATGGACAGAAAAGAAAAAGCACAAACACAGGCCATACAATGGGGAAAAAAAGACAAAGCACAAACACAGGTCATACAATGAACAAAAAAGACAAAGGACATGCACAGGCCATACAATATACAAAAAAACACAAAGGAAAAGCACAGGTCATACAATGTGCAAAAAAGACAAAGGACAAACACAGGCAACACAATGGACAAAAAAGACAAAAACAAACACAGGCGATACAATGGACAAAAAAGACAACGAACAAACACAGGCAACACAATGGACAAAAAAGACCAAGGACAAACACAGGCGATACAACGGACAAAAAAGACAAAGGACAAACACAGACAATACAATGGACAGAAAAGACAAAGGACAAACAGAGGCGATACAATGTACAAAAAAGACAAGCGACAAACACAGGCCATACAATGGACAAAAAAGACAAAGGACAAACACAGGCGATACAATGGACAAAAAAGACAAATGACAAACAGAGGCGATACAATGGACAAAAAAGACAAAGGACAAAGAGAGGCCATACAATATACAAAAAACACAAAGGAAAAGCACAGGTCATTACAATGTGCAAAAAAGGTAAAGGAAAAACATAGGCCACAAAATGGACAAAAAAAACAAAGGACAAACACAGACAATACAATGGACAGAAAAGACAAAGGACAAAAAGGAGGCGATACAATGTACAAAAAAGAAAAACGATAAATACAGGCCATACAATGGACAAAAAAGACAAAGGACAAACACAGGCGATACAATGGACAAAAAAGACAAATGACAAACAGAGGCGATACAATGTACAAAAAAGACAAACGACAAATACAGGCCATACAATGGACAAAAAAGACAAAGGACAAACACAGGCGATACAATGGACAAAAAAGATAAAGGACAAACAGAGGCCATACAATATACAAAAAACACAAAGGAAAAGCACAGGTCATACAATGTGCAAAAAAGGTAAAGGAAAAACATAGGCCATACAATGAACAAAAAAGACAAATGACAAACACAGACAATACAATGGACAGAAAAGACAAAGGACAAAAAGGAGGCGATACAATGTACAAAAAAGACAAACGACAAATACAGGCCATACAATGGACAAAAAAGTCAAAGGACAAACACAGGCGATACAATGGACAAAAAAGACAAAGGACAAACAGAGGCCATACAATGGACAAAAAAGACAAATGACAAACATAGGTCATACAATGGACAAAAAAAGACAAAGGACAAACACAGGCAACACAATGGTCAAGAAAGACAAAGGACAAACACAGGGAATACAATGGACAAAAAAGACAAAGGACAAACACAGGCAAGACAATGGACAGAAAAGACAAAGGACATACACAGGCAACACAATGGTCAAGAAAGACAAAGGACAAACACAAGCAACATAATGGACAAGAAAGACAAAGGACAAACACAGACAATACAATGGACAGAAAAGACAAAGGACAAACACAGGCAACATAATGGACAGAAAAGACAATGGACAAACACAAGCAACATAATGGACAAAAAAGAAAAAGGACAAACACAGGCAACATAATGGACAGAAAAGTCAAAGGACAAACACAGGCAACATAATGGACAGAAAAGAAAAAGGACAAACACAAGCAACATAATGGACAAAAAAGAAAAAGGACAAACACAGGCAACATAATGGACAGAAAAGAAAAAGCACAAACACTGGCCATACAATGGTAAAAAAAAAGACAAAGCACAAACACAGGTCATACAATGAACAAAAAAGACAAAGGACAAACACAGGCCATACAATATACAAAAAAACACAAAGGAAAAGCACAGGTCATACAATGTGCAAAAAAGGTAAAGGACAAACATAGGACATACAATGTACAAAAAAGACAAAGGACAAACACAGGCAACACAATGGACAGAAAAGACAAAGGACAAACACAGGCAACATAATGGACAAAAAAGACGAAGGACAAACACATGCAATACAATGGACAGAAAAGAAAAAGCACAAACACAGGCCATACAATGGGAAAAAAAAGACAAAGCACAAACACAGGTCATACAATGAACAAAAAAGACAAAGGACAAGCACAGGCCATACAATGGACAAAAAAAACAAAGGACAAACGCAGACAATACAATGGACAGAAAAGACAAAGGACAAACAGAGGCCATACAATGGACAAAAAAGACAAACGACAAACACAGGTCATACAATGGACAAAAAAGACAAAGGACAAACACAGGCGATACAATGGACAAAAAAGACAAAGGACATACAGAGGCCATACAATGGACAAAAAAGACAAAGGACAAACACAGGTCATACAATGGACAAAAAAGAAAAAGGACAAACACAGGCAACACAATAGTCAAGAAAGACAAAGGACAAACACAGGTAATACAATGGACAAAACAGACAAAGGACAAACACAGGCAATGCAATGGACAGAAAAGACAAAGGACAAACACAGGCAACACAATGGTCAAGAAAGACAAAGGACAAACACAGGCGATACAATGGACAAAAAAGACAAAGGACAAACACAGGCGATACAATGGACAAAAAAGACAAAGGACAAACAGAGGCCATACAATGGACAAAAAAGACAAAGGACAAACATAGGTCATACAATGGACAAAAAAAGACAAAGGACAACACAGGCAACACAATGGTCAAGAAAGACAAAGGACAAACACAGGGAATACAATGGACAAAAAAGACAAAGGACAAACACAGGCAATACAATAGACAGAAAAGACAAAGGACAAACACAGGCAATACAATGGAAAAAAAAGACAAAGGACAAACACAGGTCATACAATGGACAAAAAAGACAAAGGACAAACACAGGCAACACAATTGTCAAGAAAGCCAAAGGACAAGCACAGGCCATACAATATACAAAAAAACACAAAGGAAAAGCACAGGTCATACAATGTGCAAAAAAGGTAAAGGACAAACATAGGCCATACAATGTACAAAAAAGACAAAGGACAAACACAGGCAACACAATGGAAAAAAAAGACAAAAGACAAACACAGGCGATACAATGGACAAAAAAGACAAAGAACAAACACAGGCAACACAATGGACAAAAAAGACAAAGGACAAACACAGGTCATACAATGGACAAAAAAGACAAAGGACAAACACAGTCAACACAATGGTCAAGAAAGACAAAGGACAAACACAGGTAATACAATGGACAAAAAAGACAAAGGACAAACACAGGCAAGGCAATGGACAGAAAAGACAAAGGACAAACACAGGCGATACAATGGACAAAAAAGACAAAGGACAAACAGAGGCCATACAATGGACAAAAAAGACAAAGGACAAACACAGGTCATACAATGGACAAAAAAGACAAAGGACAAACACAAGCAACACAATGGTCAAGAAAGACAAAGGACAAACACAGGTAATACAATGGACAAAAAAGACAAAGGACATACACAGGCAATGCAATGGACAGAAAAGACAAAGGACAAACACAGGCAACACAATGGTCAAGAAAGACAAAGGACAAACACAGGAGATACAATGGACAAAAAAGACAAGGGACAAACACAGGCAATACAATAGACAGAAAAGACAAAGGAAAAACACAGGCAATACAATGGACAGAAAAGAAAAAAGACAAACACAGGCACCATAATGGACAAGAAAGACAAAGCAAAAACACATGCGATACAATGGACAGAAAAGACAAAGGACAAATACATGCAATACAATGGACAGAAAAGAAAAAGCACAAACACAGGCCATACAATGGGGAAAAAAAGACAAAGCACAAACACAGGTCATACAATGAACAAAAAAGACAAAGGACATGCACAGGCGATACAATGGACAAAAAAACACAAAGGAAAAGCACAGGTCATACAATGTGCAAAAAAGACAAAGGACAAACACAGGCAACACAATGGACAAAAAAGACAAAAACAAACACAGGCGATACAATGGACAAAAAAGACAACGAACAAACACAGGCAACACAATGGACAAAAAAGACCAAGGACAAACACAGGCGATACAACGGACAAAAAAGACAAAGGACAAACACAGACAATACAATGGACAGAAAAGACAAAGGACAAACAGAGGCGATACAATGTACAAAAAAGACAAGCGACAAACACAGGCCATACAATGGACAAAAAAGACAAAGGACAAACACAGGCGATACAATGGACAAAAAAGACAAATGACAAACAGAGGCGATACAATGGACAAAAAAGACAAAGGACAAAGAGAGGCCATACAATATACAAAAAACACAAAGGAAAAGCACAGGTCATTACAATGTGCAAAAAAGGTAAAGGAAAAACATAGGCCACAAAATGGACAAAAAAAACAAAGGACAAACACAGACAATACAATGGACAGAAAAGACAAAGGACAAAAAGGAGGCGATACAATGTACAAAAAAGACAAACGATAAATACAGGCCATACAATGGACAAAAAAGACAAAGGACAAACACAGGCGATACAATGGACAAAAAAGACAAATGACAAACAGAGGCGATACAATGTACAAAAAAGACAAACGACAAATACAGGCCATACAATGGACAAAAAAGACAAAGGACAAACACAGGCGATACAATGGACAAAAAAGATAAAGGACAAACAGAGGCCATACAATATACAAAAAACACAAAGGAAAAGCACAGGTCATACAATGTGCAAAAAAGGTAAAGGAAAAACATAGGCCATACAATGGACAAAAAAGACAAATGACAAACACAGACAATACAATGGACAGAAAAGACAAAGGACAAAAAGGAGGCGATACAATGTACAAAAAAGACAAACGACAAATACAGGCCATACAATGGACAAAAAAGTCAAAGGACAAACACAGGCGATACAATGGACAAAAAAGACAAAGGACAAACAGAGGCCATACAATGGACAAAAAAGACAAATGACAAACATAGGTCATACAATGGACAAAAAAAGACAAAGGACAAACACAGGCAACACAATGGTCAAGAAAGACAAAGGACAAACACAGGGAATACAATGGACAAAAAAGACAAAGGACAAACACAGGCAATACAATGGACAGAAAAGACAAAGGACATACACAGGCAACACAATGGTCAAGAAAGACAAAGGACAAACACAAGCAACATAATGGACAAGAAAGACAAAGGACAAACACAGACAATACAATGGACAGAAAAGACAAAGGACAAACACAGGCAACATAATGGACAGAAAAGACAATGGACAAACACAAGCAACATAATGGACAAAAAAGAAAAAGGACAAACACAGGCAACATAATGGACAGAAAAGTCAAAGGACAAACACAGGCAACATAATGTACAGAAAAGAAAAAGGACAAACACAAGCAATATAATGGACAAAAAAGAAAAAGGTCAAACACAGGCAACATAATGTACAGAAAAGTCAAAGGACAAACACAGGCAATACAATGGACAGAAAAGAAAAAGCACAAACACAGGCAACACAATGGACAAGAAAGACAAAGCACAAACACAGGTCATACAATGAACAAAAAAGACAAAGGACAAGCACAGGCCATACAATATACAAAAAAACACAAAGGAAAAGCACAGGTCATACAATGTGCAAAAAAGGTAAAGGACAAACATAGGACATACAATGGTAAATAAAAGACAAAGCACAAACACAGGTCATACAATGAACAAAAAAGACAAAGGACAAGCACAGGCCATACAATATACAAAAAAACACAAAGGAAAAGCACAGGTCATACAATGTGCAAAAAAGGTAAAGGACAAACATAGGACATACAATGTACAAAAAAGACAAAGGACAAACACAGGCAACACAATGGACAGAAAAGACAAAGGACAAACACAGGCAACATAATGGACAGAAAAGACGAAGGACAAACACATGCAATACAATGGACAGAAAAGAAAAAGCACAAACACAGGCCATACAATGGGGAAAAAAAGACAAAGCACAAACACAGGTCATACAATGAACAAAAAAGACAAAGGACAAGCACAGGCCATACAATATACAAAAAAAACACAAAGGAAAAGCACAGGTCATACAATGTGCAAAAAAAACAAAGGACAAACGCAGACAATACAATGGACAGAAAAGACAAAGGACAAACAGAGGCCATACAATGGACAAAAAAGACAAACGACAAACACAGGTCATACAATGGACAAAAAAGACAAAGGACAAACACAGGCGATACAATGGACAAAAAAGACAAAGGCCAAACAGAGGCCATACAATGGACAAAAAAGACAAAGGACAAACACAGGTCATACAATGGACAAAAAAGAAAAAGGACAAACACAGGCAACACAATGGTCAAGAAAGACAAAGGACAAACACAGGTAATACAATGGACAAAACAGACAAAGGACAAACACAGGCAATGCAATGGACAGAAAAGACAAAGGACAAACACAGGCAACACAATGGTCAAGAAAGACAAAGGAAAAACACAGGCGATACAATGGACAAAAAAGACAAAGGACAAACACAGGCGATACAATGGACAAAAAAGACAAAGGACAAACAGAGGCCATACAATGGACAAAAAAGACAAAGGACAAACATAGGTCATACAATGGACAAAAAAAGACAAAGGACAAACACAGGCAACACAATGGTCAAGAAAGACAAAGGACAAACACAGGTAATACAATGGACAAAACAGACAAAGGACAAACACAGGCAATGCAATGGACAGAAAAGACAAAGGACAAACACAGGCAACACAATTGTCAAGAAAGACAAAGGACAAACACAGGCGATACAATGGACAAAAAAGACAAAGGACAAACACAGGCAATACAATAGACAGAAAAGACAAAGGACAAACACAGGCAATACAATGGACAAAAAAGAAAAAGGACAAACACAAGCAACATAATGGACAAGAAAGACAAAGGACAAACACAGACAATACAATGGACAGAAAAGACAAAGGACAAACACAGGCAACATAATGGACAGAAAAGACAATGGACAAACACAAGCAACATAATGGACAAAAAAGAAAAAGGACAAACACAGGCAACATAATGGACAGAAAAGTCAAAGGACAAACACAGGCAACATAATGGGCAGAAAAGAAAAAGGACAAACACAAGCAACATAATGGACAAAAAAGAAAAAGGACAAACACAGGCAACATAATGGACAGAAAAGTCAAAGGACAAACACAGGCAACATAATGGACAGAAAGGACAAAGGACAAACACATGCAATACAATGGACAGAAAAGAAAAAGCACAAATACTGGCCATACAATGGTAACAAAAAGACAAAGCACAAACACAGGTCATACAATGAACAAAAAAGACAAAGGACAAGCACAGGCCATACAATATACAAAAAAACACAAAGGAAAAGCACAGGTCATACAATGTGCAAAAAAGGTAAAGGACAAACATAGGCCATACAATGTACAAAAAAGACAAAGGACAAACACAGGCAACACAATGGACAGAAAAGACAAAGGACAAACACAGGCAACATAATGGACAGAAAAGACGAAGGACAAACACAGGCAATACAATGGACAGAAAAGAAAAAGCACAAACACAGGCCATACAATGGGAAAAAAAAGACAAAGCACAAACACAGGTCATACAATGAACAAAAAAGACAAAGGACAAGCACAGGCCATACAATATACAAAAAAAACACAAAGGAAAAGCACAGGTCATACAATGTGCAAAGAAAACAAAGAACAAACGCAGACAATACAATGGACAGAAAAGACAAAGGACAAACAGAGGCCATACAATGGACAAAAAAGACAAACGACAAACACAGGTCATACAATGGACAAAAAAGACAAAGGACAAACACAGGCGATACAATGGACAAAAAAGACAAAGGACAAACAGAAGCCATACAATGGACAAAAAAGACAAAGGACAAACACAGGTCATACAATGGACAAAAAAGAAAAAGGACAAACACAGGCAACACAATGGTCAAGAAAGACAAAGGACAAACACAGGTAATACAATGGACAAAACAGACAAAGGACAAACACAGGCAATGCAATGGACAAAAAAGACAAAGGACAAACACAGGCAACACAATTGTCAAGAAAGACAAAGGACAAACACAGGCGATACAATGGACAAAAAAGAAAAAGGACAAACACAGGCAATACAATAGACAGAAAAGACAAAGGACAAACACAGGCAACACAATTGTCAAGAAAGACAAAGGACAAACACAGGCGATACAATGGACAAAAAAGATAAAGGACAAACACAGGCAATACAATAGACAGAAAAGACAAAGGACAAACACAGGCAATACAATGGACAGAAAAGAAAAAGGACAAACACAGGCAACATAATGGACAAGAAAGACAAAGCACAAAGGCAGGCGATACAATGGACAAAAAAGAAAAAGGACAAACACAGGCAACATAATGGACAAAAAAGACAAAGGACAAACACAGCCAATACAATGGACAGAAAAGAAAAAGCACAAACACAGGCCATACAATGAAAAAAAAGACAAAGCACAAACACAGGTCATACAATGAACAAAAAAGACAAAGGACAAGCACAGGCCATACAATGGACAAAAAAGACAAAGGACAAACACAGGCGATACAATAGACAAAAAGGACAAAGGACAAACACAGGCGATACAATGGACATAAAAGACAAAGGACAAACAGAGGCGATACAATGTACAAAAAAGACAAACGACAAACACAGGCGTTACAATGGACAAAAAAGACAAACGACAAACACAGGTCATACAATGGACAAAAAAGACAAAGGACAAACACAGGCAACACAATGGTCAAGAAAGACACAGGACAAACACAGGCGATACAATGGACAGAAAAGACGAAGGACAAACACATGCAATACAATGGACAGAAAAGAAAAAGCACAAACACAGGCCATACAATGAACAAAAAAGACAAAGGACAAGCACAGGCCATACAATATACAAAAAAACACAAAGGAAAAGCACAGGTCATACAATGTGCAAAGAAAACAAAGAACAAACGCAGACAATACAATGGACAGAAAAGACAAACGACAAACACAGGTCATACAATGGACAAAAAAGACAAAGGACAAACACAGGCGATACAATGGACAAAAAAGACAAAGGACAAACAGAGGCCATACAATGGACAAAAAAGACAAAGGACAAACACAGGTCATACAATGGACAAAAAAGAAAAAGGACAAACACAGGCAACACAATGGTCAAGAAAGACAAAGGACAAACACAGGTAATACAATGGACAAAACAGACAAAGGACAAACACAGGCAATGCAATGGACAGAAAAGAAAAAGGACAAACACAGGCAACATAATGGACAAGAAAGACAAAGCACAAAGGCAGGCGATACAATGGACAAAAAAGAAAAAGGACAAACACAGGCAACATAATGGACAAAAAAGACAAAGGACAAACACAGCCAATACAATGGACAGAAAAGAAAAAGCACAAACACAGGCAACATAATGGTCAAGAAAGACACAGGACAAACACAGGCGATACAATGGACAAAAAAGAAAAAGGACAAACACAGGCAACATAATGGACAAAAAAGACAAAGGACAAACACAGCCAATACAATGGACAGAAAAGACAAAGGACAAACACAGGCAACACAATGGTCAAGAAAGACACAGGACAAACACAGGCGATACAATGGACAGAAAAGACGAAGGACAAACACATGCAATACAATGGACAGAAAAGAAAAAGCACAAACACAGGCCATACAATGAACAAAAAAGACAAAGGACAAGCACAGGCCATACAATATACAAAAAAACACAAAGGAAAAGCACAGGTCATACAATGTGCAAAGAAAACAAAGAACAAACGCAGACAATACAATGGACAGAAAAGACAAACGACAAACACAGGTCATACAATGGACAAAAAAGACAAAGGACAAACACAGGCGATACAATGGACGAAAAAGACAAAGGACAAACAGAGGCCATACAATGGACAAAAAAGACAAAGGACAAACACAGGTCATACAATGGACAAAAAAGAAAAAGGACAAACACAGGCAACACAATGGTCAAGAAAGACAAAGGACAAACACAGGTAATACAATGGACAAAACAGACAAAGGACAAACACAGGCAGTGCAATGGACAGAAAAGAAAAAGGACAAACACAGGCAACATAATGGACAAGAAAGACAAAGCACAAAGGCAGGCGATACAATGGACAAAAAAGAAAAAGGACAAACACAGGCAACATAATGGACAAAAAAGACAAAGGACAAACACAGCCAATACAATGGACAGAAAAGAAAAAGCACAAACACAGCCAATACAATGAAAAAAAAGACAAAGCACAAACACAGGTCATACAATGAACAAAAAAGACAAAGGACAAGCACAGGCCATACAATGGACAAAAAAGACAAAGGACAAACACAGGCGATACAATGGACAAAAAGGACAAAGGACAAACACAGGCGATACAATGGACATAAAAGACAAAGGACAAACAGAGGCGATACAATGTACAAAAAAGACAAACGACAAACACGGGCGTTAAAATGGACAAAAAAGACAAACGACAAACACAGGTCATACAATGGACAAAAAAGACAAAGGACAAACACAGGCAACACAATGGTCAAGAAAGACACAGGACAAACACAGGCGATACAATGGACAGAAAAGACAAAGGACAAACAGAGGTCATACAATGAACAAAAAAGACAAAGGACAAGCACAGGCCATACAATATACAAAAAAACACAAAGGAAAAGCACAGGTCATACAATGTGCAAAAAAGACAAAGGACAAACACAGGCAACACAATGGACAAAAAAGACAAAAGACAAACACAGGCGATACAATGGACAAAAAAGACAACGAACAAACACAGGCAACACAATGGACAAAAAAGACCAAGGACAAACACAGGCGATACAACGGACAAAAAAGACAAAGGACAAACACAGACAATACAATGGACAGAAAAGACAAAGGACAAACAGAGGCGATACAATGTACAAAAAAGACAAACGACAAACACAGGCCATACAATGGACAAAAAAGACAAAGGACAAACACAGGCGATACAATGGACAAAAAAGACAAATGACAAACAGAGGCGATACAATGTACAAAAAAGACAAACGACAAACACAGGCCATACAATGGACAAAAAAGAAAAAGGACAAACAGAGGCCATACAATATACAAAAAACACAAAGGAAAAGCACAGGTCATTACAATGTGCAAAAAAGGTAAAGGAAAAACATAGGCCACAAAATGGACAAAAAAAACAAAGGACAAACACAGACAATACAATGGACAGAAAAGACAAAGGACAAAAAGGAGGCGATACAATGTACAAAAAAGACAAACGATAAATACAGGCCATACAATGGACAAAAAAGACAAAGGACAAACAGAGGCGATACAATGGACAAAAAAGACAAATGACAAACAGAGGCGATACAATGTACAAAAAAGATAAACGACAAATACAGGCCATACAATGGACAAAAAAGACAAAGGACAAACACAGGCGATACAATGGACAAAAAAGATAAAGGACAAACAGAGGCCATACAATATACAAAAAACACAAAGGAAAAGCACAGGTCATACAATGTGCAAAAAAGGTAAAGGAAAAACATAGGCCATACAATGGACAAAAAAGACAAAGGACAAACACAGACAATACAATGGACAGAAAAGACAAAGGACAAACAGAGGCCATACAATGGACAAAAAAGACAAAGGACAAACATAGGTCATACAATGGACAAAAAAAGACAAAGGACAAACACAGGCAACACAATGGTCAAGAAAGACAAAGGACAAACACAGGGAATACAATGGACAAAAAAGACAAAGGACAAACACAGGTAATACAATGGACAGAAAAGACAAAGGACAAATACAGGCCATACAATGGACAAAAAAGACAAAGGACAAACACAGGCGATACAATGGACAAAAAAGACAAAGGACAAACAGAGGCCATACAATGGACAAAAAAGACAAAGGACAAACATAGGTCATACAATGGACAAAAAAAGACAAAGGACAAACACAGGCAACACAATGGTCAAGAAAGACAAAGGACAAACACAGGGAATACAATGGACAAAAAAGACAAAGGACAAACACAGGCAATACAATGGACAGAAAAGACAAAGGACAAACACAGGCAACACAATGGTCAAGAAAGACAAAGGACAAACACAGGCGATACAATGGACAAAAAAGACAAAGGACAAACACAGGCAATACAATAGACAGAAAGGACAAAGGACAAACACAGGCAATACAATGGACAAAAAAGAAAAAGGACAAACACAAGCAACATAATGGACAAGAAAGACAAAGGACAAACACAGACAATACAATGGACAGAAAAGACAAAGGACAAACACAGGCAACATAATGGACAGAAAAGACAATGGACAAACACAAGCAACATAATGGACAAAAAAGAAAAAGGACAAACACAGGCAACATAATGGACAGAAAAGTCAAAGGACAAACACAGGCAACATAATGGACAGAAAAGAAAAAGGACAAACACAAGCAACATAATGGACAAAAAAGAAAAAGGACAAACACAGGCAACATAATGGACAGAAAAGTCAAAGGACAAACACAGGCAACATAATGGACAGAAAAGACAAAGGACAAACACATGCAATACAATGGACAGAAAAGAAAAAGCACAAACACTGGCCATACAATGGTAAAAAAAAGACAAAGCACAAACACAGGTCATACAATGAACAAAAAAGACAAAGGACAAGCACAGGCCATACAATATACAAAAAAACACAAAGGAAAAGCACAGGTCATACAATGTGCAAAAAAGGTAAAGGACAAACATAGGCCATACAATGTACAAAAAAGACAAAGGACAAACACAGGCAACACAATGGACAGAAAAGACAAAGGACAAACACAGGCAACATAATGGACAGAAAAAACGAAGGACAAACACATGCAATACAATGGACAGAAAAGAAAAAGCACAAACACAGGCCATACAATGGGGAAAAAAAGACAAAGCACAAACACAGGTCATACAATGAACAAAAAAGACAAAGGACAAGCACAGGCCATACAATATACAAAAAACACAAAGGAAAAGCACAGGTCATACAATGTGCAAAAAAAACAAAGGACAAACGCAGACAATACAATGGACAGAAAAGACAAAGGACAAACAGAGGCCATACAATGGACAAAAAAGACAAACGACAAACACAGGTCATACAATGGACAAAAAAGACAAAGGACAAACACAGGCGATACAATGGACAAAAAAGACAAAGGACAAACAGAGGCCATACAATGGACAAAAAAGACAAAGGACAAACACAGGTCATACAATGGACAAAAAAGAAAAAGGACAAACACAGGCAACACAATGGTCAAGAAAGACAAAGGACAAACACAGGTAATACAATGGACAAAACAGACAAAGGACAAACACAGGCAATGCAATGGACAGAAAAGACAAAGGACAAACACAGGCAACACAATGGTCAAGAAAGACAAAGGACAAACACAGGCGATACAATGGACAAAAAAGACAAAGGACAAACACATGCAATACAATAGACAGAAAAGACAAAGGACAAACACAGGCAATACAATGGACAGAAAAGAAAAAGGACAAACACAGGCAACATAATGGACAAGAAAGACAAAGCTCAAACGCAGGCGATACAATGGACAAAAAAGAAAAAGGACAAACACAGGCAACATAATGGACAAAAAAGACAAAGGACAAACACAGCCAATACAATGGACAGAAAAGAAAAAGCACAAACACAGGCCATACAATGAAAAAAAAGACAAACGACAAACACAGGTCATACAATGGACAAAAAAGACAAAGGACAAACACAGGCAACACAATGGTCAAGAAAGACACAGGACAAACACAGGCAATACAATGGACAAAAAAGACAAAGGACAAACACAGGTGATACAATGGACAAAAAAGACAAAGGACAAACAGAGGCGATACAATGGACAATTGTATGGCCTGTGTTTGTTCTTTGTCTTTTTTGTCCATTGTATGGCCTGTGTTTGTCCTTTGTCTTTTTTGTACATTGTATGGCCTGTGTTTGTCCATTGTATGGCATGTGTTTGTCCTTTGTCTTTTTTGACCATTGTATGGCCTGTGTTTTTCCTTTGTCGGTTTTGTTCATTGTATGGCCTATGTTTGTCCTATGTCTTTTTTGTTAATTGTATGGCCTGTGTTTGTCCTTTGTCTTTTTTGTACATTGTATGGCCTGTGTTTGTCCATTGTCTTTTTTGTTCATTGTATGGCCTGTGTTTGTCCTTTGTCTTTTTTGTCCATTGTATGGCCTGTGTTTGTCGTTTGTCTTTTTTTTCCATTGTATGGCCTGTTCTTCTTCGATTTAAGGTTGCTAATTATCCCTTTGGTATCTTCGAACTTTTCTTGACAAAAATCTGTTTTTATATTTCGATCGATGCAGAAAGGGGTTATGACAGCTTCTGATATTGATCTGGTGATGACAGAGGGTCTTGGGAGAAGATATGCCTTTATGGGGGTATTGGAAACAGCTTACTTAAATGCGCATGGTACGTAATCTAACTCTTTTGGTGGATGGAAATGCTACTGTGAGCTCCAGAAAGAATAAATGATGTGAAATACAGACATAATATTCCTTTTCTTCCATTAATTTTGAATATTTCTCAATTGCAAATGATATTGGTGTGTAAAGTGAATTTCAGTAATACACCAGTTAACATAACCAGTGATGCTAAATTCTATTGTTGGAGAAGAGCGGAATGACCGGTGAGCTACCACTAGTAACAGACAAACCCAATCATATAATATTGTATCTATTGGTGGAGAGGAGTGGAATGACCGTTGACCTACCACAAGTAACTGACAAACCCAATCATATAATATTGTATCGATGACATCTTCTAACGGACGAAAGTCAAGCTTACATCTTATTATGTGTATTTAAACTTAGCTACCATGCACAAGAATTGCTTTTGTTTATGACCAGCAAAAATTTAAAAAAAGTATTTTTCATGGTAATGTTGTGAGAACAATAACAGACTCTCTGTAGCATTTATACAGCTGAAAATCTACCGTGGATAATCATGGGTACCATTTTGGAGAGTGTCACGATACTTTCAAAGACCTCTGTTGCAACAAAAACATAGATATCAAATTTAGTGCGCACGACGTGTTTCTGAAATTACCTTAATCACGTACGCTCAAAGCCAAAATATTTGAAAGACAAATAATTTTAAAATCTTTGGGGGCAAGCCAACCAAAGTGTTGACATCAACGACTGAACAGTCCCAATAAAGAAATTATGTTGTGTATGTGTCTAGAAACCCCGCCACCCCACCCCTCCCCTTGTATATACTAGTAGAACAATCTCAATAACGTAATTATTGTGTTTCTAGAAACCTCCACATATATGCTAGTTGACACCATTATTTCTTTAAGGTTTTGATGTATACAGTGAGAGATATGGCGAGGTAATTAATCAAGTTCAGAACAGCCTTAGTCCACCTCCGTCATTTACAGATATCGCTATTCTGGAAAAGATACAAGAAGAAATGGTCAAGAAGGCTCCGTTGGAGAAATTGAATGAGCGATACAAATGGAGGGCTACCAGGACGTCTGAACTTTCACAGCTGATCAAAGATATGGATGTAGCAGATTCAAGACAAATTAACTGATTAAAATGAACTATAATCAAATAAAATATTCGTAAACATTAGTTTATATTATATGCACTAAAGGAAAAATATTTATTTGCAAAGGTACAAAACACTATATGTTGTCAATCACTATTGACACTATCCAATGTTATCTGTCTTGTCCTTATTTACGTCCGTCATACCTTCAGCCATTATGACAAAAAGGGTTTAAACAGTGATAGACAACCAATATCAACAAAACTACCTCTTATCTCCAATCACTGATCTCACAAAAAGATATTACTATTGTTCATTAATATGTTACTATAAATATTCCATTTTGTCACTGATGTCCAATCATTGATGTCGATGAGGAAACTACAACATAAGCTTATGTTGCAAGTAGTATTTCATTGTAAACTAACCAGTAATTAAATTCTGCCTCGAAATACAGTGACAAATATAAAAAAAAAAATGGGTCAATCAATTTTCACATTTGGTTGATAGTTGCAGGCTTGCCGTCCAGCTGTTGGGTACTGGTTAATATTCCCATGGCTCAAACCCACACAGCTGATCAGCGCGTCCTTGGATGGCGGATAGAGAAAGTCCTATCCATTGGGGGTCAAGTTATAATGCCTGATCGTTTACAATAGTAGTAATCCAGTTTGGAGAGTACTACGATCCCTGTAAGCAATGGTCCTCTTTTGTGGATTTCTAAAACAAGTAGTGGCATTACAACAGCTACAAAGACTAATTGTTTTCGTCCCTACCCAACTATCCATACTTTTTAGTGGCAGTTAAGAGTCTTTGACACATCCCTTCCCTCATTCCTATATACTTTTTATATATTATTATACCTGTGGTCGTCCTGAATAGAGCTGAAATACTGTTTATTGGACGTTCAGCAATCATCAATCCATAACGTCGAGTGGCAAACATTTCATTCATGCTTAGGGCAAAGACAAGTTCAACAACATATAAAACAATATAACAAAATGAGGGAGGATAGAACAACTGAAACAATGACTGTTGACTGTCATAATAAAATCATGACTGTTGACTGTCATAATAAAATCATGACTATTGACTGTCATAATAAAATCATGAATAGCTCGATAGTGACGAACAATTTATCATGTACTGCACGATTACAAAATCATAAAACCTTACCTATCAGTTTTAACCAATGGCGTCCTTATCAAATGACATTTCAAGTAATGCCTTAAATGAGTCACATTATTAATCTTATCTTAAATCTTTGGGACATTGTATTCCTGTCACAATTGTATGATAAAGAGGCATTGTAATTTAAAAATGGACAAGATTGCTATAATTGGATGGTAAGTTTTGAAAATACCAGAAGTTTGTATTTCCGGACCACTGGTTTGTTTTTGTGTGCGAGTTTGTGTTGGCCCTTAACTAGAACAGAAGATTGTTCTTTCCGACCACTAGTTTGTTTTTGTGTGCTAATTTGCGTTGTCCCTTAGCTAGAACAGGAATTGGCCCTTTCGGAGCACTGATTTGTATTTGTGTGTGAGTTTGTGTTGTCCTTTAACTGGAACAGTAGATGGTCCTTTCTGACCACTGTTTGTATTTGTGTGCTAGTTTGTGTTGTCCTTTAACTAGAACAGGAGATTGTCCTTTCGGACCACTGGTTTGCTTTTGTGTGCGAATTTGTGTTGTCCTTTAACTAGAACAGGAGATTGTCCTTTCGGATCACTGGTTTGTATTTGTGTGCTAGTTTGTGTTGTCCTTTAACTAGAACAGGAGATTGTCCTTTCCGATCACTGGTTTTTTTTGTGTGCTAGTGTGTGTTGTCCTTTAACTAGAACAGGAGATGGTCCTTTCGGATCACTGGTTTGTTGTTGTGTGCTACTTTCTATTGTCCCTTAACTGCAACAGGATATTGTCCTTTCGGATCACTGGTTTGTTGTTGTGTGCTAGTGTGTGTTGTCCTTTAACTAGAACAGGAGATGGTCCTTTCGGATCACTGGTTTGTATTTGTGTGCTAGTTTGTGTTGTCCTTTAACTAGAACAGGAGATTGTCCTTTCGGATCCCTGGTTTGTTGTTGTGTGCTAGTATGTGTTGTCCTTTAATTAGAACAGGAGATGGTCCTTTCGGATCACTGGTTTGTATTTGTGTGCTAGTTTGTGTTGTCTTTTAACTAGAACAGGAGATGGTCCTTTCGGATCACTGGTTTGTATTTGTGTGCTAGTTTGTGTTGTCCTTTAACTAGAACAGGAGATGGTCCTTTCGGATCACTGGTTTGTATTTGTGTGCTAGTTTGTGTTGTCCTTTAGCTAGAACAGGAGATGGTCCTTTCGGATCACTGGTTTGTTGTTGTGTGCTAGTATGTGTTGTCCTTTAATTAGAACAGGAGATGGTCCTTTCGGATCACTGGTTTGTATTTGTGTGCTAGTTTGCGTTGTCCTTTAACTAGAACAGGAGATTGTACTTTCGGATCACTGGTTTGTATTTGTGTGCTAGTTTGTGTTGTCCTTTAAATAGAACAGGAGATTGTCCTTTCGGATCACTGGTTTGTATGTGTGTGCTAGTTTGCGTTGTCCTTTAACTAGAACAGGAGATGGTCCTTTCGGATCACTGGTTTGTATTTGTGTGCTAGTTTGTGTTGTCCTTTAACTAGAACAGGAGATGGTCCTTTCGGATCACTGGTTTGTATTTGTGTGCTAGTTTGTGTTGTCCTTTAACTAGAACAGGAGATGGTCCTTTCGGATCACTGGTTTGTATTTGTGTGCTAGTTTGTGTTGTCCTTTAACTAGAACAGGAGATGGTCCTTTCGGATCACTGGTTTGTTGTTGTGTGCTAGTATGTGTTGTCCTTTAATTAGAACAGGAGATGGTCCTTTCGGATCACTAGTTTGTATTTGTGTGCTAGTTTGCGTTGTCCTTTAACTAGAACAGGAGATTGTACTTTCGGATCACTGGTTTGTATTTGTGTGCTAGTTTGTGTTGTCCTTTAAATAGAACAGGAGATTGTCCTTTCGGACCACTGGTTTGTTTTTGTGTGCTACTTTCTATTGTCCCTTAACTGCAACAGGAGATTGTCCTTTCGGACCACTGGTTTGTTTTTGTGTGCGAGTTTGTGCTGTCTTTTAACTAGAACAGGAGATGGTCCTTTCGGATCACTGGTTTGTTTTTGTGTGCGAGTTTGTGTTGTCCTTTAACTAGAACAGGAGATGGTCCTTTCGGATCACTGGTTTGTTTTTATGTGCGAGTTTGTGTTGTCCTTCCTTGTATTCCTGTCACAATTGTATGATAAAGAGGCAATGTAATTTAAAAATGGACAAGATTGCTATAATTGGATGGTAAGTTTTGAAAATACCAGAAGTTTGTATTTCCGGACCACTGGTTTGTTTTTGTGTGCGAGTTTGTGTTGGCCCTTAACTAGAACAGAAGATTGTTCTTTCCGACCACTAGTTTGTTTTTGTGTGATAATTTGCGTTGTCCCTTAGCTAGAACAGGAATTGGCCCTTTCGGAGCACTGATTTGTATTTGTGTGTGAGTTTGTGTTGTCCTTTAACTGGAACAGTAGATGGTCCTTTCTGACCACTATTTGTATTTGTGTGCTAGTTTGTGTTGTGCTTTAACTAGAACAGGAGATTGTCCTTTCGGACCACTGGTTTGCTTTTGTGTGCGAATTTGTGTTGTCCTTTAACTAGAACAGGAGATTGTCCTTTCGGATCACTGGTTTGTATTTGTGTGCTAGTTTGTGTTGTCCTTTAACTAGAACAGGAGATTGTCCTTTCCGATCACTGGTTTTTTTTGTGTGCTAGTGTGTGTTGTCCTTTAACTAGAACAGGAGATGGTCCTTTCGGACCACTGGTTTGTTGTTGTGTGCTACTTTCTATTGTCCCTTAACTGCAACAGGACATTGTCCTTTCGGATCACTGGTTTGTTGTTGTGTGCTAGTGTGTGTTGTCCTTTAACTAGAACAGGAGATGGTCCTTTCGGATCACTGGTTTGTATTTGTGTGCTAGTTTGTGTTGTCCTTTAACTAGAACAGGAGATTGTCCTTTCGGATCACTGGTTTGTTGTTGTGTGCTAGTATGTGTTGTCCTTTAACTAGAACAGGAGATGGTCCTTTCGGATCACTGGTTTGTATGTGTGTGCTAGTTTGCGTTGTCCTTTAACTAGAACAGGAGATGGTCCTTTCGGATCACTGGTTTGTATTTGTGTGCTAGTTTGTGTTGTCCTTTAACTAGAACAGGAGATGGTCCTTTCGGATCACTGGTTTGTATTTGTGTGCTAGTTTGTGTTGTCCTTTAACTAGAACAGGAGATGGTCCTTTCGGATCACTGGTTTGTATTTGTGTGCTAGTTTGTGTTGTCCTTTAACTAGAACAGGAGATGGTCCTTTCGGATCACTGGTTTGTTGTTGTGTGCTAGTATGTGGTGTCCTTTAATTAGAACAGGAGATGGTCCTTTCGGATCACTGGTTTGTATTTGTGTGCTAGTTTGCGTTGTCCTTTAACTAGAACAGGAGATTGTACTTTCGGATCACTGGTTTGTATTTGTGTGCTAGTTTGTGTTGTCCTTTAAATAGAACAGGAGATTGTCCTTTCGGACCACTGGTTTGTTTTTGTGTGCTACTTTCTATTGTCCCTTAACTGCAACAGGAGATTGTCCTTTCGGACCACTGGTTTGTTTTTGTGTGCGAGTTTGTGCTGTCTTTTAACTAGAACAGGGGATGGTCCTTTCGGATCACTGGTTTGTTTTTGTGTGCGAGTTTGTGTTGTCCTTTAACTAGAACAGGAGATGGTCCTTTCGGATCACTGGTTTGTTTTTATGTGCGAGTTTGTGTTGTCCTTCCTTGTATTCCTGTCACAATTGTATGATAAAGAGGCATTGTAATTTAAAAATGGACAAGATTGCTATAATTGGATGGTAAGTTTTGAAAATACCAGAAGTTTGTATTTCCGGACCACTGGTTTGTTTTTGTGTGCGAGTTTGTGTTGGCCCTTAACTAGAACAGAAGATTGTTCTTTCCGACCACTAGTTTGTTTTTGTGTGCTAATTTGCGTTGTCCCTTAGCTAGAACAGGAATTGGCCCTTTCGGAGCACTGATTTGTATTTGTGTGTGAGTTTGTGTTGTCCTTTAACTGGAACAGTAGATGGTCCTTTCTGACCACTGTTTGTATTTGTGTGCTAGTTTGTGTTGTCCTTTAACTAGAACAGGAGATTGTCCTTTCGGACCACTGGTTTGCTTTTGTGTGCGAATTTGTGTTGTCCTTTAACTAGAACAGGAGATTGTCCTTTCGGATCACTGGTTTGTATTTGTGTGCTAGTTTGTGTTGTCCTTTAACTAGAACAGGAGATTGTCCTTTCCGATCACTGGTTTTTTTTGTGTGCTAGTGTGTGTTGTCCTTTAACTAGAACAGGAGATGGTCCTTTCGGACCACTGGTTTGTTGTTGTGTGCTACTTTCTATTGTCCCTTAACTGCAACAGGACATTGTCCTTTCGGATCACTGGTTTGTTGTTGTGTGCTAGTGTGTGTTGTCCTTTAACTAGAACAGGAGATGGTCCTTTCGGATCACTGGTTTGTATTTGTGTGCTAGTTTGTGTTGTCCTTTAACTAGAACAGGAGATTGTCCTTTCGGATCACTGGTTTGTTGTTGTGTGCTAGTATGTGTTGTCCTTTAATTAGAACAGGAGATGGTCCTTTCGGATCACTGGTTTGTATGTGTGTGCTAGTTTGCGTTGTCCTTTAACTAGAACAGGAGATGGTCCTTTCGGATCACTGGTTTGTATTTGTGTGCTAGTTTGTGTTGTCCTTTAACTAGAACAGGAGATGGTCCTTTCGGATCACTGGTTTGTATTTGTGTGCTAGTTTGTGTTGTCCTTTAACTAGAACAGGAGATGGTCCTTTCGGATCACTGGTTTGTATTTGTGTGCTAGTTTGTGTTGTCCTTTAATTGAACAGGAGATGGTCCTTTCGGATCACTGGTTTGTTGTTGTGTGCTAGTATGTGGTGTCCTTTAATTAGAACAGGAGATGGTCCTTTCGGATCACTGGTTTGTATTTGTGTGCTAGTTTGCGTTGTCCTTTAACTAGAACAGGAGATTGTACTTTCGGATCACTGGTTTGTATTTGTGTGCTAGTTTGTGTTGTCCTTTAAATAGAACAGGAGATTGTCCTTTCGGACCACTGGTTTGTTTTTGTGTGCTACTTTCTATTGTCCCTTAACTGCAACAGGAGATTGTCCTTTCGGACCACTGGTTTGTTTTTGTGTGCGAGTTTGTGCTGTCTTTTAACTAGAACAGGGGATGGTCCTTTCGGATCACTGGTTTGTTTTTGTGTGCGAGTTTGTGTTGTCCTTTAACTAGAACAGGAGATGGTCCTTTCGGATCACTGGTTTGTTTTTATGTGCGAGTTTGTGTTGTCCTTCCTTGTATTCCTGTCACAATTGTATGATAAAGAGGCATTGTAATTTAAAAATGGACAAGATTGCTATAATTGGATGGTAAGTTTTGAAAATACCAGAAGTTTGTATTTCCGGACCACTGGTTTGTTTTTGTGTGCGAGTTTGTGTTGGCCCTTAACTAGAACAGAAGATTGTTCTTTCCGACCACTAGTTTGTTTTTGTGTGCTAATTTGCGTTGTCCCTTAGCTAGAACAGGAATTGGCCCTTTCGGAGCACTGATTTGTATTTGTGTGTGAGTTTGTGTTGTCCTTTAACTGGAACAGTAGATGGTCCTTTCTGACCACTGTTTGTATTTGTGTGCTAGTTTGTGTTGTCCTTTAACTAGAACAGGAGATTGTCCTTTCGGACCACTGGTTTGCTTTTGTGTGCGAATTTGTGTTGTCCTTTAACTAGAACAGGAGATTGTCCTTTCGGATCACTGGTTTGTATTTGTGTGCTAGTTTGTGTTGTCCTTTAACTAGAACAGGAGATTGTCCTTTCCGATCACTGGTTTTTTTTGTGTGCTAGTGTGTGTTGTCCTTTAACTAGAACAGGAGATGGTCCTTTCGGACCACTGGTTTGTTGTTGTGTGCTACTTTCTATTGTCCCTTAACTGCAACAGGACATTGTCCTTTCGGATCACTGGTTTGTTGTTGTGTGCTAGTGTGTGTTGTCCTTTAACTAGAACAGGAGATGGTCCTTTCGGATCACTGGTTTGTATTTGTGTGCTAGTTTGTGTTGTCCTTTAACTAGAACAGGAGATTGTCCTTTCGGATCACTGGTTTGTTGTTGTGTGCTAGTATGTGTTGTCCTTTAATTAGAACAGGAGATGGTCCTTTCGGATCACTGGTTTGTATGTGTGTGCTAGTTTGCGTTGTCCTTTAACTAGAACAGGAGATGGTCCTTTCGGATCACTGGTTTGTATTTGTGTGCTAGTTTGTGTTGTCCTTTAACTAGAACAGGAGATGGTCCTTTCGGATCACTGGTTTGTATTTGTGTGCTAGTTTGTGTTGTCCTTTCACTAGAACAGGAGATGGTCCTTTCGGATCACTGGTTTGTATTTGTGTGCTAGTTTGTGTTGTCCTTTAACTAGAACAGGAGATGGTCCTTTCGGATCACTGGTTTGTTGTTGTGTGCTAGTATGTGGTATCCTTTAATTAGAACAGGAGATGGTCCTTTCGGATCACTGGTTTGTATTTGTGTGCTAGTTTGTGTTGTCCTTTAACTAGAACAGGAGATTGTCCTTTCCGATCACTGGTTTTTTTTGTGTGCTAGTGTGTGTTGTCCTTTAACTAGAACAGGAGATGGTCCTTTCGGATCACTGGTTTGTTGTTGTGTGCTACTTTCTATTGTCCCTTAACTGCAACAGGATATTGTCCTTTCGGATCACTGGTTTGTTGTTGTGTGCTAGTGTGTGTTGTCCTTTAACTAGAACAGGAGATGGTCCTTTCGGATCACTGGTTTGTATTTGTGTGCTAGTTTGTGTTGTCCTTTAACTAGAACAGGAGATTGTCCTTTCGGATCCCTGGTTTGTTGTTGTGTGCTAGTATGTGTTGTCCTTTAATTAGAACAGGAGATGGTCCTTTCGGATCACTGGTTTGTATGTGTGTGCTAGTTTGCGTTGTCCTTTAACTAGAACAGGAGATGGTCCTTTCGGATCACTGGTTTGTATTTGTGTGCTAGTTTGTGTTGTCCTTTAACTAGAACAGGAGATGGTCCTTTCGGATCACTGGTTTGTATTTGTGTGCTAGTTTGTGTTGTCCTTTAACTAGAACAGGAGATGGTCCTTTCGGATCACTGGTTTGTATTTGTGTGCTAGTTTGTGTTGTCCTTTAACTAGAACAGGAGATGGTCCTTTCGGATCACTGGTTTGTTGTTGTGTGCTAGTATGTGTTGTCCTTTAATTAGAACAGGAGATGGTCCTTTCGGATCACTAGTTTGTATTTGTGTGCTAGTTTGCGTTGTCCTTTAACTAGAACAGGAGATTGTACTTTCGGATCACTGGTTTGTATTTGTGTGCTAGTTTGTGTTGTCCTTTAAATAGAACAGGAGATTGTCCTTTCGGACCACTGGTTTGTTTTTGTGTGCTACTTTCTATTGTCCCTTAACTGCAACAGGAGATTGTCCTTTCGGACCACTGGTTTGTTTTTGTGTGCGAGTTTGTGCTGTCTTTTAACTAGAACAGGAGATGGTCCTTTCGGATCACTGGTTTGTTTTTGTGTGCGAGTTTGTGTTGTCCTTTAACTAGAACAGGAGATGGTCCTTTCGGATCACTGGTTTGTTTTTATGTGCGAGTTTGTGTTGTCCTTCCTTGTATTCCTGTCACAATTGTATGATAAAGAGGCAATGTAATTTAAAAATGGACAAGATTGCTATAATTGGATGGTAAGTTTTGAAAATACCAGAAGTTTGTATTTCCGGACCACTGGTTTGTTTTTGTGTGCGAGTTTGTGTTGGCCCTTAACTAGAACAGAAGATTGTTCTTTCCGACCACTAGTTTGTTTTTGTGTGATAATTTGCGTTGTCCCTTAGCTGCAACAGGAATTGGCCCTTTCGGAGCACTGATTTGTATTTGTGTGTGAGTTTGTGTTGTCCTTTAACTGGAACAGTAGATGGTCCTTTCTGACCACTGTTTGTATTTGTGTGCTAGTTTGTGTTGTGCTTTAACTAGAACAGGAGATTGTCCTTTCGGACCACTGGTTTGCTTTTGTGTGCGAATTTGTGTTGTCCTTTAACTAGAACAGGAGATTGTCCTTTCGGATCACTGGTTTGTATTTGTGTGCTAGTTTGTGTTGTCCTTTAACTAGAACAGGAGATTGTCCTTTCCGATCACTGGTTTTTTTTGTGTGCTAGTGTGTGTTGTCCTTTAACTAGAACAGGAGATGGTCCTTTCGGACCACTGGTTTGTTGTTGTGTGCTACTTTCTATTGTCCCTTAACTGCAACAGGACATTGTCCTTTCGGATCACTGGTTTGTTGTTGTGTGCTAGTGTGTGTTGTCCTTTAACTAGAACAGGAGATGGTCCTTTCGGATCACTGGTTTGTATTTGTGTGCTAGTTTGTGTTGTCCTTTAACTAGAACAGGAGATTGTCCTTTCGGATCACTGGTTTGTTGTTGTGTGCTAGTATGTGTTGTCCTTTAATTAGAACAGGAGATGGTCCTTTCGGATCACTGGTTTGTATGTGTGTGCTAGTTTGCGTTGTCCTTTAACTAGAACAGGAGATGGTCCTTTCGGATCACTGGTTTGTATTTGTGTGCTAGTTTGTGTTGTCCTTTAACTAGAACAGGAGATGGTCCTTTCGGATCACTGGTTTGTATTTGTGTGCTAGTTTGTGTTGTCCTTTAACTAGAACAGGAGATGGTCCTTTCGGATCACTGGTTTGTATTTGTGTGCTAGTTTGTGTTGTCCTTTAACTAGAACAGGAGATGGTCCTTTCGGATCACTGGTTTGTTGTTGTGTGCTAGTATGTGGTGTCCTTTAATTAGAACAGGAGATGGTCCTTTCGGATCACTGGTTTGTATTTGTGTGCTAGTTTGCGTTGTCCTTTAACTAGAACAGGAGATTGTACTTTCGGATCACTGGTTTGTATTTGTGTGCTAGTTTGTGTTGTCCTTTAAATAGAACAGGAGATTGTCCTTTCGGACCACTGGTTTGTTTTTGTGTGCTACTTTCTATTGTCCCTTAACTGCAACAGGAGATTGTCCTTTCGGACCACTGGTTTGTTTTTGTGTGCGAGTTTGTGCTGTCTTTTAACTAGAACAGGGGATGGTCCTTTCGGATCACTGGTTTGTTTTTGTGTGCGAGTTTGTGTTGTCCTTTAACTAGAACAGGAGATGGTCCTTTCGGATCACTGGTTTGTTTTTATGTGCGAGTTTGTGTTGTCCTTCCTTGTATTCCTGTCACAATTGTATGATAAAGAGGCATTGTAATTTAAAAATGGACAAGATTGCTATAATTGGATGGTAAGTTTTGAAAATACCAGAAGTTTGTATTTCCGGACCACTGGTTTGTTTTTGTGTGCGAGTTTGTGTTGGCCCTTAACTAGAACAGAAGATTGTTCTTTCCGACCACTAGTTTGTTTTTGTGTGCTAATTTGCGTTGTCCCTTAGCTAGAACAGGAATTGGCCCTTTCGGAGCACTGATTTGTATTTGTGTGTGAGTTTGTGTTGTCCTTTAACTGGAACAGTAGATGGTCCTTTCTGACCACTGTTTGTATTTGTGTGCTAGTTTGTGTTGTCCTTTAACTAGAACAGGAGATTGTCCTTTCCGATCACTGGTTTTTTTTGTGTGCTAGTGTGTGTTGTCCTTTAACTAGAACAGGAGATGGTCCTTTCGGACCACTGGTTTGTTGTTGTGTGCTACTTTCTATTGTCCATTAACTGAAACAGGACATTGTCCTTTCGGATCACTGGTTTGTTGTTGTGTGCTAGTGTGTGTTGTCCTTTAACTAGAACAGGAGATGGTCCTTTCGGATCACTGGTTTGTATTTGTGTGCTAGTTTGTGTTGTCCTTTAACTAGAACAGGAGATTGTCCTTTCGGATCACTGGTTTGTTGTTGTGTGCTAGTATGTGTTGTCCTTTAATTAGAACAGGAGATGGTCCTTTCGGATCACTGGTTTGTATGTGTGTGCTAGTTTGCGTTGTCCTTTAACTAGAACAGGAGATGGTCCTTTCGGATCACTGGTTTGTATTTGTGTGCTAGTTTGTGTTGTCCTTTAACTAGAACAGGAGATGGTCCTTTCGGATCACTGGTTTGTATTTGTGTGCTAGTTTGTGTTGTCCTTTAACTAGAACAGGAGATGGTCCTTTCGGATCACTGGTTTGTATTTGTGTGCTAGTTTGTGTTGTCCTTTAATTGAACAGGAGATGGTCCTTTCGGATCACTGGTTTGTTGTTGTGTGCTAGTATGTGGTGTCCTTTAATTAGAACAGGAGATGGTCCTTTCGGATCACTGGTTTGTATTTGTGTGCTAGTTTGCGTTGTCCTTTAACTAGAACAGGAGATTGTACTTTCGGATCACTGGTTTGTATTTGTGTGCTAGTTTGTGTTGTCCTTTAAATAGAACAGGAGATTGTCCTTTCGGACCACTGGTTTGTTTTTGTGTGCTACTTTCTATTGTCCCTTAACTGCAACAGGAGATTGTCCTTTCGGACCACTGGTTTGTTTTTGTGTGCGAGTTTGTGCTGTCTTTTAACTAGAACAGGGGATGGTCCTTTCGGATCACTGGTTTGTTTTTGTGTGCGAGTTTGTGTTGTCCTTTAACTAGAACAGGAGATGGTCCTTTCGGATCACTGGTTTGTTTTTATGTGCGAGTTTGTGTTGTCCTTCCTTGTATTCCTGTCACAATTGTATGATAAAGAGGCATTGTAATTTAAAAATGGACAAGATTGCTATAATTGGATGGTAAGTTTTGAAAATACCAGAAGTTTGTATTTCCGGACCACTGGTTTGTTTTTGTGTGCGAGTTTGTGTTGGCCCTTAACTAGAACAGAAGATTGTTCTTTCCGACCACTAGTTTGTTTTTGTGTGCTAATTTGCGTTGTCCCTTAGCTAGAACAGGAATTGGCCCTTTCGGAGCACTGATTTGTATTTGTGTGTGAGTTTGTGTTGTCCTTTAACTGGAACAGTAGATGGTCCTTTCTGACCACTGTTTGTATTTGTGTGCTAGTTTGTGTTGTCCTTTAACTAGAACAGGAGATTGTCCTTTCGGACCACTGGTTTGCTTTTGTGTGCGAATTTGTGTTGTCCTTTAACTAGAACAGGAAATTGTCCTTTCGGATCACTGGTTTGTATTTGTGTGCTAGTTTGTGTTGTCCTTTAAATAGAACAGGAGATTGTCCTTTCGGACCACTGGTTTGTTTTTGTGTGCTACTTTCTATTGTCCCTTAACTGCAACAGGAGATTGTCCTTTCGGACCACTGGTTTGTTTTTGTGTGCGAGTTTGTGCTGTCTTTTAACTAGAACAGGGGATGGTCCTTTCGGATCACTGGTTTGTTTTTGTGTGCGAGTTTGTGTTGTCCTTTAACTAGAACAGGAGATGGTCCTTTCGGATCACTGGTTTGTTTTTATGTGCGAGTTTGTGTTGTCCTTCCTTGTATTCCTGTCACAATTGTATGATAAAGAGGCATTGTAATTTAAAAATGGACAAGATTGCTATAATTGGATGGTAAGTTTTGAAAATACCAGAAGTTTGTATTTCCGGACCACTGGTTTGTTTTTGTGTGCGAGTTTGTGTTGGCCCTTAACTAGAACAGAAGATTGTTCTTTCCGACCACTAGTTTGTTTTTGTGTGCTAATTTGCGTTGTCCCTTAGCTAGAACAGGAATTGGCCCTTTCGGAGCACTGATTTGTATTTGTGTGTGAGTTTGTGTTGTCCTTTAACTGGAACAGTAGATGGTCCTTTCTGACCACTGTTTGTATTTGTGTGCTAGTTTGTGTTGTCCTTTAACTAGAACAGGAGATTGTCCTTTCGGACCACTGGTTTGCTTTTGTGTGCGAATTTGTGTTGTCCTTTAACTAGAACAGGAGATTGTCCTTTCCGATCACTGGTTTTTTTTGTGTGCTAGTGTGTGTTGTCCTTTAACTAGAACAGGAGATGGTCCTTTCGGACCACTGGTTTGTTGTTGTGTGCTACTTTCTATTGTCCCTTAACTGCAACAGGACATTGTCCTTTCGGATCACTGGTTTGTTGTTGTGTGCTAGTGTGTGTTGTCCTTTAACTAGAACAGGAGATGGTCCTTTCGGATCACTGGTTTGTATTTGTGTGCTAGTTTGTGTTGTCCTTTAACTAGAACAGGAGATTGTCCTTTCGGATCACTGGTTTGTTGTTGTGTGCTAGTATGTGTTGTCCTTTAATTAGAACAGGAGATGGTCCTTTCGGATCACTGGTTTGTATGTGTGTGCTAGTTTGCGTTGTCCTTTAACTAGAACAGGAAATGGTCCTTTCGGATCACTGGTTTGTATTTGTGTGCTAGTTTGTGTTGTCCTTTAACTAGAACAGGAGATGGTCCTTTCGGATCACTGGTTTGTATTTGTGTGCTAGTTTGTGTTGTCCTTTAACTAGAACAGGAGATGGTCCTTTCGGATCACTGGTTTGTATTTGTGTGCTAGTTTGTGTTGTCCTTTAACTAGAACAGGAGATGGTCCTTTCGGATCACTGGTTTGTTGTTGTGTGCTAGTATGTGGTGTCCTTTAATTAGAACAGGAGATGGTCCTTTCGGATCACTGGTTTGTATTTGTGTGCTAGTTTGCGTTGTCCTTTAACTAGAACAGGAGATTGTACTTTCGGATCACTGGTTTGTATTTGTGTGCTAGTTTGTGTTGTCCTTTAAATAGAACAGGAGATTGTCCTTTCGGACCACTGGTTTGTTTTTGTGTGCTACTTTCTATTGTCCCTTAACTGAAACAGGAGATTGTCCTTTCGGACCACTGGTTTGTTTTTGTGTGCGAGTTTGTGCTGTCTTTTAACTAGAACAGGAGATGGTCCTTTCGGATCACTGGTTTGTTTTTGTGTGAGAGTTTGTGTTGTCCTGTTACTAGAACAGGAGATGGTCCTTTCGGATCACTGGTTTGTTTTTGTGTGCGAGTTTGTGTTGTCCTTTAACTAGAACAGGAGATGGTCCTTTCGGATCACTGGTTTGTTTTTATGTGCGAGTTTGTGTTGTCCTTTAACTAGAACAGGAGATTGTCCTTTCCGATCACTGGTTTGTATTTGTGTGCTAGTTTGTGTTGTCTTTTAACTAGAACAGGAGATGGTCCTTTCGGATCACTGGTTTGTATCTGTGTGCTAGTTTGTGTTGTCCTTTAACTAAAACAGGAGATGGTCCTTTCGGATCACTGGTGTGTTGTTGTGTGCTAGTGTGTGTTGTCCTTTAACTAGAACAGGAGATGGTCCTTTCGGATCATTGGTTTGTATTTGTGTGCTAGTTTGTGTTGTCCTTTAACTAGAACAGGAGATGGTCCTTTCGGATCACTGGTTTGTTTTTGTGTGCTACTTTCTATTGTCCCTTAACTAGAACAGGAGATTTTCCTTTCGGACCACTGATTTGTTTATGTGTGCGAGTTTGTGCTGTCCTTTAACTAGAACAGGAGATTGTCCTTTCGGATCACTGGTTTGTTTTTGTGTGCGAGTTTGTGTTGTCCTTTAACTAGAACAGGAGATGGTCCTTTCGGATCACTGGTTTGTTTTTGTATGCGAGTTTGTGTTGTCCTTTAACTAGAACAGGAGATGGTCCTTTCGGATCACTGGTTTGTTTTTATGTGCGAGTTTGTGTTGTCCTTTAACTAGAACAGGAGATGGTCCTTTCGGACCACTGGTTTGTTTTTGTGTGCGAGTTTGTGTTGTCCTTTAACTAGAACAGGCAATTGTCCTTTCGGATCACTGGTTTGTTTTTGTGTGCGAGTTTGTGTTGTCCTTTAACTAGAACAGGAAATTGTCCTTTCGGATCACTGGTATGTATTTGTGTGCTAGTTTCTGTTGTCCTTTAACTAGAACAGGAGATTGTCCTTTCGGATCACTGGTTTGTATTTGTGTGCTAGTTTGTGTTGTCCTTTAACTAGAACAGGAGATGGTCCTTTCGGATCACTGGTTTGTTTTTATGTGCTAGTTTGTGTTGTCCTTTAACTAGAATAGGAGATTGTCCTTTCGGATCACTGGTTTGTATTTGTGTGCTAGTTTGTGTTGTCCTTTAACTAGAACAGGAGATTGTCCTTTCGGATCACTGGTTTGTATTTGTGTGCTAGTTTGTGTTGTCCTTTAACTAGAACAGGAGATGGTCCTTTCGGACCACTGGTTTGTTTTTGTGTGCTACTTTCTATTGTCCCTTAACTGCAACAGGAGATTGTCCTTTCGGACCACTGGTTTGTTTTTGTGTGCGAGTTTGTGTTGTCCTTTAACTAGAACAGGAGATGGTCCTTTCGGATCACTGGTTTGTTTGTGTGTGCTAGTTTGTGTTGTCCTTTAACTAGAACAGGAGATGGTCCTTTCGGATCACTGGTTTGTTTTTGTGTGCGAGTTTGTGTTGTCCTTTCACTAGAACAGGATATGGTCCTTTCGGATCACTGGTTTGTTTTTGTGTGCGAGTTTGTGTTGTCCGTTAACTAGAACAGGAGATTGTCCTTTCAGACCATTGATTTGTATTTGTGTGCGAGTTATTCTGTTACTTTAAACATATTTTATTGTTCAATAAGAAACAATTGGATAGGGCACAAATTTCACAACTTAGAAACGTCTTCTCCAATACATACATGAATTAATACAAAATGAACTTGTATTATATTATATACATATTTCATATTAAGTGATGACACGAAAAAAACAAAAGCAAAAACAAACAAAGACTAAAAATGTTGAGCGTCATGCAGGTGGATTATCCAAGCTAAAGTATACTTAATCGAACACACCCTTTCATCTTAATGACACGAACACACCAAACATTCAATTGGGATTTAACTTTCTAGTGGATTTATATATAAAGTGGGTGCTTAATTAAGGTAGTTAACATGTGAAAATATAGGGACGAATCATTATTCTATTAACGTTCGGTAAGTATATTGCTTTTTTTATAATATTTTTGTTAAAAACGGTTATTTATGATATGACGACTCGATAATCCAGTTGCATGAGGCTGTTTCGAAACTAGTTCATACGATCTTGATCAATAAAATAAGACATAAATATATTATTAACCTGTTACACATTACAAATATGATTAATTTACAAATATTTATGATCATGACATAGAAAAGCGACAGGTGTTTTTAATGTATTTTTGTACAGCCAAAAATATGGAACAATTTATATCACAGTTAAGTGTTTCATTTCCGAATAATAATAAATCAATATTTACCGGAATTCCAATCAAATTCAACTTATTTATTTCAAATAACATAATAATACGCGAAAAGGTAAATCTGTTACAGTGTAACAAGTAATGCTCTGCATTTTCATTAAAGTATCCACATAAACAATTATAATTTACAATTAAATCTGCATTTAATGCACTGCATTTATTTCGCATTCTAGAGTGCAATACACTGAGAAAGCGGTCACCTATAGAATAATATTGAGGATTTCTCCTCTTAGTATAAAATATTTGCTGAAGTTTTAGTTTAAAAGAGGAAAACGTAGGAAGATTTCTAATAGTTAGATCCAAAGAATTCCATGCTTGAATAGTATATGGAAAGTAAGAATTTTGGTAAACAGACAAACGATTAAAAGGTACATGTATATTGTGACTGTTACGTAAAGTATAATTAACGTTTGCTGCCACTAAAGGCAGAACTAATTCATATAAATAATCTGGTGCTTCTTTATTGACAATTTTGTAAAAAAGTAGCAGTTTTTTAACTTTCCTTCTTGTACTCAATGTTTGCCACCCCGTTTCCTTGTAGATTGAATCAAAACTAGCATATATAGATAATCCAGTCACTATGCGAGCTGCTTCTATTTGTATTTTTTCTAGACGATTACAATTTGCTTGTCCACAATTATCCCAAACTTCTGAGGCATATTCCAAAATAGGTCGAATGAAAACTAAATATATTTTTTCAAGATAATCCCTTTTTAACCTGTATTTAAGTTTTCGTAATATGTTAAGTTGCTTGGAAGTTCTTTCAATAAGTACATCCATATGCTTTGTCCACTTACAATCATTGCTAAAAATAACACCTAAATGTTTATGCATATGCACAGGAGATAGTGAAATATTGTTAAAGTCAAATAGTACATTATTTTCTAAATGCCTAGTACTAAAAAGCATAATATCTGTTTTATTGGGATTGAATTTCACAAGCCATCTATATGACCATGCATTTAAATATTCTAAATCTGTACTTATTAATGTATGTAAATTTTCTTAATTGTGTGCCATATGGCCAATACAAGTGTCATCAGCAAATAGTCTGCCAAAGCCAGTCATATTGTCTGCTACGTCATTTATAAAAATTAGAAAGAGCAACGGGCCCAAGACCGACCCTTGGGGCACACCAGCCTTTAATTTCCCAGTACTTGAATTGTATCTTTAATAACTACTCGTTGTTTTCGTCTTGAAAGATAACTTTTTAACCAGAAAAGAAGCTTCCCTTTTATGCCATAATTCTCGAGTTTTAATATAAGCGCTTTAATCCAAACTGTATCAAAGGCTTTACTAATATCAGCGAAGGTTATACTAGTTATTTGTTTTTTATCCAACGCAAGTAAAATATTATCATAAAGTTCAATTAACTGATGGGTAGTTGAATATCCCGCCAGAAATCCAGACTGGAATTTATATAAAAGTTTGTATATATGCAGATGATTATAAATCTGTTTATAAACTATTTTTTCTAAAATCTTACTAACACATGACTAAGGAAACTGGACGATAATTTGACGGTAGAGATATATCCCCCTTTTTAAACAAAGCAATGACATGTGCAATTTTCCACTGATCTGGAAAAACCATTTCTTGTATCGACCTATTAAATAACAAGGACAGTGGTTTTGCTATTTCATTTTTTACAGCTAATAACATTCGGTTACTTATAATATCATGTCCAACAGCCTTATCTGCATTCAACGTGGAAATTATATCTATAACATCTTGTTCACAAACTTCAATATCAGAGAGAACATTCAAGCATCTACAATCAAAATTCGGTAAAACCTTATTTTCATCGTTTAAATTAGACTTATGGAAGAAAAATATTTATTTAAAATTTCTGCTTTTTCTATGGATTCGTATGATAATTTGAAATCATTCTGTGGGTCTAAGAGAGGAGGAGTCTCATTAGATGAATTTTCATTTTTTATTAACATATTCATGGTTTTCCAATATAATTTGCCATTGACTGATTTTAATTCATCTAAATTTTCATTTATATTTGCATAACATTTCTTTTTGGCCTGTTTTTTTAAATTATTTACCTTATTTCGCTGTTGTTTATATTTCGACTCTGTTAGTACTGATTTCACTCTAAGAAAAGTTTTACGAAAACGATCACGTATTCGTATCTCTCTTCTCAAAGTGGAATCGAACCAAACTTTGTCGTCATTTCTTATAATTACCTCCCTTGTCGGAATGCATATATACTAGCTATTTTCAAAAATATTGACGTAAAATCAGAGACCGCTCCATGAATATCACATGCACTAGTTATTAAATTGACCCAGTCTATTTCAGATATTTTTTGTTTCATAAGAAGATAATCTGCTCGTTTATAATCCCAAATTTTACGTTTATAATTTTTATTATTATACCTCAGTATATACTTTCTTAAAGCTTTTTTAAAGAAATAAAAATGCTATTGTTTCACATTTTTAACACTGAGACTATTGACCGGTCCATAGTTTTCAAGACTATTGACTGCCGCTGAACTATTTACTGGCAATTTAAACAACTTTCGCGGAATTTTTGATTGGACGTCGCTTATTGGACAAACTACGGTAATTGTTATGCGTGATCCTCTGGCGTTATCGTCGCTATCGAGAAACCCGGATTTTTTTGTCAAAATTTCAAAAATTTCATGATTTCAAAATTTTTGTCAAATTTTCAAAAAATTTTAAAAATTTCAGTTTTCATAAAATTTCATAAAATTTCAAAATTAAAAAAAAAAATTAAAAAATTTTAAATAAATAAAATAAAAATTTTAAAGTTCAAATTTTCAAAATACTCACAAAATTTTCACAAAATTTTAAAATTTCCAAAAATTTCTAAATTTCAAAAATTTCCAAAAAATTCAAAATTTTCATAAAACTTGTAGTCACCATGTACATTTATGTTGAAGTCTACTTTCTCAAAAGAATCAAACTCTTATGAATAACTGGGGAAACAGCATAACAATGTCCATGAGACAATATTCAGATTTATAATGCAAAATACTGGCAAAAGATGCGTGATTTTATTATTCTTTATCATTTTGAGGTGATCATTCAACTATGAGTCTAATGGTTTTCGGTATAATAAAATACTAATAGACTGTGTATTCGGGAATAGCAAGTTTCTTGTCCCATCGACCCTGACTATTAATAAGCAGGTCTTGTCTTACTGACCGGTAATTTATGTTGATCAGTATAGACTGAAATTTAGTTTTAAGTTCAAACCACATACACTCTAGTAAATCGACATGTTCTAAATCCTGTCTACGTATAACATTAACAAAACTTTTATAATAAAAAATAATACCACCTCCACTACAGTTCCTGTCCCTCCCAATGGGAACCTCAAAACCCGGCAAACTTATGTCAGCATCACTTATACTGTTATCTAAGTGTTTCCGTAAAAAATATAATATCAAAGTCTTCAACTATATCTATAATATAATTTAATTTATTTCGCAGACTTCGTATATTCGCATGAAAAATAGATAATGTGTTTTCGTGGGAAACTGGTGTGCCCTGTGGACCTGGGTTTAATTCAATATCCCCACAAACAATCAATAAACTAAATAATAATAGATAAGATAATATTATATTATAATTAGACTTATATTTCACTAAACACCATGACATAACATGTCTTAAGTATAACAAAAACATATCAATAAAATCACTCAAACACACCGACACCTTTCTGGCTTTTCTTAAATTTATAATAGAACAGCCCTATTGTTACCCTGTATGATACAATATCAACCATTATCAAAAGAAAACGTTTTGACAAGGTTTAATAAATAGGGCTGTGAAAATATATGTGTACATGTATAACAGTGTGATTTAAAACAATGATCGTAGTGAAACAAAAATTGTAAACAAAACAAAAGATATAACATTAGCTGTGTTATATTTTATTTATCATATTTTAAAATGTTATAACAATGTTTCGCTTTTGTATATATGTGTTAGACAAAGATTTGTTAACTCTATCAGTAAAAACGTCGTCTGCTCACTTGTGGAACGAAATTAATCAAGTCTATTTATAAGATTTATAAACAACACCTGAAATTGATTGTCAAACAGGTATTTAAAGATGTAATAATGAATGTCGCGGATAAATGGTGTGTGAGCCACTGTCAATACAGCGTGTGTAATACGCAAAAAATATTTTTTATATATATAGACGTTTTCAGAAATCGGTGATTACCTAGTTATCGTTCGTGGACGCTAGGTGGTGTTACTATCGTCCGCCATTACGAAAGTGTAACAATCGGTTGTTTACACTAGTTACGATTAATCAGTATTCATAATTGGATTAGATAAACACGCTTCAGTTAATATTTTATGGTTTATTTCCGTGATTTTGGCCGAATATTTCGAAATATGGATTATTGAATTGAACTTAAACGGTTATTGTTTAAATTGTTCAGAATCACAAAGTTCAGGACCAGGTCGGACAAATCTATACGGTCATCAATATTATCAAAATTAAAGAATTAGCTAGTCATTTTGCCAGATGTGGGCTAACAGATCGATCTGTAGCTATTCAGATTTTAACCTTTCTTATGTGGCAGAATTTCAATACAAAACGGGGTACGCAACAAAAAAAAACGGTCGGTATGGAAACCCTCAACACACATTTTTTTACTAACGGTATATATTTTGTACAAAAGAACTAAGTTCCCTTCGAATATTGTCTTCACTTCACAAAGCCACAAAGTCGCATATTTTTATGATGTAGGGAGCACTTATGCAATTGACCAAAATATCAATCATTTGCACAATGATAGAGTAGCAAATATGTGGAGGAATAATGTTCCTTCCGTATGCGGTAGAGGATAACATAGAAAGGAAAAAAACCTGAGTTAAATGTTGTCTTAAATGAAAGTTTAAATAATATAAACAAAGGAAACGGGGACAAATTGAGCAGTGTAGGAATTATTGTTTTTCATGTAGAAGCCGCATAAAATAATTAACAATTTACAAAGAGGCATCACCTTTCTGTAGATAAATCTTGAAAAAAATCTTGATTCTGTAAGAAGTAAAAATGAACGACATGATGTCCTGCAACAAAATTCGGCGATATTTTTTTCTTTTATTTTTTTGTCATTATAATTCAGTTATATATATATTTATCATTTTTAACCCTTTGTGGGAAGGGGGTAGAGTTTAACTGTCATATTGCAAATCAAATACATTTAAGAATCAACCTAATACATAAATTAAATTTTTATGTTTTAGTTATGGCTTTGCTATAACTTGTTATGCAATACACAGTTAACTATCAGTTATAATGATAGTTATCTTTCTACAATATGAATTTAACACCTTTGTTACAAAATGACACGACTGTCTATTCCCATAAGTGCCAAACCCGGGAAGCATCGCATCGCTGTTGACACGGTCGACCTTCAGCAGACTACAAGTCTAGAAAGCGCTACCACTTCCGTAACACGTCAATATTAAATTTTAATTAATCTTCAAAAACATATAAAATTAAAGAATAAATCAATATAAAACGATGAAATCCTAGCAAAAAAATTTAAAAAAGAAGACAAATGTGGTGAAAAATGCCCGTCCGGTTCACGTATCTGAAACCTGGGAGCAAATAGTTATATTAGGTTCCTCATGAAACTTTTTTTTCAGATGAAGAAATTCAGATATTCAGATGTTTTAATTTGATAAAACTTAAATTCCTTTTCATCTTCACTACAGAAATTGATCGACAAAAAGTTTTAATTTGTTTTACAATTTAACAAACAAAAAATAAATAAAAATAAAACAGAATTGAAAAATGCACGTTAAAATGTCACATTCAAAGTTAAGTTATTTCTTATAAGTTAGGCACACTTTTTATCATTATTACTTCACTTTAAATCGTACAGTAATAATTTCAAAAAGCGTATATTATAATTTATATATTTACTTTTAATTTCATACAAAATATTAATTTGATTACCCCTTTTTCCTTATGCTTGAAAAGCAACAAAAAAAAACAAAAAAGGAAAAAAAGTGCATGCAGTTTTTTATCAAGTAGGATTTATACTGATTTTGTATGGGGAATATAACGGTAATTAAAAAAAAAATACATACCAGGTAATTTAATTGTTGTCATTATATCATTGTCATTATATCTCCGTTTACAAATCACTTCACAGCAGGTGTTATCATTGAATTTCAAGCCGAAATAACAGTATATTGTGACACCTGTACTAGAGAAACCATATATTAGCGTATCGATAAACCCCGAGAACATAATATTTTGACACTTTACTAATGGCGGACACACTCGGAAGTCGATAATGGCCGCGCCCATGTTTTTAAGAATAAAAAGGTCTATAGAATGAAATGAAAATAGAACCACGTGGCTGGCAAAATAACCTATTATAAATAGGCGATATGAAAAAAATAAAAAACAAAAATAAAAGAAACTAAGAACATTACTTATTTCACTATATTTTTTATTTTAACTTGTAATTACAGGTATAAATTTCAGTTTATCTAGAAGTTATTGATCGAAAAAATCACGTGATGAATAAATTATTCGGGTGAAAAATAATAATAACAAAAGCACGTGGTAATGTTTACATAACAAATCAAATACCATTCAGAAGGAACTACAATCTCAACATTAATACAAAATATTTTATTTACAACAAAAGACAAAATATATAAAAAGTATGGTGTACGGGTTGTCTCTAATCCTCTTCATCACCATTGAGGATTTCCCCACACAGTCTGTATATATCTTGTCTGCTTTTGACAGCTAATGGACGAGAACGTTCAGTTTCCTTAACAAGCACAGAACCATCGTGTGTCCAAAAAGAATGTATTTTCCTGTCTACACGCAAAGTATTCAATCTTTTCAACAGGTCATATCTGTGTCTGGTTAAGTTTTCAGTAATGAAGGTTTTATCTACATGACCTTTTAGTTCTTTCTTTTTGCTGAAAACCATGTGTCTTTGACGATATGTAAGGAAGCGCACAATTATAGAGATCTTACCATCATGGATTTCTCCAATTGGGTGTGATCTTCCAATGTCAGTTAGATTGAGCTTGACTCCTAGTTGGTTTTTACAAATACCAAGGACTAATGAGTCAGTATCAATCGGTGTTTTCACGACATTGTTTCCATTAGTTGGTACTCTGACATTACTGAACCTCAAGCTGCTTCTTCTTCTTCTTTACATTCTTCTTCTTTACATTTCTGGCCGTCCTTCACTACTGAAGATTATTGGCCGAGCGCCGTATTAAATTTAGTCAATACATAAGTAAAATATGTACAATGAACAATGAATCAAAGGTTAAAACTATATACATTTGATAACTACTATGAATATGAGTGATTATGGTGTGAAAATTGGAATCAAGGCAGATACTGGGATCATGCTCTTGAAACCGTCAACTGTGTCTGCAGTGGTAAATGTTGTAGGCAGTTGATTCCAAAGTGTGATAGACCTGGGGAAGTACGAGTATTTGTAGCAGTCTTTTGATGTCTGTATGTGCCTGAATGAATTTGGATTTGTGTGTCTGGTTCTGGTGTCAACTGGAATTAATAGGTTTGAATATGGTATGGCAACTAAGTGGTGTATGACTTTGTAAAAGAATATGAGTCTGTACCTTATGCGGCGCACCTCAAGTGGGGCCCAATTTAAGTCAGACATCATATCTGTTACAGAGCTTGTATTGTGGTACCTGTTACTGACATAGCGGGCTGCTCTCCGTTGAATTTTTGCTGTTGTGTGTGTGGGTCCCAAATGGTGCTACAATATTCCAATTTCGGTCGGACTAAAGCTTTGAATGCATGTTCTTTGATGGCTGGTGAATGTACTTTTAAATTTCTTTTAATGAATCCTAGTGACTGATTAGCTTTAGCTGTTATGGTGTTGATATGTTTGTCCCACTTTAAGTTATTCTGAATGGTAATGCCTAAATATTTTGCAGAGTCAGCTTTCTCTAGTGTGTGCTCATGCAATTGATAATATGTATGCGATATTGTTTTCCGCTTTTGTGTTACACTTACTACTGTGCATTTGTCTGGGTGGAAGTGCATGAGCCAGTCTTGTTCCCATTTACCTGCAGAATCGAGGTCTTGTTGGAGTTGTATTGCATCTTCTTTGTTTTTTATTTGTTTGTATATGATGCTGTCGTCTGCAAATAAACGGAGAGTGCTGTGTCTTGAATACTGTTCTTGTTCTTCAAGTCTTTTTTCTAGGTTGCTTATTTTGTTTTTCATTGAACTTATCTGATCATTTTGGTTTTTATTTTGAATTTCCTGAAGAATTAATGCATCTTTGTTGTGCTGGATGGTTTCTAGATGAGGTTGCATACATTCATCAACTATTTTAGCTATTCTGGGTTTAATAAGTAGCATGACCTTTTCACTTATCAATGGAATAATAGAGTCAATAAACTCTTGATTCTTAAAAGTGGCACAGACAACTTCCGATAGATGCAGAATGGTTTCACTTTGAACAGCTGTTGAAAGGACTTGATCTGTACTGACAGTATTGGAGGTGACAGATTCACTGATCAAGGGTGAACCAAAAGCAGAAAGCCTCGCTTGTTTATCAAGATGTTGCGTAGAAGGCGATGAATTGTCAGGACTACTTTCAGGTTGATCCCTTTTATTACTAGCCTTGGGTGTTTGGGATACAAAACTGTCAAGTTTGGATTGTTTGTCTTTGTTTACTTTGTCGGCCATTTTGAGTTTTATTCGACTCAACAAAAATATTTATATGTTTGTGAAAAAATCACTTCACATCCACAGATGAAATAATTTACAAATTCACAACTGAATAAAGTTTGTATAGAACCATCAGAATATTACATGAAATGTCTATAGTTGTCTAATACATTATTTTTATCTCTTGTTTACTCGCTCTGTTTTATTTAACGCCTTCATGCTCAAGGGCAGATAACTGTTATTCTGTTGATGCCATCTGGTATTCCTGTTCCAAAACCGTTATAAGTATTTGACTTTCCATTCTCTTGATATGAGCGTGCCTGACGAAGGTTACTTCAGAAACGTGCCTGACGAAAGTTACTTCAGAAACGTGTCTGACGAAGGTTACTTCAGAAACGTGCCTGACGAAGGTTACTTCAGAACCGTGCCTGACGAAGGTTACTTCAGAAACGTGCCTGACGAAGGTTACTTCAGAAACGTGCCTGACGAAGGTTACTTCAGAAACGTGCCTGACGAAGGTTACTTCAGAAACGTGCCTGACGAAGGTTACTTCAGAAACGTGCCTGACGAAAGTTACTTCAGAAACGTGCCTGACGAAGGTTACTTCAGAAACGTGCCTGACGAAGGTTACTTCAGAAACGTGCCTGACGAAGGTTACTTCAGAAACGTGCCTGACGAAGGTTACTTCAGAAACGTGCCTGACGAAGGTTACTTCAGAAACGTGCCGTGCTCATTAAATTAACTATCTACGTATTTATTTACTTTTACTTTTTACTTTCATAATAGCAAAGCATATTATACTAAATCATAATTCACAGAGGGGACCTTAAAATGTGTAATCTAACCATCTATCAAAAGTTGACTGGCAACAGACCTTAAAAATGTGTAGTCTAACCATGAATCAAAGGTTGACAAGCAACAGACTTTACAAAATGTGTAATCTAACCATGAGCCAAAGGTTGACTGGCAACATACATTACAAAATGTGTAATCTAACCATGAGCCAAAGGTTGACTGGCAACATACATTACAAAATGTGTAATCTAACCATGAGCCAAAGGTTGACTGGCAACAGACCTTATAAAATGTGCAATTTAACCATGAGCCAAAGGTTGACTGGCAACAGACCTTAAAAATATGTAATCTAACCATCTATCAAAAGTTGACTGGCAACAGACCTTACAAAATGTGTAATCTAACCATGAATCAAAGGTTGACTGGCAACAGACCTTACAAAATGTGTAATCTAACCATGAGCCAAAGGTTGACTGGCAACATACCTTATAAAATGTGCAATTTAACCATGAGCCAATGGTTGACTGGCAACAGACCTTAAAAATGTGTAATCTAACCATGAGCCAAAGGTTGACTGGCAACATACATTACAAAATGTGTAATCTAACCATCTATCAAAAGTTGACTGGCAACAGACCTTACAAAATGTGTAATCTAACCATGAATCAAAGGTTGACTGGCAACAGACCTTACAAAATGTGTAATCTAACCATGAGCCAAAGGTTGACTGGCAACAGATCTTAAAAATGTGTAATTTATCCATGAATCAATGGCTTACTGGCAACATACATTACAAAATGTGTAATCTAACCATGAATCAAAAGTTGACTGGCAACAGACCTTACAAAATGTGTTATCTAACCATGAATCAAAGGTTGACTGGCAACATACATTAAGAAATGTGTAATCTATACATGAACCAAAGAGTGACTGACAATAGACCTTACACAATTTGTAATCTAACCATGAATAAAAGGTTGACTAGCAACATACATTACAAAATGTGTAATCTAACCATGAGCCAAAGGTTGACTGGCAACAGACCTTACAAAATGCGTAATCTAACCATGCGCCAAAGGTTGACTGACAACAGACCTTAAAATGTGTAATTTATCCATGAGGCATAGGTTGACTGGCAACAGACCATTACAAATGTGTAATTTATCCATGAGCCAAAAGTTGACTGGCAACAGACCTTACAAAATGTGTAATTGATCCATGAGCCAAAAGTTGACTGGCAACAGACCTTACAAAATGCGTAATCTTTCCATGAGCCAAAGGTTGACTGGCAACAGACCTTACAAAATGTGTAATCTTTCCATGAGCCAAAGGTTGACTGGCAACAGACCTTACAAAATGTGTAATCTAACCATGAGCCAAAGGTTGACTGGCAACCGTGCAAAATTAGATCGTTTGAAAAATGATCCGAAGTTGCTAAAATTTAGATAATCATGGTCTTCCTTTATTTGATGTCTAGATGATGTCTTTATTTGATGTCTAGATTTCTTTATTTGATGTCTAGATTTCTTTATTTGATGTCTAGATTTCTTTATTTGATTCTAGATTTCTTTATTTGATGTCTAGATTTCTTTATTTGATATCTATATGTCTTTATTTGATGTCTAGATTTCTTTATTTGATTCTAGATTACTTTATAAGTTATCTACGTGTCTACCCGTGGGCATTGAGATTGTACCACCCTGAGGCACTTCTGTATATCCTGAGGTGAAGCCGAAGGTTGTACAGTGGTGCTGAAGGGTGGAACAATCTCAATGCCCACGGGTAGACACGTAGATAACGATTTTATTCCTGGTTTGAAAACAAAAACAGATTTTTAATGGATTTTCTCGTTCTTTTTGTAACGTAATCGTAACGTTTTTGTACTTGCGGACTGAAATGCCATAGCTCAGGTGAAAATTTGGGTATATTTTGACAAAATGTAGGGAGATACATTTGGTATAGCCCTACAGTTAACTAATTTTTAACGTTTTTCAGTCTTGTTTTGTTGTAATTTAATTTCTTGTATTTGGCGCTTATTGTCACGTTGATAGCGTTGGCCGATAAATCTATTGATAAAAAAATATGTGTCGTGCATATTATGGGTGGTATTATAGTACGATAAAACAAATGAAGAATTGATGTGAAAACAATAATGAGAAATGATTTTAAAATGATTGTATTCAAACAATTGACCATTTCTATAAAGACACAAAATGACAACAAAATCAAAATTTCATCATTCATGAATCATGTAGCGCGAATCAACAAAATGTTACACTGCATGTTAAACATGATCATCAATACCGTAGGAACTTTAAATCTCTCAACATAATTTGGTGCATTGTTTTTTTTTCTGCATTTATTGAGATGCTTGATTTTTTTTCTCAAGAAATACGTCCTCCGTACTCCATGTTGAATACAAAGCGGTTTGAGATTGTTGACGTTTTACACCATCTTTACATCATGTATAGCAACGTAAAGACCCACAGTGACGTTACGTAACTACCAGCCGGTGGCATAGGATTTGTACCAACGGGTAATCGACCAATCAAAAGCCGACATTTTTATCAAGCCGGGGATAATATTTGATGTCTAGATGTCTTTATTTGATTCTAGATTTCTTTGTCTGATTCTAGATTTCTTTATTTGATGTCTAGATTTCTTTATTTATTTCTAGATTTCTTTATTTTATGTCTAGATTTCTTTATTTGATTCTAGATTTCTTTATTTGATGTCTAGATTTCTTTATTTGATGTCTAGATTTCTTTGTCTGATTCTAGATTTCTTTATTTGATTCTAGATTTCTTTATTTGATTCTAGATTATTTTATTTGATGTCTAGATGTCTTTATTTGATGTATAGATTTCTTTATTTGATTTTAGATTTCTCTATTTATTTGATTCTAGATTTCTTTATTTGATTCTAGAAATCTTTATTTGATGTCTAGATGTCTTTATTTGATTCTAGATTTCTTTATTTGATGTCTAGATTTCTCTATTTGATTCTAGATTTCTCTATTTGATTCTAGATTTCTTTATTTGATTCTAGAAATCTTTATTTGATGTCTAGATATCTTTATTTGATTCTAGATTTCTTTATTTGATTCTAGATTTCTCTATTTGATTCTAGATTTCTCTATTTGATTCTAGATATCTTTATTTGATTCTAGATTTCTTTATTTGATGTCTAGATTTCTTTATTTGATGTCTAGATATCTTTATTTGATTCTAGATTTCTTTATTTGATGTCTAGATGTCTTTCTTTGATGTCTAGATTTCTTTATTTGATGTCTAGATTTCTTTATTTGATGTCTAAATTTCTTTATTTAATGTCTAGATTTTTATATTTGATGTAAAGATTTCTATCATTTTATTCTTCAGTGGAATGATTGGTCGCAGTTGGACTATGTTGTTTGCTGGAAGTGGATATAAAGTTTGTATATACGACAATGCTTCAAAACAAGTAGAAGATGGTTTGGTTGATATACGTTCAAAACTTATTGAACTCCAAACTACTGGTCATCTACGTAGTAACTTGTCAGTAGACGAACAAATGAGTCTGATCGAGGGAACATCAGATTTAAAAAATTGTGTTAAAGATGCCTTTTACATTCAGGTAAGTAATGTAATACATGTTACGACTTCTTTCCTACAAGCAACTTAATACACTAAAAACAAAACTAATAACATCTAAGGAAGCAGTCATCCACATGCACTCCTTATCATACAGTAGTACTTGACTTTTCAAATTGAGTGTTTGTATAACCGTTATTAGATAATATGTCAGCTATACCATGACAAATATCAGTTACCTTTGGACGATATTTATGACTTACGGCTTCTGATTATACTGTTATTAGATAATATGTCAGCTATACCATGACAAATATCAGTTACCTTTGGACGATATTTATGACTTACTGCTTCTGATTCTACTGTTATTAGATAATATGTCAGCTATACCATGACAAATATCAGTTACCTTTGGACGATATTTATGACTTACGGCTTCTGATTCTACCGTTATTAGATAATATGTCAGCTATACCATGACACATATCAGTTACCTTTGGACGATATTTATGACTTACGGCTTCTGATTCTACCGTTATTAGATAATATGTCAGCTATACCATGACACATATCAGTTACCTTAGGACGATATTTATGACTTACGGCTTCTGATTCTACCGTTATTAGATAATATGTCAGCTATACCATGACACATATCAGTTACCTTTGGACGATATTTATGACTTACGGCTTCTGATTATACTGTTATTAGATAATATGTCAGCTATACCATGACAAATATCAGTTACCTTTGTACGATATTTATGACTTACGGCTTCTGATTCTACCGTTATTAGATAATATGTCAGCTATACCATGACACATATCAGTTACCTTTGGACGATATTTATGACTTACGGCTTCTGATTCTACCGTTATTAGATAATATGTCAGCTATACCATGACACATATCAGTTACCTTTGGACGATATTTATGACTTACGGCTTCTGATTATACTGTTATTAGATAATATGGTAGCTATACCATGACACATATCAGTTACCTTTGGACGATATTCATGACTTACGGCTCATGATTATACCGTTATTAGATAATATGTCAGCTATACCATGACAAATATCAGTTACCTTTGTACGATATTTATGACTTACGGCTTCTGATTCTACTGTTATTAGATAATATGTCAGCTATACCATGACACATATCAGTTACCTTTGGACGATATTTATGACTTACGGCTTCTGATTATACTGTTATTAGATAATATGTCAGCTATACCATGACAAATATCAGTTACCTTTGGACGATATTTATGACTTACGGCTTCTGATTCTACCGTTATTAGATAATATGTCAGCTATACCATGACACATATCAGTTTGGACGATATTTATGACTTACGGCTTCTGATTATACTGTTATTAGATAATATGTCAGCTATACCATGACAAATATCAGTTACCTTTGGACGATATTTATGACTTACGGCTTCTGATTATACTGTTATTAGATAATATGTCAGCTATACCATGACAAATATCAGTTTGGACGATATTTATGACTTACGGCTTCTGATTATACTGTTATTAGATAATATGTCAGCTATACCATGACACATATCAGTTACCTTTGGACGATATCTATAACTTACGGCTTCTGATTATACTGTTATTAGATAATATGTCAGCTATACCATGACAAATATCAGTTACCTATGGACGATATTTATGACTTACGGCTTCTGATTCTACCGTTATTAGATAATATGTCAGCTATACCATGACACATATCAGTTACCTTTGGACGATATTTATGACTTACGGCTTCTGATTATACTGTTATTAGATAATATGTCAGCTATACCATGACACATATCAGTTACCTTTGGACGATATTTATGACTTACGGCTTCTGATTCTACCGTTATTAGATAATATGTCAGCTATACCATGACAAATATCAGTTACCTTTGGACGATATTTATGACTTACGGCTTCTGATTATACTGTTATTAGATAATATGTAAGCTATACCATGACACATATCAGTTACCTTTGGACGATATTTATGACTTACGGCTTCTGATTCTACCGTTATTAGATAATATGTCAGCTATACCATGACACATATCAGTTACCTTTGGACGATATTTATGACTTCGGCTTCTGATTCTACCGTTATTAGATAATATGTCAGCTATACCATGACACATTTCAGTTACCTTTGGACGATATTTATGACTTACGGCTTCTGATTCTACCGTTATTAGATAATATGTCAGCTATACCATGACACATCTCAGTTACCTTTGGACGATATTTATGACTTACGGCTTCTGATTCTACCGTTATTAGATAATATGTCAGCTATACCATGACACATATCAGTTTGGACGATATTTATGACGGCTTCTGATAATACCGTTGGTAGGTTCAAACTGTTGTTATGCCTTGTTTATATTAGACTACCTGGGTTCATTCCTGCTTTTTTGTGGGGTCCTTCAATAGTTACTCGTCTTTTGCAGTTTTCTGTGCTTTGTTGTGTTTGTCTTCGTCCTGTGTCCGATGTGCCATATGGTGTCTCTACATTGTCTTGATTACATGTAGTGTGTAACTACGTTGAATGTCTATCATGATTATAGTACTAGCCCGTGTTTCACTGATTGACAAATTGTCAAATCGACCTATTATCTTGATTCCTATCTTACTAGATGATGATCTTACTCCTTAATTGCTCAGACCAGGGATCAGACCCACGTTCTACTGTACTCAAAACAAGTACGATATGTGGTACAATACAGAGCCCACATTGCATTTTACACAGCCCCTTAATATCTAAGTCGATTTGATGAAAGCGTAGACATCTAATTTAATGCGCACGACGCGTTTCTGGAATGATCTTCATCAGGTACGCTCAACATCGAAAGATAGGAAAGCCAAATAAGTTGTGGGAGCAATGAAATCAAAAGGCCTAAACAGGATAGCCAAAATCTAATACGGTTACTTATGCCTGAGGGAGAATCTTAGTTTTATTAATAATTACATTACTGTAAATTGTTAATTTCAGTAACGGTTATAGCATATTTTAATTCAAATTATGTATCAGGGTAATAAATGTTCAATCAGAAGCCATTGTTAGGAAAATGACAGACAACACAATTGTTAAAGGAAAAGGAACAAGACAAACAATGGTCAACAAACCAATATACATGTACAGATAGCTAACAAGTACTATTACCAGAATATACAACAATATACATGTACAGATAGCTAACAAGTACTATTACCAGAATATACAACAATATACATGTACAGATAGCTAACAATTACTATTACCAGAATATACAACAATATACATGTACAGATAGCTAACAATTACTATTACCAGAATATACAACAATATACATGTACAGATAGCTAACAAGTACTATTACCAGAATATACAACAATATACATGTACAGATAGCTAACAATTACTATTACCAGAATATACAACAATATACATGTACAGATAGCTAACAATTACTATTACCAGAATATACAACAATATACATGTACAGATAGCTAACAATTACTATTACCAGAATATACAACAATATACATGTACAGATAGCTAACAAGTACTATTACCAGAATATACAACAATATACATGTACAGATAGCTAACAATTACTATTACCAGAATATACAACAATATACATGTACAGATAGCTAACAATTACTATTACCAGAATATACACCAATATACATGTACAGATAGCTAACAATTACTATTACCAATATATACAACAATATACATGTACAGATAGCTAACAATTACTATTACCAGTATATACAACAATATACATGTACAGATAGCTAACAATTACTATTACCAGAATATACAACAATATACATGTACAGATAGCTAACAATTACTATTACCAGTATATACAACAATATACATGTACAGATAGCTAACAATTACTATTACCAGAATATACACCAATATACATGTACAGATAGCTAACAATTACTATTACCAGTATATACAACAATATACATGTACAGATAGCTAACAAGTACTATTACCAGAATATACAACAATATACATGTACAGATAGCTAACAAGTACTATTACCAGAATATACAACAATATACATGTACAGATAGCTAACAATTACTATTACCAGAATATACAACAATATACATGTACAGATAGCTAACAATTACTATTACCAGAATATACAACAATATACATGTACAGATAGCTAACAATTACTATTACCAGAATATACAACAATATACATGTACAGATAGCTAACAATTACTATTACCAGAATATACAACAATATACATGTACAGATAGCTAACAATTACTATTACCAGTATATACAACAATATACATGTACAGATAGCTAACAAGTACTATTACCAGTATATACAACAATATACATGTACAGATAGCTAACAAGTACTATTACCAGTATATACAACAATATACATGTACAGATAGCTAACAATTACTATTACCAGAATATACAACAATATACATGTACATATAGCTAACAATTACTATTACCAGTATATACAACAATATACATGTACAGATAGCTAACAATTACTATTACCAGAATATACAACAATATACATGTACAGATAGCTAACAATTACTATTACCAGAATATACAACAATATACATGTACAGATAGCTAACAATTACTATTACCAGAATATACAACAATATACATGTACAGATAGCTAACAATTACTATTACCAGAATATACAACAATATACATGTACAGATAGCTAACAATTACTATTACCAGAATATACAACAATATACATGTACAGATAGCTAACAATTACTATTACCAGAATATACAACAATATACATGTACAGATAGCTAACAATTACTATTACCAGAATATACAACAATATACATGTACAGATAGCTAACAATTACTATTACCAGAATATACAACAATATACATGTACAGATAGCTAACAATTACTATTACCAGAATATACAACAATATACATGTACAGATAGCTAACAATTACTATTACCAGAATATACAACAATATGCATGTACAGATAGCTAACAAGTACTATTACCAGAATATACAACAATATACATGTACAGATAGCTAACAATTACTATTACCAGAATATACAACAATATACATGTACAGATAGCTAACAATTACTATTACCAGAATATACAACAATATACATGTACAGATAGCTAACAATTACTATTACCAGAATATACAACAATATACATGTACAGATAGCTAACAATTACTATTACCAGAATATACAACAATATACATGTACAGATAGCTAACAATTACTATCACCAGAATATACAACAATATACATGTACAGATAGCTAACAATTACTATTACCAGAATATACAACAATATACATGTACAGATAGCTAACAATTACTATTACCAGAATATACAACAATATACATGTACAGATAGCTAACAATTACTATTACCAGTATATACAACAATATACATGAACAGATAGCTAACAATTACTATTACCAGAATATACAACAATATACATGTACAGATAGCTAACAATTACTATTACCAGAATATACAACAATATACATGTACAGATAGCTAACAATTACTATTACCAGAATATACAACAATATACATGTACAGATAGCTAACAATTACTATTACCAGAATATACAACAATATACATGTACAGATAGCTAACAAGTACTATTACCAGAATATACAACAATATACATGTACAGATAGCTAACAATTACTATTACCAGTATATACAACAATATACATGTACAGATAGCTAACAATTACTATTACCAGTATATACAACAATATACATGTACAGATAGCTAACAATTACTATTACCAGAATATACAACAATATACATGTACAGATAGCTAACAATTACTATTACCAGAATATACACCAATATACATGTACAGATAGCTAACAATTACTATTACCAGAATATACAACAATATACATGTACAGATAGCTAACAATTACTATTACCAGAATATACAACAATATACATGTACAGATAGCTAACAATTACTATTACCAGAATATACAACAATATACATGTACAGACAGCTAACAATTACTATTACCAGTATATACAACAATATACATGTACAGATAGCTAACAATTACTATTACCAGTATATACAACAATATACATGTACAGATAGCTAACAATTACTATTACCAGAATATACAACAATATACATGTACAGATAGCTAACAATTACTATTACCAGTATATACAACAATATACATGTACAGATAGCTAACAATTACTATTACCAGAATATACAACAATATACATGTACAGATAGCTAACAATTACTATTACCAGTATATACAACAATATACATGTACAGATAGCTAACAATTACTATTACCAGAATATACAACAATATACATGTACAGATAGCTAACAATTACTATTACCAGAATATACAACAATATACATGTACAGATAGCTAACAATTACTATTACCAGAATATACAACAATATACATGTACAGATAGCTAACAATTACTATTACCAGAATATACAACAATATACATGTACAGATAGCTAACAATTACTATTACCAGTATATACAACAATATACATGTACAGATAGCTAACAATTACTATTACCAGAATATACAACAATATACATGTACAGATAGCTAACAAGTACTATCACCAGAATATACAACAATATACATGTACAGATAGCTAACAATTACTATTACCAGAATATACAACAATATACATGTACAGATAGCTAACAATTACTATTACCAGAATATACAACAATATACATGTACAGATAGCTAACAATTACTATTACCAGAATATACAACAATATACATGTACAGATAGCTAACAATTACTATTACCAGAATATACAACAATATACATGTACAGATAGCTAACAATTACTATTACCAGAATATACAACAATATACATGTACAGATAGCTAACAATTACTATTACCAGAATATACAACAATATACATGTACAGATAGCTAACAATTACTATTACCAGAATATACCATGTACAGATAGCTAACAAGTACTATCACCAGAATATACAACAATATACATGTACAGATAGCTAACAATTACTATTACCAGAATATACAACAATATACATGTACAGATAGCTAACAATTACTATTACCAGAATATACAACAATATACATGTACAGATAGCTAACAATTACTATTACCAGAATATACAACAATATACATGTACAGATAGCTAACAATTACTATTACCAGTATATACAACAATATACATGTACAGATAGCTAACAATTACTATTACCAGAATATACAACAATATACATGTACAGATAGCTAACAATTACTATTACCAGAATATACAACAATATACATGTACAGATAGCTAACAATTACTATTACCAGAATATACAACAATATACATGTACAGATAGCTAACAATTACTATTACCAGAATATACAACAATATACATGTACAGATAGCTAACAATTACTATTACCAGAATATACAACAATATACATGTACAGATAGCTAACAATTACTATTACCAGTATATACAACAATATACATGTACAGATAGCTAACAATTACTATTACCAGTATATACAACAATATACATGTACAGATAGCTAACAATTACTATTACCTATTACCAGAATATACAACAATATACATGTACAGATAGCTAACAATTACTATTACCAGAATATACAACAATATACATGTACAGATAGCTAACAATTACTATTACCAGAATATACAACAATATACATGTACAGATAGCTAACAATTACTATTACCAGAATATACAACAATATACATGTACAGATAGCTAACAATTACTATTACCAGTATATACAACAATATACATGTACAGATAGCTAACAATTACTATTACCAGTATATACAACAATATACATGTACAGATAGCTAACAATTACTATTACCAGAATATACAACAATATACATGTACAGATAGCTAACAATTACTATTACCAGTATATACAACAATATACATGTACAGATAGCTAACAATTACTATTACCAGAATATACAACAATATACATGTACAGATAGCTAACAATTACTATTACCAGTATATACAACAATATACATGTACAGATAGCTAACAATTACTATTACCAGAATATACAACAATATACATGTACAGATAGCTAACAATTACTATTACCAGAATATACAACAATATACATGTACAGATAGCTAACAATTACTATTACCAGAATATACAACAATATACATGTACAGATAGCTAACAATTACTATTACCAGAATATACAACAATATACATGTACAGATAGCTAACAATTACTATTACCAGTATATACAACAATATACATGTACAGATAGCTAACAATTACTATTACCAGAATATACAACAATATACATGTACAGATAGCTAACAAGTACTATCACCAGAATATACAACAATATACATGTACAGATAGCTAACAATTACTATCACCAGAATATACAACAATATACATGTACAGATAGCTAACAATTACTATTACCAGTATATACAACAATATACATGTACAGATAGCTAACAATTACTATTACCAGTATATACAACAATATACATGTACAGATAGCTAACAATTACTATTACCAGAATATACAACAATATACATGTACAGATAGCTAACAATTACACTATTACCAGAATATACAACAATATACATGTACAGATAGCTAACAATTACTATTACCAGAATATACAACAATATACATGTACAGATAGCTAACAATTACTATTACCAGAATATACAACAATATACATGTACAGATAGCTAACAATTACTATTACCAGAATATACAACAATATACATGTACAGATAGCTAACAATTACTATTACCAGAATATACAACAATATACATGTACAGATAGCTAACAATTACTATTACCAGAATATACAACAATATACATGTACAGATAGCTAACAATTACTATTACCAGAATATACAACAATATACATGTACAGATAGCTAACAATTACTATTACCAGAATATACAACAATATACATGTACAGATAGCTAACAATTACTATTACCAGAATATACAACAATATACATGTACAGATAGCTAACAATTACTATTACCAGAATATACAACAATATACATGTACAGATAGCTAACAATTACTATTACCAGAATATACAACAATATACATGTACAGATAGCTAACAATTACTATTACCAGAATATACAACAATATACATGTACAGATAGCTAACAATTACTATTACCAGAATATACAACAATATACATGTACAGATAGCTAACAATTACTATTACCAGAATATACAACAATATACATGTACAGATAGCTAACAATTACTATTACCAGAATATACAACAATATACATGTACAGATAGCTAACAATTACTATTACCAGAATATACAACAATATACATGTACAGATAGCTAACAATTACTATTACCAGAATATACAACAATATACATGTACAGATAGCTAACAATTACTATTACCAGAATATACAACAATATACATGTACAGATAGCTAACAATTACTATTACCAGAATATACAACAATATACATGTACAGATAGCTAACAATTACTATTACCAGAATATACAACAATATACATGTACAGATAGCTAACAATTACTATTACCAGAATATACAACAATATACATGTACAGATAGCTAACAATTACTATTACCAGAATATACAACAATATACATGTACAGATAGCTAACAATTACTATTACCAGAATATACAACAATATACATGTACAGATAGCTAACAATTACTATTACCAGAATATACAACAATATACATGTACAGATAGCTAACAATTACTATTACCAGAATATACAACAATATACATGTACAGATAGCTAACAATTACTATTACCAGAATATACAACAATATACATGTACAGATAGCTAACAATTACTATTACCAGAATATACAACAATATACATGTACAGATAGCTAACAATTACTATTACCAGAATATACAACAATATACATGTACAGATAGCTAACAATTACTATTACCAGAATATACAACAATATACATGTACAGATAGCTAACAATTACTATTACCAGAATATACAACAATATACATGTACAGATAGCTAACAATTACTATTACCAGAATATACAACAATATACATGTACAGATAGCTAACAATTACTATTACCAGAATATACAACAATATACATGTACAGATAGCTAACAATTACTATTACCAGAATATACAACAATATACATGTACAGATAGCTAACAATTACTATTACCAGAATATACAACAATATACATGTACAGATAGCTAACAATTACTATTACCAGAATATACAACAATATACATGTACAGATAGCTAACAATTACTATTACCAGAATATACAACAATATACATGTACAGATAGCTAACAATTACTATTACCAGAATATACAACAATATACATGTACAGATAGCTAACAATTACTATTACCAGAATATACAACAATATACATGTACAGATAGCTAACAATTACTATTACCAGAATATACAACAATATACATGTACAGATAGCTAACAAGTACTATTACCAGAATATACAACAATATACATGTACAGATAGCTAACAATTACTATTACCAGAATATACAACAATATACATGTACAGATAGCTAACAATTACTATTACCAGAATATACAACAATATACATGTACAGATAGCTAACAATTACTATTACCAGAATATACAACAATATACATGTACAGATAGCTAACAATTACTATTACCAGAATATACAACAATATACATGTACAGATAGCTAACAATTACTATTACCAGAATATACAACAATATACATGTACAGATAGCTAACAATTACTATTACCAGAATATACAACAATATACATGTACAGATAGCTAACAATTACTATTACCAGAATATACAACAATATACATGTACAGATAGCTAACAATTACTATTACCAGAATATACAACAATATACATGTACAGATAGCTAACAATTACTATTACCAGAATATACAACAATATACATGTACAGATAGCTAACAATTACTATTACCAGAATATACAACAATATACATGTACAGATAGCTAACAATTACTATTACCAGAATATACAACAATATACATGTACAGATAGCTAACAATTACTATTACCAGAATATACAACAATATACATGTACAGATAGCTAACAATTACTATTACCAGAATATACAACAATATACATGTACAGATAGCTAACAATTACTATTACCAGAATATACAACAATATACATGTACAGATAGCTAACAATTACTATTACCAGAATATACAACAATATACATGTACAGATAGCTAACAATTACTATTACCAGAATATACAACAATATACATGTACAGATAGCTAACAATTACTATTACCAGAATATACAACAATATACATGTACAGATAGCTAACAATTACTATTACCAGAATATACAACAATATACATGTACAGATAGCTAACAATTACTATTTACCAGAATATACAACAATATACATGTACAGATAGCTAACAATTACTATTACCAGAATATACAACAATATACATGTACAGATAGCTAACAATTACTATTACCAGAATATACAACAATATACATGTACAGATAGCTAACAATTACTATTACCAGAATATACAACAATATACATGTACAGATAGCTAACAATTACTATTACCAGAATATACAACAATATACATGTACAGATAGCTAACAATTACTATTACCAGAATATACAACAATATACATGTACAGATAGCTAACAATTACTATTACCAGAATATACAACAATATACATGTACAGATAGCTAACAATTACTATTACCAGAATATACAACAATATACATGTACAGATAGCTAACAATTACTATTACCAGAATATACAACAATATACATGTACAGATAGCTAACAATTACTATTACCAGAATATACAACAATATACATGTACAGATAGCTAACAATTACTATTACCAGAATATACAACAATATACATGTACAGATAGCTAACAATTACTATTACCAGAATATACAACAATATACATGTACAGATAGCTAACAATTACTATTACCAGAATATACAACAATATACATGTACAGATAGCTAACAATTACTATTACCAGAATATACAACAATATACATGTACAGATAGCTAACAATTACTATTACCAGAATATACAACAATATACATGTACAGATAGCTAACAATTACTATTACCAGAATATACAACAATATACATGTACAGATAGCTAACAATTACTATTACCAGAATATACAACAATATACATGTACAGATAGCTAACAATTACTATTACCAGAATATACAACAATATACATGTACAGATAGCTAACAATTACTATTACCAGAATATACAACAATATACATGTACAGATAGCTAACAATTACTATTACCAGAATATACAACAATATACATGTACAGATAGCTAACAATTACTATTACCAGAATATACAACAATATACATGTACAGATAGCTAACAATTACTATTACCAGAATATACAACAATATACATGTACAGATAGCTAACAATTACTATTACCAGAATATACAACAATATACATGTACAGATAGCTAACAATTACTATTACCAGAATATACAACAATATACATGTACAGATAGCTAACAATTACTATTACCAGAATATACAACAATATACATGTACAGATAGCTAACAATTACTATTACCAGAATATACAACAATATACATGTACAGATAGCTAACAATTACTATTACCAGAATATACAACAATATACATGTACAGATAGCTAACAATTACTATTACCAGAATATACAACAATATACATGTACAGATAGCTAACAATTACTATTACCAGAATATACAACAATATACATGTACAGATAGCTAACAATTACTATTACCAGAATATACAACAATATACATGTACAGATAGCTAACAATTACTATTACCAGAATATACAACAATATACATGTACAGATAGCTAACAATTACTATTACCAGAATATACAACAATATACATGTACAGATAGCTAACAATTACTATTACCAGAATATACAACAATATACATGTACAGATAGCTAACAATTACTATTACCAGAATATACAACAATATACATGTACAGATAGCTAACAATTACTATTACCAGAATATACAACAATATACATGTACAGATAGCTAACAATTACTATTACCAGAATATACAACAATATACATGTACAGATAGCTAACAATTACTATTACCAGAATATACAACAATATACATGTACAGATAGCTAACAATTACTATTACCAGAATATACAACAATATACATGTACAGATAGCTAACAATTACTATTACCAGAATATACAACAATATACATGTACAGATAGCTAACAATTACTATTACCAGAATATACAACAATATACATGTACAGATAGCTAACAATTACTATTACCAGAATATACAACAATATACATGTACAGATAGCTAACAATTACTATTACCAGAATATACAACAATATACATGTACAGATAGCTAACAATTACTATTACCAGAATATACAACAATATACATGTACAGATAGCTAACAATTACTATTACCAGAATATACAACAATATACATGTACAGATAGCTAACAATTACTATTACCAGAATATACAACAATATACATGTACAGATAGCTAACAATTACTATTACCAGAATATACAACAATATACATGTACAGATAGCTAACAATTACTATTACCAGAATATACAACAATATACATGTACAGATAGCTAACAATTACTATTACCAGAATATACAACAATATACATGTACAGATAGCTAACAATTACTATTACCAGAATATACAACAATATACATGTACAGATAGCTAACAATTACTATTACCAGAATATACAACAATATACATGTACAGATAGCTAACAATTACTATTACCAGAATATACAACAATATACATGTACAGATAGCTAACAATTACTATTACCAGAATATACAACAATATACATGTACAGATAGCTAACAATTACTATTACCAGAATATACAACAATATACATGTACAGATAGCTAACAATTACTATTACCAGAATATACAACAATATACATGTACAGATAGCTAACAATTACTATTACCAGAATATACAACAATATACATGTACAGATAGCTAACAATTACTATTACCAGAATATACAACAATATACATGTACAGATAGCTAACAATTACTATTACCAGAATATACAACAATATACATGTACAGATAGCTAACAATTACTATTACCAGAATATACAACAATATACATGTACAGATAGCTAACAATTACTATTACCAGAATATACAACAATATACATGTACAGATAGCTAACAATTACTATTACCAGAATATACAACAATATACATGTACAGATAGCTAACAATTACTATTACCAGAATATACAACAATATACATGTACAGATAGCTAACAATTACTATTACCAGAATATACAACAATATACATGTACAGATAGCTAACAATTACTATTACCAGAATATACAACAATATACATGTACAGATAGCTAACAATTACTATTACCAGAATATACAACAATATACATGTACAGATAGCTAACAATTACTATTACCAGAATATACAACAATATACATGTACAGATAGCTAACAATTACTATTACCAGAATATACAACAATATACATGTACAGATAGCTAACAATTACTATTACCAGAATATACAACAATATACATGTACAGATAGCTAACAATTACTATTACCAGAATATACAACAATATACATGTACAGATAGCTAACAATTACTATTACCAGAATATACAACAATATACATGTACAGATAGCTAACAATTACTATTACCAGAATATACAACAATATACATGTACAGATAGCTAACAATTACTATTACCAGAATATACAACAATATACATGTACAGATAGCTAACAATTACTATTACCAGAATATACAACAATATACATGTACAGATAGCTAACAATTACTATTACCAGAATATACAACAATATACATGTACAGATAGCTAACAATTACTATTACCAGAATATACAACAATATACATGTACAGATAGCTAACAATTACTATTACCAGAATATACAACAATATACATGTACAGATAGCTAACAATTACTATTACCAGAATATACAACAATATACATGTACAGATAGCTAACAATTACTATTACCAGAATATACAACAATATACATGTACAGATAGCTAACAATTACTATTACCAGAATATACAACAATATACATGTACAGATAGCTAACAATTACTATTACCAGAATATACAACAATATACATGTACAGATAGCTAACAATTACTATTACCAGAATATACAACAATATACATGTACAGATAGCTAACAATTACTATTACCAGAATATACAACAATATACATGTACAGATAGCTAACAATTACTATTACCAGAATATACAACAATATACATGTACAGATAGCTAACAATTACTATTACCAGAATATACAACAATATACATGTACAGATAGCTAACAATTACTATTACCAGAATATACAACAATATACATGTACAGATAGCTAACAATTACTATTACCAGAATATACAACAATATACATGTACAGATAGCTAACAATTACTATTACCAGAATATACAACAATATACATGTACAGATAGCTAACAATTACTATTACCAGAATATACAACAATATACATGTACAGATAGCTAACAATTACTATTACCAGAATATACAACAATATACATGTACAGATAGCTAACAATTACTATTACCAGAATATACAACAATATACATGTACAGATAGCTAACAATTACTATTACCAGAATATACAACAATATACATGTACAGATAGCTAACAATTACTATTACCAGAATATACAACAATATACATGTACAGATAGCTAACAATTACTATTACCAGAATATACAACAATATACATGTACAGATAGCTAACAATTACTATTACCAGAATATACAACAATATACATGTACAGATAGCTAACAATTACTATTACCAGTATATACAACAATATACATGTACAGATAGCTAACAATTACTATTACCAGAATATACAACAATATACATGTACAGATAGCTAACAATTACTATTACCAGAATATACAACAATATACATGTACAGATAGCTAACAATTACTATTACCAGAATATACAACAATATACATGTACAGATAGCTAACAATTACTATTACCAGAATATACAACAATATACATGTACAGATAGCTAACAATTACTATTCCCAGAATATACAACAATATACATGTACAGATAGCTAACAATTACTATTACCAGAATATACAACAATATACATGTACAGATAGCTAACAATTACTATTACCAGAATATACAACAATATACATGTACAGATAGCTAACAATTACTATTACCAGAATATACACCAATATACATGTACAGATAGCTAACAATTACTATTACCAGACTATGTTGGTATTTATACATGTACAGATAGCTAACAATTACTATTACCAGACTATGTTGGTATTTATACATGTACAGATAGCTAACAATTACTATTACCAGACTATGTTGGTATTTATACATGTACAGATAGCTAACTATTACTATTACCAGACTATGTTGGTATTTATACATGTACAGATAGCTAACAATTACTATTACCAGACTATGTTGGTATTTATACATGTACAGATAGCTAACAATTACTATTACCAGACTATGTTAGTATTTATACATGTACAGATAGCTAACAATTACTATTACCAGACTATGTTGGTATTTATACATGTACAGATAGCTAACAATTACTATTACCAGACTATGTTGGTATTTATACATGTACAGATAGCTAACAATTACTATTACCAGACTATGTTAGTATTTATACATGTACAGATAGCTAACAATTGCTATTACCAGACTATGTTAGTATTTATACATGTACAGATAGCTAACAATTACTATTACCAGACTATGTTAGTATTTATACATGTACAGATAGCTAACAATTACTATTGCCAGACTATGTTAGTATTTATACATGCACAGATAGCTAACAATTACTATTACCAGACTATGTTAGTATTTATACATGTACAGATAGCTAACAATTACTATTACCAGACTATGCTAGTATTTATACATGTACAGATAGCTAACAATTAATATTACCAGACTATGTTAGTATTTATACATGTACAGATAGCTAACAATTACTATTACCAGAATATACAACAATATACATGTACAGATAGCTAACAATTACTATTACCAATATATACAACAATATACATGTACAGATAGCTAACAATTACTATTACCAGAATATACAACAATATACATGTACAGATAGCTAACAATTACTATTACCAGAATATACAACAATATACATGTACAGATAGCTAACAATTACTATTACCAGAATATACAACAATATACATGTACAGATAGCTAACAATTACTATTACCAGAATATACAACAATATACATGTACAGATAGCTAACAATTACTATTACCAGAATATACAACAATATACATGTACAGATAGCTAACAATTACTATTACCAGAATATACAACAATATACATGTACAGATAGCTAACAATTACTATTACCAGCATATACAACAATATACATGTACAGATAGCTAACAATTACTATTACCAGAATATACAACAATATACATGTACAGATAGCTAACAATTACTATTACCAGAATATACAACAATATACATGTACAGATAGCTAACAATTACTATTACCAGAATATACAACAATATACATGTACAGATAGCTAACAATTACTATTACCAGAATATACAACAATATACATGTACAGATAGCTAACAATTACTATTACCAGAATATACAACAATATACATGTACAGATAGCTAACAATTACTATTACCAGAATATACAACAATATACATGTACAGATAGCTAACAATTACTATTACCAGAATATACAACAATATACATGTACAGATAGCTAACAATTACTATTACCAGAATATACAACAATATACATGTACAGATAGCTAACAATTACTATTACCAGAATATACAACAATATACATGTACAGATAGCTAACAATTACTATTACCAGAATATACAACAATATACATGTACAGATAGCTAACAATTACTATTACCAGAATATACAACAATATACATGTACAGATAGCTAACAATTACTATTACCAGAATATACAACAATATACATGTACAGATAGCTAACAATTACTATTACCAGTATATACAACAATATACATGTACAGATAGCTAACAATTACTATTACCAGTATATACAACAATATACATGTACAGATAGCTAACATTTACTATTACCAGAATATACAACAATATACATGTATAGATAGCTAACAATTACTATTACCAGAATATACAACAATATACATGTACAGATAGCTAACAATTACTATTACCAGTATATACAACAATATACATGTACAGATAGCTAACAATTACTATTACCAGAATATACAACAATATACATGTACAGATAGCTAACAATTACTATTCCCAGAATATACAACAATATACATGTACAGATAGCTAACAATTACTATTACCAGAATATACAACAATATACATGTACAGATAGCTAACAATTACTATTACCAGAATATACAACAATATACATGTACAGATAGCTAACAATTACTATTACCAGAATATACACCAATATACATGTACAGATAGCTAACAATTACTATTACCAGACTATGTTGGTATTTATACATGTACAGATAGCTAACAATTACTATTACCAGACTATGTTGGTATTTATACATGTACAGATAGCTAACAATTACTATTACCAGACTATGTTGGTATTTATACATGTACAGATAGCTAACTATTACTATTACCAGACTATGTTGGTATTTATACATGTACAGATAGCTAACAATTACTATTACCAGACTATGTTGGTATTTATACATGTACAGATAGCTAACAATTACTATTACCAGACTATGTTAGTATTTATACATGTACAGATAGCTAACAATTACTATTACCAGACTATGTTGGTATTTATACATGTACAGATAGCTAACAATTACTATTACCAGACTATGTTGGTATTTATACATGTACAGATAGCTAACAATTACTATTACCAGACTATGTTAGTATTTATACATGTACAGATAGCTAACAATTGCTATTACCAGACTATGTTAGTATTTATACATGTACAGATAGCTAACAATTACTATTACCAGACTATGTTAGTATTTATACATGTACAGATAGCTAACAATTACTATTGCCAGACTATGTTAGTATTTATACATGCACAGATAGCTAACAATTACTATTACCAGACTATGTTAGTATTTATACATGTACAGATAGCTAACAATTACTATTACCAGACTATGCTAGTATTTATACATGTACAGATAGCTAACAATTAATATTACCAGACTATGTTAGTATTTATACATGTACAGATAGCTAACAATTACTATTATCAGACTATGTTAGTATTTATACATGTATAGATAGCTAACAATTACTATTGCCAGACTATGTTAGTATTTATACATGTACAGATAGCTAACAATTACTATTACCAGACTATGTTGGTATTTATACATGTACAGATAGCTAACAATTACTATTACCAGACTATGTTAGTATTTATACATGTACAGATAGCTAACAATTACTATTACCAGACTATGTTAGTATTTATACATGTACAGATAGCTAACAATTACTATTACCAGACTATGTTGGTATTTATACATGTACAGATAGCTAACAATTACTATTACCAGACTATGTTGGTATTTATACATGTACAGATAGCTAACAATTACTATTACCAGACTATGTTGGTATTTCGAGTTATACAAGAAAACTATTTATCTGAGTTCAGAATAACGAGGTATCTACTTTATATCAATACAGCCATAGCTATACTAATAATTAATTTTCCATTCTTGTTAATCATAAGGAATGTGTATTTGAGGATGTCGAATTGAAGAGACGAGTCCATAGTCAGATAGATGTTGCTATTGGTGACCAAACTATCCTAGCTAGCTCTACAAGTTGTATCCTACCAACACGGATGTGTGACAAACTTGTACATAAGAATAGGTTTATAGTTGTTCATCCAGTAAGTCTTATTTATTATCTTATTTGCTTATTTGTAAAAATTTGTACCACACATTTCTCTTTATAATTTGAGTAGCAATGCCTGCAATGAATTATTGATTGAATGAATCATTGTGTTTAACGCCACTTTCATGAATATTTCGGCTATATCATGGCGACCAGCTTTAGTTGTGGAAGAAGCCGGAATACCCGGAGAGATCCGCAAACCATGGGCAAGCAACTGGAAAACTTTATCACTTGCGGCTACGAGTCGAGTTTTCAAAACCGGGCGCGAACCCACGCCGTATTGGTGATATGCTTGTATGATTTGCTATGTAATCCAACCACCTAACTCATTGAGCCGCCCGGGCCCTCCCTCCTTACCATGAATTAAACACAAACATGTCCCGTTAGCATACTACAAGATTGGTTTATTAGTTCGACAAGAATTTGCAATAATTTGTCTTAATAACGATGTAGCTGTTGCTATATAATGTTGAAGGTAATGATTACTTAATACATCTTCAGACGAATCCACCTTACTATGTACCATTGGTGGAGCTCCTACCGTCCCCATGGGCAGATAAGGATGTTCTCACAAAAACCAGAGATTTGATGAAAAAGATTGGACAGGTTCCAATTGTCATTAAAAAGCAAAAAGATGGGTTTGTTCTGAATAGACTACAGGATGCTATCTTCAAAGAGTGTTTCGATTTATTTAGGGTATGTTATCTCAAAACAAATAGGTATGCAATATAAATTTAAAGAATTTCCCAATATCCATGAATACCATGACAAATGCAATAAAGTGTAAGGCATGTTATGTTTATTTGTACAATAAAGAAAAAAGACCAATAGAATGTCGGACGAAAATCAGTTAGCAAGTTTTTTCTTATGTTCTGTGTAATAAATATGTTTCATTTCGTTTTTATGATATATCAGCACGGTTCAAGCCACATTTGATGAGGTGCTACCGGAAGTGGCCCTGGCCGGAAGTTACGTCACCGGAAGTGACGTCATACTACCGGAAGTAACGTGACCAGAGGTGACGTTAGTCACGAGACCGGAAGTATGTTCTGCGCATGCGAAACCGGTTCCCGCGCCTTTTTCTTACTATAGTAGTAGTGCAAAATGTACCATTGCGCATGACCGACATGGCTACCGGAAGTGACGTGACAGAAGGTCACATGACCCCGACGTGGTTCCTTTGGAAGGGTGCGCGCATTTGCAACCGGAAGTTGCGCAATATCCACCCCTAGTGGGGCCTTTTCCCCTGGAAAATATACGAGCGCGCATGCGCGATCGGAAGTGCCCTAGGGGTGGTCTCTAGGACGTTGGCGTCCTATTATCGTTTTCCAGCCCTTTCACTCATTATCTGCCCCTTTCCCGCCATTTTATTTTCATTGCGAGCGCCTTCAATAATTACATTTCTTACAAAAATGTGTTGTTTTCGGATATCTTGTGTAGTACTCCAAGTAGTCTATTACGTCCGCGTTCTCACTGTGGGGGTACTAAATAACTTAAGAGTCAAATTAATGGTACATTTGATCCCCTAAGTCACCCAATAGAAGGTCACCGGGCCATGAGATTTTGGGTCTCGGGCCAAAATGAGTTTTTTGTTTTTTTGGCATTTTTGTTATATTTTCAAAGATCTTTTAACGTTTTTTTAATTAATTGTTAGTTTTTGCAATATTTTTTCGTGAACTTTCTATCTATAACGACGTTTCTTGATTCCTTCCTCTAATTTTCTTTCGTGTTTATTCAACATCTTAATCACTATTTTGTTGATTTGTTGCAGTTTTCTCATAGATGCTTACGTTAATGTGTGATATTTTCATATTTTCCATATCTTTTCAATATTCAACTTACTATTCCTCCATATTTTCCATATCTTTTCACTATTCAACTCACGTTTCTTCAATATTTTCCAAATCTTTTCACTATTCAATTTACTTTTCTTCCATAATTTCTCTACCCTTTCACTATTCAACTTGCTTTTCTTCCGTATTTTCCATATCTTTTCAATATTCAACTTGCCTTTCATCTGTATTTTCCATATCTTTTCACTATCACTAAGTTGAATAGTGAACATATATGAAAAAATACAGAAGAAAAGTAAGTTGAATAGTGATAAGATTTGGAAAGTATGGAAGAAACCCAAGTTGAATAGTGAAAAGATATGGAAAATACAGAAGAAAATTAAGTTAGATAGTGAAAAGATATGGAAAATATAGAAGAAAAGTTAGTTGAATAGTGATAAGATTTGGAAAGTATGGAAGAAACCCAAGTTGAATAGTGAAAAGATTTGGAAAATACGGCAGAAAATTGTGAAATGATATGGAAAATATGGAAGAAAAGTAAGTTGAATAGTGAAAAGATATGGAAAATATAGAAGTAAAGTAAGTTGAATAGTGATAAGATTTGGAAAGTATGGAAGAAACCTAAGTTGAATAGTGAAAAGATTTGAAAAATACGGAAGAAAATATCACTGAAACAACAGTCCTCAGATAGACATGCGTATCCAACACGACCTATAATTGCGTCTCCGAGTTCACCATTCTCCATTTTTGCTCATGAATGCAGAGAATTTAAGGAGGAAACAACAAATTTCAGTTGCATATTTCTGTAGCTGTACAGGTAATTAAAGCGTAAAGTAAACATTCGGAACCTAGAGACAATAAATGCACTGCTAAAGCTCATGGTCAAAATGAATACTAGGAACCTACAACTATATGTACTTGCAAAACAGACATTTTTCTAATAAACATTCGGAACCAACAACTATATGTTTTTGCAAAACAGACAATAAATGCACTGCTAAAACTCATGGTCAAAATGAATACTAGGAACCTACAACTATATGTATTTGCAAAACAGACAATTTCCTAATAAACATTCGGAACTGAAAGAAAGGTAGATTGAATAGTGAAATGATGTGGAAAATATTGAAGAAAAGTAAGTTGAAAAGTGAAAAGATACGAACATTTTTCTCGTTTTTTCGATTTTTTGTCGTATTGTTTACGTGTGTTTCACGTTTTCAGTTTTAATCACGTTTTTCGTGTCCATTTAACTTTTTAATGACAATTTGTTCGTTTTGTTAAGGCTTTTGTTTACGTTTTTTCGTGCTTTGGGTGGAAATTCAACGCTATCGCGGTAGTGGTGGTGGTGGTGGAGGAGGACGAGGAGGAGGAGGCGAAGGAGGAGGAAATTGGTGGTATTGTGACGTGAAGTAGAAATTAGAAACAGAAAACAACAAGGAAAACATAAAAAAAACGGAGAGATAAACGAAAAGACAAAACACAAGAGACAAAGATAATTAAACAGACCATGTCGAATGTCACATCACTTCGATGACTCATCAAAATACGAAGAAACCCAAGTTGAATAGTGAAAAGATATTGAAAATGCGGAAGAAAATTGTGAAATGATATGGAAAATATTGAAGAAAATAGGGAAAAGATATGAAAAATACGGAAGAAAAATAAGTTGAATAGTGAAAAGATATGGAAAATATGGAAGAAAAGTCAGTTGAATAGTGATAAGATTTGGAAAGTATGGAAGAAAAATAAGTTGAATAGTGAAAAGATATGGAAAATATGGAAGAAAGGGCAGTTGAATAGTGGAAAGATTTGGAAAATATGGAAGACAAGTAAGTTGAATAGTGAAAAGATATGGAAAATACGGAAGAAAAGTAAGTTGAATAGTGAAATGATATGGAAAATATGGAAGAAAAGTAAATTGAAAAGTGAATAGATACGAAAAATATTGAAGAAAAGTAAGTTGAAAAGTGAAAAGATATGGGAAATACAGAAGAAAGGAAAGTTGGATAGTGAAAAAATATGGAAAATGCGGAAGAAAAGTAGGTTGAATAGTAAAATGATATGGAAAATATGGAGAAAAAAAACAACTTGAATGATGAAATGATATGGAAAATATGGAAGAAAGGCAAGTTGAATAGTGATAAGATATGGACAATATGGAAGAAAAGCAAGTTGAATAGTGAAATGATATGGAAATTATGAAAGAAAAGTCAGTTGAATAGTGAAAAGATATGGAAAATGCGGAAGAAAAGTCAGTTGAATAGTGAAAAGATATGGAAAATACAGAAGAAAGTAAGCTGAATAGTGAAAAATATGGAAATTATGGAAGAAAAGTAAGTTGAATAGTGAAAAGATTTGGAAAATACAGAAGAAAATTGTGAAATGAGATGGAAAATATGGAAGAAAAGTAAGTTGAATAGTGAAAAGATAGGGAAAATAGGGAAGAAAAGTAACTTGAATGGTGAAATGATAGGGAAAATATGGAATAAAAGTAAGCTGAATAGTGATAAGATTTGGAAAGTGTGGAAGAACAGTCAGTTGAATAGTGAAAAGATTTGGAAAATACGGCAGAAAATTGTGAAATGATATGGAAAATATAGAAGAAAAGTAAGTTGAATAGTGGAAAGATATGGAAAATATAGAAGTAAAGTAAGTTGAATAGTGATAAGATTTGGAAAGAATGGAAGAAACCTAAGTTGAATAGTGAAAAGATTTGAAAAATACGGAAGAAAATATCACTGAAACAACAGTCCTCAGATAGACATGCGTATCCAACACGACCTATAATTGCGTCTCCGAGTTCACCATTCTCCATTTTTGCTCATGAATGCAGAGAATTTAAGGAGGAAACAACAAATTTCAGTTGCATATTTCTGTAGCTGTACTGGTAATTAAAGCGTAAAGTAAACATTCGGAACCTACAGACAATAAATGCACTGCTAAAGCTCATGGTCAAAATGAATACTAGGAACCTACAACTATATGTACTTGCAAAACAGACATTTTTCTAATAAACATTCGGAACCAACAACTATATGTTTTTGCAAAACAGACAATAAATGCACTGCTAAAACTCATGGTCAAAATGAATACTAGGAACCTACAACTATATGTATTTGCAAAACAGACAATTTCCTAATAAACATTCGGAACTGAAAGAAAGGTAGATTGAATAGTGAAATGATGTGGAAAATATTGAAGAAAAGTAAGTTGAAAAGTGAAAAGATACGAACATTTTTCTCGTTTTTTCGATTTTTTGTCGTATTGTTTACGTGTGTTTCACGTTTTCAGTTTTAATCACGTTTTTCGTGTCCATTTAACTTTTTAATGACAATTTGTTCGTTTTGTTACGGCTTTTGTTTACGTTTTTTCGTGCTTTGGGTGGAAATTCAACGCTATCGCGGTAGTGGTGGTGGTGGTGGAGGAGGACGAGGAGGAGGAGGCGAAGGAGGAGGAAATTGGTGGTATTGTGACGTGAAGTAGAAATTAGAAACAGAAAACAACAAGGAAAACATAAAAAAAACGGAGAAATAAACGAAAAGACAAAACACAAGAGACAAAGATAATTAAACAGACCATGTCGAATGTCACATCACTTCGATGACTCATCAAAATACGAAGAAACCCAAGTTGAATAGTGAAAAGATATTGAAAATGCGGAAGAAAATTGTGAAATGATATGGAAAATATTGAAGAAAATAGGGAAAAGATATGAAAAATACGGAAGAAAAATAAGTTGAATAGTGAAAAGATATGGAAAATATGGAAGAAAAGTCAGTTGAATAGTGATAAGATTTGGAAAGTATGGAAGAAAAATAAGTTGAATAGTGAAAAGATATGGAAAATATGGAAGAAAGGGCAGTTGAATAGTGGAAAGATTTGGAAAATATGGAAGACAAGTAAGTTGAATAGTGAAAAGATATGGAAAATACGGAAGAAAAGTAAGTTGAATAGTGAAATGATATGGAAAATATGGAAGAAAAGTAAATTGAAAAGTGAATAGATACGAAAAATATTGAAGAAAAGTAAGTTGAAAAGTGAAAAGATATGGGAAATACAGAAGAAAGGAAAGTTGGATAGTGAAAAAATATGGAAAATGCGGAAGAAAAGTAGGTTGAATAGTAAAATGATATGGAAAATATGGAGAAAAAAAACAACTTGAATGATGAAATGATATGGAAAATATGGAAGAAAGGCAAGTTGAATAGTGATAAGATATGGACAATATGGAAGAAAAGCAAGTTGAATAGTGAAATGATATGGAAAATATGGAAGAAAAGTAAATTGAAAAGTGAATAGATACGAAAAATATGGAAGAAAAGTCAGTTGAAAAGTGAAAAGATATGGGAAATACAGAAGAAAGGAAAGTTGGATAGTGAAAAAATATAGAAAATGCGGAAGAAAAGTAGGTTGAATAGTAAAATGATATGGAAAATATGGAGAAAAAAACCAACTTGAATGATGAAATGATATGGAAAATATGGAAGAAAGGCAAGTTGAATAGTGTTAAGATATGGACAATATGGAAGAAAAGCAAGTTGAATAGTGAAATGATATGGAAATTATGAAAGAAAAGTCAGTTGAATAGTGAAAAGATATGGAAAATGCGGAAGAAAAGTCAGTTGAATAGTGAAAAGATATGGAAAATACAGAAGAAAAGTAAGCTGAATAGTGAAAAATATGGAAATTATGGAAGAAAAGTCAGTTGAATAGTGAAAAGATTTGGAAAATACAGAAGAAAATTGTGAAATGAGATGGAAAATATGGAAGAAAAGTAAGTTGAATAGTGAAAAGATAGGGAAAATAGGGAAGAAAAGTAAGTTGAATGGTGAAATGATAGGGAAAATATGGAATAAAAGTAAGCTGAATAGTGATAAGATTTGGAAAGTGTGGAAGAACAGTCAGTTGAATAGTGAAAAGATTTGGAAAATACGGCAGAAAATTGTGAAATGATATGGAAAATATAGAAGAAAAGTAAGTTGAATAGTGAAAAGATATGGAAAATATAGAAGTAAAGTAAGTTGAATAGTGATAAGATTTGGAAAGTATGGAAGAAACCTAAGTTGAATAGTGAAAAGATTTGAAAAATACGGAAGAAAATATCACTGAAACAACAGTCCTCAGATAGACATGCGTATCCAACACGACCTATAATTGCGTCTCCGAGTTCACCATTCTCCATTTTTGCTCATGAATGCAGAGAATTTAAGGAGGAAACAACAAATTTCAGTTGCATATTTCTGTAGCTGTACTGGTAATTAAAGCGTAAAGTAAACATTCGGAACCTACAGACAATAAATGCACTGCTAAAGCTCATGGTCAAAATGAATACTCGGAACCTACAACTATATGTACTTGCAAAACAGACATTTTTCTAATAAACATTCGGAACCAACAACTATATGTTCTTGCAAAGCAGACAATAAATGCACTGCTAAAACTCATGGTCAAAATGAATACTAGGAACCTACAACTATATGTATTTGCAAAACAGACAATTTTCTAATAAACATTCGGAACTGAAAGAAAGGTAGATTGAATAGTGAAAAGATATGGAAAATATGGAAGAAAAGAAAATTGAATAGTGAAATGATGTGGAAAATATTGAAGAAAAGTAAGTTGAAAAGTGAAAAGATACGAACATTTTTCTCGTTTTTTCGATTTTTTGTCGTATTATTTACGTGTGTTTCACGTTTTCAGTTTTAATCACGTTTTTCGTGTCCATTTAACTTTTTAATGACAATTTGTTCGTTTTGTTACGGCTTTTGTTTACGTTTTTTCGTGCTTTGGGTGGAAATTCAACGCTATCACGGTAGTGGTGGTGGAGGACGAGGAGGAGGAGGAGAAGGAGGAGGAAATTGGTGGTATTGTGACGTGAAGTAGAAATTAGAAACAGAAAACAACAAGGAAAACATTAAAAAAAACGGAGAGATAAACGAAAAGATAAAACACAAGAGACAAAGATAATTAAACAGACCGGGTCAAATGTCACATCACTTCGATGACTCATCAAAATACGGAAGAAACCCAAGTTGAATAGTGAAAAGATATTGAAAATGCGGAAGAAAATTGTGAAATGATATGGAAAATATTGAAGAAAATAGGGAAAAGATATGAAAAATACGGAAGAAAAATAAGTTGAATAGTGAAAAGATATGGAAAATATGGAAGAAAGGGTAGTTGAATAGTGGAAAGATTTGGAAAATATGGAAGACAAGTAAGTTGAATAGTGAAAAGATATGGAAAATACGGAAGAAAAGTAAGTTGAATAGTGAAATGATATGGAAAATATGGAAGAAAAGTAAATTGAAAAGTGAATAGATACGAAAAATATGGAAGAAAAGTAAGTTGAAAAGTGAAAAGATATGGGAAATACAGAAGAAAGGAAAGTTGGATAGTGAAAAATATGGAAAACACGGAAGAAAAGTAGGTTGAATAGTAAAATGATATGGAAAATATGGAGAGAAAAAACAACTTGAATAATGAAATGATATGGAAAATATGGAAGAAAGGCAAGTTGAATAGTGATAAGATATGGACAATATGGAAGAAAAGCAAGTTGAACAGTGAAATGATATGGAAATTATGAAAGAAAAGTCAGTTGAATAGTGAAAAGATATGGAAAATGCGGAAGAAAAGTCAGTTGAATAGTGAAAAGATATGGAAAATACAGAAGAAAAGTAAGTTGAATAGTGAAAAATATGGAAATTATGGAAGAAAAGTAAGTTGAATAGTGAAAAGATTTGGAAAATACAGAAGACAATTGTGAAATGAGATGGAAAATATGGAAGAAAAGTAAGTTGAATAGTGAAAAGATAGGGAAAATAGGGAAGAAAAGTAAGTTGAATGGTGAAATGATAGGGAAAATATGGAATAAAAGTAAGTTGAATAGTGATAAGATTTGGAAAGTGTGGAAGAACAGTCAGTTGAATAGTGAAAGGATTTGGAAAATATGGAAGAAAAGTAAGTTTAATAGTGAAAAGATATGGAAAATACGGAAGAAAAATAATTTATTTAAGTTTGCATTATGCCCTACAGTAAGGGGAATAACTCTGCATCTGAAGGGATAACTCTGTAATAGGGGACATAACTCTTTATGTGGGGAATAAGTTACAACTCTGTATGTGCAAGGATAATACTACAGTAGGGGGAATAACTCTGTATGTGGAGGATAAAGGGGGATCATCACTCTGTATTTTGACATATACCTGTGCAGAAAGAGAAATACTATATAATACGTATCAAGAAATGGCTATTTGGAAATCGATTCTTACACTTATATACAAAGAGTTTTACTTGCCCTTGGCAGGAAAATAGATATATTTAAACTTATATACAGATATTTGCTTGCCTTTGGCAGGTAAATATATACTAAAACACTGTTTAGGAAGTAAGTTTTCTTACTGCTCTAAAAATAGAACACTGTGTTAGGCTGTTATGTAAAATAAATTTGATTGTGGAAATTTGAAACTCATCAAGATAGGAAAATAACTAGCAAAAAATTGAATAAAATCTATAATTCTGATAAAAATGTAGATAGATAGGTAGGTAGGTATATGTCTTTGTAAATAAAGGGTTAGGTTTATGGTGTTTAATTCCACATTCAACAATATTAAAGGAGATGTCATAACTGTTAATGCTTGTTTCTAATAACTGGAAAACATTGCTCAATACTCTTCAAATAGCTGGAGAACACAATATATTTTAGAGCAATGGGTATTCTTTGAAATAAATTTAAATCGCAGGAGAATTTTAAAACTTATTTATGTTGGGAATATCACTGAGTGAGTTGTGTAAGTGGGGGAGTAAGAAATGAAGAAAAGCAAGTTGAATAGTGAAAAGATATGAAAAATATGGAAGAAACCCAAGTTGAATAGTGAAAAGATATGAAAAATACGGAAGAAAAGTAAGTTGAATAGTGAAAAGATATGGAAAATGCGGAAGAAAGGTAGGTTGAATTGTGAAATGATATGGAAAATATGGAAGAAAAGTAATTTGAATAGTGAAAAGATTTGGAAAATACAGAAGAAAATTGTGAAATGAGATGGAAAATATGGAAGAAAAGTAAGTTGAATAGTGAAAAGATAGGGAAAACATGGAAGAAAAGTAAGTTGAATGGTGAAATAATAGGGAAAATATGGAAGAAATGTGATAAGATTTGGAAAATGTGGAAGAAAGATAAGTTGAATAGTGAAAAGATATAGAAAATATGGACGTGAACCAGTATCAGTACGAGTGGCGTTAGCGACGAGTTGTGAGGTTGTTAGTTCACGCACTAGACAAGACCTGATACAAAGCCTTGTACCAACACACTATGTATGTAATAAGTTTATCTAAAATTTCAATAAAACTAATCTTAAGCAAACAAGATATGAATATAATCTAACGATTATGAAGTCTCAAGTCTCCCAAACCGGCCACTGACAACAGGTCTAAAAAATAAATCAAAAGCTACCTTTGAAATCGAACAATGTTGAATTTTTGCGGTTTTATGGCGGCCATTTTGCAAATGGAGACCGGTAGAAATTTTTCGATGTTGGGAATCTATTCAGGTCATCATAATTTACCTACATATGAAATTTCGTTGAAATCGAACAATGTTGAATTTGTGCGGTATTGTGGCGGCCATTTTGAAAATGGCGACCGTTAGAATTTTTCAATGTCAGGAATCAATTCGGGACATCATAATCTACCTACATATGAAATGTCGTCGAAATCGGACAATGTTGAATTTGAGCGGTATTGTGGCGACCGGTAGAAATTTTTCAATGTCGGGAATCAATTCGGGACATCATTATCTACCCAGATATCAAATTTTGATGATATCAGACAATGTTTAATTTTTGCTGCCATTTTGAAAATGGCGACCGCTGGAAATTTTTCAATATCAGGAATAAATTCGAGACATCATAATCTACCCACATATGAAATGTCGTTGAAATCGGACAATGTTGAATTTGTGCAGTATTGTGGCGGCCATTTTGAAAATGGAGACCGCTAGAAATTTTTCAATGTCAAAAAGAATTCGGGACATCATATCTACCCACATATGAAATGTTGTTGAAATCGGACAATGTTGAATTTGTACGGTATTGTGGCGGCCATTTTGAAAATGGCGACTGCTAGAATTTTTTCAATGTCGGGAATGAATTCGGGACATCATAATCTACCCACATGTCAAATTTAGATGATATCGGACAATGTTGAATTGTTGCGGTATTGTGGCGCCATTTTGAAAATGGTGATCGGTAGAAATTTTTCAATGTCGGGAATCAATTCGGGACATCATTTTCTACCCACATATCAAATTTTGATGATATCGAGCAATGTTGAATTTTTACCCCCCATTTTTTATGCCGTGTTTTGGCAGCCATTTTGAAAATGGCAGACATTTTGAAAATTTTGAAAACGCAGAATTGCTCCTCTAATGGTGACCTATCACTATGTCAAATTTTATGTCTCTATCATTATCCATTTAGAAGTTATCAACATTAATGTACGAAATTTCAACTTTCCCATAGGATTCTATAGTAACCCCCACCCCCTTTGAACCCCTCTAAATATGACTTTGGCCCCCTTTACCACAAAGCTGAAAACTTTAGGACCAACTAGAAACATATATATATAGCTCCACCAAGTTTCATGAAATTCTGTCCAGTAGTTCCTGAGATCTGCCGTGGACACGTTCATGTGCCAAAGAAAGAAAGGAGAAAGAGAAGAAAGAGAATAAGAATAATAATAACAAGATATGATTATAATCTAACGATTATGAAGCCTCCCAAACCGGTCACTGACACTATTTACGCACATATCAAATTTTGATGATATCGGACAATGTTGAATTTTTAACCCCCATTTCTATGCCGTGTTTTGGCAGCCATTTTGAAAATGGCAGACATCTTGAAAATTTTGAAAACGCAGAATTGCTCCTCTATTGGTGATCTATCACTATGTCAAAATTTATGTCTCTATCATTATCCAGTTAGAAGTTATCAACATTAATGTACGAAATTTCAAGTTTCCCATAGGATTCTATAGTAACCCCCACCCCCTTTGAACACCAAAAATATGGCTTTGACCCCTTTTACCACAAATCTGAAAACTTTAGGATCAACTAGAAACATATATCTATAACTCCACCAAGTTTCATGAAATTCTGTCCTGTAGTTCCTGAGATCTGCCGTGGACAAGTTCATGGTGCACGGAAAGAAAGGAGAATAACAAGAACAAAAAGAATAATAATAATAATAATAATAATAAGAAACGGAGCAAAAACAATAAGTCTCCAAACGTTGTTTGGGAGACTTAATAATAATAATAAGAAACGGAGCAAAAACAATAAGTCTTCCAAGCGTTGTTTGGGAGACTTAATAACAAGAGTCGAATTAAAATTAACAAATTTGTACAACACTCTCAGTAAGGAGGATTACATTTTGTACATGACCTCACGTTATTTGTTTTGCAGTTCATTCACCAATGTCTCGTCATTTTCAGTCATTGCACACTCTGCCGACAACGTTTTTTTCTAGAAATGTGGACCGTACAGTTGGAAATGTTGAATGTATGTCCTTGGAAATGAGAATATGACCGTGAATTCGCGATACACCATACGAATGAATAAACATTAAATCCATCGCTTTGCTTACGTTGCTTACATTGATGTGTTTTCCCCTGAATTCCAATGATATTACGCCATTACAAAGTAGTTCGGCAGAGAATATCGCGTGCAACGTCGCGTCAATCTTTTATCACCAGTGTTGTGATACACCATCTTGTTTCAGACACCTTGCTTCAGACAGGCTACTTTCTGTAATTTCAAAAGAAAACGTACATAATGTTAGATAAATTTCTGTATTATACACAACTTTCATATTTCATTTTACATAACTAAATACATTATATACACTTGGCCATAAGTTAGGGACCACCAAATTTGAAATGGAAAATATGTTTTACATCGTGCTTTTTCCTGTTAGAATATATATGTCTTATACATAAACATATATTCTTTCTTGGTACCTGTAATTTTTAATCGATCGATCAGTTAAAGAACGACGAAACAGGTTTTTATAAGTTCACTTGTACCTTTGCAAAACTCAAGTTTGGCGGGGGTTTCTAAACGGTATTTACACGTGCAGTGCAGGTGAAACTTTAAACTTTCTAAACTGGCTAAACTTTATTTCAACATGACACGTCGAAAACCGTCAGATGCAGAGAGATGGCAAGCGATTGGAATGGTAAGGGGTGATATGTCCTACAAGACAGACTGCTGAACGATTCAATGTAAGCCACTCGGTCATTGTTCGATTGAAGCAGCGTATGAACCAAACCAGGAGTGCAAAAGAACTCCAAAGGACAAAAAGATCTCTGAAAACGACTCCAAGAGAAGATAGACTCCTTAAGAGGTTCGCCAGACAGCAACCATTCAGCACTACAAACACGCTGCAAAGCCAATGAATTGTCAACGGGCGCATTAGCAGACGGACCGTCAATAGACATCATAACAGCGCAATGTTTCGTGCTCGGAGACCGATAAAACGTCTGCTACTGATAATACGCCACAAAACTGCCAGGCTTCAATGGGCACGTGACCATATGGGATGGAATATCAGGTCGTGGAATAGAGTGCACTGGTCGGATGAAAGTCGTTTTTGTCGAATCCAGTTGATGGCCACTTCCGCGTATGGAGACCGAGAAATACAACATTTCAACAGGAACATATTGTGGGCACAACTGCGTTTGGTGGAGGAGGTTTTATTGGTTGGGGATGCTTGTCTCTAATCTGTAAGATTGACTTGTATGTCATTGATTGGACTTTAAGAGGACAAAAGTACCGTGATCAGATCCTGCGCTCATTAGTTGTGCCTCATTTTGATGGTCATCCATTAGCAAGTCGACTAATTCTGATGGATGGCAATGCTAGACCACATAACCTGTATAGTGCAAGACTATCTGCAATAGGAGGCAATAGAGCTAATACCTTGGTCAACCATGTCACCAGATATGAATCCGATAAAGCATTTATGGGACTATCTAGGACGAAAAGTGAACGCACGTACCCCGAAGTGTCAAAACATTCAGGAATTAGGGACCGATTTGGATCAGGGATGGCAACAGTACCCTCAATACAGACTGAGACGCTTCATTCACGGAATTAGGACACGTGTTCAGTAACTGTACAGGATGCGAGGCGGTTATACTCGTTATTGACTTTATCATGAGTAATAATGTTGAAAATTGATTGGTTTCCATTTTCCAACCAGATTACACGTGTTTTGGTTGTGCAAGTTTATTTAACAGAAGTCCAAACTGAAACTTTTTTCACTTAATTTGTTGTTCAATTTTGCATACTCACTTCTGCGAGCTATAGTACTTTCGGTTACTTATTTTTGAATAAATACCTGATCGTTTTTGGTGGTCTGGGTTATATTGTATTCATCCATAAAAAGTTTTGTTGTGCGCAACTGCAGATTTTTTCACACATTTGAGAAAAATATTTTAGTTACAGTGAAAAACTGGTGGTCCCTAACTTATGGCCAAGTGTATAGGTGGACAAAATTTGAAGAAAGAAAATCCATCTATCTATTTCGCCTTGATTTAATTAAAATTTCAAGGTCATCTGTATTTGTATCGATTCATTATAAATGGTTTGAAAAAAGTCTACTTCTGCTGTTTTTCTGTTATAGAAGGGAATTATGACCGCTACAGATATTGATCTGGTGATGACAGAAGGCCTTGGCAGACGATATGCTTTCATGGGAGTATTAGAAACAGCTTATTTAAATGCTCATGGTAATAGGTCGATTTGCATTTATCTATTTCTTCTAACATACAAAGAATCAATATGTATGGTAATTTGATCTTCTGTGTTTAGGAAGCGACCTCCTGAGTATATGGGGGTGTGGGAGAGTCGTTTCAGATCCTGGATATTTGTTTACTTCTTGTATTACGGCGTTTCTTTATATAATTCTTGCATGGTTTTTAGATGTTTATGACAAATTCTGATTATTTTTTTCAGAGATATTACATTTGTTTGTCTTACTTCTGAGCATTGTCAACAACCCCTTAAAAATAGAATTGTTGTTCCCTTACTTCTGAGCCTTGTCCACTACCCCTTAGAAATAAAATTGTTGCTCCCTTACTTCTGAGTCTTGCCCACGACCCCTTAAAAATAAAATTGTTGCTCTATTTCTTCTGAGCCTTTCCCACGACCCCTTAAAAATCAAATCGTTGCTTCCTTTCTTCTGAGCATTGTCCACAACCCCTTAAAAATAAAATTGTTGCTCCCTTACTTCTGAGCCTTGCCCACTACCCCTTAGAAATAAAATTGTTGCTCCCTTACTTCTGAGTCTTGCCCACGACCCCTTAAAAATAAAATTGTTGCTCTATTTCTTCTGAGCATTGCCCACTACCCTTTAAAAATCAAATTGTTGCTCCCTTACTTCTGAGCCTTGCCCACGACCCCTTAAAAATAAAATTGTTGCTCTATTTCTTCTGAGCCTTTCCCACGACCCCTTAAAAATCAAATTGTTGCTTCCTTTCTTCTGAGCATTGTCCACAACCCCTTAAAAATAAAATTGTTGCTCCCTTACTTCTGAGCCTTGCCCACTACCCCTTAGAAATCAAATTGTTGCTCTATTTCTTCTGAGCCTTGCCCACGACCCCTTAAAAATCAAATTGTTGCTCCATTTCTTCTGAGCCTTGCCAACGACCCCATAGAAATCAAATTGTTGCTCCCTTACTTCTGAGCCTTGCCCACTACCCCTTAGAAATCAAATTGTTGCTCTATTTCTTCTGAGCCTTGCCTACGACCCCTTAAAAATCAAATTGTTGCTCCATTTCTTCTGAGCCTTGCCCACGACCCCATAGAAATCAAATTGTTGCTCCCTTACTTCTGAGCCTTGCCCACTACCCCTTAAAAATCAAATTGTTGCTCCCTTACTTCTGAGCCCTGCCCACGACCCCTTAGAAATCAAATTGTTGCTCCCTTACTTCTGAGCCTTGCCCACTACCCCTTAAAAATCAAATTGTTGCTCCCTTACTTCTGAGCCTTGCCCACGACCCTTTAAAAATCAAATTGTTGCTCCCTTACTTCTGAGCCTTGCCCAATACCCCCTTAAAAATCAATTGTTGCTCCCTTACTTCTGAGCCTTACCCACTACCCCTTAAAAATAAAATTGTTGCTCCATTTCTTCTGAGCCTTACCCACGACCCCATATAAATCAAATTGTTGCTCCCTTACTTCTGAGCCTTACCCACAGCCCCTTAAAAATCAAATTGTTGCTCCCTTACTTCTGAGCCTTGCCCACTACCCCTTAAACATAAAATTGTTGCTCCATTTCTTCTGAGCCTTACCCACGACCCCATATAAATCAAATTGTTGCTCCCTTACTTCTGAGCCTTTCCCACTACCCCTTAAAAATAAAATTGTTGCTCCATTTCTTCTGAGCCTTACCCACGACCCCATATAAATCAAATTGTTGCTCCCTTACTTCTGAGCCTTTCCCACAGCCCCTTAAAAATCAAATTGTTGCTCCATTTCTTCTGAGCCTTACCCACGACCCCATATAAATCAAATTGTTGCTCCCTTACTTCTGAGCCTTTCCCACAGCCCCTTAAAAATCAAATTGTTGCTCCCTTTCTTCGGAGCATTGTCCACAACCCCTTAAAAATCAAATTGTTGCTCCCTTACTTCTGAGCCTTGCACACTACCCCTTAGAAATCAAATTGTTGCTCTATTTCTTCTGAGCCTTGCCCACGACCCCTTAAAAATCAAATTGTTGCTCCATTTCTTCTGAGCCTTGCCCACGACCCCATAGAAATCAAATTGATGCTCCCTTACTTCTGAGCCTTGCCCACTACCCCTTAAAAATCAAATTGTTGCTCCCTTACTTCTGAGCCCTGCCCACGACCCCTTAGAAATCAAATTGTTGCTCCCTTACTTCTGAGCCTTGCCCACTACCCCTTAAAAATCAAATTGTTGCTCCCTTACTTCTGAGCCTTGCCCACGACCCTTTAAAAATCAAATTGCTGCTCCCTTGCTTCTGCGCATTGCCCAATACCCCCTTAAAAATCAAATTGTTGCTCCCTTACTTCTGAGCCTTACCCACGACCCCATATAAATCAAATTGTTGCTCCCTTACTTCTGAGCCTTTCCCACAGCCCCTTAAAAATCAAATTGTTGCTCCCTTTCTTCTGAGCATTGCCCACAACCCCTTAAAAATAAAATTGTTGCTCCCTTACTTCTGAGCCTTGCCCACTACCCCTTAGAAATCAAATTGTTGCTCTATTTCTTCTGAGCCTTGCCCACGACCCCTTAAAAATCAAATTGTTGCTCCCTTTCTTCTGAGCCTTGCCCACGACCCCATAGAAATCAAATTGTTGCTCCCTTACTTCTGAGCCTTGCCCACTACCCCTTAAAAATCAAATTGTTGCTCCCTTACTTCTGAGCCCTGCCCACGACCCCTTAGAAATCAAATTGTTGCTCCCTTACTTCTGAGCCTTGCCCACTACCCCTTAGAAATCAAATTGTTGCTCTATTTCTTCTGAGCCTTGCCCACGACCCCTTAAAAATCAAATTGTTGCTCCATTTCTTCTGAGCCTTACCCACGACCCCATAGAAATCAAATTGTTGCTCCCTTACTTCTGAGCCTTGCCCACTACCCCTTAAAAATCAAATTGTTGCTCCCTTACTTCTGAGCCCTGCCCACGACCCCTTAGAAATCAAATTGTTGCTCCCTTACTTCTGAGCCTTGCCCACTACCCCTTAAAAATCAAATTGTTGCTCCCTTTGTTCCGAGCATTGCCCACTAGCCCTTAGAAATCAAATTGTTGCTCCCTTACTTCTGCGCCTTGCCCACTACACCTTAAAAATCAAATTGTTGCTCCCTTACTTCAGAGCCTTGCCCACGACCCTTTAAAATCAAATTGTTGCTCCCTTACTTCTGAGCCTTGCCCACTACCACTTAAAAATCAAATTGTTGCTCCCTTTCTTCAGAGCCTTGCCCACGACCCTTTAAAAATCAAATTGTTGCTCCCTTACTTCAGATCCTTGCCCACGACCCTTTAAAAATCAAATTGTTGCTCCCTTACTTCTGAGCCCTGCCCACGACCCCTTAAAAATCAAATGGTTGCCCCATTACTTCTGAGCATTGCCCAATACCCCCTTAAAAATCAAATTGTTGCTCCCTTAGTTCCGAGCATTGCCCAATACCCCTTAAAAATCAAATTGTTGCTCTCCAAGCATTGCCCACTACCCCTTAAAAATCAAATTGTTCCCCATTACTTCTGAGCATTGTCCAATACCCCTTAACAATCAAATTGTTTCTCCCTTAGTTCCGAGCATTGCCCAATACCCCTTAAAAATCAAATTGTTGCTCCCTTAATTCCGAGCATTGCCCAATACGCCTTAAAAAATTCTCGTTTAGTCGTTGGTTCTCTTCTAATTTCTGACTCCATAAAAGCTAGGTCAAATCTGTATAAAGTTGCATGCAGGAATTTTCATAGGGAATCTAAAGAAGACTATCCTATTAAAATCGGGCTTTAAATACAATTTCAATATTTGATTGTACTACATAAAGAGAATTATATAAGGAACAGAGACATCATAAAAATTGGTGGAAGCTCAACATACACCTTGGTACCTCATGTGTAGAAGTTCTAATGATGATAACTGAAATGATCGGTCCTTTTGGGGTATACACAAGGTTTGACTTTATATTATATTTCTTTGGTAGGATTTGATGTATATAGTGACAGATATGCTGAACAGATTAATGAGGTACAGAAAACATTTGATCCCCCTCAACCATTTAACGATATTGCTGTTCTGGAAAAAGTTCAAAAGGAAATGATAAAGAAGACGCCACTTGATAAACTGAAAGAACGCTATGAATGGAGAGATGGTAGATTGTCCGCTCTTAGCAAGCTTATTAATGATATGGATGACGCAGATGCTAATAAAATTTAAACTTATTAAACCAGTCTGTTTTCATAATAGTGATAAACGAGGGATGTAAAATAAGGACTTTAACAGCTTGTTCATCAGACCAACCAAGATAAAGGCCTTAAAGTCTTCATTTGTCTTTTAGACAAGTTTATCTTTCATATCTACTGATTCAAATGCTTGTTTACTATATAACTTACATCTATTAGGATTATGGTGTTTAACGCCACTTTCAACAATATTCCAGTTATATCATAGCTGTCATTTTAATTGATGGAGGAATCTGGAGTGCCCGGAGAAAATGACCGACCTGCCAGTCACTGACAAACTTTATCACATAAAGTTGTATCAAGTACACCTAGATATGAGCGGGATTCGAACTCACAACATTAGTGGTGATAGGGATTGATTCAATGGGTATCTGTCTGTATCCGTATCTGGTACGTTGTAGAACCCAACTATGGGTTTTATACAACGGATAGAGAGAGCGCCGATGGCGGTCTTATTGGCGCTGATTCCTTAGAGCAGTCTTAAATGCTTCTAAGGAATTTGCATGCACGACACTGTTTGGCAGATGGTTCCAATGGATTACGGTGTCCACAAAGAAAGAATGTTGGTACTGCTGTTTCTTGTAGTCTGGTAATTCAAGTCCTTTGTATTATTGCATGTACGTTTCTCTACTATATTTGATGTTATATGATCTTCAAAATGTTTTGCGTTGATGTTCCTTTTCGGTCTAGCTAATTTGACGAAATTATCTGTTGGTAGTGCCGGTACCAACCCCTCAACCACCTTGTACCTTAGTATCAGACGTAAGCTAAGTCGTCTTTCCTCTAGTGTCTCCAGCTCAAGGTATTCTCTCATCCTCGCGATGGCTCCTGTTTCTCTACTTCTGTAGTCTTTTTTAACGAACCTTATAGCCCTGTTCTGTATTCGTTCTAGTTTGTCTATGTCTCCCTTAAGGTATGGGTTCCAGATGGTAGCTCCATATTCCATGATTGATCTTACTAGGGTAACATATGTGGTCTTTCGACATGTTTCAGAGACATTTCTTAAATTTCTTCTCCATTTCAGGTCGTTTGAGATTTGAAGTCCTAAATATGGATTGTCCTGTACTTCTTGTAGTGTGTGTTTTTCTAGTTGGTAATATCTAGATGACTTGTTGTTTATTGACAGGACATAACATTTCTTAGTGTTGAATCTCATGCCCCATTTATTTGCCCATTCGTCAAGGTGTTTAAGGTCTGCTTGCAGTGTGAGGTGGTCTTCTTCCTTTTTGATCGTTCTGTATAGTAGGCAATCGTCGGCAAATAAACGGACAGACGAGTTGACACAGTCTGGAAGGTCATTTATATGGCATAAGAACATTATCGGACCGAGTACAGTACCTTGAGGCACTCCAGAGTCTACTGATGTTTCATTTGAACTTTCGCCCTCCACTATTGTTCTCATTGTTCTGGTTGATAGTAAGTTGATTAGCCATGAGTGGATGTTTCCTTTGATGCCGTATTGTTCTAGTTTGTGTAGGAGCTTATCATGTGGTACTGTGTCAAATGCTTTGGAGAAATCTAGGATGGCAATGTCTACTTAGTTCGTCAATGTGTTTTTGTTCTCTGTGTGGCATATAGAATGATCATACTAGTAGGTCTTTGTTGTTTCTCATTTTTAGCTCACCTGGCCATAGGCCATGTGAGCTTTTGTCATGGGTAAGCGTCCGTCGTCCGTCCGTCCGTCCGTTAGCTTTTCACATTTAAATCTTCTTCTCTGAAACCGCTGAACAGAAATCAGCCAAACTTGCCAGAAATGTTCACTGGATGGTCCTCTACCAGATTTGTGTCTTTGGTGCTGATTTGAAATCCAACATGGCTGCCAGGGTCCATAATGTGTTCTCATTGGCTGAAATTTTAAAAATCTTTTTGTCAGAAACCACTAAGTCAATTGAATTGTGACTTTGCAGGAATGATCATTGGGTGGTCCTGTACTAAATTTGTGAATCGTTTGCCGATCGGAAATTCAAGATGGCCGCCATGACTCGACTTAGTTTAACATTGGACCCTATGGGAATTTCACATTTTCATCTTTTTTTCTGAAACCACAAAACAGATTTGAACCAAACTTGGCAGAAATGTTCATTGGATGGTCATATACAAGATTTTTGTTTTTGGCGCTGATCGGAAACCCAACATGGCCGCCAGGGCCCATAATGTGTTCTGATTGGTCGAAATTTTAAAAATCTTCTTGTTAGAAACCATTAAGCCAATTGAATTGTGACTTTGCAGGAATGATCATTGGGTGGTCCTGTACTAAATTTGTGAATCGTTTGCCGATCGGAAATTCAAGATGGCCGCCATGACTCGACTTAGTTTAACATAGGACCCTATGGGAATTTCACATTTTCATCTTTTTTTCTGAAACCACAAAACAGATTTGAATCAAACTTGGCAGAAATTTTATTGGATGGTCATATACAAGATTTTTGTTTTTGGCGCTGATCGGAAATCCAACATGGCTGCCAGGGCCCATAATGTGTTCTGATTGGTTGAAATTTTAAAAATCTTCTTGTTAGAAACCACTAAGCCAATTGAATTGTGACTTTGCAGGAATGATCATTGGGTGGTCCTGTACTAAATATGTGAATCGTTTGCCGATCGGAAATTCAAGATGGCCGCCATGACTCGACTTAGTTTAACATTGGACCCTATGAGAATTTCACATTTTCATCTTTTTTTCTGAAACCACAAAACAGATTTGAATCACACTTGGCAGAAATGTTCATTGGATGGTCATATACAAGATTTTTGTTTTTGGCGCTGATCGGAAATCCAACATGGCTGCCAGGGCCCATAATGTGTTCTGATTGGTCGAAATTTAAAAAATCTTCTTGTTAGAAACCACTAAGCCAATTGAATTGTGACTTTGCAGGAATGATCATTGGTTGGTCCTGTACTAAATTTGTGAATCGTTTGCCAATCGGAAATTCAAGATGGCCACCATGACTCGACTTAGTTTAACATTGGACCCTATGGGAATTTCACATTTTCATCTTTTTTTCTGAAACCACAAAACAGATTTGAACCAAACTTGGCAGAAATGTTCATTGGATGGTCATATACAAGATTTGTGTTTTTGGTGCTGATCGGAAATCCAACATGGCTGCCAGGGCCTATAATGTGTTCTGATTGGTCGAAATTTTAAAAATCTTCTTGTTAGAAACCACTAAGCCAATTGAATTGTGGCTTTGCAGGAATGATCATTGGGTGGTCCTATACTAAACTTGTGAATCGTTTGCTAATCGGAAATTCAAGATGGCCGCCATGACTCGACTTAATTTTAAAATAGGACCCTATGGAAAAAATGTTTAAAAGTCTTCTCCTCTGAAACCAGTAAGTCAGTTTAAAGCAAACATGGGATGAATGGTCCTTAGGTGGTCAACTTTCAAAATTATGTCCTGTGACCCCGACCTCCATCCAAGATGGCAACCATCAGCGAACATAGGACCCTATGGGAAATATATTTAAAAATCTTCTTCTCTGAAACCAGTAAGCCAATTTAAAGCAAACATGGCATGGATGGTCCTTAAGTGGTCTATTTTCAAAATTGTGTCCAGTGACCCTGACCTCCATCCAAGATGGCCACCTTCAGCAGACATACTGTAGTTTTAACATAGGACCCTATGGGAAAAAATGTTTTAAAATCTTCTCCCCTGAAACTAGTAAGCCAATATAGCAAACATGTCATCGATGGTCCTTAGGTGGTCAACTTCCAAAATTGTGTTCAGTGATCCCGATCTCGGTTCAAAATGGCCGCCGTCAGCAGACATAGTTTTAACATAGGACCCTATGGGAAAATTGTTTAAAAGTCTTCTCTTCTGAAACCAGTCAGCCAATTTAAAGCAAACATGGCATGGATGGTCCTTGGGTAGTATACTTTCAAAATTGTGTCCGGTGACCACGACCTCCATCCAAGATAGCTGCCATGAGCAGACATAGTTTTAACATAGAACCCTATGGCAGTATGGGATTTGAATAGTAACTTAGATGTATTCAGCATGCAGACATTCTTAAGAGGACTTATTTATGTCAGGTGAGCGATACAGGCTCACCTGAGCCTCTAGTTACTTTTACTCATTCTATTTCTCCGTCTGTGATGAAAGATGTTTGTTCCACTGACGTGATATATTTTTCTACGAGTATGAAAAATTTCGCTAGATTTTTTAGCATCTTTGGTGGGGTTTACTCCTGGTTTGACACCTTTTAGCCACGATTCTGTTGCACAGATTATATCTGGTTTAAGATAATGCAGGGCTGTTTCAAATTCTGCTCGTTTATCTTTAATACTGCGGCAATTGACTGTCATGATGCGCATGTTTTTCTTCACTGGTGTGTCATATGGATTGCTGCTTATGTATGATCTAGGAGAGTTCCTTGTGGATCTTGATCTAGTAGAGTTTCCTGTATAGCTGTTTGGACTGCTTGCTTTTAGTGGGCTAAATACAGATGGTATGGACTCAGAAATTGGTTCGTATATGTTTGTTAATTCCAATTCGTAGCTTCTGAATGTGAATGTGCTAACATTGATGCTTTCACATTTGCAGCACAACCACTGTACATTGGATCTTTCTAGTAGTTCATAATCCTGTGTACATAGCTCTATGCAGGATATGCTACAGTCATCGCAACAAACTCCCTGGCAGTTCCATGTAACTGGTAATTCACAAAGTCCACATGGATAGACACTGGCTTTCTTGTGTGGTCCGGGATTTAGTTCTATGTCTCCTGATAGTATTATAGTTAGTATTAATACGTTTTTGTATTTGTTGGTATAAGTTGGCAGGCATAGTGGCTGTCTACCTGCACTATGCATCTTGGTGTTCTTCAATTTATGGATTAAATGTTGGTGGTCCCATGAATTTGTTGTATCTTTGGTGTTGCTCAGGATTATGTGCATCAGCAATATAACAGTCAGTGTAAACATGATGATTCAGTATAGTGCGGAAAAACCCACGCTGACTAAATCTCTTTACTGCGACTGTTTAATACGTGTTACTATCATTGATACTTTCCCAGCAATCTCTTTTGGCCTGTTCTGATATTTTCCTTAACCAGGTTTTTGATAGCAGGCTTTCTGAATGGATGCCGTCTGAGTATAATTTGAAGTTGTAGTATTTTTTGGTCTTCAGTTTCCTGTCCTTTCCACACCGGTACTTGTCGTTGGCTCTCAGATCTGATGAAAAATCTGGCGAATGTGTGCTAAGACTGTTGTTTATTTCTCTGACTTTGCCGTTTAATGTGTATATTTGCTTCGACAGGTTTTCATCTTGTTCTACAAATACATTGGGGTCTTTGTGTCCTTTTGATTCATTCCAGTTTTTGATAGAGTAGACTGGTGTTTCCATGAATGTTACTTTGGTGCCTGGGTATCTGTTTGATATTTTTTATAATTTCATTATATTTAGATATAATTTTATCAACTTCTTCGTCGTTTTCTGATTTCAATGAGATGTATTTCTTGTTTTTTGATGCGAGTTCCCATCCATACGTAAAGCCATATGTCACCGTAGTTTATTATTTTCTTTGATATGTTAGACTTGAGCCACTGTGTGGTGTCTTCTATTTTTGCTCCACTTTTGGGTAGCCAGACTATTTGTTCTTCAACATCGTGGCAGGCATATGTTTTCAAGTAATTGCCTTTGCTATCTGTTAATATTATTGGTTGATGTGTTCGTTTGCCTGATGGAGGTTCTCTAGGTTTACTTATTACATCGTCAAGTGAAGGTGATGGTGATGGCTGCTTTTTAACTTGCTCCTGATTTTTTATGTTCTCTGACGGTTTTGGTATCATTTAATGGTGACAGGAAGCAAAGGGAGATATCAATATTGATGCATGATAATTTATTCATGGTTTATCCATTGATTTATTCATTACTTTATTGTTGTTGATCCTCAAAACTTTTTACGCAATACACAGCTTTCCCGCCATTCACGAAAAAAGCATGGCCGCTTATAAGGACACCAATTTTACAATATATTATTTATGTGTTTTATATTATAACTTTTTATCTTATTAAACAGAAAGGTTATATTATTGCAAATAGCCAGCATCATTTTAGAGTTTACTCCAGTTATACTCATAGGCATAAATAGCTGAATTTTATTATTTTAAAATTGTCTCCCCTTCTCTTTTCCATTCAAAATTTCGTTTTAACAAGGTTAGCTTAATAAATCCAAAGGGCATAAAGATGTGAATCAATTCAAAGAACAGGACGAACAATTACTGGGTCAGATCCATTCATTATCTACACAAATCCAAGAAAATATGGAAAAATCCAGGCACACATTGTATAGTCTCTTGGGAGCTGGGTTACATGGGAAGAATGGACTAAACCCAACAGCTTGTCTACATCTACTGCAAGTCTACGTAATTCCTATTCTGACATATGGGCTAGAAATATTACTTCCATCTAGGACTGAGCTTCAAACTTTGGAAATATTTTATCGAAAAATACTAAAGCAGATACTTTCAATCCAAACAAATACAGCAAATCCAGCCGTTTACTTCCTGGCAGGTGCGATACCGATAGAAAACCGGATACATAAACTAGCTCTAGGCATGTACGCCAATATATGTAGGACAAATTCAATTGAAAGGGAAGCAGCAGAAAGACAACTAGGAATGAAAGCAATAAATGATAATAGCTGGTTTTCAAAACTTAAGCAAATATTAGCTATATATGAACTCCCGACAAGTCACAATATCCTGGATCTACCACCTACAAAAAACGCCTGGAAAAAAAGGGTCAACAAAGCAGTTAATGAATACTGGATTGAGCATATTAAGAAAATGTCAACCTAATTCAAGAGCTTAGATTATTTGAATGCCTCCAATAATTCCAATGGAAAAGCACATGCAGCCCTGGCTAGTGTCCAAACGTCAGCTAGAGATATAGCAAGACTTCCTGTCAAACTGCGTCTGATGACAGGAACCTACTATCTGCAGAGCAACAAGGCAGCATTTAACCAAAATAGGATTGATCCAACCTGCCTGGTATGCCAGATGGAACCAGAAACATTGGAACACTTTCTACTTGATTGTAATGTCCTAGCTGAAACACGTGAGCCATATATCTCAGAGCTCAATGTTCTAATAAAAGAATGTCATTCCTGTGTTAAATGTAATACTACGAATACATCTATACTCAATTTACATAGTATTCTAGATCCTAGCACTGTGTGTTGTGGTTGTGACTGTAACTGCTTGAAAACCTTACATACCTTTGAGCATGTAACCCGTAGATTATGCTTTGCATTGAATACTAAAAGAAACGACATATTAAAGACACTACCTAATAATAGGAGTAAAGGTCTTTAAGGGCAGCCACCCCATGCTTTTCTTACAAAAGCATTTTAGATTTTAAATTATACAGTAATAATTAAGTGATATATGAACTGAATCTTACTCAAATTTGTGAGGTGGTCCTATATAGGACGGAAGTACTATCAAGACAAGACAAGACAAGATGGCGGCAATAAGACGAGATGGTGTATTGGGGTTGAGTACCGACTTACCAAGCTAATGTGATTTACATGCTTCTATGTATGTTTCACTCTTTATCAAATTTAAGTGATAGTCACAAAAAAAAGTTAGTATTAAACTTAAAATAACAAATTTAAGGATATTTATTTATAAGGGTAGTTATAAATCCAACTACCAAACGATCACTACCACGATGGCCCGTGTATCTATTGGAGTTTTGCCCCATTCGACGTATTTTGCATGATACAAAGATTTTACACCACGATATCAAGTTAGCTGTCATGTATGTAGAAGGAAAAACTGGTCTCACTGCCTTTATTTGACAGGACATTAAGTGTTATTCTATCTTTTGTTTTATTTATTTTTACTTTTATGTTCCAGTCATGTTATATAATTCAAACTGTAGTGTTATGTATTGTTTGTACTTATTGTTGATCTATTCTAACTACTTATCTACCCTTTACACAACTATTGCCTACTTATTGTTGATCTATTCTAACTACTTATCTACCCTTTACACAACTATTGCCTACTTATTGTTGATCTATTCTAACTACTTATCTACCCTTTACACAACTATTGCCTACTTATTGTTGATCTATTCTAACTACTTATCTACCCTTTACACAACTATTGCCTACTTATTGTTGATCTATTCTAACTACTTATCTACCCTTTACACAACTATTGCCTACTTATTGTTGATCTATTCTAACTACTTATCTACCCTTTACACAACTATTGCCTACTTATTGTTGATCTATTCTAACTACTTATCTACCCTTTACACAACTATTACCCACTAAAAACTAAAAGATATTAAAAATGTTTCATAAAAAAGAATGGCCAACGTAGATACAAATACATTGTTTTAGGCAGTGACATATCTTATTTTACAACGTAGATACAAATACATTGTTTTAGGTAGTGACATATCTTATTTTACAACGTAGATACAAATACATTGTTTTAGGCAGTGACATATCTTATTTTACAACGTAGATACCAATACATTGTTTTAGGCAGTGACATATCTTATTTTACAACGTAGATACCAATACATTGTTTTAGGCAGTGACATATCTTATTTTACAACGTAGATACCAATACATTGTTTTAGGCAGTGACATATCTTATTTTACAACGTAGATACAAATACATTGTTTTAGGCAGTGACATATCTTATTTTACAACGTAGATACAAATACATTGTTTTAGGCAGTGACATATCTTATTTTACAACATAGATACAAATACATTGTTTTAGGCAGTGACATATCTTATTTTACAACGTAGATACAAATACATTGTTTTAGGCAGTGACATATCTTATTTTACAACGTAGATACAAATATATTGTTTTAGGCAGTGACATATCTTATTTTACAACATAGATACAAATACATTGTTTTAGGCAGTGACATATCTTATTTTACAACGTAGATACCAATACATTGTTTTAGGCAGTGACATATCTTATTTTACAACGTAGATACAAATACATTGTTTTAGGCAGTGACATATCTTATTTTACAACGTAGATACAAATACATTGTTTTAGGCAGTGACATATCTTATTTTACAACGTAGATACAAATACATTGTTTTAGGCAGTGACATATCTTATTTTACAACGTAGATACCAATACATTGTTTTAGGCAGTGACATATCTATTTTACAACATAGATACAAATACATTATTTTAGGCAGTGACATATCTTATTTTACAACGTAGATACAAATACATTGTTTTAGGCAGTGACATATCTTATTTTACAACATAGATACCAATACATTGTTTTAGGTAGTGACATATCTTATTTTACAATGTAGATACAAATACATTGTTTTAGGCAGTGACATATCTTATTTTACAACGTAGATACCAATACATTGTTTTAGGCAGTGACATATCTTATTTTACAACGTAGATACAAATATATTGTTTTAGGCAGTGACATATCTTATTTTACAACATAGATCCAAATACATTGTTTTAGGCAGTGACATATCTTATTTTACAACGTAGATACCAATACATTGTTTTAGGCAGTGACATATCTTATTTTACAACATAGATACCAATACATTGTTTTAGGCAGTGACATATCTTATTTTACAACGTAGATACCAATACATTGTTTTAGGCAGTGACATATCTTATTTTACAACGTAGATACAAATACATTGTCTTAGGCAGTGACATATCTTATTTTACAACATAGATACAAATACATTGTTTTAGGCAGTGACATATCTTATTTTACAACGTAGATACAAATACATTGTTTTAGGCAGTGACATATCTTATTTTACAACGTAGATACAAATACATTGTTTTAGGCAGTGACATATCTTATTTTACAACGTTGATACAAATACATTGTTTTAGGCAGTGACATATCTTATTTTACAACGTAGATACAAATACATTGTTTTAGGCAGTGACATATCTTATTTTACAACGTAGATACCAATACATTGTTTTAGGCAGTGACATATCTTATTTTACAACGTAGATACCAATACATTGTTTTAGGCAGTGACATATCTTATTTTACAACGTAGATACAAATACATTGTTTTAGGCAGTGACATATCTTATTTTACAAAGTAGATACAAATACATTGTTTTAGGCAGTGACATATCTTATTTTACAACGTAGATACAAATATATTGTTTTAGGCAGTGACATATCTTATTTTACTACGTAGATACAAATACATTGTTTTAGGCAGTGACATATCTTATTTTACAACGTAGATACAAATACATTGTTTTAGGCAGTGACATATCTTATTTTACAACGTAGATACAAATACATTGTTTTAGGCAGTGACATATCTTATTTTACAACGTAGATACCAATACATTGTTTAGGCAGTGACATATCTTATTTTACAACGTAGATACAATTACATTGTTTTAGGCAGTGACATATCTTATTTTACAACGTAGATCCAAATACATTGTTTTAGGCAGTGACATATCTTATTTTACAATGTAGATACAAATACATTGTTTTAGGCAGTGACATATCTTATTTTACAACGTAGATACCAATACATTGTTTTAGGCAATGACATATCTTATTTTACAACGTAGATACAAATACATTGTTTTAGGCAGTGACATATCTTATTTTACAACGTAGATACCAATACATTGTTTTAGGCAGTGACATATCTTATTTTACAATGTAGATACCAATACATTGTTTTAGGCAGTGACATATCTTATTTTACAACGTAGATACAAATACATTGTTTTAGGCAGTGACATATCTTATTTTACAACGTAGATACAAATACATTGTTTTAGGCAGTGACATATCTTATTTTACAACGTAGATCCAAATACATTGTTTTAGGCAGTGACATATCTTATTTTACAACGTAGATACAAATATTGTTTTAGGCAGTGACATATCTTATTTTACAACGTAGATCCAAATACATTGTTTTAGGCAGTGACATATCTTATTTTACAACGTAGATACCAATACATTGTTTTAGGCAGTGACATATCTTATTTTACAACGTAGATACCAATACATTGTTTTAGGCAGTGTCATATCTTATTTTACAACGTAGATACCAATACATTGTTTTAGGCAGTGACATATCTTATTTTACAACATAGATCCAAACACATTGTTTTAGGCAGTGACATATCTTATTTTACAACGTAGATACAAATACATTGCTTTAGGCAGTGACATATCTTATTTTACAACGTAGATACAAATACATTGTTTTAGGCAGTGACATATCTTATTTTACAACGTAGATACAAATACATTGTCTTAGGCAGTGACATATCTTATTTTACAACGTAGATACCAATACATTGTCTTAGGCAGTGACATATCTTATTTTACAACGTAGATACAAATACATTGTTTTAGGCAGTGACATATCTTATTTTACAACGTAGATACCAATACATTGTTTTAGGCAGTGACATATCTTATTTTACAACGTAGATCCAAATACATTGTTTTAGGCAGTGACATATCTTATTTTACAACGTAGATACCAATACATTGTTTTAGGCAGTGACATATCTTATTTTACAACATAGATACCAATACATTGTTTTAGGCAGTGACATATCTTATTTTACAACGTAGATACCAATACATTGTTTTAGGCAGTGACATATCTTATTTTACAACGTAGATATCAATACATTGTTTTAGGCAGTGACATATCTTATTTTACAACGTAGATACAAATACATTGTTTTAGGCAGTGACATATCTTATTTTACAACGTAGATACAAATACATTGTTTTAGGCAGTGACATATCTTATTTTACAACGTAGATACAAATACATTGTTTTAGGCAGTGACATATCTTATTTTACAACGTAGATACCAATACATTGTTTTAGACAGTGACATATCTTATTTTACAACGTAGATACAAATACATTGTTTTAGGCAGTGACATATCTTATTTTACAACGTAGATACCAATACATTGTTTTAGGCAGTGACATATCTTATTTTACAACGTAGATACAAATACATTGTTTTAGGCAGTGACATATCTTATTTTACAACGTAGATACAAATACATTGTTTTAGGCAGTGACATATCTTATTTTACAACGTAGATACAAATACATTGTTTTAGGCAGTGACATATCTTATTTTACAACGTAGATACAAATACATTGTTTTAGGCAGTGACATATCTTATTTTGTAAAATATATTAAATAAAAACCGATACTACTAAAAAGTTATCTGAAACTGATATCATCAAAATCTCGAGATTTTGATTGACAACATATGTGTTATGTCTGGTGGATATGTTTTTCAACATATTCATGGTGTTTAATGCCACATTCAACAATATTTCAGCTATATCATGGCGATCAGCTTTAATGGTAGAGGAAACCGAAGTACAAGGAGAAAACCACCGACCTGTCGCTAGTCACTAACAAACTTTATCACATAATGTTGTATCGAGTACACCTCACCATGAACGGGGTTCGAACTTTAGTGGTGATAGGCACTGAGTGCACAGGTAGTTGTAAATCCAACTATCATATGATCACGGCCACCCTGGTCCGTTTTTCAACAGACTGTCAGCACTCCTGTGGCCATGAATTGTGCTCCTCTTCTCGCTGACTTGTTCCTTTATTCGTGAGAGACAAATTTCATACAAGAGGTTTTCAGAAAAATAAAAAGAAGCTATCCAAGTCCTTTAATTTCTCTTTCCACTAATAGATGATGACCATTCACTATATAATTTGTGGTGATTTTGCTGATCACATCTATACCATTCAGCTTGAAATAAAGGTTGCCACATATATAGCTAGGTCTGCTTCATACTTTGATCTACAAGGCTACGCCTGGAAATCGACAGTGAGGGCCAGTTAAGAATGAAACATCACAACAACAAAAAAGAGATGATTTTTAATTTCCCCATAAATAAGTAAAAATATTCCTACAGCACTTGCATATGGAGTATTTATCTCTCAGCTGATATTATTCCAGAGCTTGTGGTTCCTATCAGGATTTCCTTGATAGATGATTGCTGCTACCAAGGAATTTACCGAAACCCACTGCTTAACCTTCCCAAGTACCCGAGATCAACCCACTGCTTAACCTTCCAGAGTACCCGAGATCAACCCACTGCTTAACCTTCCAGAGTACCCGAGATCAACCCACTGCTTAACCTTCCAAAGTACCCGAGATCAACCCCAGGAACTACTTAACCTTCCAGAGTACCCGAGATCAACCCACTGCTTAACCTTCCCGAGTACCCGAGATCAACCCACTGCTTAACCTTCCAGAGTACCCGAGATCAACCCCAGGAACTACTTAACCTTCCAGAGTACCCGAGATCAACCCCAGGAACTACTTAACCTTCCAGAGTACCCGAGATCAACCCCAGGAACTACTTAACCTTCCAGAGTACCCGAGATCAACCCACTGCTTAACCTTCCAGAGTACCCGAGATCAACCCACTGCTTAACCTTCCAGAGTACCCGAGATCAACCCACTGCTTAACCTTCCAGAGTACCCGAGATCAACCCACTGCTTAACCTTCCAGAGTACCCGAGATCAACCCACTGCTTAACCTTCCAGAGTACCCGAGATCAGTCCACTGCTTAACCTTCCAGAGTACCCGAGATCAACCCCAGGTTTTTAGAGGGATTTGTGTTGCTCAATATTGAGTGTTCTGTGTAGTATTTTATAGACCATTTGTCTGGTTGTCCATTGTATTGCCTTTCCTTTTTCTATTTAGTGCTGCTGATTACCAAACTTTTCTTACACAAATATTTATTCTACAAATCTTGTTGTGACATGAAATCAACATTTTGACGAGTTGTTATCAAGAAATGTATTGTTATGTTGTCTTAATAATATTGACAAAGGACAGACTTAAAAGTGAATTACACCATGTTTATTACAATAAAATACACTATACAATGTGTACATCAAAATAAATGCAAAACAATCCTATTTCCATCCAATTAAAATAGTTAAGATATCAAAAACTGTATGTTGTCATAAAAAAAGTCAAATAATATAAAGGTATAAGAAAGGAAGCTACTATTAGTTTATATTTGAAAGTCAATACTTTTTACACTCCAAATATCATCCTTAAATCTTGTAATGTCAATTTAGAACTAGTAGTCTTTGATCTGAAATACAAAAAAATACATGATGAAGCCATGAAAGTAAATGATTTTTTCTTAGAAAAGTAAAATAGGCATCTAGATATTACCATATATTATATTTTAGAATTAGATTTCTTTTAATATTAGAAATTTAATTTTTTCTATTCTAGCTTCACAAGGAAATATAACCTTGTGCAGGATTTTTTTCATGTTTGAAATTCCCATGTGTGAGATTATATTGCCCAGTGACGATTTCCGGTTTAAACCAGAAATTAATCTATTGTAAACAGATGACAAAGGTAAAAATGTTGAGATTTTAACGAACATCAAATTAAGATTTGGATATGGTGTTGCAGGACAGGACCTCCAAAAATACAAAGAGAGTAATTAATGTAGCTAAGAGATTGTTGGATACATTTTGTTCGAAAACTGGACATTGCTATGGTGTATGAACAAAAGAGAACTAAATATCTTGCTGCAGCAATTTCATGCTGGAATGAGGAGTAAAAAGGGAGAAGAATAGTGTAAACGGAGTATGATTTCTATGAGATATGGAATTCAAAAGGACCGTATTTCACAGACTTTTGGTCGATGGGGATGATAGGTCGAATTGCTGCTATTCTGCTAAAATTCGGGGGGAGGGGGAATACTAAGAAAGGTCCTTGCACTCCACAGGTCGAAGATGCTGATGATAATGTGGGCTAGGATCGTCACATGCCAGGTTGTTTTTTTTGTTTTTTTTTTACACCGATAAGTATTTGTTCTGTAAAGATGTTTTTCGGTAAGAATCTGTAAGTAGTAGCTCAAGTATACTATTTTATGTGTCTTAAACGAAATAATTATGAATGTTAAATTTAATTAAAAATAACTTTTTAAACTTCACGTTCGTGTGTTTTTTATGAGAAATCTGGTTTGTAAACCCATACCTCGATGACATTCATACCAGGTCATCAGTGGGTGTCAAAGTGAGGTGGTAAAGGGATGTTAATACAATAAAATAATCAAGCTATCAAAACAATGTATCACCTTGTACAGATTTATTGACACACCTTCAAACTGTGTTTAATCAACAGTACACAAATATGTGATCGTCTCGGTCCAGTAAGTTTTCAATCAGCTGATCGCAGCTATTTAAAGTGCTGACTGAGCTTCACCTGTGTTGATTATCTAATGGCGATTTTCAAAAATTTGTTCCTAATTGTAGTGTGTATTCAAGTGTAGAAAAATTTGGATTTAACGAAATCAATAATTATTTTCCACTATATTTAGTATAATAAGCTTGTTCTCCACGTTTATTGTGAAATATAATACGTCTGCCATTTTTCACTGCAACCTTGTGTACGATATATTTAGATATGACATCACAGTGACCATAAATAAATCAATGTCTTTCAAAAGGTACACAACAATCAAATTTAATGGTCATTTACATTGAATGACTGATTGACAGAGTGTCTGTATTAAGTCACATTCAGAAATTTTGTCGTTGAAGGGGGTCAAACTTAGGGGGAATACAGCGAGTCTGTAAATACCTACTAAACTTTCACATCTAGTAGACTTTGTGGTGAGTAACAGTAATTCCTGGTGAGTCTGTAAATACCTACTAAACTTTCACATCCAGTAGACTTTGTGGTGAGTAATAGTAATTCCTGGTGAGTCTGTAAATACCTACTAAACTTTCACATCCAGTAGACTTTGTGGTGAGTAACAGTAATTCCTGGTGAGTCTGTAAATACCTACTAAACTTTGACATCCAGTAGACTTTGTGGTGAGTAATAGTAATTCCTGGTGAGTCTGTAAATACCTACTAAACTTTCACATCCAGTAGACTTTGTGGTGAGTAATAGTAATTCCTGGTGAGTCTGTAAATATCTACTAAACTTTCACATCTAGTACACTTTGTGGTGAGTAACAGTAATTCCTGGTGAGTCTGTAAATACCTACTAAACTTTCACATCCAGTACACTTTGTGGTGAGTAACAGTAATTCCTGGTGAGTCTGTAAATACCTACTAAACTTTCACATCCAGTAGACTTTGTGGTGAGTAATAGTAATTCCTGGTGAGTCTGTAAATACCTACTAAACTTTCACATCCAGTAGACTTTGTGGTGAGTAATAGTAATTCCTGGTGAGTCTGTAAATATCTACTAAACTTTCACATCCAGTACACTTTGTGGTGAGTAATAGTAATTCCTGATTAAAACAATGTTTATGTAGGGTCATGTTTAGAGGGAAGGTACATGTTTACATGTTTTTATAGATTTTTAAGGTAATAATAATATACCCTGTTAAAACATTTGTAGCTAGTGTTTTCTTTCTTTGTTGGAGTTCTACAATTTTTTCTTCAACTGTATCTTTACATAAAAATCTGAAATTAAAACCAATTGTAAATAAAAACAGATGATGTGTTATTATCTGAATTTTATCATGAAATAATGATCAGGAAACTGAGAAAAACAAGATGAACTGTGAGCTAATGCTCACTTATGATACCCCCGCTTTTCGGCAAACAGGAAGTAGGAATCTGACGGGTCCAAAAACACTTCCCACGATATGGGGTACCTATATGAAGCTTGTGACCAAATATCAGATTTCTGCCATCAATAGTTGCTGAGAAAAATGTGTATAAAAACCAACTAAGTCGGCAAACAGGAAGTAGGAATCTGACGGGTCCAAAAACGATTCCCACAATATGGCATACCTATATGTAGCTTTTGAGCAAATATCAGATTCCTGTCATCAATAGTTGCTTAGAAAAATGCGGCAGAAAATGTGCATATACAAATGTATGTTAAATGTGTATAAAAATCAACAAAATCGACAAACAGGAAGTAGGAATCTGATGGGTCCAAAAACGCTTCCCACGATATGGGGTACCTATATGAAGCTTCTGACCAAATATCAGATTTCTGCCATCAATAGTTGCTGAGAAAAATGTGACGAAAAATGTGCATATATGTTCAAAGTGTATAAAAACCAACTACGTCGGCAAACAGGAAGTAGGAATCTGACGGGTCCAAAAACGCTACCCACAATATGGTATACCTATATGACGCTTGCGACCAAATATCAGACGGACGGACAGAGGTAAAACAGTATACCCCCCTCGCCCTTCGGGGAGCGGGGGTATAAAAAGAAACATGCAATTGATTACAATAAGTTACAACAATACATAGTATTTAAAAATTACGAAACTCAATAAAACAAATTTTAATAGAAATCTATAAATACCACATAATTGAACATTAATAAAAAAAAATAATTCATTATTCTGTTATAAAGGCTGATCGGCACACTGACAAAATGTTGAAATGCTATTCTGAACAGTGCAATCAACGTTTAAATGAATAGTGTTACATAAGAAATGAGTGATATCGCTGTACACAGTGGGCTGTTTAATGGCTTCAGATTTTTCGCTACACTCAAGGTGTCACGACAAAAAGCGCTTGGAAATTTATCATTAAATAATATGTTTTTAATATGATTATCACTTCAATGTTTAAATTAAGAAATCCAATAGTTTTCTTTACAAATGATAATTAACAGTTATCAAAATAAATCTCACCTGACGCGGTAAACACCGGAGGCCATACTGTTGACACCTTGATAGGTTTGTGAATTTATTTAATTGATAATTTCAACAACATGACCATAGTTTGTATAGATATGTATATTAGGGACTGAAAAGCTAGTTCAAGAAACACAAATTTCGACACATCAAAATTTGAGATGAGAGGAATAAATTAAGTTGAAAATCACTAAGTTTAAAATGGGACTTAACCGAAATTTTGAGTAGACCAAGTTTGACATAACGAGATTCAACTGTATTCATACTGGTCTACATTCAAGATTTCAAGGAAAATGAGATTTTATAGTGGAGTGCCTGTGACTCGATTTTTTCATTTTTAATGCACCTATGTGACATGCAGGTAAATCGCATATCAATGGAAAGCGCAAAATGTGCACAATCCAATAAGACATGTCGTCAAAGTGAAATATGGTACCTTTTCGCTAAAATTAGGGTCAAAGGTCAAAATGATTTTTTTTTTACTGTTTTTGCAATGAATTACTATTTATCATTTTTTGAGACCTTTAAGAACATATTGTCATCTTTTTTTCCCAAAAATACTAAGCTCGTCTCAAAATTTGTGTCAAGAATTAATCTGTGTGACATTTCATGACTTCATTTTGTTGACCAATTTATGAAACTATGGGTCTGATAAATACTGATTGTCTTTTCAAATTATTTCTGCAATATGCACGATATATATGCATTTTGTTACATATAAATGTGTGAGAGTTTTCGTAGAACGAATACAAAAAAAAATAATAATGTAGAAACAGGGATCAGAACGTCTATACATACGACAAAAATTGCTGTAAAAACATGATACAATATAAGTCGGAAAATCAACGGTAAGATTTTTCTGGACTAAAGACAGCAAAACCAGGAATACAATTACTAGAATCGGTTTCCTGTTACTTAAGAAGCCTACCAACTACGTCAAGGTCGGAAATCACATGTTAGTTTGTTGTTTGTGACACACCAATTAAAACATGTTGACAACCACAATGACATTAGAGCTTCGTATGCTAGAGTAAGAGCACATACTGCTCTATTAAACTGTTTACCTGATAGCATTTGTTCTACTGTGCATGAAGCATATATCCCAGACTCAACAAGAAGGTCTGATAAACCACCATCACTCCAGAGTTTGCCAATGCATGCTATGAAACAAGACAACATGTGAAAGCCTCCAAGACGTAATATTTGATATTTAATTTCTTCAGTGTTTGACCATTTCACTTGTTGTGCTATAGCGTATAGCTGCTGGTCAAAGGTCTGAATCAAGTGTTTGTTGACATGCCTTTGTGCACATTTCAACACATCCTTTCATGGTAGTGTACACAGTTGTCATGTCATTTGGCTTTACATCTACAATCGGTGGATAGGCAACCTTAACTAGAAGCTCAGCTCACCTGAGTATAATGACAACATCAGTCAATAAAACTTTATAACTTCGGTAAAAAAAAACAAATGTAGCCCTCGTCATTGCAAACTCCTTCTCCAAAAAAATTTGGGCAGGGGTTCCCCCTTTAATGTAAGTTATCAAAATTGCTGTAAAAAAACATATGTCAATGATTCTCAAAATTTAGCTTTTGCTACTTCACATTTTGTAATAGAGTTGCTTCCCTTTGATTATTTGAGTAACCAAAAGCAGTGAGTCAACAAAAAAATGCATTTCAAGAGGAAAAATTTGATGAAAAAAGGGTAATAACTCCAAGATGGGTAATCAGATTTACTTCAAAATTGCAGGGTAGGTAGATCATGTTTGATATTTAAACTTAACATCTATCTCTTATAGATTTTGAAATAAAGGACGAAAACTATCAAAATTTAGAAAATTTGATGAAAAAAGGGCAACAACTTCAAAATGGGTAATGGGATTTACTTAAAAATTGCAGGGTAGGTAGATCTTGACCTGCTGCATATTTTTGCAATTTAAACTTAACATCTATCTCTTATAGTTTTTGAAATATAAGATGAAAAGTATTAAAATTTAAAAAAAAATTGATGAAAAAGGGCAATAACTCCAAGATGGGTAATCAGATTTATTTCAAAATTGCAGGGTAGGTAGATCTTGACATGCTGAACATGTTTGCAGTTTCAACTTACCATCTGTCTCTTATAGTTTTTGAAATAAAGGACGAAAAGTATTAACATTTTGAAAATTTGATGAAAAAGGGAAATAACTCAAAAATCGGTAATGGGATTTACTTCAAAATTGCAGGGTGGGTAGATCTTGACATGCTGCACATTTTTGCAATTTAAACTTAATCTTTATCTCTTATAGTTTTTGAAATATAAGATGAAAAGTATTAACATTTTACAAATTTGATGAAAAAAGGGCAATAACTCCAAGGTAATCAGATTTACTTCAAAATTGCAAGGTAGGTAGATCTTGCTGTGCTGATCATTTTTACCCCATGTCAGATTTTTGATATTATTAACGGTTTTTGAGTTATTACCCAAAACCTGCAATTTTACCATATGTTCTATTTTTAGTAACAGCGGCCATGTTGGTTGGTGCACGGCATCATTGGACACAATTTTGAAACTAGACACCCTAGTGAGGATTCAGACCAAGTTTGGTTTCCATTGGTCTAGTACTTTCAGAGGAGATGATTTTTGAAAAAGTATACGACGTACGACGATGACGGACGCCAAGTGATGGCAATAGCTCACCTGACCCTTTGGGTCAGGTGAACTAATAAATGAGGGATTACTTTTAGATGTCACACGAAAATAGACTGTTCAAAACAAAATTATATGTTGGTCTGTGACTTGAGATAGGAAGTTCGATAATATTCCGTGAAAGAAGTCTCAATAATACCCAAACTAAGTTTGGTGTTTCTGCATTGTTTACCCGACAGGATAAAATTTGGGAATATGCATCAGCGGACAGGTTCTACGCATTCCTTTGGCTTCTTGAAAGGAAGACATTAAATCATGTTAGATGATGCCTCCTTTATATGAAGGAAACGATCTGATGAGGATTTGATTGGACCAACAGTAGGCCTGTTAGAGGACGATTACACTACAGCTCTAGCCATTGAATGTGTCTTTTCCATCAATGGTTTTTGTGTTAATGTCAACATTATCTGTTCTCTCCTGGATAGGGTTGGTCTTACCATTGGTTGAAATGATTACATGAGGAAGATATGATCCTTGTTCGATCTTTTTAATTTCATGGTCAGCAACGCTTGTAAGATAGTGTCTTACCTCGTGGTAAGATGCACACAACCCATGACTGTGCAAGATCTCAATCAGATTTTTAGAACCATAAATGTGGTGAACCTGTAATGCGAGCCCCAAATGGAAAGAAGTAAATTTGTTTTTGCTTACAGACACAATGCATTTTGCTAAGGATAAACATTTTTGAAGCTTTCCTAGCGAAGTGATATCGTTTGCTGAAGGCAGAATCATCCAGCATGAAAGTTTTCAAAGAGGAAGGAAGCTTAGCATCAGAATTTAATATTGAGACCTCTTCAGGTGCAGGGTATTCGACATCCGAAATGGTAATGTCGCTGATTTGCCTTCTCAAAATGCAGGCGGCAGCATGTAAAATTTGACTTTCATCACATATTATGGGCTACATTGCTCAAATCATGAACAGTTACCGAATGCATGTCTGCTTTGATGCGTGTAGCAGCACCAATAGCTTCAGGAGTTGAGATGACACTCCTAAAATGTTCAACAGTCTTCTTGTTCTCTCAGTCTATATCAGAAGATCTACTGTACCTAGTAAGAACAAGACTACTCACAGAACACACATACGAAATTTGAAGTGAATTGGCCAAGGGGTTCTTAAGTTAGAGCGCGACATGTGAAACGGACGGACGGACAGTCGGACATTGGTATACCATAATACGTCCCGTCTTAAAGACGGGCGCATAAAAGCAAAAAATACACTTTCCGATGTTTCAGCGAATCAATCTTAATGTGAAATGCAATTGACATTGTCAATACTATTTAAAACATTTAATACCGGAATATAATTTGTAAACTATTTAACACTAAGTACAAAGTTTACACTCAATGTAGAGTAAAATTTCACAAAACCATACAAAATCGCAAATTATATTAGAAAGCTGCATTATTGTTAAACATAGATATATGCTGTGTTGTCCGATTAATATTGCGTAAATAAAACGCATGCATTTATTTTCAAAAGTACATTTACAAAGAATATATGGTTTTCTGAAGTAGTACATGTATCAGTTAATTACAATGAAATTTGAAAATTAATGTCAAATTAACAAAAATTGTACCGTACGATTTCATGACAACAGCTTAAAACATGAAATATAATCATTTTACTTTCATTTAAAACAAAAATTAGCTGCATGTCAGGTGGGTGCATTAAACTCGAAAACTAAACGTCTTTTTGAAAATTGTCACTGCACTATTAATAGTGCCAAAAGACCTTTGACCCAAAGATGTCAAGTCTAACAAGAAAGGCATCATAATAGTGCCAAAAGACCTTTGACCCAAAGATGTCAAGTCTAACAAGAAAGGCATCATAATAGTGCCAAAAGACCTTTGACCCAAAGATGTCAAGTCTAACAAGAAAGGCATCAAGTGCACAATTAAGTCTTCTAAAAATATTTTTTTTTATACTTAATGGGAAAAATAGCCAGATTTATGAGAAAACTTTTCAAAGACAGTAGGACAACAAAATCTACCACAAATATGGGATTTCAGTGAACCATATCTGTATGACATATGATCTACCTGTGTATCATAACTTCTCTAGTCTGTCCTACTCTGTATATTCTGTCACAAGCCTGGTCTTCTAAAGCTGGATTCCTGTTTTAAAATTAAACAATAAATATATGGTTCATCAATTAATAAGTTTATAGTAAGATTACTCATTTCTATGTCCTATAAAATGTTGTTCTGTGTCAATAATTGATTTCTTAATTAAATTGTGCATAATAAATAGCAGCATTTACTGAATATAAAATTGTCTCAAACTTGGAAAATGACAATCTAAGAATGACATTTGTGGGTTCGTTTCCCACTTATCATGAGGTCTACATAGTCTGTGACTTGCAGTAGTTGGGTTTTCTCCAGGTCTACATAGTCTGTGACTTGCAGTAGTTGGGTTTTCTCCAGGTCTACATAGTCTGTGACTTCCAGTAGTTGGGTTTTCTCCAGGTGTACATAGTCTGTGACTTCCAGTAGTTGGGTTTTCTCCAGGTCTACATAGTCTGTGACTTGCAGTAGTTGGGTTTTCTCCAGGTCTACATAGTCTGTGACTTGCAGTAGTTGGGTTTTCTCCAGGTGTACATAGTCTGTGACTTGCAGTAGTTGGGTTTTCTCCAGGTCTACATAGTCTGTGACTTGCAGTAGTTGGGTTTTCTCCAGGTCTACATAGTCTGTGACTTGCAGTAGTTGGGTTTTCTCCAGGTCTACATAGTCTGTGACTTGCAGTAGTTGGGTTTTCTCCAGGTGTACATAGTCTGTGACTTCCAGTAGTTGGGTTTTCTCCAGGTCTACATAGTCTGTGACTTGCAGTAGTTGGGTTTTCTCCAGGTCTACATAGTCTGTGACTTGCAGTAGTTGGGTTTTCTCCAGGTGTACATAGTCTGTGACTTGCAGTAGTTGGGTTTTCTCCAGGTCTACATAGTCTGTGACTTGCAGTAGTTGGGTTTTCTCCAGGTGTACATAGTCTGTGACTTGCAGTAGTTGGGTTTTCTCCAGGTGTACATAGTCTGTGACTTGCAGTAGTTGGGTTTTCTCCAGGTCTACATAGTCTGTGACTTGCAGTAGTTGGGTTTTCTCCAGGTCTACATAGTCTGTGACTTGCAGTAGTTGGGTTTTCTCCAGGTCTACATAGTCTGTGACTTGCAGTAGTTGGGTTTTCTCCAGGTGTACATAGTCTGTGACTTGCAGTAGTTGGGTTTTCTCCAGGTCTACATAGTCTGTGACTTGCAGTAGTTGGGTTTTCTCCAGGTGTACATAGTCTGTGACTTGCAGTAGTTGGGTTTTCTCCAGGTCTACATAGTCTGTGACTTGCAGTAGTTGGGTTTTCTCCAGGTGTACATAGTCTGTGACTTGCAGTAGTTGGGTTTTCTCCAGGTGTACATAGTCTGTGACTTGCAGTAGTTGGGTTTTCTCCAGGTCTACATAGTCTGTGACTTGCAGTAGTTGGGTTTTCTCCAGGTCTACATAGTCTGTGACTTGCAGTAGTTGGGTTTTCTCCAGGTGTACATAGTCTGTGACTTGCAGTAGTTGGGTTTTCTCCAGGTGTACATAGTCTGTGACTTGCAGTAGTTGGGTTTTCTCCAGGTGTACATAGTCTGTGACTTGCAGTAGTTGGGTTTTCTCCAGGTCTACATAGTCTGTGACTTGCAGTAGTTGGGTTTTCTCCAGGTCTACATAGTCTGTGACTTGCAGTAGTTGGGTTTTCTCCAGGTCTACATAGTCTGTGACTTGCAGTAGTTGGGTTTTCTCCAGGTCTACATAGTCTGTGACTTGCAGTAGTTGGGTTTTCTCCAGGTCTACATAGTCTGTGACTTGCAGTAGTTGGGTTTTCTCCAGGTCTACATAGTCTGTGACTTGCAGTAGTTGGGTTTTCTCCAGGTGTACATAGTCTGTGACTTGCAGTAGTTGGGTTTTCTCCAGGTCTACAGTCTGTGACTTGCAGTAGTTGGGTTTTCTCCAGGTGTACATAGTCTGTGACTTGCAGTAGTTGGGTTTTCTCCAGGTGTACATAGTCTGTGACTTGCAGTAGTTGGGTTTTCTCCAGGTCTACATAGTCTGTGACTTGCAGTAGTTGGGTTTTCTCCAGGTGTACATAGTCTGTGACTTGCAGTAGTTGGGTTTTCTCCAGGTCTACATAGTCTGTGACTTGCAGTAGTTGGGTTTTCTCCAGGTATTCCTGTTTCTAGTACCTACCAATAATACTAACCACCACAAAATAACTGAAATATTGTTGAAAGTTGCATTTAAAGAGGAACCTATTCCTGGCCACATAAGTTAATGTACTCATTTGTACCGTGAGATACAAATAAGAAAAGAAAATTAGTTACAGGTAAATCCTCTCTATAATGAATGAGGATCAGATTCAAAGATGACTTAATGAAGTCCATCAACTGCAGTTGAACACGGTGCATCGTTCTTGAGGATCTGAGCTAATTTACCAATGGCATTAATATCAACCTCTTCATTCATTGATCTGAGCTAATATACCAATGGCATTAATATCAACCTCTTCATTCATTCATCTGAGCTAATATACCAATGGCATTAATATCAACCTCTTCATTCATTCATCTGAGCTAATATACCAATGGTATTAATATCAACCTCTTCATTCATTCATCTGAGCTAATATACCAATGGTATTAATATCAACCTCTTCATTCATTCAATGTACAACAGATTTGTTACTGTAATCAACACTAATTGAGGACACACATGAGACTGACCTTCGTTCCTCATTTCTTCAAAATATGTGATGCATTGTTGACAAAATAATCCAAAAAACATTTTAGAAACTTGTTTAGAAATCTGCTTGAAATGCCTTTCCAATATTTATTATTAAAATTGCTATATTTCAAAATAAAGCTGTTTGATACTTTTAATCTATGCAACATTTGTTTTGTGGTTCATATATAATACACAAACAATAATTAATGAAAAATAGAGATCAATCTGACTTTATCTATCTTACATTAACTACTCTTGTAACATCTGACTTTATCTATCTTACATTAACTACTCTTGTAACAACGTGACTTTCTCTATCTTACATTAACTACTCTTGTAACATCTGACTTTATCTATCTTACATTAACTACTCTTGTAACATCTGACTTTATCTATCTTACATTAACTACTCTTGTAACATCTGATTTTATCTATCTTACATTAACTACTTTTGTAACATCTCACTTTCTCTATCTTACATTAACTACTCTTGTAACATCTGACTTTATCTATCTTACATTAACTACTCTTGTAACATCTGACTTTCTCTATCTTACATTAACTACTCTTGTAACATCTGACTTTCTCTATCTTACATTAACTACTCTTGTAACATCTGTCTTTATCTATCTTACATTAACTACTCTTGTAACATCTGATTTTATCTATCTTACATTAACTACTCTTGTAACATCTGACTTTATCTATCTTACATTAACTACTCTTGTAACATCTGACTTTATCTATCTTACATTAACTACTCTTGTAACATCTGACTTTCTCTATCTTACATTAACTACTCTTGTAACATCTGACTTTATCTATCTTACATTAACTACTCTTGTAACATCTGACTATCTATCTTACATTAACTACTCTTGTAACATCTGACTTTCTCTATCTTACATTAACTACTCTTGTAAAATCTGACTTTATCTATCTTACATTAACTACTCTTGTAACAATCTGACTTTATCTATCTTACATTAACTACTCTTGTAACAATGTGACTTTCTCTATCTTACATTAACTACTCTTGTAACATCTGACTTTATCTATCTTACATTAACTACTCTTGTAACATCTGACTTTCTCTATCTTACATTAACTACTCTTGTAACATCTGACTTTATCTATCTTACATTAACTACTCTTGTAACATCTGACTATCTATCTTACATTAACTACTCTTGTAACATCTGACTTTCTCTATCTTACATTAACTACTCTTGTAACATCTGACTTTATCTATCTTACATTAACTACTCTTGTAACATCTGACTTTATCTATCTTACATTAACTACTCTTGTAACATCTGACTTTATCTATCTTACATTAACTACTCTTGTAACAATGTGACTTTCTCTATCTTACATTAACTACTCTTGTAACAATGTGACTTTATCTATCTTACATTAACTACTCTTGTAACATCTGACTTTATCTATCTTACATTAACTACTCTTGTAACAATCTGACTTTATCTATCTTACATTAACTACTCTTGTAACAATGTGACTTTCTCTATCTTACATTAACTACTCTTGTAACATCTGACTTTATCTATCTTACATTAACTGCTCTTGTAACATCTGACTTTATCTATCTTACATTAACTACTCTTGTAACATCTGATTTTATCAATCTTACATTAACTACTCTTGTAACATCTGACTTTCTCTATCTTACATTAACTACTCTTGTAACATCTGACTTTATCTATCTTACATTAACTACTCTTGTAACATCTGACTTTATCTATCTTACATTAACTACTCTTGTAACATCTGACTTTATCTATCTTACATTAACTACTCTTGTAACAATGTGACTTTCTCTATCTTACATTAACTACTCTTGTAACATCTGACTTTATCTATCTTACATTAACTACTCTTGTAACATCTGACTTTATCTATCTTACATTAACTACTCTTGTAACATCTGACTTTCTCTATCTTACATTAACTACTCTTGTAACATCTGACTTTATCTATCTTACATTAACTACTCTTGTAACATCTGACTTTATCTATCTTACATTAACTACTCTTGTAACATCTGATTTTATCTAACTTACATTAACTACTCTTGTAACATCTGACTTTATCTATCTTACATTAACTACTCTTGTAACAATGTGACTTTCTCTATCTTACATTAACTACTCTTGTAACATCTGACTTTATCTATCTTACATTAACTACTCTTGTAACATCTGACTTTATCTATCTTACATTAACTACTCTTGTAACAATGTGACTTTCTCTATCTTACATTAACTACTCTTGTAACAGCTGACTTTATCTATCTTACATTAACTACTCTTGTAACATCTGACTTTCTCTATCTTACATTAACTACTCTTGTAACATCTGACTTTCTCTATCTTACATTAACTACTCTTGTAACATCTGATTTTATCTATCTTACATTAACTACTCTTGTAACATCTGACTTTATCTATCTTACATTAACTACTCTTGTAACATCTGACTTTATCTATCTTACATTAACTACTCTTGTAACAATCTGACTTTATCTATCTTACATTAACTACTCTTGTAACATCTGACTTTATCTATCTTACATTAACTACTCTTGTAACAATGTGACTTTCTCTATCTTACATTAACTACTCTTGTAACAATGTGACTTTCTCTATATTACATTAACTACTCTTGTAACATCTGACTTTATCAATCTTACATTAACTACTCTTGTAACATCTGAATTTATCTATCTTACATTAACTACTCTTGTAACATCTGACTTTATCTATCTTACATTAACTACTCTTGTAACATCTGACTTTATCTATCTTACATTAACTACTCTTGTAACATCTGATTTTATCTATCTTACATTAACTACTCTTGTAACAATGTGACTTTCTCTATCTTACATCAACTACTCTTGTAACATCTGTCTTTATCTATCTTACATTAACTACTCTTGTAACATCTGACTTTATCTATCTTACATTAACTACTCTTGTAACATCTGACTTTATCTATCTTAAATTAACTACTCTTGTAACATCTGACTTTATCTTACATTAACTACTCTTGTAACATCTGACTTTCTCTATCTTACATTAACTACTCCTGTAACATCTGACTTTATCTATCTTACATTAACTACTCTTGTAACATCTGACTTTATCTATCTTACATTAACTACTCTTGTAACATCTGATTTTATCTATCTTACATTAACTACTCTTGTAACATCTGACTTTATCTATCTTACATTAACTACTCTTGTAACAATGTGACTTTCTCTATCTTACATTAACTACTCTTGTAACATCTGACTTTATCTATCTTACATTAACTACTCTTGTAACATCTGACTTTATCTATCTTACATTAACTACTCTTGTAACATCTGACTTTATCTATCTTACATTAACTACTCTTGTAACATCTGACTATCTATCTTACATTAACTACTCTTGTAACATCTGACTTTCTCTATCTTACATTAACTACTCTTGTAACATCTGACTTTATCTATCTTACATTAACTACTCTTGTAACATCTGACTTTATCTATCTTACATTAACTACTCTTGTAACATCTGACTTTATCTATCTTACATTAACTACACTTGTAACAATCTGACTTTATCTATCTTACATTAACTACTCTTGTAACAATGTGACTTTATCTATCTTACATTAACTACTCTTGTAACAATGTGACTTTCTCTATCTTACATTAACTACTCTTGTAACATCTGACTTTATCTATCTTACATTAACTACTCTTGTAACATCTGACTTTATCTATCTTACATTAACTACTCTTGTAACATCTGACTTTATCTATCTTACATTAACTACTCTTGTAACATCTGACTATCTATCTTACATTAACTACTCTTGTAACATCTGACTTTCTCTATCTTACATTAACTACTCTTGTAACATCTGACTTTATCTATCTTACATTAACTACTCTTGTAACAATCTGACTTTATCTATCTTACATTAACTACTCTTGTAACAATCTGACTTTATCTATCTTACATTAACTACTCTTGTAACAATGTGACTTTCTCTATCTTACATTAACTACTCTTGTAACATCTGACTTTATCTATCTTACATTAACTACTCTTGTAACATCTGACTTTATCTATCTTACATTAACTACTCTTGTAACATCTGATTTTATCTATCTTACGTTAACTACTCTTGTAACATCTGACTTTCTCTATCTTACATTAACTACTCTTGTAACATCTGACTTTATCTATCTTACATTAACTACTCTTGTAACATCTGACTTTATCTATCTTACATTAACTACTCTTGTAACATCTGATTTTATCTATCTTACATTAACTACTCTTGTAACATCTGACTTTATCTATCTTACATTAACTACTCTTGTAACAATGTGACTTTATCTATCTTACATTAACTACTCTTGTAACAATGTGACTTTCTCTATCTTACATTAACTACTCTTGTAACATCTGACTTTATCTATCTTACATTAACTACTCTTGTAACAATCTGACTTTATCTATCTTACATTAACTACTCTTGTAACAATCTGACTTTATCTATCTTACATTAACTACTCTTGTAACAATGTGACTTTCTCTATCTTACATTAACTACTCTTGTAACATCTGACTTTATCTATCTTACATTAACTACTCTTGTAACATCTGACTTTATCTATCTTACATTAACTACTCTTGTAACATCTGATTTTATCTATCTTACATTAACTACTCTTGCAACATCTGACTTTCTCTATCTTACATTAACTACCCTTGTAACATCTGACTTTATCTATCTTACATTAACTACTCTTGTAACATCTGACTTTATCTATCTTACATTAACTACTCTTGTAACATCTGACTTTATCTATCTTACATTAACTACTCTTGTAACAATGTGACTTTCTCTATCTTACATTAACTACTCTTGTAACATCTGACTTTCTCTATCTTACATTAACTACTCTTGTAACATCTGACTTTCTCTATCTTACATTAACTACTCTTGTAACATCTGTCTTTATCTATCTTACATTAACTACTCTTGTAACATCTGATTTTATCTATCTTACATTAACTACTCTTGTAACATCTGACTTTATCTATCTTACATTAACTACTCTTGTAACATCTGACTTTATCTATCTTACATTAACTACTCTTGTAACAATCTGACTTTATCTATCTTACATTAACTACTCTTGTAACATCTGACTTTATCTATCTTACATTAACTACTCTTGTAACATCTGACTTTATCTATCTTACATTAACTACTTTTGTAACATCCGACTTTATCTATCTTACATTAACTACTCTTGTAACATCTGACTTTATCTATCTTACATTAACTACTCTTGTAACATCTGACTTTATCTATCTTACATTAACTACTCTTGTAACATCTGACTTTATCTATCTTACATTAACTACTCTTGTAACAATGTGACTTTCTCTATCTTACATTATCTACTCTTGTAACATCTGACTTTATCTATCTTACATTAACTACTCTTGTAACATCTGACTTTATCTATCTTACATTAACTACTCTTGTAATAATCTGACTTGATCTATCTTACATTAACTACTTTTGTAACATCTGACTTTATCTATCTTACATTAACTACTCTTGTAACATCTGACTTTATCTATCTTACATTAACTACTCTTGTAACATCTGACTTTATCTATCTTACATTAACTACTCTTGTAACATCTGACTTTATCTATCTTACATTAACTACTCTTGTAACAATGTGACTTTCTCTATCTTACATTATCTACTCTTGTAACATCTGACTTTATCTATCTTACATTAACTACTCTTGTAACATCTGACTTTATCTATCTTACATTAACTACTCTTGTAACAATCTGACTTGATCTATCTTACATTAACTAGTCTTGTAACAATGTGTACAGATAGTTATTGTTATACTTCAGTATCTTTTTTCAATAGAAAATCAAGTGTAATATTTTAACTAATAAATCCTAAATTCCTTGTTTTCTCTATTTCACTGGTCATCAGTTTTTTTTACTGATGACCGGGGGAACAGTGATCTAGATCGCCAAAGCGCTTACGATATCGATAAAATGACCATGATCTAAAACGTGTACGTGACGTAAGTATGTATAAAATGGCCACCGCCGGTGTGCCCAGTGGAACCATTCTTGCTGTTCATTTACAGATATGTTCCCATTTATCAAATGAAATAAGAGTGATGCAAAAAAAATAGAGTTTCAGTATAATAAAACAAATAATGCCTGAACTTAAGGTGAACATCATAATTGTTCACCCTGGGATGTTGTTTTCCCTCGGGCTAAACAACACCCCTTGAGTGAACAATTATGATGTTCAACTTAAGTGCAAGCATTAATTGTATAATGTAACATCAAGTCACTCACCAATGTTGATCTAATAAAAATAGATGATTTCCTCCAATCAGATTTAGACCAACACCTCCAGCTCTCAGGGACACCAGCATTACTTCTGATCCTTTAGGATTAGTATTGAAATCTTCGACATATTCGTTTCTTTTCTTTGGTGGAATATTACCTTGTATAACATTATAGCATATACCAAGTTTGTCCAGGTGTATGGCTATTATGTCTAACATTTTTGTCCATTGTGACACAATTACACTGAAATAAATAATAGAAATAATGAAATGAAAATTTAACATTACACTGATTTGTTTGTTTGTTTGATGGTGTTTAATGCCACTTTCAACAATATTTCAGTTATATGGTGGCGGTCAGTTTTATTGGTGGAGGAAACTGGAGGACCCGGAGAAAACCAGATCTGTCGCAAATTACTGACAAACTTTATCACATAATGTTGTATGCCTCAACCTGATCGAGATTCAAATGCACATCAGTGGTGATAGGCACTGATTGCATAGGTAGTTGTAAGTCCAACTACCATACGATCACGACCACGACGACCCCAACATTACACTGAAATAAATAAATAAATAAATAAATAATAGAAATACTGAAATAAATAAATAAATAATAGAAATACTGAAATAAATAAATAAATAAATAAATAATAGAAATACTGAAATAAATAAATAAATAATAGCAATACTGGAATAATTAAATAAATAAATAATAGAAATACTGAAATAAATAAATAAATATATAATAGCAATACTGAAATAAATAAATAAATAAATAAATAATAGAAATACTGAAATAAATAAATAATAGCAATACTGAAATAAATAAATAATAGAAATACTGAAATAAATAAATAAATAATAGCAATACTGAAATAATTAAATAAATAAATAATAGAAATACTGAAATAAATAAATAAATAAATAATAGCAATACTGAAATAAATAAATAATAGAAATACTGAAATAAATAAATAATAGCAATACTGAAATAAATAAATAAATAAATAAATAATAGTAATACTGAAATAAATAAATAAATAAATAATAGCAATACTGAAATGAAAATTTAAAATGTGAACAATGTTATGATTTTTAAAAGAAGCAATGTTAAGTGCCATGATTTCTTTGAACAGGTCGTGGAAATAAACTTCAATAGTGATACTTAGATTTCCTTTTTTTTCTATGTACATGTATCTGTCATTTTAGTGATTATTTTAGTATTTGTATTAAGAATGTCTGTATAATACATCCAATTGTGTTCTGATTTAAGTAGTTTTGGTCAGTTGTGTATAATACAACAAATAGTTCATGGCACTTTGGTCCAAATAATATTTTGGAGGTCGTGGTACGGACCAGTGGAAATGATATTGCCTGAGCCGAGGCTAGGGAAATATCAGTTTCACAGTCCATACCAGGACCCAAGGCAGTCTTTCTATCCTCATATTGCCCTCCATATCAGTAACTATTGTGTTTATTGTATTGACCAAGCCGGAGTACCCATAGAGAACCACTGACCATGGGCAAGCAACTGGTAAACTTTATCACTTGCGGCTGAAAGTCGAGTGCACCCTTTTTTGTAATTTACAAAGCTGGGCGCGAACCCACACCATATTGGTGATAGGATTGTATGAGTTGTTAGGTAATCCAACTACCTAACTCATTGAGCCACCCGGGCCCTTGTTTATTGTATTGAAGACCAGAATTTGACACACACACATCATAAATGTACAGAAATGTTTCAAGGAATCAAGAAACCTACAAGTTGCCACACATATCAGTAACTATTGTGTTTATTGCATTGAAGATCAGTAGCCCTTTTCAAAAAAAATTTTAAGTGTAAAACTATGATTAAAAAGAGTTTCAAAAAAATACTTACGATAAACTTAAGTGTAAAAATAGTCCCAACTTTACGTCTAAAACTACCATGTCGTAAGTGTAAAATTTTTAATGTAAGAGAAATATTTGTCTTATCTTTTATCGTAAGTGAAAAAAAAAGAAAAAAAAGATGGACGATGCATTGGCACTTCAGCTTGAAAATAAGAGAGCAATTCACCACTAGCACATTTTCTCATACCGTATGACAAACCTCATTACACATATTGATAAATGTTTATTGAAATAAATATGGTTTAATACAAACAGACGCTACAAATGACATTGTTGTTTACTCCTTTTTGGCGTGACTAATAACTGTTAACAGAGTCTATATCGATGCATTCCGTACATTTACCTTTTCAATGCAGCAAAGTGTATCATTCACATATCAATTACAATATCACCAAAAAAAATCAGGATAATTATTTTAATTTTAGATTTCAAATTGGGAACGGTCGACAATCGAAAAGACTACTTCAAACTTGGGGAGAATACTTCTTTTACATTATTATTTTTTTGGATAAAAACAAGAATGCAGGATTTTCTTCTAGACATCTACTCCGCTTACAAAAGTTTTGTATAACAGCCGCTAGAAGACTGGAAGTTTCGATATTGCCTTTATATTTTATATTAGTAATATAATTTATTAATTTCTGGCAACTTCGATGATCATCGAACACTCTGGCAATACATAAGTGTACATTCTTCTGTTATATTAATATATAACAGGGATATTTATTCCTCTTCATGATTGATCGATGATAAACACATCTTAATTTGGGTTATCTCAGAAAAATTGGGATAAATTTTCATCAGTAAACGAACAAGCGTTTAATTTTATGTGGGATGGGATTAATTGGGAAAGGGGGTGGGGTAAATATTTTGCTGAAACACAACCGATAAAATGAATTATCCAGCATGGATAATATATATGAATAGGTTTTTTTCGAACTCCAGATGCACTCCCTTAAAAAAGACTTCTACCAAAAGTGACTACGCGTGGATGATGACGAATAACTCCCAGTAATGACAAATATTTATAGAAAATTATAATTTACATGCATAAATTTTCCTTTATATGAAAATCATACCCATTCATATTTTTGTGGAGTTATTGTTGACCAATTCATATATTAGATAAAAATTCAATATAAACATACAAACACAGTCTCATTACAAGGATGTAAATGCCAACTGTTTTAGTGTTCCAACACTGATTTTACAAAACTTCTGCAATATATATGCATCATAACTTCTTGTCACTTGTGATGTTCAATCGGACGGCTTGCTTTTGTAAATGCAGACGAGATAGAAGATCCGTTGTTATGGTAACATCATAACATAAAAATTGCTTATAAATTAGTGCAGGGAATGTTTTATAGAATATGTTTATTTTAAAAAAAAAAAAAATTTATGAGTATATTCTCTGAGACTGTCTGTGATAAAGGGACCTGAGAAATCGTATTTCAGATAATATTGAAAGCAATACAAAGACATTGTTCAATGGAAATGAAACCTTTAGGTTGTTGAGGAAGATAGTTTATGGTGTTTAACGTCTCTTTCAACAATATTTCAGCTATATCGTGGCAGTCAGTTTTATTGCTGGAGGAAACCGAAGTACCCGGAGAAAAACACTGACCTGACGCAAGTCACTGACAAACTTTATCACATAATGTTCTATCGAGCACACCTAAGGAAGAATTTTTTATCGTAAGTGTAATTTTAGTCGTAAGACTAAAATTTGTCGTAAGATAATCTTTGTGAATTGTCATAGGATTCATCGTAAGTGAAAAAGTTAAGATTATACTTACGAATTTTTGTGAAAAGGGCTACTGAATCTTACACACACAATATAAAATGTACACAAAAATTGTAATCACTAAAACGTTTTAGATTACGAAGCAGGAAATGTCATGATAGAAATTCCAGATTATTGATCGATTTATTGACTGATCTATAGCCCTGGAAATAGACAGCTTATGAATGTTAATAAAAAATAATAAAAAATAAAAAATACTAAATAATATGTATAAAAATTATAATTAGATAATAACAAATAATAATGAGCAATAACAAATATTATTACATAAGGCTCTATTTTACTGTATTTCTATTGGCCAGAAGAAATACACGTGACATTCCATTTTCTAACATATTGATTAGCAAAAAGCAATTTCTGTGCAATAAAAAATCATATTGCACTCTCGTGCAAAATCAATGAATGAAATTACGTAGCAGGAGAGTGAAATATGATTTTATATTGAACAGAAATTGCTTTTTGCTAATCAATATGTTAGAAAATTTCATAAAATTTTAAAATATTCAAAAAATTTCTAAATTAAAAAAATTTCTTAAATTTTCAAAAATTTTCAAAAAATTCAAAATTTTCAAGTTTCAAAAATTTCACAAGATTTCAAAATTTTCAAAAATGACAAAATTTTCAAAAAGTTTCAAAAATTTAAAATTTCATAAAATTTCAAAATTAGAGTAAAATATAGCCTTATGTAATAAAACAATTACTACACTTGAACTTGATCAATATGAGGTTTTATGGGGCAGAGTACAACAATATTGAACTCGGATTCGCCTCGTTCAATATTGTTGTATTCTGCTCCATAAAACCTCATATTGATCTCGTTCAAGTGCAGTAATTGTATATTGATCAATAACAAATACCTTTTCTGTCGTCTGCAGTTGTCTGATGAATCTCTTATTTCTTTAAGTTTCTTCATTACAGCTTCAACCTGGAGTATATATTTCTTCAAATTGAGAGAGGTATGTATGGCACAGTGGCTAAGGTCATTGATTTGTGACCACAAGCCTCATATCATCTCATGTGGAAGCGGACAGGGTGTTAATTATAATTTTACAGGAGTTCCTTCCCATTAAATCTGGTAGTCATGATATAGCTTAAAAAAAAATGCTGATAAAGAAATTCAACATCAATAACACTAACCATTATTCAAATTTATCATAAAAAAAGAACAATTTTAGCATAGAAAAAAATAATTTAGCACAGAAAAAGAATAAATTTAGCATAGAAAAAAAATTAGCACAGAAAAACAATAAATTTAGCATTGAAAAAGAATAAATGTAGCATTGAAAAAGAATAAATTTAACATAGAAAAAGAATAAATTTAGCACAGAAAAAGAATAAATTTAACATAGATAAAGAATAAATTTAACACAGAAAAAGAATAAATTTAACATAGATAAAGAATAAATTTAACACAGAAAAAGAATAAATTTAACATAGAAAAAGAATAAATTTAGCATTGAAAAAGAATAAATTTAGCATAGAAAAAGAATAAATTTAGCATTGAAAAAGAATAAATTTAGCATTGAAAAAGAATAAATTTATCATAAAAAAAGAATAAATTAAGCATAGAAAAAAATAATTTAGCACAGAAAAAGAATAAATTTAGCATAGAAAAAAAATTAGAACAGAAAAAGAATAAATTTAGCATAGAAAAAGAATAAATTTAGCATCGAAAAAGAATAAATGTAGCAATGAAAAAGAATAAATTTAACATAGAAAAAGAATAAATTTAGCACAGAAAAAGAATAAATTTAGCATAGAAAAAGGATAAATTTAGCAAAGAAAAAGAATAAATTTAACATAGATAAAGAATAAATTTAACACAGAAAAAGAATAAATTTAACATAGATAAAGAATAAATTTAACACAGAAAAAGAATAAATTTAACATAGAAAAAGAATAAATTTAGCATTAAAAAATTAATAAATTTAGCATTGAAAAAGAATAAATTTAGAATAGAAAAAGAATAAACTTAGCATTGAAAAAGAATAAATTTATCATAAAAAAAGAATAAATTTAGCATAGAAAAAAATAATTTAGAACAGAAAAAGAATAAATTTAGCATAGAAAAAAAATTAGCACAGAAAAAGAATAAATTTAGCATAGAAAAAGAATAAATTTAGCATTGAAAAAGGATAAATGTAGCACTGAAAAAGAATAAATTTAACATAGAAAAAGAATAAATTTAGCACAGAAAAAGAATAAATTTAGCATAGAAAAAGGATAAATTTAGCAAAGAAAAAGAATAAATTTAACATAGATAAAGAATAAATTTAACACAGAAAAAGAATAAATTTAACATAGATAAAGAATAAATTTAACACAGAAAAAGAATAAATTTAACATAGAAAAAGAATAAATTTAGCATATAAAAAGAATAAATTTAGCATTGAAAAAGAATAAATTTAGCATAGAAAAAGAATAAATTTAGCACAGAAAAAGACTAAATTTAGCACAGAAAAAGACTAAATTTAGCAAAGAAAAAGAATAAATTTAGCATAGAAAAAGACTAAATTTAGCATATACAAGAAGAATAAATCTAACATAGATGAAGATTAAATTTAACACAGAAAAAGAATAAATTTAACATAGAAAAAGAATAAATTTAGCATATAAAAAGAATAAATTTAGCATTGAAAAAGAATAAATTTAGCATAGAAAAAGAATAAATTTAACATAGAAAAAGAATAAATTTAGCATATAAAAAGAATAAATTTAGCATTGAAAAAGAATAAATTTAGCATAGAAAAAGAATAAATTTAGCACAGAAAAAGACTAAATTTAGCACAGAAAAAGACTAAATTTAGCAAAGAAAAAGAATAAATTTAGCATAGAAAAAGACTAAATTTAGCACAGAAAAAGACTAAATTTAGCATAGAAAAAGAATAAATTTAACATAGAAAAAGAATAAATTTAGCATATAAAAAGAATAAATTTAGCATTGAAAAAGAATAAATTTAGCATAGAAAAAGAATAAATTTAGCACAGAAAAAGACTAAATTTAGCACAGAAAAAGACTAAATTTAGCAAAGAAAAAGAATAAATTTAGCATAGAAAAAGAATAAATTTAGCACAGAAAAAGACTAAATTTAGCACAGAAAAAGACTAAATTTAGCAAAGAAAAAGAATAAATTTAGCATAGAAAAAGACTAAATTTAGCATATACAAGAAGAATAAATCTAACATAGATGAAGATTAAATTTAACACAGAAAAAGAATAAATTTAACATAGAAAAAGAATAAATTTAGCATATAAAAAGAATAAATTTAGCATTGAAAAAGAATAAATTTAGCATAGAAAAAGAATAAATTTAACATAGAAAAAGAATAAATTTAGCATATAAAAAGAATAAATTTAGCATTGAAAAAGAATAAATTTAGCATAGAAAAAGAATAAATTTAGCACAGAAAAAGACTAAATTTAGCACAGAAAAAGACTAAATTTAGCAAAGAAAAAGAATAAATTTAGCATAGAAAAAGACTAAATTTAGCATATACAAGAAGAATAAATCTAACATAGATGAAGATTAAATTTAACACAGAAAAAGAATATAACAACAATCAAAAAAGGAAACCAAGAAATGTAATCTCTAATATTCTGCACAGTAAAAATTCAGTTAACAGTATTTTTTCAATGGCATGATTAATATTTCACACTATGAAATCGCCAAAACCTGATGTTTTATTATAGGATTATAAGCATATCAAATAATTTATTATTTAAATTTTTTGTTATTTATAATGAACAAATATATCAAAGTTTTACATTAATAATATTAAATTTGATACATGACGTATCTATGACGCATAAAAAACCCATTTTAAGATGATACATGTTACATTTTAAAAACATTTTTAAGGATTTTCATATCAGGAAATCTGGTTCCTGACAACCTCTCTCTGTTGATGCTTCCTTCCAAAGCTCATTATGCTAATTTTATTTATAGCTCCTTCCAATTCATTTAAACTATTAACAAAAATGTTTGGTTTCAAATGTTTTGTAAAATTTTAACACCATACCTTTGTACTGGGGGAGAATTTTTCAAATACTGAAGAAGACTTAGATAATGTTGGTTCTTTTGAAGATTCTTCCTCCAATCCAAGCCCTCTCATCTGTTCTACAACATCTAACTCCAACCCTTCATCTTCTGCTATATCATCCTCTAAAGCCTTCAGAAAACATGTATATAATATTAACCATTCTGCTACATGTAAATGATATTAACCATTCTGCTACATATAAATAATATTAACCATTCTGCTACATGTAAATGATATTAACCATTCTGCTACATGTAAATAATATTAACCATTCTGCTACATGTAAATGATATTAACCATTCTGCTACATGTAAATACATGTAATATTAACCATTCTGCTACATGTAAATGATATTAACCATTCAGCTACATGTAAATAATATTAACCATTCTGCTACATGTAAATAATATTAACCATTCTGCTACATGTAAATCATATTAACCATTCTGCTACATGTAAATAATATTAACCATTCTGCTACATGTAAATGATATTAACCATTCTGCTACATGTAAATAATATTAACCATTCTGCTACATGTAAATCATATTAACCATTCTGCTACATGTAAATAATATTAACCATTCTGCTACATGTAAATGATATTAACCATTCTGCTACATGTAAATGATATTAACCATTCTGCTATATGTAAATAATATTAACCATTCTGCTACATGTAAATGATATTAACCATTCTGCTACATGTAAATGATATTAACCATTCTGCTACATGTAAATAATATTAACCATTCTGCTACATGTAAATAATATTAACCATTCTGCTACATGTAAATAATATTTAGAATGGAGATAACTGTTAGAGATGCCAGTCAAAAATCAATTACAGGGGATGCTTGCTGTTTTTGAACCATTAGATAGAACTCAATCTAAGAAGAATTTTGAGCCTTCATTTGTAAAAATCGGATGAAGGGTTCAAAAGTTATGAGCATTTGAAATTGCCTATTTTTGGCCGCCATCAATAATGGTTTTAATGACTGTTTTAGAGTTCTGATTTTTTGTGTAAACAGCAGATAATGTCTCTACTTTTGTTTTCTCCCATAGATTATAAGTTATTCTGTCAGAAAAATGAAACTGAGCATGTTTGAAGTAATATTTACCATTTGTTTTACAGTCCAAAATGTGTCTCGGAGTCACTTTTGATTTTGACTGAAAGGTCCATTATGGCTCACATTGCCATAATTTTGTCAGAAAATAACTTATCTGACATCATAATAGAAGAAATTGTGTGTAGAAATACTTGTTTTGAGTGCAATTATAACATATGAATCACCTTTTACATCTTTTTGTGGAATTATGAATCCATAAAGGTGGGTGTACAATTAGTGTTCAACACTATTTGAGATTGGCACCGTTTCACAGCAGTTATATGGAAAAATGACACAAAAAGCTTCATATTTCCTAAACTAAAAATGATATCCGTACAAAATTTTGAAGACAATACCACAGTGCTGTGCACGTTCTGTTGGACGTGATGTTTTTTGTCGACACAAGAAATGACGGCCATGTTCAAAATGGCCACCATTTTTTCATAAAATTCCTCAGACAGGGAACCTGTTCCAAGATAATTTGATCAATTTTTTTATCAATATAATTAATATCACTGAAAAAATGGATATGGAGGTTTGTACCAATGACCTCTTATTTGTTTTAGCATTTTATTACGGAATAATTGTCATATTGGTGGCCATTTTGAAAACAAAATGGCTGCCATTGCTTTAAAATTTGTTGCGCAAATTTATGTTTTTTAAGATTACTCTGTTGTTTCTAGTCAGAATTTGATCATCAAGGTACCAAATTAAAGATATTTAAAAAATCTATAACCTCAAGTAACTAATAACTTAAACTAAATACTTTTCATTTCATATATACCACCAATATGTAATCCCTCCAAGGGGTGAAGATTCCAGACACCTACCCATTGCCGAAAATTTAACTGGCCGGCTTGATATACATGTAGGCAGTGATTGGGATTAGAGGGGGCTATGCAACATTTATCACATTCCATATGAAAATGTCCCATTGAAATCAGAAATATTTACAAAGAATATTAAAGAATGGCCCATTGAAATTCTGAATGTCAATAGAAAATGTCCCATTATTAAAATTTTAATCCTAATCACTGTGTAGGTGTTTTTGTTTTCCTACCTCAATGTCTTGCAATCATAATGTAGCTGTACAATTGCTGAAAGTGATGTTATATGCATCAACCACCCAACAAGCATGATAGTGAAACACCTCTAAACTGAACTTCCTTAAGATCAGCTTGTGCTTAAAATAGATGGATATTATTTGCACGGTTTACACATTTCCTACAAAAGGCTACATCTGGAACCTGGAACTTTATTTAAAATAAAGTTATGTTGTTTATATAGGATGCTGTTTATATTCAGGTTTCCCTTTATTACAATTTGAGCAATTAAATTTGTTTCAGTCTTACTCTCTGTGTCGTTCGAATCCCGCTCATGGTAACTTAAGGTGTACTTGATACCACATTATTGTGTGATAAAATTTGTCAGTGACTTGCAACAGATCTGTGGTTTTCTCCAGGTACTCCGGTTTACTCCACCAATAAAACTGACCACCACTATATAACTGAAATATTGTTGAAAGTGGCATTAAACACCATAACCCAACCTCTAACCCTACTCTCCAACTCTGTGTCAAAGTTTCAGTCTTGCTCATTACTATTCTAATTTGCTTCTTAAAACATGTTCAAAGAAAACAACAAAATATTAAGTTCATTCATTTATTATTCAGGAAATATCTGGTGTATTTTTGAAATACATCATCTATTGTCACATGTATTGTGGTCTGAATAAATCCAGCTACATGTAAAACTAAATATTTCATTATGACATAAATTATGGACTCAGCTGTATATTATCCTGCAGTCCTAAGTTCAGGTAATATCCCAAGGCCAGCTTGGATCACATGTCTTTGACCAGCAAAGCATACTGTCAGGTAAACTGGAAAAAACAACAGAAGGGACCACAAAGAAACAATTCTAACTACATTGTACTTATTATCCTTTCATAACTACTATTATAATAAATATAAATTCACAATGTAATTGTATTTAGTTTCAAATTTTTGGTATTGACCCCAATTTTTCATGTCTCCCCAAAGTTTTTATTGACATTTTTGGATAAAGTTAGTCAGATCCTTGTTCTGTATAACCTCGGTAAAAATATATGTTTTGTCTACTTATACTACCTTCCCCTTTTCGAGAATATTAGCAGAAACACTGGTATTTCTTTTCATTGGTCTATAAATATGCAATAACATTTTGTTTACTTTTATTTGAATTTAGTATGTAAATATTCAATCATGGTCGAGTATCCATGGAAGCTGGCAAATACAAAAAAAAATGTAGCACCATGATTTTTACAGATAAAACTATATAAAGATATAATTTGCTTACATTAATTAATTATCTAAACATTGTTTAAAATCTTAACAATTTTTTTTCTTTTAATATGGAATCGTTTAAATATAACGTGTTCGAATCGGAATCGCTGTTTTCGAATTTTACCATTCGCGGCACGGTTTTTTCACCAATTAAAGAGCAGATTCGTAGCTTGCGCATGGTCACAGTCGCTTCCGATTTCCTCAGCATGCTAAACGGAAAATGGTCGTCTGAAAAGTTCCAAGATGAACAATTCAATGAAAAATTTGGAGTAGCGTTCTCCGATGGCGATATTTGTATTTTGCGTTACAATATCAAGGTAGGAAACATACCATCTCAACCATATTAGATCGGGAACATAGCTGATTTTTAGTATTTAAAACGCCCCTAAACATGTCTGAAGGAGAACGTCATACATCGCTGGAAGTGGAAAGTAAATAGTAACGTCAACGACGCTGGTTGTAACACAGTTCACAGTATCTTGACGTTTTATCTGGCGAAATAGAGAAAAATCTGTATAAAATCTGTAATATTATATATATAAAGACACAAGTAATGAAACAAGTTTTTCCCTCCAAAGGTTGTCAAACTGCGTAAACAACTGTGTAAATTTTTTGTAACCTTCGTTCACCTGTAAAATAATGCTACGTTGGAATGTTAAAAGGTAAATCCCTTTCATACATAGTTTATTTGTACCAAACATTGCTCTGTCCCCTACCTATTTGTCTTTTTTCACAGCAGACGGACGTTCTTGTTTTTAAAATTTAGCCTATGTGGCCATAACTTCCGGTTCGGCAGCAAATAAAGTTGACAAATAAATGATTTGCTTTACGTCTATCAAAACATAATTGAAGGTAAGTAGCATTCGTAGTTTATTTTTACTTAATGTTTTTTGTATATAATTTTGTAAGATACCAACTGTAACAATACTCTGGTAATTTTTTTTGCCTAAATACATTGTGAATTTATATTTATTATAATAGTAGTTATGAAAGGATAATAAGTACAATGTAGTTAGAATTGTTTCTTTGTGGTCCCTTCTGTTGTTTTTTCCAGTTTACCTGACAGTATGCTTTGCTGGTCAGAGACATGTGATCCAAGCTGGCCTTGGGATATTACCTGAACTTAGGACTGCAGGATAATATACAGCTGAGTCCATAATTTATATCATAATGAAATATTTTGTTTTACATGTAGCTGGATTTATTCAGACCACAATACATGTGACAATAGATGATGTATTTCAAAAATACACCAGATATTTCCTGAATAATAAATGAATGAACTTAATATTTTGTTGTTTTCATTGAACATGTTTTAAGAAGCAAATTAGAATAGTAATGAGCAAGACTGAAACTTTGACACAGAGTTGGAGAGTAGGGTTAGAGGTTGGGTTATGGTGTTTAATGCCACTTTCAACAATATTTCAGCTATATCGTGGTGGTCAGTTTTATTGGTGGAGTAAACCGGAGTACCTGGAGAAAACCACAGATCTGTTCAGTTGCAAGTCACTGACAAATTTTATCACACAATAATGTGGTATCAAGTACACCTTAAGTTACCATGAGCGGGATTCGAACGACACAGAGAGTAAGACTGAAACAAATTTAATTGCTCAAATTGTAATAAAGGGAAACCTGAATATAAACAGCATCCTATATAAACAACATAACTTTATTTTAAATAAAGTTCCAGGTTCCAGATGTAGCCTTTTGTAGGAAATGTGTAAACCGTGCAAATAATATCCATCTATTTTAAGCACAAGCTGATCTTAAGGAAGTTCAGTTTAGAGGTGTTTCACTATCATGCTTGTTGGGTCGTTGATGCATATGACATCACTTTCAGCAATTGTACAGCTACGTTATGATTGCAAGACATTGAGGTAGGAAAACAAAAACACCTACATGTATATCAAGCCGACCAGTTAAATTTTCGGCAAGGGGTAGGTGTCTGGAATCTTCACCCCTTGGAGGGATTACATATTGGTGGTATATATGAAATGAAAAGTATTTACTTTAAGTTATTAGTTACTTGAGGTTATAGATTTTTTAAATATCTTTAATTTGGTACCTTGATGATCAAATTCTGACTAGAAACGACAGAGTAATCTTAAAAAAACACAAATTTGCGCAACAAATTTTAAAGCAATGACAGCCATTTTGTTTTCAAAATGGCCACCAATATGACAATTATTCCGTAATAAAATGCTAAAACAAATAAGAGGTCATTGGTGCAAACCTCCATATCCATTTTTTTTCAGTGATATTAATTAAATTGATACAAAAATTGATCAAATTATCTTGGAACAGGTTCCCTGTCTGAGGAATTTTATGAAAAAATGGCCACCATTTCTTGTGTCGAAAAAAACCCATCACTTCCAACAGAACGTGCACAACACTGTGGTATTGTCTTCAAAATTTTGTACGAATATCATTTTTAGTTTAGGAAATATGAAGCTTTTTGTGTCATTTTTCCATATAACTGCTGTGAAACGGTGCCAATCTAAAATAGTGTTGAACACTAATTGTACACCCACCTTTATGGATTCATAATTCCACAAAAAGATGTAAAAGGTGATTCATATGTTATAATTGCACTCAAAACAAGTATTTCTACACACAATTTCTTCTATTATGATGTCAGATAAGTTATTTTCTGACAAAATTATGGCAATGTGAGCCATAATGGACCTTTCGGTCAAGATCAAAGTGGCTCCGAGACACATTTTGGACTGTAAAACAAGTGGCAAATATTATTTCAAACATGTTCAGTTTCATTTTTCTGACAGAATAACTTATAATCTATGGGAAAAAACAAAAGTAGAGACATTATCTGCTGTTTACACAAAAAATCAGAACTCTAAAACAGTCATTAAAACCATTATTGATGGCGGCCAAAAATAGGCAATTTCAAATGCTCATAACTTTTGAACCCTTCATCCGATTTTTACAAATGAAGGCTCAAAATTCTTCTTAGATTGAGCTCTATCTAATGGTTCAAAAACAGCAAGCATCCCCTGTAATTGATTTTTGACTGGCATCTCTAGACCAGATAACAAAATAACATCTCATAATCAGCTAAGAATTATATCTACATTGATAGGTAATCTCAACAGGGCTACAACCTGCTATACTCTAGATATCAAATTTCTGACATGTAGCAATGTCAATTTAACTGATGAACAACATTGTATTATACTTAAATATGTTTTTGATTATATTAAATTTCAAAAAGATTCTTTATCTTATAACTGGAATTGAATTGGGTGAACATGCACATCATATGAATCCATCTTAATTTTATTTTTTCTTCTGTTTGTGAATATTTATCATCGATTCGTTATTAGTGCTATATATAATAATTGCATACCTTTTATGTATTTCTTTAATGTAACAAATTGTAATTTGGAGAAGACTTCATAAGTTTGTTTAACTTGTGTCTAATCAATTTTGTCTATTTATTTGGCAAATAAAATATGTTTAAACTAAAAACTGATTATATTTACAAAAATGAGTTACTTACATTTTATAATCAGCTAAGAATTATATCTACAAAAATGAGTTACTTACATCTTTCATTAAACTAAGGTGACAACAACATTGGCGTAACCGTAGTAACATAACCAAGATCATCTGTCCTCCAGGTTTCTGTGTTTTATTCATTGCCATTCCTGTAATCTGTGACCCATGACCTCCAGTTTTTGTGGGAGATTTGTCTTGGAATGGATTCATACTGTCTGAAGCAGGTTTATGTGTAATACCCATTTCTTTCTCCTCATGCCTCTTTAAATAGTCTGTCATCACAGACCTGGTAAAAAGATTCAATAATGTTTTAAGCTTAGTCTCCCCCACTTTTTTTGGGGGGTTTTAAGGTTAGTGTCCCCCATGTTTTTATGGTTTTAAGGTTAGTGTCCCCCTTTAGAAGAAATACAGTCTAGTAGTGCCATCAATAATAAGGGTACATGGTTTGTGATTTCCCTTTGGTTAGAACAGACAAAGTTTAGTGCCATCAATAATAAAAGAACTGCCTAGTGCAAGACGTATCCCCCCGCACTTGCGTAATATTTAGCTTTATATATTTATAGAAAGCAGCCTTGCAGTCTTAATGGATAACATACTTTATTGAAGGATGGAGTATATTGCAGCATGATCTGAATAATATACAGGAAGTACCGTATTTAGGGTTGCATAATGCGCAGGATTTGCCCAGATTCTTTATTTTGTAGGAGTGGTGCGCATTATAAACAGGAACAATGTGTTTCACTCTTTCCCAGACCGGGAAATCACATGTCCGCCATGTTTTTTTGTTTACTATTGTCAACATGCAAAGTTAAATATTTCTTAAATTGTTTGGACACTTTTCCACAAAATGTCATAATAAGTGACAATTGTTTGCCTTTCTTTATTCTATATCATTATTTTCTGTCATCTTCAACTATCAACTGCGTTAATTTACGTTCATATCCGGAATTTAAACTTATATTTACCGATGCTGTACTAGATTTCGAATCCATTACACAACATCCGGATAATAAAAACATCATATGAAAACGCCAATAAAACCCCAACACATTTAATATTTTGCAACTTTATTGAAGATGAAAAGAGATAAATGGTTCTTAAATTCTCCCAGCAAATGAAACATGCTCAAAGGACTGAAAAATATATACGATTGATATTTAATTCTTGCATTTCCGACGATGATTTTTTTCAAAAGTCCATGCGCATTATAGACACAAACTAGTTTTTTTCTGGAGATTTTCAAGGCCAAGAGGGGGTGCGCATTATGCAACCCTAAATACGGTACTCCACTTTGAACACTGTAAACCTCTGATGTAAATATAGATTTCCCCCCCAAAACCCTTGCTTCAAATATTTCCATGTAAAAACCCATCCAAGATAATGATAATTACAAGCCCCATGCAAAAAATTATTTAAATCTATCATGTTTACTGAAGTTATCGCACAAACAAGACACAATTCTCAAAATTTGTGATTGTTCAACCCAAAACTAAGATTTTCCCTCAAAACCCTTGCTTCATAAATTTTCCATGTAAGAACCCATCCAAGATAATGATTATTACAAGCCACATGCAAAAAATTATTCAAATCTATCCATGTTTACTGAAGTTATTGCGTAAACAAGACGTAATTCTCAAAAAATCGGTGATTTTTCAACCAAAAACTAAGATTTTCCCCAAAACCCTTGCTTCAAATATTTCCATGTTAGAACCCATCCAAGATAATATACAATTATGGCCTTCATGAGAAGTTATAACCCTTTCGAGATTTAATAATTATGGATATTAACTTCTCATGAAGGACATGACTGTATTATTATATTGAACTAATATGAGGGAAATAACTAGTTATTGGTTCGACGTGCAAAAGCCTGCCAATTTCAAACAGTTATTTTGTGCTACGTGCAGATTCCCTCACAGTTATTTGACCTATGTGCAGTTTGCCGCGGGAATAATGAGTTATTTCTTGTTCCATGGAATAAAACTTTAAAATATCTTAATTATTTCTTGCTTGGTTTCTATAGTAAAGTATAATAATGATAATTACAAACCACATGCAAAAAAATATTCAAATCTATCCATGTTTACTAAAGTTATCTCGTAAACATGACACAATTCTCAATATTGGTGATTTTTCAACCAAAAACTAAGATTTTCCCCCAAAACCCTTGCTTCAAATATTTCCATGTTAGAACCCATCCAAGATAATGGTAATTACAAGCAACATGCATAAAATTATTCAAATTTATTCATGTTCAATCAAGTTATCGCGTAAACAAGAAAGTGTGACGGACGGACAGACAGCCGCTATTACTCCCCTCACCGCTATCACGGGGGGATAATAAGGATACATGGTTTGTGATTTCCCTTTGGTTAGAACAGACAAAGTTTACTGCCATCAATAATAAGGGTACATGGTCTGTGATTTCCCTTTGGTTAGAACAGACAAAGTTTACTGCCATCAATAATAAGGGTACATGGTTTGTGATTTCCCTTTGGTTAGAACAGACAAAGTTTAGTGCCATCAATAATAAGGGTACATGGTTTGTGATTTCCCTTTGGTTAGAACAGACAAAGTTTAGTGCCATCAATAATAAGGGTACATGGTCTGTGATTTCCCTTTGGTTAGAACAGACAAAGTTTAGTGCCATCAATAATAAGGGTACATGGTCTGTGATTTCCTTTTGGTTAGAACAGACAAAGTTTAGTGTCATCAATAATAAGGGTACATGGTCTGTGATTTCCCTTTGGTTAGAACAGACAAAGTTTACTGCCATCAATAATAAGGGTACATGGTCTGTGATTTCTCTTTGGTTAGAACAGACAAAGTTTAGTGCCATCAATAATAAGGGTACATGGTCCAGACTTCCCGAAACTTGTTGAGAAGTTGTCAGTCATTCGGACTGACAGACATGAAAATCTTGTCAGACCGAAAAATATTTTGCCGGTCCGAACAAAAAGTCCCAAAAAATTCACTGTCACATGCATAATGTTTAGTTTGGCCTTTTTAGAGTGATTTACCCTAGTATTAGCAATTGGGCACCTGATTTCACCTCTGGTTTTTATAGAGGTTAAAGTAATTCAATTTTCAGTTTTCAATGTAATGTTCAAAATTGTATATGTTATGTCTTTTATAGTGTGTCTCGAGTTTTGTTGTTTTGATGACCTTGTACTATAGGTCAATGGTTGTATGAAAGACATCATGTCATTGGCTAATATATATACAAATAACCAATCGTGTCGTGATCGTCTTCACAAATGGGTTTGGTTGAAACCGGAAATGTATAAAAGGGGTGAAAACAATGAAAATTGTGTATTTAAAAATAAAATTAAACACTGATCAATGCCTTTCGGACAAAATCTGAGGTAACTATTATACCAAACATTCGGTATTACAGAGTTGGCGAAAACTTTTTTTTCTGTCTGACATTGGGTCAGACAGGAACTGGGGTTCTGTCTTACCCATGGGCTTTGTGTCTGTCCCACCATTTTTTTGTAATATTGTATATAACCTGTCAAATTTTTTATACAGAACTGAATGCAAGATTACCTATAGTCATGATCATTAAACAACTCAATTAAATGTTTTTCTGTATACATATTTTTATCTAAAAAGATAAGGCAGATATAGCCAACAATCCGTATCTAATGGTCCAATCACGTTCCGAATATTATACATCAATGTCAGTTTCCGGTTTACCTACATTTTTAATTTCAGTTAAGAATATGAATCTGCTGTCATCTTCAATATATAAGCATCTCAAAACATATTTAATTAAACACAAACAATCTTTGATACTTGGGGAGTGTGGAAGTCAACTTATTTCTGTGCTCAATAATATATTTCAGTTTTAATGTTCCACGTTTTGCAGGTGCTGGTTCCTACTAAAAGGATGTTTACATTTACGTACATTTGTATAGAAGTTTCGATTACAAAGAGGAACGTGTTGGTCTGACAGAATAAATTAAAAAAATTCAAGTCTCTGTCTGACATTTTAATAAAACTGAAAACGGAATTTAATGTCATTGGCAGTGGAAACTGGGAGGGAATAAATTTCAATCGCCGGTCCTTTCAAATATCTATGTTTTACCGGACATTCGGTCCGATAAATATTTTGAAATCGTCGGTCCTACTGCATTTCTGTCGGTCAGGACCGACGGACCGACGGTTTTCGGGAAGTCTGATGGTCTGTGATTTCCCTTTGGTTAGAACAGACAAAGTTTAGTGCCATCAATAATAAGGGTACATGGTCTGTGATTTCCTTTTGGTTAGAACAGACAAAGTTTACTGCCATCAATAATAAGGGTACATGGTCTGTGATTTCCCTTTGGTTAGAACAGACAAAGCTTAGTGCCATCAATAATAAGGGTACATGGTCTGTGATTTCCCTTTGGTTAGAACAGACAAAGTTTAGTGCCATCAATAATAAGGGTACATGGTCTGTGATTTCCCTTTGGTTAGAACAGACAAAGTTAATTAGTGTCATCAATAATAAGGGTACATGGTCTGTGATTTCCCTTTGGTTAGAACAGACAAAGTTTAGTGCCATCAATAATAAGGGTACATGGTCTGTGATTTCCCTTTGGTTAGAACAGACAAAGTTTAGTGCCATCAATAATAAGGGTACATGGTTTGTGATTTCCTTTTGGTTAGAAGAGACAATGTTTAGTGCCATCAATAATAAGGGTACATGATCTGTGATTTCCCTTTGGTTAGAACAGACAAAGTTTAGTGCCATCAATAATAAGGGTACATGGTTTGTGATTTCCTTTTGGTTAGAACAGACAAAGTTTAGTGCCATCAATAATAAGGGTACATGGTTTGTGATTTCCTTTTGATTAGAAGAGACAACGTTTAGTGCCATCAATAATAGGTGCTAAAAACTTAAATGAATTGTTAAGCTTGGTAAAAACTAGAGGCTCATTGAGTTGAGCCTGTGTCGCTCACCCGTCATTTTGTTTTGATGAAACTTTATACAGAACCTTCCATAGATGCTTTCTATCAAATTTATTTTTAATTGGCCAATCCCAAATAAGAACTTGCCATTGGCGGCCATATTAGTTGTACGATCAGCATAAAATATGGAAATATTTTTAACAGGATCTCCCATACATCATTCTTACAAAGTAACAATTCATTGTACCTGCTAATTTCAGAGATGAAGATTTCTTAAATTTCAGCTAATAAGAAACGAGAATTACCCTTGGCGACCATGTTTTTTGTCCAATCGGGATGAAATGAGAAAATCTTTATAGAGGACCTTCCATAGATGCTTCCTACCAAGTTTTGGCTAAGAGGTTTCAGAGGAGAAGATTAAAATGTGGTATGTTAACAGACGATGGACCCCAAGTGATGGCAAATGCTAACATTGTCTTCCGGCCAGGTGAGCTAAAAATGGTGATGACCTCCAAATTGTATAGGCTTGATTCTCAACGTCAACTTTTTTTTATTGGTTAGGGGGATTATTATAATGTATGATTTAAAACCATGGGCTTTAGAACCTAACAAGACAGTAAAACTGTCAACATTTAAAAGTGTCACTGAAAATGAAAGTCATTATTGTCTAAAGGTTGTAACTGAGAAACAAATTAACATTGTTTTCAAATTCATTATCAAACAAATCCTAAACCAGCCAAACAGATTTAATTAACAATATCATGTTCTGAAACAATTGAGTAAAATGCTCAATTTTTTTCAATTTTTTTAACAACTGGGACAAGTAATATAAAAAGTAAAATAAAATAAGAATCAGCATTTTTTTTTATTATCATTTATTACAGAGAGGAGAAAGGAAGGGGTGCATATTATACATTAATGTGTATTATACGTTACCAATTATGGTACTGTAATATCTTAAGGAAACATAAAACTTACTTTGATTGTGCATATATTTTTTCATAGACCTTCCTCTCGTCAGCAGATAATTTAATCTCATACTCTTTAACTGTCTTTGATGGTAAATCAACCTTTAAAAAAATGAAATAAGTAGAAGAATTCACCATATCAAATTATAATCTAATTATGAATTTTATCCACCAAATAACTGAGATATTGGGTATGATCAGAGGTCACATTTCAAAGATAACTGAGATATTGGGTATGATCAGAGGTCACATTTCAAAGATAACTGAGATATTGGGTATGATCAGAGGTCACATTTCAAAGATAACTGAGATATTGGGTATGATTAGAGGTCACATTTCAAAAATAACTGAGATATTGGGTATGATCAGAGGTCACATTTCAAAGATAACTGAGATATTGGGTATGATCAGAGGTCACATTTCAAAGATAACTGAGATATTGGGTATGATCAGAGGTCACATTTCAAAGATAACTGAGATATTGGGTATGATCAGAGGTCACATTTCAAAGATAACTCAGATATTGGTATGATTAGAGGTCACATTTCAAAGATAACTCAGATATTGGGTATGATTAGAGGTCACATTTCAAAGATAACTGAGATATTGGTATGGTCAGAGGTCACATTTCAAAGATAACTGAGATATTGTGTATGATCAGAGGTCACATTTCAAAGATAACTGAGATATTGGGTATGATCAGAGGTCACATTTCAAAGATAACTCAGATATTGGTATGATTAGAGGTCACATTTCAAAAATAACTCAGATATTGGGTATGATTAGAGGTCACATTTCAAAGATAACTGAGATATTGGTATGGTCAGAGGTCACATTTCAAAGATAACTGAGATATTGAGTATGATCAGAGGTCACATTTCAAAGATAACTGAGATATTGGGTATGATCAGAGGTCACATTTCAAAGATAACTGAGATATTGGGTATGATCAGAGGTCACATTTCAAAGAACTGAGATATTGGGTATGATTAGAGGTCACATTTCAAAGATAACTGAGATATTGGTATGATCAGAGGTCACATTTCAAAGATAACTCAGATATTGGTATGATCAGAGGTCACATTTCAAAGATAACTGAGATATTGGGTATGATCAGAGGTCACATTTCAAAGATAACTGAGATATTGGGTATGGTCAGAGGTCACATTTCAAAGATAATTCAGATGGGTATGATCAGAGGTCGTATTTCAAAGATAGCTGAGATATTGGGTATGATCAGAGGTCACATTTCAAAGATAACTGAGATATTGGGTATGATCAGAGGTCACATTTCAAAGATAACTGAGATATTGGGTATGATCAGAGGTCACATTTCAAAGATAACTGAGATATTGGTATGATCAGAGGTCAAATTTCAAAGATAACTGAGATATTGGTATGATCAGAGGTCACATTTCAAAGATAACTGAGATATTGGGTATGATCAGAGGTCACATTTCAAAGATAACTGAGATATTGGGTATGGTCAGAGGTCACATTTCAAAGATAACTCAGATATTGGGTATGATCAGAGGTCGTATTTCAAAGATAACTGAGATATTGGGTATGATCAGAGGTCACATTTCAAAGATAACTGAGATATTGGGTATGATCAGAGGTCACATTTCAAAGATAACTGAGATATTGGGTATGATCAGAGGTCACATTTCAAAGATAACTGAGATATTGGGTATGATCAGAGGTCACATTTCAAAGATAACTGAGATATTGGGTATGATCAGAGGTCACATTTCAAAGATAACTCAGATATTGGTATGATTAGAGGTCACATTTCAAAAATAACTCAGATATTGGGTATGATTAGAGGTCACATTTCAAAGATAACTGAGATATTGGTATGGTCAGAGGTCACATTTCAAAGATAACTGAGATATTGAGTATGATCAGAGGTCACATTTCAAAGATAACTGAGATATTGGGTATGATCAGAGGTCACATTTCAAAGATAACTGAGATATTGGGTAGGATTAGAGGTCACATTTCAAAAATAACTGAGATATTGGGTATGATCAGAGGTCACATTTCAAAGATAACTGAGATATTGGGTATGATCAGAGGTCACATTTCAAAGATAACTGAGATATTGGGTATGATCAGAGGTCACATTTCAAAGATAACTGAGATATTGGGTATGATCAGAGGTCACATTTCAAAGATAACTCAGATATTGGTATGATTAGAGGTCACATTTCAAAGATAACTGAGATATTGGGTATGATTAGAGGTCACATTTCAAAGATAACTGAGATATTGGTATGGTCAGAGGTCACATTTCAAAGATAACTGAGATATTGTGTATGATCAGAGGTCACATTTCAAAGATAACTGAGATATTGGGTATGATCAGAGGTCACATTTCAAAGATAACTCAGATATTGGTATGATTAGAGGTCACATTTCAAAAATAACTCAGATATTGGGTATGATTAGAGGTCACATTTCAAAGATAACTGAGATATTGGTATGGTCAGAGGTCACATTTCAAAGATAACTGAGATATTGAGTATGATCAGAGGTCACATTTCAAAGATAACTGAGATATTGGGTATGATCAGAGGTCACATTTCAAAGATAACTGAGATATTGGGTATGATCAGAGGTCACATTTCAAAGAACTGAGATATTGGGTATGATTAGAGGTCACATTTCAAAGATAACTGAGATATTGGTATGATCAGAGGTCACATTTCAAAGATAACTCAGATATTGGTATGATCAGAGGTCACATTTCAAAGATAACTGAGATATTGGGTATGATCAGAGGTCACATTTCAAAGATAACTGAGATATTGGGTATGGTCAGAGGTCACATTTCAAAGATAATTCAGATATTGGGTATGATCAGAGGTCGTATTTCAAAGATAGCTGAGATATTGGGTATGATCAGAGGTCACATTTCAAAGATAACTGAGATATTGGGTATGATCAGAGGTCACATTTCAAAGATAACTGAGATATTGGGTATGATCAGAGGTCACATTTCAAAGATAACTGAGATATTGGTATGATCAGAGGTCACATTTCAAAGATAACTGAGATATTGGTATGATCAGAGGTCACATTTCAAAGATAACTCAGATATTGGGTATGATCAGAGGTCGTATTTCAAAGATAACTGAGATATTGGGTATGATCAGAGGTCACATTTCAAAGATAACTGAGATATTGGGTATGATCAGAGGTCACATTTCAAAGATAACTGAGATATTGGGTATGATCAGAGGTCACATTTCAAAGATAACTGAGATATTGTGTATGATCAGAGGTCACATTTCAAAGATAACTGAGATATTGGGTATGATCAGAGGTCACATTTCAAAGATAACTCAGATATTGGTATGATTAGAGGTCACATTTCAAAAATAACTCAGATATTGGGTATGATTAGAGGTCACATTTCAAAGATAACTGAGATATTGGTATGATCAGAGGTCACATTTCAAAGATAACTGAGATATTGGGTATGATCAGAGGTCACATTTCAAAGATAACTGAGATATTGGGTATGGTCAGAGGTCACATTTCAAAGATAACTCAGATATTGGGTATGATCAGAGGTCGTATTTCAAAGATAACTGAGATATTGGGTATGATCAGAGGTCACATTTCAAAGATAACTGAGATATTGGGTATGATCAGAGGTCACATTTCAAAGATAACTGAGATATTGGGTATGATCAGAGGTCACATTTCAAAGATAACTGAGATATTGGGTATGATCAGAGGTCACATTTCAAAGATAACTGAGATATTGGGTATGATCAGAGGTCACATTTCAAAGATAACTCAGATATTGGTATGATTATAGGTCACATTTCAAAAATAACTCAGATATTGGGTATGATTAGAGGTCACATTTCAAAGATAACTGAGATATTGGTATGGTCAGAGGTCACATTTCAAAGATAACTGAGATATTGAGTATGATCAGAGGTCACATTTCAAAGATAACTGAGATATTGGGTATGATCAGAGGTCACATTTCAAAGATAACTGAGATATTGGGTATGATTAGAGGTCACATTTCAAAAATAACTGAGATATTGGGTATGATCAGAGGTCACATTTCAAAGATAACTGAGATATTGGGTATGATCAGAGGTCACATTTCAAAGATAACTGAGATATTGGGTATGATCAGAGGTCACATTTCAAAGATAACTCAGATATTGGGTATGATCAGAGGTCACATTTCAAAGATAACTCAGATATTGGTATGATTAGAGGTCACATTTCAAAGATAACTGAGATATTGGGTATGATTAGAGGTCACATTTCAAAGATAACTGAGATATTGGTATGGTCAGAGGTCACATTTCAAAGATAACTGAGATATTGTGTATGATCAGAGGTCACATTTCAAAGATAACTGAGATATTGGGTATGATCAGAGGTCACATTTCAAAGATAACTCAGATATTGGTATGATTAGAGGTCACATTTCAAAAATAACTCAGATATTGGGTATGATTAGAGGTCACATTTCAAAGATAACTGAGATATTGGTATGGTCAGAGGTCACATTTCAAAGATAACTGAGATATTGAGTATGATCAGAGGTCACATTTCAAAGATAACTGAGATATTGGGTATGATCAGAGGTCACATTTCAAAGATAACTGAGATATTGGGTATGATCAGAGGTCACATTTCAAAGAACTGAGATATTGGGTATGATTAGAGGTCACATTTCAAAGATAACTGAGATATTGGTATGATCAGAGGTCACATTTCAAAGATAACTCAGATATTGGTATGATCAGAGGTCACATTTCAAAGATAACTGAGATATTGGGTATGATCAGAGGTCACATTTCAAAGATAACTGAGATATTGGGTATGGTCAGAGGTCACATTTCAAAGATAATTCAGAGGTCGTATTTCAAAGATAGCTGAGATATTGGGTATGATCAGAGGTCACATTTCAAAGATAACTGAGATATTGGGTATGATCAGAGGTCACATTTCAAAGATAACTGAGATATTGGGTATGATCAGAGGTCACATTTCAAAGAACTGAGATATTGGGTATGATTAGAGGTCACATTTCAAAGATAACTGAGATATTGGTATGATCAGAGGTCACATTTCAAAGATAACTCAGATATTGGTATGATCAGAGGTCACATTTCAAAGATAACTGAGAAATTGGGTATGATCAGAGGTCACATTTCAAAGATAACTGAGATATTGGGTATGGTCAGAGGTCACATTTCAAAGATAATTCAGATATTGGGTATGATCAGAGGTCGTATTTCAAAGATAGCTGAGATATTGGGTATGATCAGAGGTCACATTTCAAAGATAACTGAGATATTGGGTATGATCAGAGGTCACATTTCAAAGATAACTGAGATATTGGGTATGATCAGAGGTCACATTTCAAAGATAACTGAGATATTGGTATGATCAGAGGTCACATTTCAAAGATAACTGAGATATTGGTATGATCAGAGGTCACATTTCAAAGATAACTGAGATATTGGGTATGATCAGAGGTCACATTTCAAAGATAACTGAGATATTGGGTATGGTCAGAGGTCACATTTCAAAGATAACTCAGATATTGGGTATGATCAGAGGTCGTATTTCAAAGATAACTGAGATATTGGGTATGATCAGAGGTCACATTTCAAAGATAACTCAGATATTGGTATGATTAGAGGTCACATTTCAAAAATAACTCAGATATTGGGTATGATTAGAGGTCACATTTCAAAGATAACTGAGATATTGGTATGGTCAGAGGTCACATTTCAAAGATAACTGAGATATTGAGTATGATCAGAGGTCACATTTCAAAGATAACTGAGATATTGGGTATGATCAGAGGTCACATTTCAAAGATAACTGAGATATTGGGTATGATTAGAGGTCACATTTCAAAAATAACTGAGATATTGGGTATGATCAGAGGTCACATTTCAAAGATAACTGAGATATTGGGTATGATCAGAGGTCACATTTCAAAGATAACTGAGATATTGGGTATGATCAGAGGTCACATTTCAAAGATAACTGAGATATTGGGTATGATCAGAGGTCACATTTCAAAGATAACTCAGATATTGGTATGATTAGAGGTCACATTTCAAAGATAACTGAGATATTGGGTATGATTAGAGGTCACATTTCAAAGATAACTGAGATATTGGTATGGTCAGAGGTCACATTTCAAAGATAACTGAGATATTGTGTATGATCAGAGGTCACATTTCAAAGATAACTGAGATATTGGGTATGATCAGAGGTCACATTTCAAAGATAACTCAGATATTGGTATGATTAGAGGTCACATTTCAAAAATAACTCAGATATTGGGTATGATTAGAGGTCACATTTCAAAGATAACTGAGATATTGGTATGGTCAGAGGTCACATTTCAAAGATAACTGAGATATTGAGTATGATCAGAGGTCACATTTCAAAGATAACTGAGATATTGGGTATGATCAGAGGTCACATTTCAAAGATAACTGAGATATTGGGTATGATTAGAGGTCACATTTCAAAAATAACTGAGATATTGGGTATGATCAGAGGTCACATTTCAAAGATAACTGAGATATTGGGTATGATCAGAGGTCACATTTCAAAGATAACTCAGATATTGGTATGATTAGAGGTCACATTTCAAAGATAACTGAGATATTGGGTATGATTAGAGGTCACATTTCAAAGATAACTGAGATATTGGTATGGTCAGAGGTCACATTTCAAAGATAACTGAGATATTGTGTATGATCAGAGGTCACATTTCAAAGATAACTGAGATATTGGGTATGATCAGAGGTCACATTTCAAAGATAACTCAGATATTGGTATGATTAGAGGTCACATTTCAAAAATAACTCAGATATTGGGTATGATTAGAGGTCACATTTCAAAGATAACTGAGATATTGGTATGGTCAGAGGTCACATTTCAAAGATAACTGAGATATTGAGTATGATCAGAGGTCACATTTCAAAGATAACTGAGATATTGGGTATGATCAGAGGTCACATTTCAAAGATAACTGAGATATTGGGTATGATCAGAGGTCACATTTCAAAGAACTGAGATATTGGGTATGATTAGAGGTCACATTTCAAAGATAACTGAGATATTGGTATGATCAGAGGTCACATTTCAAAGATAACTCAGATATTGGTATGATCAGAGGTCACATTTCAAAGATAACTGAGATATTGGGTATGATCAGAGGTCACATTTCAAAGATAACTGAGATATTGGGTATGGTCAGAGGTCACATTTCAAAGATAATTCAGATATTGGGTATGATCAGAGGTCGTATTTCAAAGATAGCTGAGATATTGGGTATGATCAGAGGTCACATTTCAAAGATAACTGAGATATTGGGTATGATCAGAGGTCACATTTCAAAGATAACTGAGATATTGGGTATGATCAGAGGTCACATTTCAAAGATAACTGAGATATTGGTATGATCAGAGGTCACATTTCAAAGATAACTGAGATATTGGTATGATCAGAGGTCACATTTCAAAGATAACTGAGATATTGGGTATGATCAGAGGTCACATTTCAAAGATAACTGAGATATTGGGTATGGTCAGAGGTCACATTTCAAAGATAACTCAGATATTGGTATGATCAGAGGTCATATTTCAAAGATAACTGAGATATTGGGTATGATCAGAGGTCACATTTCAAAGATAACTGAGATATTGGGTATGGTCAGAGGTCACATTTCAAAGATAATTCAGATATTGGGTATGATCAGAGGTCGTATTTCAAAGATAGCTGAGATATTGGGTATGATCAGAGGTCACATTTCAAAGATAACTGAGATATTGGGTATGATCAGAGGTCACATTTCAAAGATAACTGAGATATTGGGTATGATCAGAGGTCACATTTCAAAGATAACTGAGATATTGGTATGATCAGAGGTCACATTTCAAAGATAACTGAGATATTGGTATGATCAGAGGTCACATTTCAAAGATAACTCAGATATTGGGTATGATCAGAGGTCGTATTTCAAAGATAACTGAGATATTGGGTATGATCAGAGGTCACATTTCAAAGATAACTGAGATATTGGGTATGATCAGAGGTCACATTTCAAAGATAACTGAGATATTGGGTATGATCAGAGGTCACATTTCAAAGATAACTGAGATATTGTGTATGATCAGAGGTCACATTTCAAAGATAACTGAGATATTGGGTATGATCAGAGGTCACATTTCAAAGATAACTCAGATATTGGTATGATTAGAGGTCACATTTCAAAAATAACTCAGATATTGGGTATGATTAGAGGTCACATTTCAAAGATAACTGAGATATTGGTATGATCAGAGGTCACATTTCAAAGATAACTGAGATATTGGGTATGATCAGAGGTCACATTTCAAAGATAACTGAGATATTGGGTATGGTCAGAGGTCACATTTCAAAGATAACTCAGATATTGGGTATGATCAGAGGTCGTATTTCAAAGATAACTGAGATATTGGGTATGATCAGAGGTCACATTTCAAAGATAACTGAGATATTGGGTATGATCAGAGGTCACATTTCAAAGATAACTGAGATATTGGGTATGATCAGAGGTCACATTTCAAAGATAACTGAGATATTGGGTATGATCAGAGGTCACATTTCAAAGATAACTGAGATATTGGGTATGATCAGAGGTCACATTTCAAAGATAACTCAGATATTGGTATGATTAGAGGTCACATTTCAAAAATAACTCAGATATTGGGTATGATTAGAGGTCACATTTCAAAGATAACTGAGATATTGGTATGGTCAGAGGTCACATTTCAAAGATAACTGAGATATTGAGTATGATCAGAGGTCACATTTCAAAGATAACTGAGATATTGGGTATGATCAGAGGTCACATTTCAAAGATAACTGAGATATTGGGTATGATTAGAGGTCACATTTCAAAAATAACTGAGATATTGGGTATGATCAGAGGTCACATTTCAAAGATAACTGAGATATTGGGTATGATCAGAGGTCACATTTCAAAGATAACTGAGATATTGGGTATGATCAGAGGTCACATTTCAAAGATAACTCGGATATTGGGTATGATCAGAGGTCACATTTCAAAGATAACTCAGATATTGGTATGATTAGAGGTCACATTTCAAAGATAACTGAGATATTGGGTATGATTAGAGGTCACATTTCAAAGATAACTGAGATATTGGTATGGTCAGAGGTCACATTTCAAAGATAACTGAGATATTGTGTATGATCAGAGGTCACATTTCAAAGATAACTGAGATATTGAGTATGATCAGAGGTCACATTTCAAAGAACTGAGATATTGGGTATGATTAGAGGTCACATTTCAAAGATAACTGAGATATTGGGTATGATCAGAGGTCACATTTCAAAGATAACTGAGATATTGGGTATGATCAGAGGTCACATTTCAAAGATAACTGAGATATTGGGTATGATCAGAGGTCGTATTTCAAAGATAACTGAGATATTGGGTATGATCAGAGGTCACATTTCAAAGATAACTGAGATATTGGGTATGATCAGAGGTCACATTTCAAAGATAACTGAGATATTGGGTATGATCAGAGGTCACATTTCAAAGATAACTGAGATATTGGGTATGATCAGAGGTCACATTTCAAAGATAACTGAGATATTGGGTATGATCAGAGGTCACATTTCAAAGATAACTCAGATATTGGTATGATTAGAGGTCACATTTCAAAAATAACTCAGATATTGGGTATGATTAGAGGTCACATTTCAAAGATAACTGAGATATTGGTATGGTCAGAGGTCACATTTCAAAGATAACTGAGATATTGAGTATGATCAGAGGTCACATTTCAAAGATAACTGAGATATTGGGTATGATCAGAGGTCACATTTCAAAGATAACTGAGATATTGGGTATGATTAGAGGTCACATTTCAAAAATAACTGAGATATTGGGTATGATCAGAGGTCACATTTCAAAGATAACTGAGATATTGGGTATGATCAGAGGTCACATTTCAAAGATAACTGAGATATTGGGTATGATCAGAGGTCACATTTCAAAGATAACTCAGATATTGGGTATGATCAGAGGTCACATTTCAAAGATAACTCAGATATTGGTATGATTAGAGGTCACATTTCAAAGATAACTGAGATATTGGGTGTGATTAGAGGTCACATTTCAAAGATAACTGAGATATTGGTATGGTCAGAGGTCACATTTCAAAGATAACTGAGATATTGTGTATGATCAGAGGTCACATTTCAAAGATAACTGAGATATTGGGTATGATCAGAGGTCACATTTCAAAGATAACTGAGATATTGGTATGATCAGAGGTCACATTTCAAAGATAACTGAGATATTGGTATGATCAGAGGTCACATTTCAAAGATAACTCAGATATTGGGTATGATCAGAGGTCGTATTTCAAAGATAACTGAGATATTGGGTATGATCAGAGGTCACATTTCAAAGATAACTGAGATATTGGGTATGATCAGAGGTCACATTTCAAAGATAACTGAGATATTGGGTATGATCAGAGGTCACATTTCAAAGATAACTGAGATATTGTGTATGATCAGAGGTCACATTTCAAAGATAACTGAGATATTGGGTATGATCAGAGGTCACATTTCAAAGATAACTCAGATATTGGTATGATTAGAGGTCACATTTCAAAAATAACTCAGATATTGGGTATGATTAGAGGTCACATTTCAAAGATAACTGAGATATTGGTATGATCAGAGGTCACATTTCAAAGATAACTGAGATATTGGGTATGATCAGAGGTCACATTTCAAAGATAACTGAGATATTGGGTATGGTCAGAGGTCACATTTCAAAGATAACTGAGATATTGGGTATGATCAGAGGTCACATTTCAAAGATAACTGAGATATTGGGTATGATCAGAGGTCACATTTCAAAGATAACTCAGATATTGGTATGATTAGAGGTCACATTTCAAAAATAACTCAGATATTGGGTATGATTAGAGGTCACATTTCAAAGATAACTGAGATATTGGTATGGTCAGAGGTCACATTTCAAAGATAACTGAGATATTGAGTATGATCAGAGGTCACATTTCAAAGATAACTGAGATATTGGGTATGATCAGAGGTCACATTTCAAAGATAACTGAGATATTGGGTATGATTAGAGGTCACATTTAAAAAATAACTGAGATATTGGGTATGATCAGAGGTCACATTTCAAAGATAACTGAGATATTGGGTATGATCAGAGGTCACATTTCAAAGATAACTGAGATATTGGGTATGATCAGAGGTCACATTTCAAAGATAACTCGGATATTGGGTATGATCAGAGGTCACATTTCAAAGATAACTCAGATATTGGTATGATTAGAGGTCACATTTCAAAGATAACTGAGATATTGGGTATGATTAGAGGTCACATTTCAAAGATAACTGAGATATTGGTATGGTCAGAGGTCACATTTCAAAGATAACTGAGATATTGTGTATGATCAGAGGTCACATTTCAAAGATAACTGAGATATTGAGTATGATCAGAGGTCACATTTCAAAGAACTGAGATATTGGGTATGATTAGAGGTCACATTTCAAAGATAACTGAGATATTGGGTATGATCAGAGGTCACATTTCAAAGATAACTGAGATATTGGGTATGATCAGAGGTCACATTTCAAAGATAACTGAGATATTGGGTATGATCAGAGGTCGTATTTCAAAGATAACTGAGATATTGGGTATGATCAGAGGTCACATTTCAAAGATAACTGAGATATTGGGTATGATCAGAGGTCACATTTCAAAGATAACTGAGATATTGGGTATGATCAGAGGTCACATTTCAAAGATAACTGAGATATTGGGTATAATCAGAGGTCACATTTCAAAGATAACTGAGATATTGGGTATGATCAGAGGTCACATTTCAAAGATAACTCAGATATTGGTATGATTAGAGGTCACATTTCAAAAATAACTCAGATATTGGGTATGATTAGAGGTCACATTTCAAAGATAACTGAGATATTGGTATGGTCAGAGGTCACATTTCAAAGATAACTGAGATATTGAGTATGATCAGAGGTCACATTTCAAAGATAACTGAGATATTGGGTATGATCAGAGGTCACATTTCAAAGATAACTGAGATATTGGGTATGATTAGAGGTCACATTTCAAAAATAACTGAGATATTGGGTATGATCAGAGGTCACATTTCAAAGATAACTGAGATATTGGGTATGATCAGAGGTCACATTTCAAAGATAACTGAGATATTGGGTATGATCAGAGGTCACATTTCAAAGATAACTCAGATATTGGGTATGATCAGAGGTCACATTTCAAAGATAACTCAGATATTGGTATGATTAGAGGTCACATTTCAAAGATAACTGAGATATTGGGTGTGATTAGAGGTCACATTTCAAAGATAACTGAGATATTGGTATGGTCAGAGGTCACATTTCAAAGATAACTGAGATATTGTGTATGATCAGAGGTCACATTTCAAAGATAACTGAGATATTGGGTATGATCAGAGGTCACATTTCAAAGATAACTGAGATATTGGTATGATCAGAGGTCACATTTCAAAGATAACTGAGATATTGGTATGATCAGAGGTCACATTTCAAAGATAACTCAGATATTGGGTATGATCAGAGGTCGTATTTCAAAGATAACTGAGATATTGGGTATGATCAGAGGTCACATTTCAAAGATAACTGAGATATTGGGTATGATCAGAGGTCACATTTCAAAGATAACTGAGATATTGGGTATGATCAGAGGTCACATTTCAAAGATAACTGAGATATTGTGTATGATCAGAGGTCACATTTCAAAGATAACTGAGATATTGGGTATGATCAGAGGTCACATTTCAAAGATAACTCAGATATTGGTATGATTAGAGGTCACATTTCAAAAATAACTCAGATATTGGGTATGATTAGAGGTCACATTTCAAAGATAACTGAGATATTGGTATGATCAGAGGTCACATTTCAAAGATAACTGAGATATTGGGTATGATCAGAGGTCACATTTCAAAGATAACTGAGATATTGGGTATGGTCAGAGGTCACATTTCAAAGATAACTCAGATATTGGGTATGATCAGAGGTCGTATTTCAAAGATAACTGAGATATTGGGTATGATCAGAGGTCACATTTCAAAGATAACTGAGATATTGGGTATGATCAGAGGTCACATTTCAAAGATAACTGAGATATTGGGTATGATCAGAGGTCACATTTCAAAGATAACTGAGATATTGGGTATGATCAGAGGTCACATTTCAAAGATAACTGAGATATTGGGTATGATCAGAGGTCACATTTCAAAGATAACTCAGATATTGGTATGATTAGAGGTCACATTTCAAAAATAACTCAGATATTGGGTATGATTAGAGGTCACATTTCAAAGATAACTGAGATATTGGTATGGTCAGAGGTCACATTTCAAAGATAACTGAGATATTGAGTATGATCAGAGGTCACATTTCAAAGATAACTGAGATATTGGGTATGATCAGAGGTCACATTTCAAAGATAACTGAGATATTGGGTATGATTAGAGGTCACATTTCAAAAATAACTGAGATATTGGGTATGATCAGAGGTCACATTTCAAAGATAACTGAGATATTGGGTATGATCAGAGGTCACATTTCAAAGATAACTGAGATATTGGGTATAATCAGAGGTCACATTTCAAAGATAACTGAGATATTGGGTATGATCAGAGGTCACATTTCAAAGATAACTCAGATATTGGTATGATTAGAGGTCACATTTCAAAAATAACTCAGATATTGGGTATGATTAGAGGTCACATTTCAAAGATAACTGAGATATTGGTATGGTCAGAGGTCACATTTCAAAGATAACTGAGATATTGAGTATGATCAGAGGTCACATTTCAAAGATAACTGAGATATTGGGTATGATCAGAGGTCACATTTCAAAGATAACTGAGATATTGGGTATGATTAGAGGTCACATTTCAAAAATAACTGAGATATTGGGTATGATCAGAGGTCACATTTCAAAGATAACTGAGATATTGGGTATGATCAGAGGTCACATTTCAAAGATAACTGAGATATTGGGTATGATCAGAGGTCACATTTCAAAGATAACTCAGATATTGGGTATGATCAGAGGTCACATTTCAAAGATAACTCAGATATTGGTATGATTAGAGGTCACATTTCAAAGATAACTGAGATATTGGGTGTGATTAGAGGTCACATTTCAAAGATAACTGAGATATTGGTATGGTCAGAGGTCACATTTCAAAGATAACTGAGATATTGTGTATGATCAGAGGTCACATTTCAAAGATAACTGAGATATTGGGTATGATCAGAGGTCACATTTCAAAGATAACTGAGATATTGGTATGATCAGAGGTCACATTTCAAAGATAACTGAGATATTGGTATGATCAGAGGTCACATTTCAAAGATAACTCAGATATTGGGTATGATCAGAGGTCGTATTTCAAAGATAACTGAGATATTGGGTATGATCAGAGGTCACATTTCAAAGATAACTGAGATATTGGGTATGATCAGAGGTCACATTTCAAAGATAACTGAGATATTGGGTATGATCAGAGGTCACATTTCAAAGATAACTGAGATATTGTGTATGATCAGAGGTCACATTTCAAAGATAACTGAGATATTGGGTATGATCAGAGGTCACATTTCAAAGATAACTCAGATATTGGTATGATTAGAGGTCACATTTCAAAAATAACTCAGATATTGGGTATGATTAGAGGTCACATTTCAAAGATAACTGAGATATTGGTATGATCAGAGGTCACATTTCAAAGATAACTGAGATATTGGGTATGATCAGAGGTCACATTTCAAAGATAACTGAGATATTGGGTATGGTCAGAGGTCACATTTCAAAGATAACTCAGATATTGGGTATGATCAGAGGTCGTATTTCAAAGATAACTGAGATATTGGGTATGATCAGAGGTCACATTTCAAAGATAACTGAGATATTGGGTATGATCAGAGGTCACATTTCAAAGATAACTGAGATATTGGGTATGATCAGAGGTCACATTTCAAAGATAACTGAGATATTGGGTATGATCAGAGGTCACATTTCAAAGATAACTGAGATATTGGGTATGATCAGAGGTCACATTTCAAAGATAACTCAGATATTGGTATGATTAGAGGTCACATTTCAAAAATAACTCAGATATTGGGTATGATTAGAGGTCACATTTCAAAGATAACTGAGATATTGGTATGGTCAGAGGTCACATTTCAAAGATAACTGAGATATTGAGTATGATCAGAGGTCACATTTCAAAGATAACTGAGATATTGGGTATGATCAGAGGTCACATTTCAAAGATAACTGAGATATTGGGTATGATTAGAGGTCACATTTCAAAAATAACTGAGATATTGGGTATGATCAGAGGTCACATTTCAAAGATAACTGAGATATTGGGTATGATCAGAGGTCACATTTCAAAGATAACTGAGATATTGGGTATGATCAGAGGTCACATTTCAAAGATAACTCAGATATTGGGTATGATCAGAGGTCACATTTCAAAGATAACTCAGATATTGGTATGATTAGAGGTCACATTTCAAAGATAACTGAGATATTGGGTATGATTAGAGGTCACATTTCAAAGATAACTGAGATATTGGTATGGTCAGAGGTCACATTTCAAAGATAACTGAGATATTGTGTATGATCAGAGGTCACATTTCAAAGATAACTGAGATATTGAGTATGATCAGAGGTCACATTTCAAAGAACTGAGATATTGGGTATGATTAGAGGTCACATTTCAAAGATAACTGAGATATTGGGTATGATCAGAGGTCACATTTCAAAGATAACTGAGATATTGGGTATGATCAGAGGTCACATTTCAAAGATAACTGAGATATTGGGTATGATCAGAGGTCGTATTTCAAAGATAACTGAGATATTGGGTATGATCAGAGGTCACATTTCAAAGATAACTGAGATATTGGGTATGATCAGAGGTCACATTTCAAAGATAACTGAGATATTGGGTATGATCAGAGGTCACATTTCAAAGATAACTGAGATATTGGGTATGATCAGAGGTCACATTTCAAAGATAACTGAGATATTGGGTATGATCAGAGGTCACATTTCAAAGATAACTCAGATATTGGTATGATTAGAGGTCACATTTCAAAAATAACTCAGATATTGGGTATGATTAGAGGTCACATTTCAAAGATAACTGAGATATTGGTATGGTCAGAGGTCACATTTCAAAGATAACTGAGATATTGAGTATGATCAGAGGTCACATTTCAAAGATAACTGAGATATTGGGTATGATCAGAGGTCACATTTCAAAGATAACTGAGATATTGGGTATGATTAGAGGTCACATTTAAAAAATAACTGAGATATTGGGTATGATCAGAGGTCACATTTCAAAGATAACTGAGATATTGGGTATGATCAGAGGTCACATTTCAAAGATAACTGAGATATTGGGTATGATCAGAGGTCACATTTCAAAGATAACTCAGATATTGGGTATGATCAGAGGTCACATTTCAAAGATAACTCAGATATTGGTATGATTAGAGGTCACATTTCAAAGATAACTGAGATATTGGGTGTGATTAGAGGTCACATTTCAAAGATAACTGAGATATTGGTATGGTCAGAGGTCACATTTCAAAGATAACTGAGATATTGTGTATGATCAGAGGTCACATTTCAAAGATAACTGAGATATTGGGTATGATCAGAGGTCACATTTCAAAGAACTGAGATATTGGGTATGATTAGAGGTCACATTTCAAAGATAACTGAGATATTGGTATGATCAGAGGTCACATTTCAAAGATAACTCAGATATTGGTATGATCAGAGGTCACATTTCAAAGATAACTGAGATATTGGGTATGATCAGAGGTCACATTTCAAAGATAACTGAGATATTGGGTATGGTCAGAGGTCACATTTCAAAGATAATTCAGATATTGGGTATGATCAGAGGTCGTATTTCAAAGATAGCTGAGATATTGGGTATGATCAGAGGTCACATTTCAAAGATAACTGAGATATTGGGTATGATCAGAGGTCACATTTCAAAGATAACTGAGATATTGGGTATGATCAGAGGTCACATTTCAAAGAACTGAGATATTGGGTATGATTAGAGGTCACATTTCAAAGATAACTCAGATATTGGGTATGATCAGAGGTCACATTTCAAAGATAACTCAGATATTGGTATGATCAGAGGTCACATTTCAAAGATAACTGAGAAATTGGGTATGATCAGAGGTCACATTTCAAAGATAACTGAGATATTGGGTATGGTCAGAGGTCACATTTCAAAGATAATTCAGATATTGGGTATGATCAGAGGTCGTATTTCAAAGATAGCTGAGATATTGGGTATGATCAGAGGTCACATTTCAAAGATAACTGAGATATTGGGTATGATCAGAGGTCACATTTCAAAGATAACTGAGATATTGGGTATGATCAGAGGTCACATTTCAAAGATAACTGAGATATTGGTATGATCAGAGGTCACATTTCAAAGATAACTGAGATATTGGTATGATCAGAGGTCACATTTCAAAGATAACTGAGATATTGGGTATGATCAGAGGTCACATTTCAAAGATAACTGAGATATTGGGTATGGTCAGAGGTCACATTTCAAAGATAACTCAGATATTGGGTATGATCAGAGGTCGTATTTCAAAGATAACTGAGATATTGGGTATGATCAGAGGTCACATTTCAAAGATAACTCAGATATTGGTATGATTAGAGGTCACATTTCAAAAATAACTCAGATATTGGGTATGATTAGAGGTCACATTTCAAAGATAACTGAGATATTGGTATGGTCAGAGGTCACATTTCAAAGATAACTGAGATATTGAGTATGATCAGAGGTCACATTTCAAAGATAACTGAGATATTGGGTATGATCAGAGGTCACATTTCAAAGATAACTGAGATATTGGGTATGATTAGAGGTCACATTTCAAAAATAACTGAGATATTGGGTATGATCAGAGGTCACATTTCAAAGATAACTGAGATATTGGGTATGATCAGAGGTCACATTTCAAAGATAACTGAGATATTGGGTATGATCAGAGGTCACATTTCAAAGATAACTGAGATATTGGGTATGATCAGAGGTCACATTTCAAAGATAACTCAGATATTGGTATGATTAGAGGTCACATTTCAAAGATAACTGAGATATTGGGTATGATTAGAGGTCACATTTCAAAGATAACTGAGATATTGGTATGGTCAGAGGTCACATTTCAAAGATAACTGAGATATTGGGTATGATCAGAGGTCACATTTCAAAGATAACTCAGATATTGGTATGATTAGAGGTCACATTTCAAAAATAACTCAGATATTGGGTATGATTAGAGGTCACATTTCAAAGATAACTGAGATATTGGTATGGTCAGAGGTCACATTTCAAAGATAACTGAGATATTGAGTATGATCAGAGGTCACATTTCAAAGATAACTGAGATATTGGGTATGATCAGAGGTCACATTTCAAAGATAACTGAGATATTGGGTATGATTAGAGGTCACATTTCAAAAATAACTGAGATATTGGGTATGATCAGAGGTCACATTTCAAAGATAACTGAGATATTGGGTATGATCAGAGGTCACATTTCAAAGATAACTGAGATATTGGGTATGATCAGAGGTCACATTTCAAAGATAACTGAGATATTGGGTATGATCAGAGGTCACATTTCAAAGATAACTCAGATATTGGTATGATTAGAGGTCACATTTCAAAGATAACTGAGATATTGGGTATGATTAGAGGTCACATTTCAAAGATAACTGAGATATTGGTATGGTCAGAGGTCACATTTCAAAGATAACTGAGATATTGTGTATGATCAGAGGTCACATTTCAAAGATAACTGAGATATTGGGTATGATCAGAGGTCACATTTCAAAGATAACTCAGATATTGGTATGATTAGAGGTCACATTTCAAAAATAACTCAGATATTGGGTATGATTAGAGGTCACATTTCAAAGATAACTGATATATTGGTATGGTCAGAGGTCACATTTCAAAGATAACTGAGATATTGAGTATGATCAGAGGTCACATTTCAAAGATAACTGAGATATTGGGTATGATCAGAGGTCACATTTCAAAGATAACTGAGATATTGGGTATGATCAGAGGTCACATTTCAAAGAACTGAGATATTGGGTATGATTAGAGGTCACATTTCAAAGATAACTGAGATATTGGGTATGATCAGAGGTCACATTTCAAAGATAACTGAGATATTGGGTATGATCAGAGGTCACATTTCAAAGATAACTGAGATATTGGGTATGATCAGAGGTCACATTTCAAAGATAACTGAGATATTGGGTATGATCAGAGGTCACATTTCAAAGATAACTGAGATATTGGGTATGATCAGAGGTCACATTTCAAAGATAACTCAGATATTGGTATGATTAGAGGTCACATTTCAAAAATAACTCAGATATTGGGTATGATTAGAGGTCACATTTCAAAGATAACTGAGATATTGGTATGGTCAGAGGTAACATTTCAAAGATAACTGAGATATTGAGTATGATCAGAGGTCACATTTCAAAGATAACTGAGATATTGGGTATGATCAGAGGTCACATTTCAAAGATAACTGAGATATTGGGTATGATTAGAGGTCACATTTCAAAAATAACTGAGATATTGGTTATGATCAGAGGTCACATTTCAAAGATAACTGAGATATTGGGTATGATCAGAAGTCACATTTCAAAGATAACTGAGATATTGGGTATGATCAGAGGTCACATTTCAAAGATAACTGAGATATTGGGTATGATCAGAGGTCACATTTCAAAGATAACTCAGATATTGGTATGATTAGAGGTCACATTTCAAAGATAACTGAGATATTGGGTATGATTAGAGGTCACATTTCAAAGATAACTGAGATATTGGTATGGTCAGAGGTCACATTTCAAAGATAACTGAGATATTGTGTATGATCAGAGGTCACATTTCAAAGATAACTGAGATATTGGGTATGATCAGAGGTCACATTTCAAAGATAACTCAGATATTGGTATGATTAGAGGTCACATTTCAAAAATAACTCAGATATTGGGTATGATTAGAGGTCACATTTCAAAGATAACTGAGATATTGGTATGGTCAGAGGTCACATTTCAAAGATAACTGAGATATTGAGTATGATCAGAGGTCACATTTCAAAGATAACTGAGATATTGGGTATGATCAGAGGTCACATTTCAAAGATAACTGAGATATTGGGTATGATCAGAGGTCACATTTCAAAGAACTGAGATATTGGGTATGATTAGAGGTCACATTTCAAAGATAACTGAGATATTGGTATGATCAGAGGTCACATTTCAAAGATAACTCAGATATTGGTATGATCAGAGGTCACATTTCAAAGATAACTGAGATATTGGGTATGATCAGAGGTCACATTTCAAAGATAACTGAGATATTGGGTATGGTCAGAGGTCACATTTCAAAGATAATTCAGATATTGGGTATGATCAGAGGTCGTATTTCAAAGATAGCTGAGATATTGGGTATGATCAGAGGTCACATTTCAAAGATAACTGAGATATTGGGTATGATCAGAGGTCACATTTCAAAGATAACTGAGATATTGGGTATGATCAGAGGTCACATTTCAAAGAACTGAGATATTGGGTATGATTAGAGGTCACATTTCAAAGATAACTGAGATATTGGTATGATCAGAGGTCACATTTCAAAGATAACTCAGATATTGGTATGATCAGAGGTCACATTTCAAAGATAACTGAGATATTGGGTATGATCAGAGGTCACATTTCAAAGATAACTGAGATATTGGGTATGGTCAGAGGTCACATTTCAAAGATAATTCAGATATTGGGTATGATCAGAGGTCACATTTCAAAGATAACTGAGATATTGGGTATGATTAGAGGTCACATTTCAAAGATAACTGAGATATTGGTATGGTCAGAGGTCACATTTCAAAGATAACTGAGATATTGTGTATGATCAGAGGTCACATTTCAAAGATAACTGAGATATTGGGTATGATCAGAGGTCACATTTCAAAGATAACTCAGATATTGGTATGATTAGAGGTCACATTTCAAAAATAACTCAGATATTGGGTATGATTAGAGGTCACATTTCAAAGATAACTGATATATTGGTATGGTCAGAGGTCACATTTCAAAGATAACTGAGATATTGAGTATGATCAGAGGTCACATTTCAAAGATAACTGAGATATTGGGTATGATCAGAGGTCACATTTCAAAGATAACTGAGATATTGGGTATGATCAGAGGTCACATTTCAAAGATAACTGAGATATTGGTATGATCAGAGGTCACATTTCAAAGATAACTCAGATATTGGTATGATCAGAGGTCACATTTCAAAGATAACTCAGATATTGGGTATGATCAGAGGTCACATTTCAAAGATAACTGAGATATTGGGTATGGTCAGAGGTCACATTTCAAAGATAATTCAGATATTGGGTATGATCAGAGGTCGTATTTCAAAGATAGCTGAGATATTGGGTATGATCAGAGGTCACATTTCAAAGATAACTGAGATATTGGGTATGATCAGAGGTCACATTTCAAAGATAACTGAGATATTGGGTATGATCAGAGGTCACATTTCAAAGATAACTGAGATATTGGTATGATCAGAGGTCACATTTCAAAGATAACTGAGATATTGGTATGATCAGAGGTCACATTTCAAAGATAACTGAGATATTGGGTATGATCAGAGGTCACATTTCAAAGATAACTGAGATATTGGGTATGGTCAGAGGTCACATTTCAAAGATAACTCAGATATTGGGTATGATCAGAGGTCACATTTCAAAGATAACTGAGATATTGGGTATGATCAGAGGTCACATTTCAAAGATAACTGAGATATTGGGTATGATCAGAGGTCACATTTCAAAGATAACTGAGATATTGGGTATGATCAGAGGTCACATTTCAAAGATAACTGAGATATTGTGTATGATCAGAGGTCACATTTCAAAGATAACTGAGATATTGGGTATGATCAGAGGTCACATTTCAAAGATAACTCAGATATTGGTATGATTAGAGGTCACATTTCAAAAATAACTCAGATATTGGGTATGATTAGAGGTCACATTTCAAAGATAACTGAGATATTGGTATGATCAGAGGTCACATTTCAAAGATAACTGAGATATTGGGTATGATCAGAGGTCACATTTCAAAGATAACTGAGATATTGGGTATGGTCAGAGGTCACATTTCAAAGATAACTCAGATATTGGGTATGATCAGAGGTCGTATTTCAAAGATAACTGAGATATTGGGTATGATCAGAGGTCACATTTCAAAGATAACTGAGATATTGGGTATGATCAGAGGTCACATTTCAAAGATAACTGAGATATTGGGTATGATCAGAGGTCACATTTCAAAGATAACTGAGATATTGGGTATGATCAGAGGTCACATTTCAAAGATAACTGAGATATTGGGTATGATCAGAGGTCACATTTCAAAGATAACTCAGATATTGGTATGATTAGAGGTCACATTTCAAAAATAACTCAGATATTGGGTATGATTAGAGGTCACATTTCAAAGATAACTGAGATATTGGTATGGTCAGAGGTCACATTTCAAAGATAACTGAGATATTGAGTATGATCAGAGGTCACATTTCAAAGATAACTGAGATATTGGGTATGATCAGAGGTCACATTTCAAAGATAACTGAGATATTGGGTATGATTAGAGGTCACATTTCAAAGATAACTCAGATATTGGGTATGATCAGAGGTCACATTTCAAAGATAACTGAGATATTGGGTATGATCAGAGGTCACATTTCAAAGATAACTGAGATATTGGGTATGATCAGAGATCACATTTCAAAGATAACTGAGATATTGGGTATGATCAGAGGTCACATTTCAAAGATAACTCAGATATTGGTATGATTAGAGGTCACATTTCAAAGATAACTGAGATATTGGGTATGATTAGAGGTCACATTTCAAAGATAACTGAGATATTGGTATGGTCAGAGGTCACATTTCAAAGATAACTGAGATATTGTGTATGATCAGAGGTCACATTTCAAAGATAACTGAGATATTGGGTATGATCAGAGGTCACATTTCAAAGATAACTCAGATATTGGTATGATTAGAGGTCACATTTCAAAAATAACTCAGATATTGGGTATGATTAGAGGTCACATTTCAAAGATAACTGATATATTGGTATGGTCAGAGGTCACATTTCAAAGATAACTGAGATATTGAGTATGATCAGAGGTCACATTTCAAAGATAACTGAGATATTGGGTATGATCAGAGGTCACATTTCAAAGAACTGAGATATTGGGTATGATTAGAGGTCACATTTCAAAGATAACTGAGATATTGGTATGATCAGAGGTCACATTTCAAAGATAACTCAGATATTGGTATGATCAGAGGTCACATTTCAAAGATAACTGAGATATTGGGTATGATCAGAGGTCACATTTCAAAGATAACTGAGATATTGGGTATGGTCAGAGGTCACATTTCAAAGATAATTCAGATATTGGGTATGATCAGAGGTCGTATTTCAAAGATAGCTGAGATATTGGGTATGATCAGAGGTCACATTTCAAAGATAACTGAGATATTGGGTATGATTAGAGGTCACATTTCAAAGATAACTGAGATATTGGTATGGTCAGAGGTCACATTTCAAAGATAACTGAGATATTGTGTATGATCAGAGGTCACATTTCAAAGATAACTGAGATATTGGGTATGATCAGAGGTCACATTTCAAAGATAACTCAGATATTGGTATGATTAGAGGTCACATTTCAAAAATAACTCAGATATTGGGTATGATTAGAGGTCACATTTCAAAGATAACTGATATATTGGTATGGTCAGAGGTCACATTTCAAAGATAACTGAGATATTGAGTATGATCAGAGGTCACATTTCAAAGATAACTGAGATATTGGGTATGATCAGAGGTCACATTTCAAAGAACTGAGATATTGGGTATGATTAGAGGTCACATTTCAAAGATAACTGAGATATTGGTATGATCAGAGGTCACATTTCAAAGATAACTCAGATATTGGTATGATCAGAGGTCACATTTCAAAGATAACTGAGATATTGGGTATGATCAGAGGTCACATTTCAAAGATAACTGAGATATTGGGTATGGTCAGAGGTCACATTTCAAAGATAATTCAGATATTGGGTATGATCAGAGGTCGTATTTCAAAGATAGCTGAGATATTGGGTATGATCAGAGGTCACATTTCAAAGATAACTGAGATATTGGGTATGATCAGAGGTCACATTTCAAAGATAACTGAGATATTGGGTATGATCAGAGGTCACATTTCAAAGATAACTGAGATATTGGTATGATCAGAGGTCACATTTCAAAGATAACTGAGATATTGGTATGATCAGAGGTCACATTTCAAAGATAACTGAGATATTGGGTATGATCAGAGGTCACATTTCAAAGATAACTGAGATATTGGGTATGGTCAGAGGTCACATTTCTAAGATAACTCAGATATTGGGTATGATCAGAGGTCACATTTCAAAGATAACTGAGATATTGGGTATGATCAGAGGTCACATTTCAAAGATAACTGAGATATTGGGTATGATCAGAGGTCACATTTCAAAGATAACTGAGATATTGTGTATGATCAGAGGTCACATTTCAAAGATAACTGAGATATTGGGTATGATCAGAGGTCACATTTCAAAGATAACTCAGATATTGGTATGATTAGAGGTCACATTTCAAAAATAACTCAGATATTGGGTATGATTAGAGGTCACATTTCAAAGATAACTGATATATTGGTATGGTCAGAGGTCACATTTCAAAGATAACTGAGATATTGAGTATGATCAGAGGTCACATTTCAAAGATAACTGAGATATTGGGTATGATCAGAGGTCACATTTCAAAGATAACTGAGATATTGGGTATGATCAGAGGTCACATTTCAAAGATAACTGAGATATTGGGTATGATCAGAGGTCACATTTCAAAGATAACTGAGATATTGGGTATGATCAGAGGTCGTATTTCAAAGATAACTGAGATATTGGGTATGATCAGAGGTCACATTTCAAAGATAACTGAGATATTGGGTATGATCAGAGGTCACATTTCAAAGATAACTGAGATATTGGGTATGATCAGAGGTCACATTTCAAAGATAACTGAGATATTGGGTATGATCAGAGGTCACATTTCAAAGATAACTGAGATATTGGGTATGATCAGAGGTCACATTTCAAAGATAACTCAGATATTGGTATGATTAGAGGTCACATTTCAAAAATAACTCAGATATTGGGTATGATTAGAGGTCACATTTCAAAAATAACTGAGATATTGGGTATGATCAGAGGTCACATTTCAAAGATAACTGAGATATTGGGTATGATCAGAGGTCACATTTCAAAGATAACTGAGATATTGGGTATGATCAGAGGTCACATTTCAAAGATAACTGAGATATTGGGTATGATTAGAGGTCACATTTCAAAGATAACTCAGATATTGGTATGATTAGAGGTCACATTTCAAAGATAACTGAGATATTGGGTATGATTAGAGGTCACATTTCAAAGATAACTGAGATATTGGTATGGTCAGAGGTCACATTTCAAAGATAACTGAGATATTGTGTATGATCAGAGGTCACATTTCAAAGATAACTGAGATATTGGGTATGATCAGAGGTCACATTTCAAAGATAACTCAGATATTGGTATGATTAGAGGTCACATTTCAAAAATAACTCAGATATTGGGTATGATTAGAGGTCACATTTCAAAGATAACTGAGATATTGGTATGGTCAGAGGTCACATTTCAAAGATAACTGAGATATTGAGTATGATCAGAGGTCACATTTCAAAGATAACTGAGATATTGGGTATGATCAGAGGTCACATTTCAAAGATAACTGAGATATTGGGTATGATCAGAGGTCACATTTCAAAGAACTGAGATATTGGGTATGATTAGAGGTCACATTTCAAAGATAACTGAGATATTGGTATGATCAGAGGTCACATTTCAAAGATAACTCAGATATTGGTATGATCAGAGGTCACATTTCAAAGATAACTGAGATATTGGGTATGATCAGAGGTCACATTTCAAAGATAACTGAGATATTGGGTATGGTCAGAGGTCACATTTCAAAGATAATTCAGATATTGGGTATGATCAGAGGTCGTATTTCAAAGATAGCTGAGATATTGGGTATGATCAGAGGTCACATTTCAAAGATAACTGAGATATTGGGTATGATCAGAGGTCACATTTCAAAGATAACTGAGATATTGGGTATGGTCAGAGGTCACATTTCAAAGATAATTCAGATATTGGGTATGATCAGAGGTCGTATTTCAAAGATAGCTGAGATATTGGGTATGATCAGAGGTCACATTTCAAAGATAACTGAGATATTGGGTATGATCAGAGGTCACATTTCAAAGATAACTGAGATATTGGGTATGATCAGAGGTCACATTTCAAAGATAACTGAGATATTGGTATGATCAGAGGTCACATTTCAAAGATAACTGAGATATTGGTATGATCAGAGGTCACATTTCAAAGATAACTGAGATATTGGGTATGATCAGAGGTCACATTTCAAAGATAACTGAGATATTGGGTATGGTCAGAGGTCACATTTCAAAGATAACTCAGATATTGGGTATGATCAGAGGTCGTATTTCAAAGATAACTGAGATATTGGGTATGATCAGAGGTCACATTTCAAAGATAACTGAGATATTGGGTATGATCAGAGGTCACATTTCAAAGATAACTGAGATATTGGGTATGATCAGAGGTCACATTTCAAAGATAACTGAGATATTGTGTATGATCAGAGGTCACATTTCAAAGATAACTGAGATATTGGGTATGATCAGAGGTCACATTTCAAAGATAACTCAGATATTGGTATGATTAGAGGTCACATTTCAAAAATAACTCAGATATTGGGTATGATTAGAGGTCACATTTCAAAGATAACTGAGATATTGGTATGATCAGAGGTCACATTTCAAAGATAACTGAGATATTGGGTATGATCAGAGGTCACATTTCAAAGATAACTGAGATATTGGGTATGGTCAGAGGTCACATTTCAAAGATAACTCAGATATTGGGTATGATCAGAGGTCGTATTTCAAAGATAACTGAGATATTGGGTATGATCAGAGGTCACATTTCAAAGATAACTGAGATATTGGGTATGATCAGAGGTCACATTTCAAAGATAACTGAGATATTGGGTATGATCAGAGGTCACATTTCAAAGATAACTGAGATATTGGGTATGATCAGAGGTCACATTTCAAAGATAACTGAGATATTGGGTATGATCAGAGGTCACATTTCAAAGATAACTCAGATATTGGTATGATTAGAGGTCACATTTCAAAAATAACTCAGATATTGGGTATGATTAGAGGTCACATTTCAAAGATAACTGAGATATTGGTATGGTCAGAGGTCACATTTCAAAGATAACTGAGATATTGAGTATGATCAGAGGTCACATTTCAAAGATAACTGAGATATTGGGTATGATCAGAGGTCACATTTCAAAGATAACTGAGATATTGGGTATGATTAGAGGTCACATTTCAAAAATAACTGAGATATTGGGTATGATCAGAGGTCACATTTCAAAGATAACTGAGATATTGGGTATGATCAGAGGTCACATTTCAAAGATAACTGAGATATTGGGTATGATCAGAGGTCACATTTCAAAGATAACTGAGATATTGGGTATGATCAGAGGTCACATTTCAAAGATAACTCAGATATTGGTATGATTAGAGGTCACATTTCAAAGATAACTGAGATATTGGGTATGATTAGAGGTCACATTTCAAAGATAACTGAGATATTGGTATGGTCAGAGGTCACATTTCAAAGATAACTGAGATATTGTGTATGATCAGAGGTCACATTTCAAAGATAACTGAGATATTGGGTATGATCAGAGGTCACATTTCAAAGATAACTCAGATATTGGTATGATTAGAGGTCACATTTCAAAAATAACTCAGATATTGGGTATGATTAGAGGTCACATTTCAAAGATAACTGAGATATTGGTATGGTCAGAGGTCACATTTCAAAGATAACTGAGATATTGAGTATGATCAGAGGTCACATTTCAAAGATAACTGAGATATTGGGTATGATCAGAGGTCACATTTCAAAGAACTGAGATATTGGGTATGATTAGAGGTCACATTTCAAAGATAACTGAGATATTGGTATGATCAGAGGTCACATTTCAAAGATAACTCAGATATTGGTATGATCAGAGGTCACATTTCAAAGATAACTGAGATATTGGGTATGATCAGAGGTCACATTTCAAAGATAACTGAGATATTGGGTATGGTCAGAGGTCACATTTCAAAGATAATTCAGATATTGGGTATGATCAGAGGTCGTATTTCAAAGATAGCTGAGATATTGGGTATGATCAGAGGTCACATTTCAAAGATAACTGAGATATTGGGTATGATCAGAGGTCACATTTCAAAGATAACTGAGATATTGGGTATGATCAGAGGTCACATTTCAAAGATAACTGAGATATTGGTATGATCAGAGGTCACATTTCAAAGATAACTGAGATATTGGTATGATCAGAGGTCACATTTCAAAGATAACTGAGATATTGGGTATGATCAGAGGTCACATTTCAAAGATAACTGAGATATTGGGTATGGTCAGAGGTCACATTTCAAAGATAACTCAGATATTGGGTATGATCAGAGGTCGTATTTCAAAGATAACTGAGATATTGGGTATGATCAGAGGTCACATTTCAAAGATAACTGAGATATTGGGTATGATCAGAGGTCACATTTCAAAGATAACTGAGATATTGGGTATGATCAGAGGTCACATTTCAAAGATAACTGAGATATTGTGTATGATCAGAGGTCACATTTCAAAGATAACTGAGATATTGGGTATGATCAGAGGTCACATTTCAAAGATAACTCAGATATTGGTATGATTAGAGGTCACATTTCAAAAATAACTCAGATATTGGGTATGATTAGAGGTCACATTTCAAAGATAACTGAGATATTGGTATGATCAGAGGTCACATTTCAAAGATAACTGAGATATTGGGTATGATCAGAGGTCACATTTCAAAGATAACTCAGATATTGGGTATGGTCAGAGGTCACATTTCAAAGATAACTCAGATATTGGGTATGATCAGAGGTCGTATTTCAAAGATAACTGAGATATTGGGTATGATCAGAGGTCACATTTCAAAGATAACTGAGATATTGGGTATGATCAGAGGTCACATTTCAAAGATAACTGAGATATTGGGTATGATCAGAGGTCACATTTCAAAGATAACTGAGATATTGGGTATGATCAGAGGTCACATTTCAAAGATAACTGAGATATTGGGTATGATCAGAGGTCACATTTCAAAGATAACTCAGATATTGGTATGATTAGAGGTCACATTTCAAAAATAACTCAGATATTGGGTATGATTAGAGGTCACATTTCAAAGATAACTGAGATATTGGTATGGTCAGAGGTCACATTTCAAAGATAACTGAGATATTGAGTATGATCAGAGGTCACATTTCAAAGATAACTGAGATATTGGGTATGATCAGAGGTCACATTTCAAAGATAACTGAGATATTGGGTATGATTAGAGGTCACATTTCAAAAATAACTGAGATATTGGGTATGATCAGAGGTCACATTTCAAAGATAACTGAGATATTGGGTATGATCAGAGGTCACATTTCAAAGATAACTGAGATATTGGGTATGATCAGAGGTCACATTTCAAAGATAACTGAGATATTGGGTATGATTAGAGGTCACATTTCAAAGATAACTCAGATATTGGTATGATTAGAGGTCACATTTCAAAGATAACTGAGATATTGGGTATGATTAGAGGTCACATTTCAAAGATAACTGAGATATTGGTATGGTCAGAGGTCACATTTCAAAGATAACTGAGATATTGTGTATGATCAGAGGTCACATTTCAAAGATAACTGAGATATTGGGTATGATCAGAGGTCACATTTCAAAGATAACTCAGATATTGGTATGATTAGAGGTCACATTTCAAAAATAACTCAGATATTGGGTATGATTAGAGGTCACATTTCAAAGATAACTGAGATATTGGTATGGTCAGAGGTCACATTTCAAAGATAACTGAGATATTGAGTATGATCAGAGGTCACATTTCAAAGATAACTGAGATATTGGGTATGATCAGAGGTCACATTTCAAAGATAACTGAGATATTGGGTATGATCAGAGGTCACATTTCAAAGAACTGAGATATTGGGTATGATTAGAGGTCACATTTCAAAGATAACTGAGATATTGGTATGATCAGAGGTCACATTTCAAAGATAACTCAGATATTGGTATGATCAGAGGTCACATTTCAAAGATAACTGAGATATTGGGTATGATCAGAGGTCACATTTCAAAGATAACTGAGATATTGGGTATGGTCAGAGGTCACATTTCAAAGATAATTCAGATATTGGGTATGATCAGAGGTCGTATTTCAAAGATAGCTGAGATATTGGGTATGATCAGAGGTCACATTTCAAAGATAACTGAGATATTGGGTATGATCAGAGGTCACATTTCAAAGATAACTGAGATATTGGGTATGGTCAGAGGTCACATTTCAAAGATAATTCAGATATTGGGTATGATCAGAGGTCGTATTTCAAAGATAGCTGAGATATTGGGTATGATCAGAGGTCACATTTCAAAGATAACTGAGATATTGGGTATGATCAGAGGTCACATTTCAAAGATAACTGAGATATTGGGTATGATCAGAGGTCACATTTCAAAGATAACTGAGATATTGGTATGATCAGAGGTCACATTTCAAAGATAACTGAGATATTGGTATGATCAGAGGTCACATTTCAAAGATAACTGAGATATTGGGTATGATCAGAGGTCACATTTCAAAGATAACTGAGATATTGGGTATGGTCAGAGGTCACATTTCAAAGATAACTCAGATATTGGGTATGATCAGAGGTCGTATTTCAAAGATAACTGAGATATTGGGTATGATCAGAGGTCACATTTCAAAGATAACTGAGATATTGGGTATGATCAGAGGTCACATTTCAAAGATAACTGAGATATTGGGTATGATCAGAGGTCACATTTCAAAGATAACTGAGATATTGTGTATGATCAGAGGTCACATTTCAAAGATAACTGAGATATTGGGTATGATCAGAGGTCACATTTCAAAGATAACTCAGATATTGGTATGATTAGAGGTCACATTTCAAAAATAACTCAGATATTGGGTATGATTAGAGGTCACATTTCAAAGATAACTGAGATATTGGTATGATCAGAGGTCACATTTCAAAGATAACTGAGATATTGGGTATGATCAGAGGTCACATTTCAAAGATAACTGAGATATTGGGTATGGTCAGAGGTCACATTTCAAAGATAACTCAGATATTGGGTATGATCAGAGGTCGTATTTCAAAGATAACTGAGATATTGGGTATGATCAGAGGTCACATTTCAAAGATAACTGAGATATTGGGTATGATCAGAGGTCACATTTCAAAGATAACTGAGATATTGGGTATGATCAGAGGTCACATTTCAAAGATAACTGAGATATTGGGTATGATCAGAGGTCACATTTCAAAGATAACTGAGATATTGGGTATGATCAGAGGTCACATTTCAAAGATAACTCAGATATTGGTATGATTAGAGGTCACATTTCAAAAATAACTCAGATATTGGGTATGATTAGAGGTCACATTTCAAAGATAACTGAGATATTGGTATGGTCAGAGGTCACATTTCAAAGATAACTGAGATATTGAGTATGATCAGAGGTCACATTTCAAAGATAACTGAGATATTGGGTATGATCAGAGGTCACATTTCAAAGATAACTGAGATATTGGGTATGATTAGAGGTCACATTTCAAAAATAACTGAGATATTGGGTATGATCAGAGGTCACATTTCAAAGATAACTGAGATATTGGGTATGATCAGAGGTCACATTTCAAAGATAACTGAGATATTGGGTATGATCAGAGGTCACATTTCAAAGATAACTGAGATATTGGGTATGATCAGAGGTCACATTTCAAAGATAACTCAGATATTGGTATGATTAGAGGTCACATTTCAAAGATAACTGAGATATTGGGTATGATTAGAGGTCACATTTCAAAGATAACTGAGATATTGGTATGGTCAGAGGTCACATTTCAAAGATAACTGAGATATTGGGTATGATCAGAGGTCACATTTCAAAGATAACTGAGATATTGGGTATGATCAGAGGTCACATTTCAAAGATAACTCAGATATTGGTATGATTAGAGGTCACATTTCAAAAATAACTCAGATATTGGGTATGATTAGAGGTCACATTTCAAAGATAACTGAGATATTGGTATGGTCAGAGGTCACATTTCAAAGATAACTGAGATATTGAGTATGATCAGAGGTCACATTTCAAAGATAACTGAGATATTGGGTATGATCAGAGGTCACATTTCAAAGATAACTGAGATATTGGGTATGATCAGAGGTCACATTTCAAAGAACTGAGATATTGGGTATGATTAGAGGTCACATTTCAAAGATAACTGAGATATTGGTATGATCAGAGGTCACATTTCAAAGATAACTCAGATATTGGTATGATCAGAGGTCACATTTCAAAGATAACTGAGATATTGGGTATGATCAGAGGTCACATTTCAAAGATAACTGAGATATTGGGTATGGTCAGAGGTCACATTTCAAAGATAATTCAGATATTGGGTATGATCAGAGGTCGTATTTCAAAGATAGCTGAGATATTGGGTATGATCAGAGGTCACATTTCAAAGATAACTGAGATATTGGGTATGATCAGAGGTCACATTTCAAAGATAACTGAGATATTGGGTATGATCAGAGGTCACATTTCAAAGAACTGAGATATTGGGTATGATTAGAGGTCACATTTCAAAGATAACTGAGATATTGGTATGATCAGAGGTCACATTTCAAAGATAACTCAGATATTGGTATGATCAGAGGTCACATTTCAAAGATAACTGAGATATTGGGTATGATCAGAGGTCACATTTCAAAGATAACTGAGATATTGGGTATGGTCAGAGGTCACATTTCAAAGATAATTCAGATATTGGGTATGATCAGAGGTCGTATTTCAAAGATAGCTGAGATATTGGGTATGATCAGAGGTCACATTTCAAAGATACCTGAGATATTGGGTATGATCAGAGGTCACATTTCAAAGATAACTGAGATATTGGGTATGATCAGAGGTCACATTTCAAAGATAACTGAGATATTGGTATGATCAGAGGTCACATTTCAAAGATAACTGAGATATTGGTATGATCAGAGGTCACATTTCAAAGATAACTGAGATATTGGGTATGATCAGAGGTCACATTTCAAAGATAACTGAGATATTGGGTATGGTCAGAGGTCACATTTCAAAGATAACTCAGATATTGGGTATGATCAGAGGTCGTATTTCAAAGATAACTGAGATATTGGGTATGATCAGAGGTCACATTTCAAAGATAACTCAGATATTGGTATGATTAGAGGTCACATTTCAAAAATAACTCAGATATTGGGTATGATTAGAGGTCACATTTCAAAGATAACTGAGATATTGGTATGGTCAGAGGTCACATTTCAAAGATAACTCAGATATTGAGTATGATCAGAGGTCACATTTCAAAGATAACTGAGATATTGGGTATGATCAGAGGTCACATTTCAAAGATAACTGAGATATTGGGTATGATTAGAGGTCACATTTCAAAAATAACTGAGATATTGGGTATGATCAGAGGTCACATTTCAAAGATAACTGAGATATTGGGTATGATCAGAGGTCACATTTCAAAGATAACTGAGATATTGGGTATGATCAGAGGTCACATTTCAAAGATAACTGAGATATTGGGTATGATCAGAGGTCACATTTCAAAGATAACTCAGATATTGGTATGATTAGAGGTCACATTTCAAAGATAACTGAGATATTGGGTATGATTAGAGGTCACATTTCAAAGATAACTGAGATATTGGTATGGTCAGAGGTCACATTTCAAAGATAACTGAGATATTGTGTATGATCAGAGGTCACATTTCAAAGATAACTGAGATATTGGGTATGATCAGAGGTCACATTTCAAAGATAACTCAGATATTGGTATGATTAGAGGTCACATTTCAAAAATAACTCAGATATTGGGTATGATTAGAGGTCACATTTCAAAGATAACTGAGATATTGGTATGGTCAGAGGTCACATTTCAAAGATAACTGAGATATTGAGTATGATCAGAGGTCACATTTCAAAGATAACTGAGATATTGGGTATGATCAGAGGTCACATTTCAAAGATAACTGAGATATTGGGTATGATCAGAGGTCACATTTCAAAGAACTGAGATATTGGGTATGATTAGAGGTCACATTTCAAAGATAACTGAGATATTGGTATGATCAGAGGTCACATTTCAAAGATAACTCAGATATTGGTATGATCAGAGGTCACATTTCAAAGATAACTGAGATATTGGGTATGATCAGAGGTCACATTTCAAAGATAACTGAGATATTGGGTATGGTCAGAGGTCACATTTCAAAGATAATTCAGATATTGGGTATGATCAGAGGTCGTATTTCAAAGATAGCTGAGATATTGGGTATGATCAGAGGTCACATTTCAAAGATAACTGAGATATTGGGTATGATCAGAGGTCACATTTCAAAGATAACTGAGATATTGGGTATGATCAGAGGTCACATTTCAAAGAACTGAGATATTGGGTATGATTAGAGGTCACATTTCAAAGATAACTGAGATATTGGTATGATCAGAGGTCACATTTCAAAGATAACTCAGATATTGGTATGATCAGAGGTCACATTTCAAAGATAACTGAGATATTGGGTATGATCAGAGGTCACATTTCAAAGATAACTGAGATATTGGGTATGGTCAGAGGTCACATTTCAAAGATAATTCAGATATTGGGTATGATCAGAGGTCGTATTTCAAAGATAGCTGAGATATTGGGTATGATCAGAGGTCACATTTCAAAGATACCTGAGATATTGGGTATGATCAGAGGTCACATTTCAAAGATAACTGAGATATTGGTATGATCAGAGGTCACATTTCAAAGATAACTGAGATATTGGTATGATCAGAGGTCACATTTCAAAGATAACTGAGATATTGGGTATGATCAGAGGTCACATTTCAAAGATACCTGAGATATTGGGTATGATCAGAGGTCACATTTCAAAGATAACTGAGATATTGGTATGATCAGAGGTCACATTTCAAAGATAACTGAGATATTGGTATGATCAGAGGTCACATTTCAAAGATAACTGAGATATTGGGTATGATCAGAGGTCACATTTCAAAGATAACTGAGATATTGGGTATGATCAGAGGTCACATTTCAAAGATAACTGAGATATTGGGTATGGTCAGAGGTCACATTTCAAAGATAACTCAGATATTGGGTATGATCAGAGGTCGTATTTCAAAGATAACTGAGATATTGGGTATGATCAGAGGTCACATTTCAAAGATAACTCAGATATTGGTATGATTAGAGGTCACATTTCAAAAATAACTCAGATATTGGGTATGATTAGAGGTCACATTTCAAAGATAACTGAGATATTGGTATGGTCAGAGGTCACATTTCAAAGATAACTGAGATATTGAGTATGATCAGAGGTCACATTTCAAAGATAACTGAGATATTGGGTATGATCAGAGGTCACATTTCAAAGATAACTGAGATATTGGGTATGATTAGAGGTCACATTTCAAAAATAACTGAGATATTGGGTATGATCAGAGGTCACATTTCAAAGATAACTGAGATATTGGGTATGATCAGAGGTCACATTTCAAAGATAACTGAGATATTGGGTATGATCAGAGGTCACATTTCAAAGATAACTGAGATATTGGGTATGATCAGAGGTCACATTTCAAAGATAACTCAGATATTGGTATGATTAGAGGTCACATTTCAAAGATAACTGAGATATTGGGTATGATTAGAGGTCACATTTCAAAGATAACTGAGATATTGGTATGGTCAGAGGTCACATTTCAAAGATAACTGAGATATTGTGTATGATCAGAGGTCACATTTCAAAGATAACTGAGATATTGGGTATGATCAGAGGTCACATTTCAAAGATAACTCAGATATTGGTATGATTAGAGGTCACATTTCAAAAATAACTCAGATATTGGGTATGATTAGAGGTCACATTTCAAAGATAACTGAGATATTGGTATGGTCAGAGGTCACATTTCAAAGATAACTGAGATATTGAGTATGATCAGAGGTCACATTTCAAAGATAACTGAGATATTGGGTATGATCAGAGGTCACATTTCAAAGATAACTGAGATATTGGGTATGATTAGAGGTCACATTTCAAAAATAACTGAGATATTGGGTATGATCAGAGGTCACATTTCAAAGATAACTGAGATATTGGGTATGATCAGAGGTCACATTTCAAAGATAACTGAGATATTGGGTATGATCAGAGGTCACATTTCAAAGATAACTGAGATATTGGGTATGATCAGAGGTCACATTTCAAAGATAACTCAGATATTGGTATGATTAGAGGTCACATTTCAAAGATAACTGAGATATTGGGTATGATTAGAGGTTACATTTCAAAGATAACTGAGATATTGGTATGGTCAGAGGTCACATTTCAAAGATAACTGAGATATTGTGTATGATCAGAGGTCACATTTCAAAGATAACTGAGATATTGGGTATGATCAGAGGTCACATTTCAAAGATAACTCAGATATTGGTATGATTAGAGGTCACATTTCAAAAATAACTCAGATATTGGGTATGATTAGAGGTCACATTTCAAAGATAACTGAGATATTGGTATGGTCAGAGGTCACATTTCAAAGATAACTGAGATATTGAGTATGATCAGAGGTCACATTTCAAAGATAACTGAGATATTGGGTATGATCAGAGGTCACATTTCAAAGATAACTGAGATATTGGGTATGATCAGAGGTCACATTTCAAAGAACTGAGATATTGGGTATGATCAGAGGTCACATTTCAAAGATAACTGAGATATTGGTATGATCATAGGTCACATTTCAAAGATAACTCAGATATTGGTATGATCAGAGGTCACATTTCAAAGATAACTGAGATATTGGGTATGATCAGAGGTCACATTTCAAAGATAACTGAGATATTGGGTATGGTCAGAGGTCACATTTCAAAGATAATTCAGATATTGGGTATGATCAGAGGTCGTATTTCAAAGATAGCTGAGATATTGGGTATGATCAGAGGTCACATTTCAAAGATAACTGAGATATTGGGTATGATCAGAGGTCACATTTCAAAGATAACTGAGATATTGGGTATGATCAGAGGTCACATTTCAAAGATAACTGAGATATTGGTATGATCAGAGGTCACATTTCAAAGATAACTGAGATATTGGTATGATCAGAGGTCACATTTCAAAGATAACTGAGATATTGGGTATGATCAGAGGTCACATTTCAAAGATAACTGAGATATTGGGTATGGTCAGAGGTCACATTTCAAAGATAACTCAGATATTGGGTATGATCAGAGGTCGTATTTCAAAGATAACTGAGATATTGGGTATGATCAGAGGTCACATTTCAAAGATAACTGAGATATTGGGTATGATCAGAGGTCACATTTCAAAGATAACTGAGATATTGGGTATGATCAGAGGTCACATTTCAAAGATAACTGAGATATTGGGTATGATTAGAGGTCACATTTCAAAGATAACTGAGATATTGGGTATGATCAGAGGTCACATTTCAAAGATAACTGAGATATTGGGTATGATCAGAGGTCACATTTCAAAGATAACTGAGATATTGGTATGATTAGAGGTCACATTTCAAAGATAACTCAGATATTGGTATGATTAGAGGTCACATTTCAAAGATAACTCAGATATTGGTATGATTAGAGGTCACATTTCAAAGATAACTCAGATATTGGTATGATTAGAGGTCACATTTCAAAGATAACTGAGATATTGGGTATGATCAGAGGTCACATTTCAAAGATAACTGAGATATTGGGTATGATCAGAGGTCACATTTCAAAGATAACTGAGATATTGGGTATGATCAGAGGTCACATTTCAAAGATAACTGAGATATTGGGTATGATCAGAGGTCACATTTCAAAGAACTGAGATATTGGGTATGATTAGAGGTCACATTTCAAAGATAACTGAGATATTGGTATGATCAGAGGTCACATTTCAAAGATAACTCAGATATTGGTATGATCAGAGGTCACATTTCAAAGATAACTGAGATATTGGGTATGATCAGAGGTCACATTTCAAAGATAACTGAGATATTGGGTATGGTCAGAGGTCACATTTCAAAGATAATTCAGATATTGGGTATGATCAGAGGTCGTATTTCAAAGATAGCTGAGATATTGGGTATGATCAGAGGTCACATTTCAAAGATAACTGAGATATTGGGTATGATCAGAGGTCACATTTCAAAGATAACTGAGATATTGGGTATGATCAGAGGTCACATTTCAAAGATAACTGAGATATTGGTATGATCAGAGGTCACATTTCAAAGATAACTGAGATATTGGTATGATCAGAGGTCACATTTCAAAGATAACTGAGATATTGGGTATGATCAGAGGTCACATTTCAAAGATAACTGAGATATTGGGTATGGTCAGAGGTCACATTTCAAAGATAACTCAGATATTGGGTATGATCAGAGGTCGTATTTCAAAGATAACTGAGATATTGGGTATGATCAGAGGTCACATTTCAAAGATAACTGAGATATTGGGTATGATCAGAGGTCACATTTCAAAGATAACTGAGATATTGGGTATGATCAGAGGTCACATTTCAAAGATAACTGAGATATTGGGTATGATCAGAGGTCACATTTCAAAGATAACTGAGATATTGGGTATGGTCAGAGGTCACATTTCAAAGATAACTGAGATATTGGGTATGGTCAGAGGTCACATTTCAAAGATAATTCAGATATTGGGTATGATCAGAGGTCGTATTTCAAAGATAGCTGAGATATTGGGTATGATCAGAGGTCACATTTCAAAGATAACTGAGATATTGGGTATGATCAGAGGTCACATTTCAAAGATAACTGAGATATTGGGTATGATCAGAGGTCACATTTCAAAGATAACTGAGATATTGGTATGATCAGAGGTCACATTTCAAAGATAACTGAGATATTGGTATGATCAGAGGTCACATTTCAAAGATAACTGAGATATTGGGTATGATCAGAGGTCACATTTCAAAGATAACTGAGATATTGGGTATGGTCAGAGGTCACATTTCAAAGATAACTCAGATATTGGGTATGATCAGAGGTCGTATTTCAAAGATAACTGAGATATTGGGTATGATCAGAGGTCACATTTCAAAGATAACTGAGATATTGGGTATGATCAGAGGTCACATTTCAAAGATAACTGAGATATTGGGTATGATCAGAGGTCACATTTCAAAGATAACTGAGATATTGGGTATGATTAGAGGTCACATTTCAAAGATAACTGAGATATTGGGTATGATCAGAGGTCACATTTCAAAGATAACTGAGATATTGGGTATGATCAGAGGTCACATTTCAAAGATAACTGAGATATTGGTATGATTAGAGGTCACATTTCAAAGATAACTCAGATATTGGTATGATTAGAGGTCACATTTCAAAGATAACTCAGATATTGGTATGATTAAAGGTCACATTTCAAAGATAACTCAGATATTGGTATGATTAGAGGTCACATTTCAAAGATAACTGAGATATTGGGTATGATCAGAGGTCACATTTCAAAGATAACTGAGATATTGGGTATGATCAGAGGTCACATTTCAAAGATAACTGAGATATTGGGTATGATCAGAGGTCACATTTCAAAGATAACTGAGATATTGGGTATGATCAGAGGTCACATTTCAAAGAACTGAGATATTGGGTATGATTAGAGGTCACATTTCAAAGATAACTGAGATATTGGTATGATCAGAGGTCACATTTCAAAGATAACTCAGATATTGGTATGATCAGAGGTCACATTTCAAAGATAACTGAGATATTGGGTATGATCAGAGGTCACATTTCAAAGATAACTGAGATATTGGGTATGGTCAGAGGTCACATTTCAAAGATAATTCAGATATTGGGTATGATCAGAGGTCGTATTTCAAAGATAGCTGAGATATTGGGTATGATCAGAGGTCACATTTCAAAGATAACTGAGATATTGGGTATGATCAGAGGTCACATTTCAAAGATAACTGAGATATTGGGTATGATCAGAGGTCACATTTCAAAGATAACTGAGATATTGGTATGATCAGAGGTCACATTTCAAAGATAACTGAGATATTGGTATGATCAGAGGTCACATTTCAAAGATAACTGAGATATTGGGTATGATCAGAGGTCACATTTCAAAGATAACTGAGATATTGGGTATGGTCAGAGGTCACATTTCAAAGATAACTCAGATATTGGGTATGATCAGAGGTCGTATTTCAAAGATAACTGAGATATTGGGTATGATCAGAGGTCACATTTCAAAGATAACTGAGATATTGGGTATGATCAGAGGTCACATTTCAAAGATAACTGAGATATTGGGTATGATCAGAGGTCACATTTCAAAGATAACTGAGATATTGGGTATGATCAGAGGTCACATTTCAAAGATAACTGAGATATTGGGTATGATCAGAGGTCACATTTCAAAGATAACTGAGATATTGGGTATGATTAGAGGTCACATTTCAAAGATAACTGAGATATTGGGTATGATCAGAGGTCACATTTCAAAGATAACTGAGATATTGGGTATGATCAGAGGTCACATTTCAAAGATAACTGAGATATTGGGTATGATTAGAGGTCACATTTCAAAGATAACTGAGATATTGGGTATGATCAGAGGTCACATTTCAAAGATAACAGATATTGGGTATGATCAGAGGTCACATTTCAAAGATAACTGAGATATTGGTATGATTAGAGGTCACATTTCAAAGATAACTCAGATATTGGTATGATTAGAGGTCACATTTCAAAGATAACTCAGATATTGGTATGATTAGAGGTCACATTTCAAAGATAACTCAGATATTGGTATGATTAGAGGTCACATTTCAAAGATAACTGAGATATTGGGTATGATCAGAGGTCACATTTCAAAGATAACTGAGATATTGGGTATGATCAGAGGTCACATTTCAAAGATAACTGAGATATTGGGTATGATCAGAGGTCACATTTCAAAGATAACTCAGATATTGGGTATGATCAGAGGTCACATTTCAAAGATAACTCAGATATTGGGTATGATCAGAGGTCATATTTCAAAGATAACTCAGATATTGGTATGATCAGTGGTCACATTTCAAAGATAACTCAGATATTGGGTATGATCAGAGGTCACATTTCAAAGATAACTGAGATATTGGGTATGATCAGAGATCACATTTCAAAGATAACTGAGATATTGGGTATGATAAGAGGTCACATTTCAAAGATAACTCAGATATTGGTATGATCAGTGGTCACATTTCAAAGATAACTCAGATATTGGTATGATCAGTGGTCACATTTCAAAGATAACTCAGATATTGGGTATGATCAGAGGTCACATTTCAAAGATAACTGAGATATTGGGTATGATCAGAGGTCACATTTCAAAGATAACTGAGATATTGGGTATGATCAGAGGTCACATTTCAAAGATAACTGAGATATTGGGTATGATTAGAGGTCACATTTCAAAGATAACTGAGATATTGGGTATGATCAGAGGTCACATTTCAAACAACCAATCAGTAAAGACCCTACACAATCTTATGGTATTGTACAGTACCACAGTTTCATGAGAGTAGAGAGCATCTGAACGTGAAAGAAAGGTTACCTTAAGTGACATAAAACATGATATTGTTAGATGTTACTAGATTGATCAATAAAACAAAACTAGAGGCTCAGTGGGTTTAACCTGTGTCACTCACCTTTCATTCTGTTTTGAGGAACCTTTTTACAGAATCTTCAATATGTGCTTCCTAAAAAATTTCAATTAATTTGGCCCGATGGTTTTAGAGAAGATTTTTTTTCAATTGGCAAATCACAAACAAGAACTGCCTATGGCAGCCACAGAAATATTGTACAGGCTAAGCGGTTCCAGAGAAGATGTTTTAGAAACTGACCAACCAGAAAACAAAAATGGCATATGGCAGCCATATTTGTTACAGATTGGGATGAAATGAGCATTCTTAATAGAGGACCTTCCATAAAGGCTTCCTGTAAAATGTTGCTATATTTGGCCAAAAACTTTCAGAGGAGATTTTTTAGAAATCAATCAACCAGAAACAAGAATTGCCTACAACCACCATGTTTGTTAACGGATCTGAATGAAATTATCAATCTTAATTGAGGACCTTCCATAGATGCTTCCTACCTGGCCAAGCGTTTTCAGAGTAGAAGATTTTATGTAACTGACCAACCAGAAACAAGAATTGCCTATGGCTGCCATGTTTGTTAACGTATCGGGACAAAATGAGCAAGTTTTATAGAGGACCTTCAATAGATGCTTCCTACCAAGTTTACGTTCACTTGGCAAAGCGGTTTCAGAGGAAAAGATTTTTTTGTGAAATTTACCAACTAGAAACAATATGGCGGCCATGTTTGTTAAAAGATCGGGACAAATGAGTAATGTTTATAGAAACCCTTTCCATATATGCTTCATACCAAGTTTCGGTTCATTTGATCAAGCGGTTACAGAGGAGAAGATTTTTTTTTTTATAAAATTGACCAACCAGACACAAGAATTGCATATGCTGGCCATGTCGGTTAATGGATCAGGACGAAATAAGCAACCTTCCATAGATTCCTCATACCAAGTTTCGGTTCATTTGGCTAAGCAGTTTCAGATGAGAAGATTAAAATGTGTAAAGTTAACAGATGACAGATGACACATGCCAAGTGATGGCAAAAGCTCACATTGCCTTTGCCAAGTTGAGCTAATGACAAACATCCCTCAAATATCTATCCCTAATTATAATTGATCAAATAAATTTATAAAATCCAAAATTCAAAAGATAAAAAGCTTTAAAATGAATCCATAGCTCAAAGAGTTTGTTTTTAAACTCAAGGTTGTTTTCTTTTTCAAAATAGGGCCCGGGTGGCTCAATGAGTTAAGTAGTTGGATTACCTAACAACTCATACAAGTCTATCATCAATACAGCGTGGGATCGCCCCCAGCTTTGTAAATTACGAAAAAAGGTGCACTCGACTCGCAGCCACATGTGATCAAGTTTACCAGTTGCTTGCCCATGGTCAGTGGTTCTCTCCGGGTACTCCGGCTTCTTCCATCACTAAAACTGGTCGCCATGATATAGCTGAAATATTGCTGAAAGTGGCATTAAACACAATAAATCTAAATCTTTTTCAAAATACATGACACTTTCAAGATTAAAGCATGTGAGAATTTATCTTTATGTCAAGAAGAAGAAGAAGTGCATCATAGTTCAATTCTATGGCAATTTATCCATGTTTATTTTTCCTTACCAATGGTTTGCCAGCCTTGTCAATCTGAGTCTTTGTTCTTCTAAGGAGTAAGCACTTCACTAAAACATTTAAGCGACTGTGACCACTTTCTAAAAATACAATATGAGTAGTAAGAAATCTTTGTTTTATGTTAGACATTTGCAAAATTGACAAGCATTTCTCTTCATAAAATGATGATAAATGACGATGACACATCCATACTGAGTATAAAAATCTCCATTCCATAATTAATCTTTATCATTTTACACATTTATACATTTCTACATTTACTAATCAACTGACCTTTTCCTGTATTTACTTGTCTTTATTTGTTAAACTCACCTTTTCCTGTATTTACTTGTCTTTATTTGTTAAACTCACCTTTTCCTGTATCTACTGGTCTTTATTTGTTAAACTCACCTTTTCCTGTATCTACTTGTCTTTATTTGTTAAACTCACATTTTTCTGTATCTACTTGTCTTTATTTGTTAAACTCACTTTTTTTGTATTTACTTGTCTTTATTTGTTAAACTCACCTTTTTTTGTATCTACTTGTCTTTATTTGTTAAACTCACCTTTTCCTGTATCTACTTGTCTTTATTTGTTAAACTCACCTTTTCCTGTATCTACTTGTCTTTATTTGTTAAACTCACCTTTTTTTGTATTTATTTGTCTTTATTTGTTAAACTCACCTTTTCCTGTATCTACTTGTCTTAATTTGTTAAACTCACCTTTTCCTGTATCTACTTGTCTTTATTTGTTAAACTCACCTTTTTTTGTATTTACTTGTCTTTATTTGTTAAACTCACCTTTTTTTGTATTTACTTGCCTTTATTTGTTAAACTCACCTTTTCCTGTATCTACTTGTCTTTATTTGTTAAACTCACCTTTTCCTGTATCTACTTGTCTTTATTTGTTAAACTCACCTTTTTTTGTATTTATTTGTCTTTATTTGTTAAACTCACCTTTTCCTGTATCTACTTGTCTTTATTTGTTAAACTCACCTTTTTTTGTATTTACTTGTCTTTATTTGTTAAACTCACCTTTTTTTGTATTTACTTGTCTTTATTTGTTAAACTCACCTTTTCCTGTATCTACTTGTCTTTATTTGTTAAACTCACCTTTTCCTGTATCTACTTGTCTTTATTTGTTAAACTCACCTTTTCCTGTATCTACTTGTCTTTATTTGTTAAACTCACCTTTTCCTGTATCTACTTGTATTTATTTGTTAAACTCACCTTTTTTTGTATTTACTTGTCTTTATTTGTTAAACTCACCTTTTCCTGTATCTACTTGTCTTTATTTGTTAAACTCACCTTTTTTTGTATCTACTTGTCTTTATTTGTTAAACTCACCCTTTTTTGTATTTATTTGTCTTTATTTGTTAAACTCACCTTTTCCTGTATCTACTTGTCTTTATTTGTTAAACTCACCTTTTTTTGTATTTACTTGTCTTTATTTGTTAAACTCACCTTTTCCTGTATCTACTTGTCTTTATTTGTTAAACTCACCTTTTCCTGTATCTACTTGTCTTTATTTGTTAAACTCACCTTTTCCTGTATCTACTTGTCTTTATTTGTTAAACTCACATTTTCCTGTATCTACTTGTCTTTATTTGTTAAACTCACCTTTTCCTGTATCTACTTGTCTTTATTTGTTAAACTCACCTTTTCCTGTATCTATTTGTCTTTATTTGTTAAACTCACCTTTTTTTGTATTTACTTGTCTTTATTTGTTAAACTCACCTTTTTTTGTATTTACTTGTCTTTATTTGTTAAACTCACCTTTTCCTGTATCTACTTGTCTTTATTTGTTAAACTCACCTTTTCCTGTATCTACTGGTCTTTATTTGTTAAACTCACCTTTTCCTGTATCTACTTGTCTTTATTTGTTAAACTCACCTTTTCCTGTATCTACTTGTCTTTCTTTGTTAAACTCACCTTTTCCTGTATCTACTTGTCTTTATTTGTTAAACTCACCTTTTCCTGTATCTACTTGTCTTTATTTGTTAAACTCACCTTTTCCTGTATCTACTTGTCTTTATTTGTTAAACTCACCTTTTCCTGTATCTACTTGTCTTTATTTGTTAAACTCACCTTTTCCTGTATCTATTTGTCTTTATTTTTTAAACTCACCTTTTCCTGTATCTATTTGTCTTTATTTGTTAAACTCACCTTTTTTTGTATTTACTTGTCTTTATTTGTTAAACTCACCTTTTCCTGTATCTACTTGTCTTTATTTGTTAAACTCACCTTTTTTTGTATCTACTTGTCTTTATTTGTTAAACTCACCTTTTCCTGTATCTACTTGTCTTTATTTGTTAAACTCACCTTTTTTTGTATTTACTTGTCTTTATTTGTTAAACTCACCTTTTTTTTGTATTTATTTGTCTTTATTTGTTAAACTCACCTTTTTTTGTATTTACTTGTCTTTATTTGTTAAACTCACCTTTTTTTGTATTTACTTGTCTTTATTTGTTAAACTCACCTTTTCCTGTATCTACTTGTCTTTATTTGTTAAACTCACCTTTTCCTGTATCTACTTGTCTTTATTTGTTAAACTCACCTTTTTTTGTATTTATTTGTCTTTATTTGTTAAACTCACCTTTTCCTGTATCTACTTGTCTTTATTTGTTAAACTCACCTTTTTTTGTATTTACTTGTCTTTATTTGTTAAACTCACCTTTTTTTGTATTTACTTGTCTTTATTTGTTAAACTCACCTTTTCCTGTATCTACTTGTCTTTATTTGTTAAACTCACCCTTTTTTGTATTTATTTGTCTTTATTTGTTAAACTCACCTTTTTTTGTATTTACTTGTCTTTATTTGTTAAACTCACCTTTTCCTGTATCTACTTGTCTTTATTTGTTAAACTCACCTTTTCCTGTATCTACTTGTCTTTATTTGTTAAACTCACCTTTTTTTGTATTTACTTGTCTTTATTTGTTAAACTCTCCTTTTTTTGTATTTACTTGTCTTTATTTGTTAAACTCACCTTTTCCTGTATCTACTTGTCTTTATTTGTTAAACTCACCTTTTCCTGTATCTACTTGTCTTTATTTGTTAAACTCACCTTTTTTGTATTTACTTGTCTTTATTTGTTAAACTCACCTTTTCCTGTATCTACTTGTTTTTTCCATAACTTGTATTCATCAAATGGAGAGCATCTTAAAAATCTGAAATAACCAAGATATGACAATTCTAATATTTCTATAAATACATGAGAGAGTTAGCTACTGGTAGGTTTTCTGTTGCAAGATACCCCCTCTGACATGTGTCCTTTAGTTGTGTTGTACGATTTCAAATATACAATTTACCCTTAGGATGGGATAACAAGGATGCATGATTGAAGAATACCATGCTTTTCATATGTAAAAAAAACTTATATCAGCTCCTAATGAGTAACCATTTGTTAGGAGTAGAGCTACTAATGAGTAACAGTTCGTTAGGAGTGGAGCTCCTAATGAGTAACAATTTGTTAGGAGTGGAGCTCCTAATGAGTAACAGTTTGTTAGGAGTGGGGCTCCTAATGGAGGCCTTTAATCTAAATTTCATCTGGACAAAAGATTAAATCTAGTTGGGTCACATGTTTATGAAGCATAGCATGTTAACATGTGATTTCAATCAAATTTAACCATACCTCAATAATGAGTAGATATCTAGAAGTTGATTCTGTATAGGTGTTCCAGTTAGAGCCCAGCGGAATCCTGCCCTCAGTCTACATACAGACACAGCTGTTAGACTTTTATTATTCTTTATATTGTGGGCTTCATCTAAGATAATTCTCTCCCATGCAATACGTAACAGCTTAGAGTCAGATTTGTGTTGAACAGCAGACATCTATACAGAATAATTGTGTCATATTATCAAGGATATAAGCAACAAAATTATGAGATAACATTTTTGTCAAACTCAAAGGTACAAGGATATTGCCAACAAAATTTTGATTTGGTTTGATTTGATTTTGGTGTTTAATGCCACTTTCAACAATATTTCAGCTATATCATGGCAATCAGTTTTATTGGTCGACAAAACCGGAGTACTCGTAGAAAACCACCAACCTGTCACAAGTTACTGACAATCTTTATCACATAATGTTGTATCAATGACACCTTGCCCTGAACGGGGTTCGAACAAACTTCAGTGGTGAAAGGCACTGATTGCACAGGTAGTTGTAAATCCAACTACCATAAGATCATGGCTATGACTGCGGTCAGTTTCATTGGTGGAGGAAACTGGAGTACCCGGAGAAACACTGATCTGTCAAAGGTCACTGACAAACTTTATCACATAATGTTGTATCGAGTACACTTGAGGTGGGTATCAGTGGTGTTAGGTCTTAGGTTTAGTGTTGGCATCAGTGCAAGAATAAGAAAATGTTAATATTAAACCCTATGTTAAAATAGTTGAGGGTCCATTCCCTATACCTCATTCATTTTTTGTTCCTCTTCATCATCATCATCTTTAGCAGGATTTTCAGCATTAATATTAGCTGCTCCTACTTCTTTACCAATCAAGTTGTACGTAGTTAATACAACATCATTATCTGCAAGTCTGAAAATAATTATAACAAATAGTCAAAGCCAACCAGTCTTTGTTCATATTCCTTAATGCTGAATGTAACCAAAAATCGCCTCCACTCAAGGTCTCCTCAATTCATCATTGAGACATATTAAATCTTACAAATATGTAATAAATCAAGAAGAGAGTAATTTACTTCTCTACATCATGTAATTAAGTAGACTTTCTTTATTGATCTTTCTTTTTTAGCTGAGATGTGTCTTCCATGGGAGACATGTCACCTGAATTTTATAAACAGAGATATGTCTTCCATGGGAGACATGTCACCTGCATTCTTTAAACTGAGATGTGTCATCCATGGAAGACATGTCACCTGCATTTTGTTTAATTGAGATATGTCTTCCATGCAAGACATGTCACCTGCATTTTTTAAACTGAGATGTGTCCTCTATGGGAGACATGTCACCTGCATTTTATAAATAGAGATGTGTCATCCATGGGAGACACATGTCACCTGCATTTTTTAAACTGAGATGTGTCTTCTATGGGAGACATGTCACCTGCATTTTATAAATAGAGATGTGTCTTCCATGAGAGACATGTCACCTGCATTTCTCTTAAAAGAGATGTGTCTTCCATGGGAGACAAATCACCTGCATTTTAGAAACAGAGAGGTGTTTTTCCATGGTAGACATATGTCACCTGCATTTTTTAGACTGAGATATGTCTTCCATGGGAGACATATGTCATGCATTTCTTAAACTGAGATGTGTCTTCCATGGGAGACAAATCACCTGCATTATATAAACAGAGATGTGTCTTCCATGGGAGACACATGTCACCTGCATTTTATAAACTGAGATGTGTCTTCCATGGGAGACATGTCACCTGCATTTATTAAACTGAAATATATGTCTTCCATGGGAGACATATGTCATCAGCATTGTTTTCATTAGTGACTTAATAATATTCTTATTACATGCAACTAGGAAGAGCTGTGGATTAAAGATGTGTACCCTTCTAAACAACACTAAATATCTATTTGGTCCTTGAAAACCATAATATCAATGTGGTAAACAAATAAATGACAGCTGTATGACTTTATATCTGGTAAAAGAAAATGTGAGAGTATGGTTGGCTTCTGTCAAGTGACCTTTAAAATATATGTGAAAGTATGGTTGGCTTCTGTCAAGTGACCTTTAAAGAAAATGTGAAAGTATGGTTGGCTTCTGTCAAGTGACCTTTAAAATGTGAAAGTATGGTTGGCTTCTGTCAAGTGACCTTTAAAATATATGTGAAAGTATGGTTGGCTTCTGTCAAGTGACCTTTAAAATGTGAAAGTATGGTTGGCTTCTGTCAAGTGACATTTAAAGAAAATGTGATAGTATGGTTGACTTCTGTCAAGTGACCTTTAAAATGTGAAAGCATGGTTGGCTTCTGTCAAGTGACCTTTAAAATGTGAAAGTATGGTTGGCTTCTGTCAAGTGACCTTTAAAATATATGTGAAAGTATGGTTGGCTTCTGTCAAGTGACCTTTAAAATATATGTGAAAGTATGGTTGGCTTCTGTCAAGTGACCTTTAAAGAAAATGTGAAAGTATGGTTGGCTTCTGTCAAGTGACCTTTAAAGAAAATGTGAAAGTATGGTTGGCTTCTGTCAAGTGACCTTTAAAGAAAATGTGAAAGTATGGTTGGCTTCTGTCAAGTGACCTTTAAAAAACAACAGATTAGTGATGTTCACTCTTCTCTGTATCATATTATAAATCCCTGTTTGGCTGTGTGAAGCCCCCAAAATCAATGTGTTCCAAACTTTAGTTCCTGTACCTGAGCACATCAGATTCTCTATTAGGTCCGTGATATAAACAAATTTTTAGTCTGGTACCCTTCACTCTTCTCTCTATTTCTTACCTGAGCACATCAGATTCTCTATTAGGTCTGTGATATAAACAAATTTTTAGTCTGGTACCCTTCACTCTTCTCTCTATTTCTTACCTGAGCACATCAGATTCTCTATTAGGTCCGTGATATAAACAAATTTTTAGTCTAGTACCCTTCACTCTTCTCTCTATTTCTGTTTTCCACTGATGAATTACAGATGCTGGACAAATCACCAGAGAAGCTCTTGTTTTTATGATGTTCTTACCCACTAGAATAAAATAAAACAAATAAACTTCTTTTAAAGGGGCATTATCTGTCAAAATCGTAAATTTTTGTTACCCATAAAAACTATCAGATATGATTGATGCCTTTATAAAACGTGTTTCTGTAACTTATAAATGTTATGAAATGTACGCGCATCGGGGAAAAAGGGTGCAACTGCTCGTGTTTTGAGATCGATCAAGAAATGGACGCCATCTTATTAATTATCGGCATTGTTTACGGAGTTTGCCAAATCGTCATTAAATCAATACAACAATGCACTTATTTCTTCTTTTCTGTGAATCTGCTTTTAGTCTGCGTTAATTACGGACAAAGAACCATGCAAGTTTGCCGTTAATAAGCGAAAAAATACAAATTATTCGTTTTTACCTGTCACTAGTAAGGTCAGTTGCATACGGAGAAAGCGAGGTCAAATTATTTGCTTGCAAGAAAAAAACAAATTGATGGTAATTTTCGTTCTCAAAAGGCGAAAAGTGGTACAATAAGCTGTTTAATGTGAAATATTTACCTTTATTTCATCATTTTAAAGCTATATTTTACCAATTTCCAAAACAAATAATTTTTTTGGTCAAAATTGTAGCTAATGCCTCTTTAAATAAAACAACTAAACTTCTTTCAAATAGAAAGAGATTTGTAAGAAATCTGTATATATCACAAAATCTTTTTAAATATGGCAAATTAAAGCAGTTTTGAGGGGGGAGGTGGGGGGTGGGGGGAGAAAACACAAATACCTACTAAAACTAAGACAAGCCATTCAAATGTTGATGTATTAAACAATGTAGTGGTTAATGAATGATTGAAGCTACCAAAAAACAACAACCAAACAATAAAGTCTTTTATTATATAGATAGGTGTGAATTACTCTTACACAACTATAAGTGTGGTGGTTACCTCCCTTGTTGTGCTACGGTGAATACACATACGATTGTAAACTGAAAAAAATCTGTGAAATGTTATTGACAACTTTGGCACATAACCAACATGACGTCATATGAAGACTTCCAGTTTGAAACGTAAAGATTAGACGTTATTTGACTTTGTGTACGCTTCAATTTTGATCAAATTTAACTAAAATAAGTTTTCAAGGTAAACATTTTAATTATTTTTGTGCATCGTTGTAAATATGACATGTAGGATTTCACATTTTCAAGATGGCAGTTCCTTTCAGTAGAACCCCTTGGTATCATTGCTCGTAGATTTATATGCGTGAATTGAGATATACAAATAAAACAAGAAATGTGTGCATCACAAAATACGCACGTCTATATAAATTATCAAACGGTATAATGGTAATCACCCCAAAATAAATAGGGTTCTTCCCCTTCCACAGGGGAATCATGTGGCCAAGTTTGGTAAAGATCCAATATACGGAACTAAAGTTATCGTGCGGAAACGATCCTGTCAGGATTCTCAAAAAGAGGGGGAGAGTTGAGTGCCGGAGGCACGAACCGAGCGCCACAGGTGCAAGCCCAAGGAGATGCATTCTGAGCATATTTTGCCATTGAATTTTCCTAAAATTTTTGGTACTCTGAAAGGCATTTTTTTTTTAAATATACTACAATGTTGTATCGTATCAGTGGCAGCTGGTGAAAAACAAGGTTATACAAAGCAATTTTCCAGGCAACTTTCATGACAAAATCAGCCTCAGAATATCTCTTCTGCAAGAAGAATTGAAAAATGTTGTAATATATAACTATAAATAACTAGACGTCTAATATTTTAATCTGATTATTATTCTCACGTTGAATAATGAATGAAATCTCAAGGAATGTTGGCTTAAATCCAGTCCCAGTGAAATTTTAACAGGACAGAAGGTCCCGTGTAGATAAAAATTTCACTGGACCTTCATTGCTTCCACAGGACCTCCTTTCTTTAAACATTTTTTTTCTAAATTCACAGGACACAACGTCCAGTAATCTTTTCGTAATCATCAATGACCTGAAAAAAATATTTTTGACTTGCAACAAATTCGTGCTTTACTACAAAAAATAGGATCACGAGTGATGCTACCAAGCATAAATAGTAACGTTCTCGCTTTGAAAATTATCCGAAAACTTTAAATTACCGAAAAACCATTAAATCTTCATCGATTTCCTTGCTTGTTTTTACGTTCCGTAAAGGGATATCCCTACTTTTGGAATGTGATGACTGTGCATCCTTCATGAGTTAATACTCCACTCGGAATGCTTCGCACATCTATATAGTAGAACCAAGTGAAGTCCGAAATGTTGCGTAGTCGAAGTCCAGAGTTTCCACCGTGACGTCACCGGGAGTTAGATATATTTAGAAAATGGTGGATTTGTTAGTGTTCGGTTGATTGCAATAGTAAAAGTAATCGATAAGAAGATATAGATCAACAAAACGTGATAACGACAATTCACATAAACATAAAAATTGTTGGAAAACACATCCTCGATAAATTTTTAACCAGCGAAAATGTGAAAGTAAACGGCGAAATCGCTGGCACATTTTGAGAACCCTGTCCTGTCGTCAAAAATTCTATTTATAGAAACAGTGACCTTTGACCTAATGACCCCAAAATAAATAGGGCTCTTCCCCTTCCATAGGGGAATCATGTGGCCAAGTTTGGTAAAGATCCGATAAATAGAACTAAAGTTATTGTGCGGAAACCTGTGTGGACGCCCGCCCACCATACCCAATCACATAATACGGCCCGTCTCGAGACGGGCGTATAAAAAAATTATATATAAGAAATTTTGAAAGTCTATATAATAAACAGTATAACTAAATCATACATTTTGATTATCAAAATAAGACCACCCATGACCGAATACGCATTAATGATTGAACTCGTGGACGGAACAAGTTCAGCCCACTCGTTTAATCCTTATGCGTACTTCGGTCACTCATGGTCTTATTTTGATATTCAAAATCTTCAATTAGTTATACTATTGCTTGCCCAGGGTCGGTGGTTCTCTCCGGGTATTCCGGCTTCTTCCACCACTAAAACTGGTCGTCATGATATATCTGAAATATTGCTGAAAGTGGCATTAAACACAATAAATCTAAATCTAATCTAAATCATTGTATATTTTCATACTACATTTTCCTTTCTGTATACTTAATTCCTAGCTACTTACATTTATCTAATTGTTTATCTCGACTTTTCCTTTCTGTATACTTAATTCCTAGCTACTTACATTTATCTAATTGTTTATCTCGACTTTTCCTTTCTGTATACTTAATTCCTAGCTACTTACATTTATCTAATTGTTTATCTCGACTCAGCCAAGCTTTTTTCTCTTCATCAGTGCCATTCTCTTTCATTTGTTTCTGCTTCAAGATCATTGATATCATTGTTAACGTTTTACCAAGTCCCATGTCATCAGCTGGAGATTATACATACATTATTAACAGGATAGTGTCTGTAATTCTCATTTATTTCATTGTCTTTTTTTTCTTGTAGTGAAACAAGAATTCAAACATCAAATAGATAAAAATAAATAGTTTTAGTACATAAATCAGTTGAAAATTGTCCTATTTTCATTACTTGGCATGATAGCTAAATTCTTGTACTCTGCATACATTTAATTTTTCAAACACAGAAAGAGGTAAAGAATAGGATAATTTGTTTATAGCTCTTGATCTGAGAACCCAAAGAATGTTCTCTTGATCTGAGAACCCAAAGAATGTTCTCTTGATCTGAGAACCCAAAGAATGTTCTCTTGATCTGAGAACCCAAAGAATGTTCTCTTGATCTGAGAACCCAAAGAATGTTCTCTTGATCTGAGAACCCAAAGAATGTTCTCTTGATCTGAGAACCCAAAGAATGTTCTTTTGATCTGAGAACCCAAAGAATACTCATTTCATCTGAGAACCCAAAGTATGTTCTTTTGATCTGAGAACCCAAAGTATGTTCTTTTGATCTGAGAACCCAAAGTATGTTCTTTTGATCTGAGAACCCAAAGTATGTTCTTTTGATCTGAGAACCCAAAGAATGATCTTTTGATCTGAGAACCCAAAGAATGTTCTTTTGATCTGAGAACCCAAAGAATGTTCATTAACTCAACCAACAGCCGTACTGGTGCCCTATGTTGATTCTAGCTTTATTATATTTTGACAAAACTTCTTTTCTCTTCCCCTTTCTAGTAAAATTCATAAAATGTCTTGTCCAATCTTTAGAGTAGTTATTTCATCTATCACCATTTCACATATCAATAACAACTGTAGGTCTGTGTGGTGGATGTCAAGTTGACATCTCATTAATATGGAGGAGATATTGTCGTGAAGAAGGAACAATTTTCAGGTGATACTTTCATGAAATAAATTGAGAAAAAGTTGACTATATTTTCCAACTGATTTACTTGGTGCTTATAAATTTTGATCACAAAATTTTAACCAAATCCAGTTATAACTTATTACTATCCATGTCTGTGGGAGATAAACCATTGTTTCATAAAAAAATTCTCAAATTTATTGTATGTAAATTTCTATGAAAAAGGCATTCTGGCACTCTCCTGAACTCTAATTTGACATCGTGAAAACAATATTTTATAAGGTACATTTTCAAAATTTTATGAAAAAAAAAAATTCTTGACATTATCATGCAGACCTGTGTTGTCCGATCAAGAAAATCAATAGCCTTAAAACTGCTAATTGTAATACTTGTCATTACCTTTGACTGTCACAGTTGGATTACTGGTTTGTATATTTTGTTTAATCTTAAAGTAATATTACACCAGTTTTGGGTGAAGAAAAATTTCCCCTGAAAATTCAATTTGGAATACGGTGGTACCTTTACTAAGCTATTCATGCATGTTTCAAGTCGAAATATGTTCCCAACAACTAGAAATCTGCAAATCTGTGTGCATGTTTATTGTCCTCGCCATTGTTGTGGAGACTGATTATCTTTCGGTTGTTTTGTTCCGATGATTGCTGATCATGACCTCGTAAAGAAAAGTTTGGTCCAATGATTGCCAATCATGACCTCGTGAAGAAAAGATAAACAATCATGGATGCTAAGGTAAGCACACACACATTCCTGACAATGATTATTGAGGAATCTGTCTGTTTCATGTCGTGTGAACCAATTTTTTTTTTTTTGCAATTATTCTTATGTGGTACACATGTACACAGAATAATTTTTTTTTTTCATCAACTGAACATTGTGAATGAGCGATAATCTCCCTGAAAGAGTTCAAATCTTGGGTCACATGCATATCCTTTGCATTACTGTAAGGGACAACAGAATTATCTGCTGTCAAATATTTTGCGATTTGCTCTTAAAATCTGCTTTTGGGTGGATTTTTAATGTTATGCAGTTGATTTTAGTTAAAATTAATTGACATACTAAGTGAAAATATTTAATCCAAAAATTCCACGATATTTGCCTTTCATATTACTTTAAGCATTGTGTTGTCTGGTTAACAAAATATGTGTCAATTCAGCTCTTAACTTTTCATCAGATTTTTGTATTTTTTTTATATTATATTTCTCCATGTTTTTTAACCAAGTAAATTCCTTTTCCCACCTAGGCAGGAATGTGCACTTTCTGTTTTTCTTCTCATATTTTTGCTGTCCCTCGAGCTTTTCCTCGCTTTTTTTAGCGGGTGGTTCCGGACAATTTAATAGAAATTTGTACATTCTGTTGACATTATTTTACTGGAAATTAATACAAAATATATGAAGGATAATTCAGCCCTTATTACATCCGATGACTTCTTCGCCCTGTTAAAGAACTATTTATATTTAACAGCAATGTTTGGGCTTCAACAATAAGTAATACTATACAGTAGTATAAAAAGATACGAATAGTAAATATGAAAGACATTTGTTGTGGAATTTACGTAAAAAAAAATCGCAAAACTATGCTGTTTTACGTTTGAAAAGTGCCGACATAGGGCGATAGGTTCAAGAGACGAATGCATACGATGAGGCTGAAAACTAAAATGCAAAACGGAAACGGATTGGTATAAAAATTGACGAAGAAGGAACTTGAAACCAATCAGATTGCTTCATGCAAATAAAGGTGACAGTTAACAAATCGTTAACAAATCTCGGCAATAAAATGTTTCCTCTAGTCTATGGTTTGCACAGATACTAAAAATAAGGAGCCTGGCGGGATATTTACATTTGATCCCAAGGAATCCTTCTGAAAATTTAGGAACCTTGGGCCACCGGGCCACCGCTTATTTCAACCCCTGGTTCAGTAGCTTCCTTGTTATCAGCAACCCTCTATCAAGGAAATCCTGATAGGAACCACAAGCTCTGGAATATCGTATCAACTGAGAAATATATACCACATATGCAGGTGCTGCTGGAAAGTTCACAATGGGAAAATTGAAATCATCTCTTTTGTCGTAAAGTTTCGTTCTTAACCGCCCTTCACTGTCAATTTCGAGATGTAGGTCAAGGTATGAAGCAGACGTATCTGTATCTGTGGAATCCTTTATTTCAAGCTCAATGGGATAGATGCGATCAACGAAATCACCAAACCTAGAATTATTTAGTGAAAGGACATCATCTATATAACAGAACGTGAAATTAAAGGATCGGGCTAGTTTCTTTTTGTTTTTCTTGAGAAGCCCCTGTATGAAGTCTGTATCATACGAATAAAGAAACAAGACGGAGAGAAGAGGAGCACAGTTTGTACCCATAGGTATGCCGACTGTCTGTTGAAAAACATGTCCACCAAAGATAACAAATATGTTGTCAATCAAAAACTTGAGCATCATGATGATATCAGTTTCAGAGAATTTCTTGGTAGAATCAGAGTGGATTTTTACAAAATAAGATCTGTCCCTTCCTAGCACAAGGTATTTGTATCTACGTTGGCCATTCTTCTTTATGAAACACAGTTGGACCAACTCCCTTAATTTGTCCTTCAGCTTAGAGTGAGAAATAGTTGTGTAGAGAGTAGAAAAGACAAATGTTTTAATGCTATTGCAGGAGGAGAGGGACCTAGAATGTATGTACTCTAACAGATCTTTAGAGTTCTTCAGAATCCACATCTGATTCACACCACCCCTAGAGTAGCTAGTGTCACAGTAACTCTGAAACCCGGTTTTGACTGCCGATAGAATACATGTTAATAATTTGGAAAGAGGTTTCATGGAGCATTTGGCAGACCCAGCAATATAGCGGTTTGAAAGTACACTTGTGTAATTTAGGAATCTAGTAGAGTGATGTTAGATTCAGTTCTTCATCTTTGGTTGAAATTCCAAAGGAATATAAAACAGACCTATGATTGTCCAGGATTTCCTCTTTCGTAAGTGTCGTCAGGGTATATGTAGGTTGCCAACTAAAGTGTCAATACCTAATTCCTTTATCAAATAGTCTATGTAATGTGATTTACACACAAATACAATATTGTTAGGGGCCTTGTTGGCGGAGACAATAACATATTTGTCATGAAGGAGAGACAGGTGCTTAGCAACATTTGGGTCTTTAAAGATTGATGTAGAGCAAGTGCTCATAGTCCCACATCTTCGCTAGCCAAGGGTTACGATTCGGGTCCCCCTTCTCTCCACCCTTGGCGGATCTAGAATACATTTTGAAATTCACGCGCAATGCCACCTGGTGGTTTATCGAAGTTGCGCCCCTTAGATAGTCGTCATCGCCAGCCAATCAGAATCGTTTTGTTATACGTATGTTGGAGAGTTAAAAATGGCAGCGCCCAGTTAATAAAAACTTATTTGTGATAAATTTAATTTGGAAGCACTTACTGTCAACCAAGTGAAAGTTTCAAAGCTTTGGCAGACGGGAAAGATGTTTTCATTGGAACCAAAACGGGAAGTGGCAAATCGTTGTCATATGAGAGCATTCCGGTGCCATTTTTGTTTAAATTTCGTGGATAACATGTGTTCCGTGTAAAACGTCTTCTGATTGGATACGTGTACTGGTAGCCGTAACCAATGAAATATTAAAGCGTGAATCCTCAAAATGTATTCTAGATCTGCCAAGGGTGGAGAGAAGGCGGACCCGAATCGTAACCCTTGGCTAGCGAAGATGATAGTCCCACTGAGTTTTTTTTAATTCTAATCTGTATGAGCGACCTCACACTCTTCACCCATTCGGAAAGAGTATCTAGGTTCTCCTTTTCATGTTTTGCCCATTGTCTGGCATAATCCTTGACGGAATTCATAAGTATTTTAAAGTTATGTTTCCAGTTTATGGATTTAGGCTCATGATATTTAGGCCCTTTGGCGAACACCTCTCGTAGAGAGGTGTTGTTGATAATTTTAAGGTCACCAGTTATAACGTGGCCGGTCAGAATATATATGAAAGAGGAACTTGCAATACCATCTCAGCAGCAGGTTATTAACTTCTGGGATGCTCATACCTTTATTAACCATAAATATTTAAAAATCCAAATAAATTCCAAAAATGGAAGAGCAAAAAAATATACAAAATGCCCATATTTAAAGCTTAATCCTGCTCAGTCTATTTATAATACAATTAATATTTATGTCACTTCCAACAACAAATAATCAGCCAAAACAAAATTACCCAGAATTCCTCCAGCTGGTTGTTGTCTTTCTCTCCATGACAACCAAGCTAGTGCCTGTCTTTGGTGAGTCATTAAAGGAACATTAAGTCCTTCTGGATCTTCCAGTTCACTTGTGTCATCAGGACAAGTTTCTAATTGTCTGGAATTATGACATAAATCTCATTTATAATTTCTGTTGAATATAAAACACATTCATAAGTGTTTTGGTACTTGATAATAAGAAAATCAGTTATATAGTAGACAAGACTTAATATCTAATATCATCAAATCAGTTATATAGTAGACAAGACTTAATATCTAATATCATCAGTTATATAGTAGACAAGACTTAATATCTAATATCATTAAATCAGTTATATAGTAGACAAGACTTAATATCTAATATCATCAAATCAGTTATATAGTAGACAAGACTTAATATCTAATATCATCAGTTATATAGTAGACAAGACTTAATATCTAATATCATCAGTTATATAGTAGACAAGACTTAATATCCAATATCATTAAATCAGTTATATAGTAGACAAGACTTAATATCTAATATCATTAAATCAGTTATATAGTAGACAAGACTTAATATCTAATATCATCAAATCAGTTATATAGTAGACAAGACTTAATATCTAATATCATCAGTTATATAGTAGACAAGACTTAATATCTAATATCATCAAATCTGTTATATAGTAGACAAGACTTAATATCTAATATCATTAAATCAGTTATATAGTAGACAAGACTTAATATCTAATATCATCAGTTATATAGTAGACAAGACTTAATATCTAATATCATCAGTTATATAGTAGACAAGACTTAATATCTAATATCATTAAATCAGTTATATAGTAGACAAGACTTAATATCTAATATCATTAAATCAGTTATATAGTAGACAAGACTTAATATCTAATATCATCAAATCAGTTATATAGTAGACAAGACTTAATATCTAATATCATCAAATCTGTTATATAGTAGACAAGACTTAATATCTAATATCATTAAATCAGTTATATAGTAGACAAGACTTAATATCTAATATCATCAGTTATATATAAGTAGACAAGACTTAATATCTAATATCATCAGTTATATATAAGTAGACAAGACTTAATATCTAATATCATCAAATCAAGATAATCAGGTCATGTTAACATGATTTTTTTGTGTTTTAAATGCAGATTTTTGAAAAATCATTCAAAAATAAGACCATTCTCACTAAAGGTCATCACTTTTATAAGACCATTCTCACTAAAGGTCATCCCTTTTATAAGACCATTATCACTAAAGGTCATCACTTTTATAAGACCATTCTCATTAAAGGTCATCCCTTTTATAAGATCATTCTCACTCAAGGTCATCCCTTTTATAAGACCATTCTCACTAAAGGTCATCCCTTTTATAAGATTATTCTCACTAAAGGTCAACCCTTTTATAAGACCATTCTCACTAAAGGTCAACCCTTTTATAAGACCATTCTCACTAAAGGTTATCTCTTTTATAAGACCATTCTCACTAAAGGTCATGCCTTTTATAAGACCACTCTCACTAAAGGTCATCCCTTTTATAAGACCATTCTCACTAAAGGTCATCCCTTTTATAAGACCATTCTCACTAAAGGTCATCCCTTTTATAAGACCATTCTCACTAAAGGTCATCCCTTTTATAAGACCATTCTAACTAAAGGTCACCCCATTTATAAGACCATTCTCACTAAAGGTCATCCCTTTTATAAGACCATTCTCACTAAAGGTCATCCCTTTTATGAGATCATTCTCACTAAAGGTCATCCCTTTTATAAGACCATTCTCACTAAAGGTCATCCCTTTTATAAGACGACTCTCACTAAAGGCCACCCCTTTTATAAGACGACTCTCACTAAAGGTCACCCCTTTAATAAGACCATTCTCACTTAAGACCACCCCTTTAATAAGATGACTCTCAATAAAGGTCACCCCTTTTATAAGACCATTCTCACTAAAGGCCACCCCTTTTATAAGACGACTCTCACTAAAGGCCACCCCTTTAATAAGACCATTCTCACTAAAGACCACCCCTTTTATAAGACGACTCTCACTAAAGGTCACCCCTTTAATAAGACCATTCTCACTAAAGACCACCCCTTTTATAAGACGACTCTCACTAAAGGTCACCCCTTTAATAAAACCATTCTCACTAAAGACCACCCCTTTTATAAGACCACTCTCACTAAAGGTCACCCCTTTAATAAGACCATTCTCACTAAAGACCACCCCTTTTATAAGACCATTCACACTAAAGACCACCCCTTTAATAAGACGACTCTCACTAAAGGTCACCACTTTAATAAGACCATTCTCACTAAAGACCACCCTTTTTATAAGACGACTCTCACTAAAGGTCACCCCTTTTATAAGACCATTCTCACTAAAGGTCATCCCTTTTATAAGACGACTCTCACTAAAGGTCACCCTTTTAATAAGACCATTCTCACTAAAGGTCACCCCTTTAATAAGACCATTCTCACTAAAGGTCATCCCTTTTATAAGACCACTCTCACTAAAGGCCACCCCTTTTATAAGACGACTCACTAAAGGACATCCTTTTTATACGACGACTCTCACTAAAGGTCACCCCTTTTATAAGACCACTCTCACTAAAGGCCACCCCTTTTATAACACCACTCTCACTAAAGGTCACCCCTTTTATAAGACCACTCTCACTAAAGGTCATCCCTTTAATAAGACCACTCTCACTAAAGACCACCCCTTTAATAAGACCACTCTCACTAAAGGTCACCCCTTTTATAAGACGACTTTCACTAAAGGCCACCTCTTTAATAAACCACTCCCACTAAAGACCACCCCTTTAATAAGACCACTCTCACTAAAGGTCACCCCTTTTATAAGACCACTCTCACAAAAGGTCACCCCTTTAATAAGACCACACTCACTAAAGGCCACCCCTTTAACAAGACCACTCTCACGAAAGGTCACCCCTTTCATAAGACCACTCTCACTAAAGGTCACCCCTTTTATAAGACGACTCTCATTAAAGGTCATCCCTTTTATAAGACCACTCTCACTAATGGTCACCCCTTTTATAAGACGACTCTCACTAAAGGCCACCCCTTTTATAAGACCACTCTCACTAAAGGTCACCCCTTTAATAAGACCACTTTCACTAAAGGTCACCCCTTTTATAAGACCACTCTCACTAAAGGTCACCCCTTTAATAAGACCACTCTCACTCAAGGTCACCCCTTTAATAAGACCACTCTCACTAAAGGCCACCCCTTTTATAAGACAACTCTCCCTAAAGGCCACCCCTTTAATAAGAACACTCTCACTAAAGGTCACCTCTTTTATAAGACCACTCTCACTAAAGGTCACCCCTTTTATAAGACCATTCTCACTAAAGGTCACCCCTTTTATAAGACCATTCTCACTAAAGACCACCCCTTTAATAAGACGACTCTCACTAAAGGTCACCCTTTTAATAAGACCACTCTCACTAAAGGCCACCCCTTTAATAAGATGACTCTCACTAAAGGCCACCCCTTTAATAAGACGACTCTCACTAAAGGCAACCCCTTTAATAAGATGACTCTCACTAAAGGTCACCCCTTTAATAAGACCACTCTCACTAAAGGTCACCCCTTTTATAAGACCATTCTCACTAAAGACCACCCCTTTTATAAGACGACTCTCACTAAAGGTCACCCCTTTTATAAGACCACTCTCACTAAAGGTCACCCCTTTTATAAGACCACTCTCATTAAAGGTCACCCCTTTTATAAGACCACTCTCACTAAAGGTCACCCCTTTTATAAGACGACTCTCATTAAAGAACACCCCTTTTATAAGACGACTCTCACTAAAGGTCACCCCTTTTATAAGACGACTCTCACTAAAGGCCACCCCTTTTATAAGACGACTCTCAGTAAAGGCCACCCCTTTAATAAGACGACTGTCACTAAAGGTCACCCCTTTTACAAGACCACTCTCACTAAAGGCCACCCCTTTAATAAGACCACTCTCACTAAAGGTCACCCCTTTTATAAGACCACTCTCACTAAAGGCCACCCCTTTAATAAGACCACTCTCACTAAAGGTGACCCCTTTTATAAGACCATTCTCACTAAAGAACATCCCTTTTATAAGACCACTCTCACTAAAGGTCACCCCTTTCATAAGACCACTCTCACTAAAGGTCACCCCTTTTATAAGACCATTCTCACTAAAGACCACCCCTTTTATAAGACTACTCTCACTAAAGGTCACCCCTTTTATAAGACCATTCTCACTAAAGACCACCCCTTTAATAAGACGACTCTCACTAAAGGTCACCGCTTTTATAAGACCACTCTCACTAAAGGCCACCCCTTTAATAAGATGACTCTCACTAAAGGCCACCCCTTTAATAAGACGACTCTCACTAAAGGCAACCTCTTTAATAAGATGACTCTCACTAAAGGTCACCCCTTTAATAAGACCACTCTCACTAAAGGTCCCCCCCTTTTATAAGACCATTCTCACTAAAGACCACCCCTTTTATAAGACGACTCTCACTAAAGGTCACCCCTTTTATAAGACGACTCTCACTAAAGGTCACCCCTTTTATAAGACCACTCTCACTAAAGGTCACACCTTTTATAAGACCACTCTCACTAAAGGTCACCCCTTTTAAAAGACCACTCTCACTAAAGGTCACCCCTTTTATAAGACGACTCTCACTAAAGACCACCCCTTTAATAAGACGACTCTCACTAAAGGTCACCCCTTTTATAAGACGACTCTCACTAAAGGCCAACCCTTTTATAAGACGACTCTCAGTAAAGGCCACACATTTAATAAGACGACTGTCACTAAAGGTCACCCCTTTTATAAGACCACTCTCACTAAAGGCCACCCCTTTAATAAGACCACTCTCACTAAAGGTCACCCCTTTTATAAGACCATTCTCACTAAAGACCACCCCTTTAATAAGATGACTCTCACTAAAGGTCACCCCTTTTATAAGACGACTCTCACTAAAGGCCACCCCTTTTATTAGACCACTCTCACTAAAGGTCACCCCTTTAATAAGACCACTTTCACTAAAGGTCACCCCTTTTATAAGACCACTCTCACTAAAGGTCACCCCTTTAATAAGACCACTCTCACTAAAGGTCACCCCTTTAATAAGACCACTCTCACTAAAGGTCACCCCTTTTATAAGATGACTCACTAAAGGTCACCCCTTTTATAAGACCATTGTCACAAAAGGCCACCCCTTTTATAAGACCACTCTCACTAAAGGTCACCCCTTTATAAGACCACTCTCACTAAAGGTCACCCCTTTTATAAGATGACTCTCACTAAAGGCCACCCCTTTTATAAGACGACTCTCACTAAAGGTCATCCCTTTTATAAGACCACTCTCACTAAAGGCCACCCCTTTTATAAGACCACTCTCACTAAAGGTCACCCCTTTAATAAGACCACTCTCACTAAAGGCCACCCCTTTAATAAGACGACTCTCACTAAAGGTCACCCCTTTAATAAGACCACTCTCACTAAAGGTCACCCCTTTTATAAGACGACTCTCACTAAAGGCCACCCCTTTTATAAGACGACTCTCACTAAAGGTCACCCCTTTAATAAGACGACTCTCACTAAAGGTCACCCCTTTTATAAGACGACTCTCACTAAAGGCCACCCCTTTTATAAGACCACTCTCACTAAAGGCCACCCCTTTAATAAGACCACTCTCACTAAAGGTCACCCCTTTTATAAGACCACTCTCACTAAAGGTCACCCCTTTTATAAGACGACTCTCACTAAAGGCCACCCCTTTTAAAAGACGACTGTCACTAAAGGCCACCCCTTTAATAAGACCACTCTCACTAAAGGCCACCCCTTTAATAAGACCACTCTCACTAAAGGCCACCCCTTTTAAAAGACGACTGTCACTAAAGGCCACCCCTTTAATAAGACCACTCTCACTAAAGGCCACCCATTTTATCAGTCCAGATTTCAGAAGCAGTGAGATAGCAATATACTACTAAATTGTCACCTTATGAGAGGCCACCTCTCTTATGAGGCCACCTCTCTTATAAGGCCACCTCTCTTATAAGACTACTCTCACTAAAGGCCACCTCTCTTATAAGGCCATCTCTCTTATAAGACTACCCTAACCCTGTACTACTGTAATAGCTTACTTGTGAAGTTTTTCTATAGCATCAGATGTTATACTTGTGACTTCTCTCATTCGCTGGTTTGTCATTCTACCTCCATACAACTGCATAGCTTGTGGATTGGCTAAAACAATTATAATGAAACAATTAAACAATTGCTCAATATTGTATTCAACAAGTGATAAAGATTGGAAGAGTTCTACCTAGGGGAGATAACTTAAACCATACTCACTAAGTCAAGAAATTCTGAATAGACCAGTTTTTGTGCTAGAAATTCTGAATAGAGTCTGAACATTACTGATTATTCTGAAAAGGTCTGAACAGAGTCTGAACATTGCTGAAAATTCTAAAAAGTCTGAACATTTTGAAAATTTGGATTTAAAGGAACATGACAGGATATGTGAACATAATTTACATACCTGCATATAACTGCTGCATGATGTGTGGAGGAATCGTCTGGGTATGTGCTAGTATACTAGTTTGTTTTAGACCCTGTGGATTGTGTGGCTGATGATGAGATATTGGCTGTGTACTATCACTTCCTAATGGCATTTTAACCATAGTTGTCTGTCCATCTAGAAATGAAATAAGAGATCATATGAATCATTAACACTCATTAGATGGTGAGATATTGGCTGTGTACTACCACATCCTAATGGCATCTTAGCCATAGTTGTCTGTCCATCTAGAAATGAAATAAGAGATCATATGAATCATTAACACTCATTAGATGGTGAGATATTGGCTGTGTACTACCACATCCTAATGGCATTTTAACCATAGTTGTCTGTCCATCTAGAAATGAAATAAGAGATCATATGAATCATTAACACTCATTAGATGGTGAGATATTGGCTGTGTACTATCACTTCCTAATGGCATCTTAACCATAGTTGTCTGTCCATCTAGAAATGAAATAAGAGATCATATGAATCATTAACACTCATTAGATGATGAGATATTGGCTGTGTACTATCACTTCCTAATGGCATCTTAGCCATAGTTGTCTGTCCATCTAGAAATGAAATAAGAGATCATATGAATCATTAACACTCATTAGATGGTGAGATATTGGCTGTGTACTATCACTTCCTAATGGCATTTTAACCATAGTTGTCTGTCCATCTAGAAATGAAATAAGAGATCATATGAATCATTAACACTCATTAGATGGTGAGATATTGGCTGTGTACTACCACATCCTAATGGCATTTTAACCATAGTTGTCTGTCCATCTAGAAATGAAATAAGAGATCATATGAATCATTAACACTCATTAGATGGTGAGATATTGGCTGTGTACTATCACATCCTAATGGCATTTTAACCATAGTTGTCTGTCCATCTAGAAATGAAATAAGAGATCATATGAATCATTAACACTCATTAGATGGTGAGATATTGGCTGTGTACTACCACATCCTAATGGCATTTTAACCATAGTTGTCTGTCCATCTAGAAATGAAATAAGAGATCATATGAATCATTAACACTCATTAGATGGTGAGATATTGGCTGTGTACTACCACATCCTAATGGCATCTTAGCCATAGTTGTCTGTCCATCTAGAAATGAAATAAGAGATCATATGAATCATTAACACTCATTAGATGGTGAGATATTGGCTGTGTACTACCACATCCTAATGGCATTTTAACCATAGTTGTCTGTCCATCTAGAAATGAAATAAGAGATCATATGAATCATTAACACTCATTAGATGGTGAGATATTGGCTGTGTACTACCACATCCTAATGGCATTTTAACCATAGTTGTCTGTCCATCTAGAAATGAAATAAGAGATCATATGAATCATTAACACTCATTAGATGATGAGATATTGGCTGTGTACTATCACTTCCTAATGGCATTTTAACCATAGTTGTCTGTCCATCTAGAAATGAAATAAGAGATCATATGAATCATTAACACTCATTAGATGGTGAGATATTGGCTGTGTACTACCACATCCTAATGGCATTTTAACCATAGTTGTCTGTCCATCTAGAAATGAAATAAGAGATCATATGAATCATTAACACTCATTAGATGGTGAGATATTGGCTGTGTACTATCACTTCCTAATGGCATTTTAACCATAGTTGTCTGTCCATCTAGAAATGAAATAAGAGATCATATGAATCATTAACACTCATTAGATGGTGAGATATTGGCTGTGTACTACCACTTCCTAATGGCATCTTAGCCATAGTTGTCTGTCCATCTAGAAATGAAATAAGAGATCATATGAATCATTAACACTCATTAGATGGTGAGATATTGGCTGTGTACTACCACATCCTAATGGCATTTTAACCATAGTTGTCTGTCCATCTAGAAATGAAATAAGAGATCATATGAATCATTAACACTCATTAGATGATGAGATATTGGCTGTGTACTATCACTTCCTAATGGCATTTTAACCATAGTTGTCTGTCCTAATGGCATTTTAACCATAGTTGTCTGTCCATCTAGAAATGAAATAAGAGATCATATGAATCATTAACACTCATTAGATGGTGAGATATTGGCTGTGTACTATCACTTCCTAATGGCATTTTAACCATAGTTGTCTGTCCATCTAGAAATGAAATAAGAGATCATATGAATCATTAACACTCATTAGATGATGAGATATTGGCTGTGTACTACCACATCCTAATGGCATTTTAACCATAGTTGTCTGTCCATCTAGAAATGAAATAAGAGATCATATGAATCATTAACACTCATTAGATGGTGAGATATTGGCTGTGTACTATCACTTCCTAATGGCATTTTAACCATAGTTGTCTGTCCATCTAGAAATGAAATAAGAGATCATATGAATCATTAACACTCATTAGATGGTGAGATATTGGCTGTGTACTACCACATCCTAATGGCATTTTAACCATAGTTGTCTGTCCATCTAGAAATGAAATAAGAGATCATATGAATCATTAACACTCATTAGATGGTGAGATATTGGCTGTGTACTACCACATCCTAATGGCATCTTAGCCATAGTTGTCTGTCCATCTAGAAATGAAATAAGAGATCATATGAATCATTAACACTCATTAGATGGTGAGATATTGGCTGTGTACTACCACATCCTAATGGCATTTTAACCATAGTTGTCTGTCCATCTAGAAATGAAATAAGAGATCATATGAATCATTAACACTCATTAGATGGTGAGATATTGGCTGTGTACTACCACATCCTAATGGCATTTTAACCATAGTTGTCTGTCCATCTAGAAATGAAATAAGAGATCATATGAATCATTAACACTCATTAGATGATGAGATATTGGCTGTGTACTATCACTTCCTAATGGCATTTTAACCATAGTTGTCTGTCCATCTAGAAATGAAATAAGAGATCATATGAATCATTAACACTCATTAGATGGTGAGATATTGGCTGTGTACTACCACATCCTAATGGCATTTTAACCATAGTTGTCTGTCCATCTAGAAATGAAATAAGAGATCATATGAATCATTAACACTCATTAGATGGTGAGATATTGGCTGTGTACTATCACTTCCTAATGGCATTTTAACCATAGTTGTCTGTCCATCTAGAAATGAAATAAGAGATCATATGAATCATTAACACTCATTAGATGGTGAGATATTGGCTGTGTACTACCACTTCCTAATGGCATCTTAGCCATAGTTGTCTGTCCATCTAGAAATGAAATAAGAGATCATATGAATCATTAACACTCATTAGATGGTGAGATATTGGCTGTGTACTACCACATCCTAATGGCATTTTAACCATAGTTGTCTGTCCATCTAGAAATGAAATAAGAGATCATATGAATCATTAACACTCATTAGATGGTGAGATATTGGCTGTGTACTATCACTTCCTAATGGCATTTTAACCATAGTTGTCTGTCCATCTAGAAATGAAATAAGAGATCATATGAATCATTAACACTCATTAGATGGTGAGATATTGGCTGTGTACTACCACTTCCTAATGGCATTTTAACCATAGTTGTCTGTCCATCTAGAAATGAAATAAGAGATCATATGAATCATTAACACTCATTAGATGGTGAGATATTGGCTGTGTACTACCACATCCTAATGGCATTTTAACCATAGTTGTCTGTCCATCTAGAAATGAAATAAGAGATCATATGAATCATTAACACTCATTAGATGGTGAGATATTGGCTGTGTACTATCACTTCCTAATGGCATCTTAGCCATAGTTGTCTGTCCATCTAGAAATGAAATAAGAGATCATATGAATCATTAACACTCATTAGATGGTGAGATATTGGCTGTGTACTATCACTTCCTAATGGCATCTTAGCCATAGTTGTCTGTCCATCTAGAAATGAAATAAGAGATCATATGAATCATTAACACTCATTAGATGGTGAGATATTGGCTGTGTACTATCACTTCCTAATGGCATCTTAGCTATAGTTGTCTGTCCATCTAGAAATGAAATAAGAGATCATATGAATCATTAACACTCATTAGATGGTGAGATATTGGCTGTGTACTATCACTTCCTAATGGCATCTTAGCCATAGTTGTCTGTCCATCTAGAAATGAAATAAGAGATCATATGAATCATTAACACTCATTAGATGGTGAGATATTGGCTGTGTACTATCACTTCCTAATGGCATTTTAACCATAGTTGTCTGTCCATCTAGAAATGAAATAAGAGATCATATGAATCATTAACACTCATTAGATGGTGAGATATTGGCTGTGTACTATCACTTCCTAATGGCATCTTAGCCATAGTTGTCTGTCCATCTAGAAATGAAATAAGAGATCATATGAATCATTAACACTCATTAGATGGTGAGATATTGGCTGTGTACTATCACTTCCTAATGGCATCTTAACCATAGTTGTCTGTCCATCTAGAAATGAAATAAGAGATCATATGAATCATTAACACTCATTAGATGATGAGATATTGGCTGTGTACTACCACTTCCTAATGGCATTTTAACCATAGTTGTCTGTCCATCTAGAAATGAAATAAGAGATCATATGAATCATTAACACTCATTAGATGGTGAGATATTGGCTGTGTACTATCACTTCCTAATGGCATTTTAACCATAGTTGTCTGTCCATCTAGAAATGAAATAAGAGATCATATGAATCATTAACACTCATTAGATGATGAGATATTGGCTGTGTACTATCACTTCCTAATGGCATCTTAGCCATAGTTGTCTGTCCATCTAGAAATGAAATAAGAGATCATATGAATCATTAACACTCATTAGATGGTGAGATATTGGCTGTGTACTACCACTTCCTAATGGCATTTTAACCATAGTTGTCTGTCCATCTAGAAATGAAATAAGAGATCATATGATTTAAACTTATTTTATTGTTCATAATAACAACAAATGGATCAGACACAAGTTTTACAACTTAGAAATGTCTTCTCCACTAGTTACATCAATTTACATATAATCAGAACAGCATTAATTACATAATAATAACATATTTGTTCAGAATATGAAGACGAATAAAAAAAAATAAAAAATACAATAGAACGAAAAATGCAAATTTCAAAGGTCGATAAAACATACTGTGTGCTAAGGTATAATATATGGCAAGTCGAGTACACCTCAAAGACCATTCTTAAACATGTGGTGTATGTGTGTTGCATACTTGGATCGTATTACGATTAGACATAGTTTATATGTTGGGATTTAATTAATTCATGGAGATCTTGCATAGGTAAGTACAATTTGAACTGAATAACACATGTATATTTCATCGACCTTTGACACGTCAATCAATCAATACCCCACAGTGCGACCAAGAAAAGAATATACATACATGTAGAAGTACATAATGTTGACAATTGTCAATAACGTTATACATGTTGACTTGTTAGTTCAAGCGAAACGCCGTGTATCTTTTATGTATTTTTGTACACATGAAAATATAAACGTGTTTATTTCTACAGACAGGTCATCATTTCCAAATAACAAAATATCGATATTTACTGGTAGACCCCCCATATCAAGCATATTTAATTCAATGATCATGTTATTTCTAAGTAAATTGAATTTATTACAATATAATAGAAAATGCTCGGAACATTCGTTTTTATATCCACATGAACAAGAAGCACTAGGCACCAACTTCGAATTAAATAAATCGCTGTTCAGAGAACTACATTTATTTCTAAGCCTAGCATGCAATACACTAAGATATCGGTCTCCAAAAGAAAAGTAAGAAGGTACAGTTTTCGGTTGAAAATATTTTTGTTGCAATTTGGATTTAAAAGACGGGAGTGTCGGCAGTTGACGAAGGTTCAGATCTAGAGTGTTCCATAATTTAATCGTAGTGGGAAAATAAGACTGTTGATATGTAGATAATCGGTATGATGGTTGTGAAATATTAAGTCTGTTCCTTAAATTATAATTATTAGTGTCAGCGACTGTAGGTGGTACTAATTCTGTTAAATAATCAGGTACTTGACCGTTGACGATTTTATAAAATAGCACCAATTTTCTTACCTCCCTTCTAGTTTTCAACTTTTCCCACCCCGTCTCGATATAAATAGAATGTATACTGGCAAACGATGGTAATCCCGTAACAATACGCGCAGCTTCAAGTTGTACTTTTTCTAATCTGTCCGAATTTGTTTGTCTACAATTATCCCACACTTCAGATGCATATTCCAATACAGGTCTAATAAATGTTAAATAAATTTTTTCTAAGTAATTTCTGTTAAGACGGTATTTTAATTTTCTGAGTACATTAAGTTGTTTCGAAGCTGATTCAATTAATTTGTCTATGTGCTTAGTCCACTTACAGTCGCTGCTGAATACAATCCCTAAATGTTTGTGTGTATGTACTGGATCAATAGTTGTTTGGTCAAAATTAAATGTTAAATTACATTCAACCCCATTGACATTAAAAATAATAATTTCAGTTTTGGTGGGATTAAACTTTAATAACCACCTGTTTGACCATTTTTTCAGGTGATTCAGATCTGTATTAATCATATTTCTTAGTGTGCTTTCATCTTGTGCTATATGTCCAATAGACGTGTCATCAGCAAAAAGACGACCTAGACCTACTATCTCATCAGTAATATCGTTTATGAAGATCAAGAACATTAAAGGTCCCAATACTGACCCCTGAGGCACACCCGCATGCAAATGACCAATCCCGGATAAAGCATCTTTTATCATAACCTTTTGAGTACGGTTAGAAAAATAACTTTTTAACCAACAAAGCAGATCACCTTTAATACCATATTTGCCAAGTTTATATAAAAGTGCTTTTACCCAAACTGTATCAAATGCTTTGTTTATATCAGCAAATGTAACGCTGGTCACTTGTTTTGCCTCTAATGCAAGTAATATTGTATGATACAACTCTATTAGTTGATGACTTGTAGAGTGACCTGGTATAAATCCCGACTGGAACTTGTATAATAGTTTATTTTCAAGTAGGTGATTAAACACATGCTTGAAAATAATTTTTTCCAGCACCTTACTTACACAAGAAAGTAAAGAAATAGGTCTATAGTTAGACGGTAAAGATTTGTCCCCATTTTTAAACAAAGGGATTACATGGGCGATTTTCCAGTCCAATGGAAATACTTTTTCACGTAAGGATTTATTAAATAAACTACACAATGGTTTCGATATCTCCTCCTTTACAGACACCAACATCCTATTACTAATTATATCGGAACCAACAGCTTTATTAGCATTAAGAGTACATAAGATATCTGTCTGTCCATCTAGAAATGAAATAAGAGATCATATGAATCATTAACACTCATTAGATGATGAGATATTGGCTGTGTACTACCACATCCTAATGGCATTTTAGCTATAGTTGTCTGTCCATCTAGAAATGAAATAAGAGATCATATGAATCATTAACACTCATTAGATGGTGAGATATTGGCTGTGTACTATCACTTCCTAATGGCATCTTAACCATAGTTGTCTGTCCATCTAGAAATGAAATAAGAGATCATATGAATCATTAACACTCATTAGATGATGAGATATTGGCTGTGTACTACCACATCCTAATGGCATTTTAGCTATAGTTGTCTGTCCATCTAGAAATGAAATAAGAGATCATATGAATCATTAACACTCATTAGATGGTGAGATATTGGCTGTGTACTATCACTTCCTAATGGCATCTTAACCATAGTTGTCTGTCCATCTAGAAATGAAATAAGAGATCATATGAATCATTAACACTCATTAGATGATGAGATATTGGCTGTGTACTACCACTTCCTAATGGCATCTTAGCCATAGTTGTCTGTCCATCTAGAAATGAAATAAGAGATCATATGAATCATTAACACTCATTAGATGGTGAGATATTGGCTGTGTACTATCACTTCCTAATGGCATTTTAACCATAGTTGTCTGTCCATCTAGAAATGAAATAAGAGATCATATGAATCATTAACACTCATTAGATGGTGAGATATTGGCTGTGTACTACCACATCCTAATGGCATCTTAACCATAGTTGTCTGTCCATCTAGAAATGAAATAAGAGATCATATGAATCATTAACACTCATTAGATGATGAGATATTGGCTGTGTACTACCACATCCTAATGGCATTTTAACCATAGTTGTCTGTCCATCTAGAAATGAAATAAGAGATCATATGAATCATTAACACTCATTAGATGGTGAGATATTGGCTGTGTACTATCACTTCCTAATGGCATTTTAACCATAGTTGTCTGTCCATCTAGAAATGAAATAAGAGATCATATGAATCATTAACACTCATTAGATGATGAGATATTGGCTGTGTACTATCACTTCCTAATGGCATCTTAACCATAGTTGTCTGTCCATCTAGAAATGAAATAAGAGATCATATGAATCATTAACACTCATTAGATGGTGAGATATTGGCTGTGTACTATCACTTCCTAATGGCATTTTAACCATAGTTGTCTGTCCATCTAGAAATGAAATAAGAGATCATATGAATCATTAACACTCATTAGATGATGAGATATTGGCTGTGTACTATCACTTCCTAATGGCATCTTAACCATAGTTGTCTGTCCATCTAGAAATGAAATAAGAGATCATATGAATCATTAACACTCATTAGATGATGAGATATTGGCTGTGTACTATCACTTCCTAATGGCATCTTAACCATAGTTGTCTGTCCATCTAGAAATGAAATAAGAGATCATATGAATCATTAACACTCATTAGATGGTGAGATATTGGCTGTGTACTATCACTTCCTAATGGCATCTTAACCATAGGTGTCTGTCCATCTAGAAATGAAATAAGAGATCATATGAATCATTAACACTCATTAGATGGTGAGATATTGGCTGTGTACTATCACTTCCTAATGGCATTTTAACCATAGTTGTCTGTCCATCTAGAAATGAAATAAGAGATCATATGAATCATTAACACTCATTAGATGGTGAGATATTGGCTGTGTACTACCACTTCCTAATGGCATTTTAACCATAGTTGTCTGTCCATCTAGAAATGAAATAAGAGATCATATGAATCATTAACACTCATTAGATGATGAGATATTGGCTGTGTACTACCACATCCTAATGGCATTTTAACCATAGTTGTCTGTCCATCTAGAAATGAAATAAGAGATCATATGAATCATTAACACTCATTAGATGGTGAGATATTGGCTGTGTACTATCACTTCCTAATGGCATCTTAACCATAGTTGTCTGTCCATCTAGAAATGAAATAAGAGATCATATGAATCATTAACACTCATTAGATGGTGAGATATTGGCTGTGTACTATCACTTCCTAATGGCATTTTAACCATAGTTGTCTGTCCATCTAGAAATGAAATAAGAGATCATATGAATCATTAACACTCATTAGATGATGAGATATTGGCTGTGTACTATCACTTCCTAATGGCATCTTAACCATAGTTGTCTGTCCATCTAGAAATGAAATAAGAGATCATATGAATCATTAACACTCATTAGATGGTGAGATATTGGCTGTGTACTATCACTTCCTAATGGCATTTTAACCATAGTTGTCTGTCCATCTAGAAATGAAATAAGAGATCATATGAATCATTAACACTCATTAGATGGTGAGATATTGGCTGTGTACTACCACTTCCTAATGGCATTTTAACCATAGTTGTCTGTCCATCTAGAAATGAAATAAGAGATCATATGAATCATTAACACTCATTAGATGATGAGATATTGGCTGTGTACTACCACATCCTAATGGCATTTTAACCATAGTTGTCTGTCCATCTAGAAATGAAATAAGAGATCATATGAATCATTAACACTCATTAGATGGTGAGATATTGGCTGTGTACTATCACTTCCTAATGGCATCTTAACCATAGTTGTCTGTCCATCTAGAAATGAAATAAGAGATCATATGAATCATTAACACTCATTAGATGGTGAGATATTGGCTGTGTACTATCACTTCCTAATGGCATTTTAACCATAGTTGTCTGTCCATCTAGAAATGAAATAAGAGATCATATGAATCATTAACACTCATTAGATGGTGAGATATTGGCTGTGTACTACCACATCCTAATGGCATCTTAACCATAGTTGTCTGTCCATCTAGAAATGAAATAAGAGATCATATGAATCATTAACACTCATTAGATGATGAGATATTGGCTGTGTACTACCACATCCTAATGGCATTTTAACCATAGTTGTCTGTCCATCTAGAAATGAAATAAGAGATCATATGAATCATTAACACTCATTAGATGATGAGATATTGGCTGTGTACTATCACTTCCTAATGGCATCTTAACCATAGTTGTCTGTCCATCTAGAAATGAAATAAGAGATCATATGAATCATTAACACTCATTAGATGGTGAGATATTGGCTGTGTACTATCACTTCCTAATGGCATTTTAACCATAGTTGTCTGTCCATCTAGAAATGAAATAAGAGATCATATGAATCATTAACACTCATTAGATGATGAGATATTGGCTGTGTACTATCACTTCCTAATGGCATCTTAACCATAGTTGTCTGTCCATCTAGAAATGAAATAAGAGATCATATGAATCATTAACACTCATTAGATGATGAGATATTGGCTGTGTACTACCACATCCTAATGGCATTTTAACCATAGTTGTCTGTCCATCTAGAAATGAAATAAGAGATCATATGAATCATTAACACTCATTAGATGGTGAGATATTGGCTGTGTACTATCACTTCCTAATGGCATCTTAACCATAGTTGTCTGTCCATCTAGAAATGAAATAAGAGATCATATGAATCATTAACACTCATTAGATGGTGAGATATTGGCTGTGTACTACCACATCCTAATGGCATCTTAGCCATAGTTGTCTGTCCATCTAGAAATGAAATAAGAGATCATATGAATCATTAACACTCATTAGATGGTGAGATATTGGCTGTGTACTATCACTTCCTAATGGCATTTTAACCATAGTTGTCTGTCCATCTAGAAATGAAATAAGAGATCATATGAATCATTAACACTCATTAGATGGTGAGATAATGGCTGTGTACTATCACTTCCTAATGGCATCTTAGCCATAGTTGTCTGTCCATCTAGAAATGAAATAAGAGATCATATGAATCATTAACACTCATTAGATGGTGAGATATTGGCTGTGTACTATCACTTCCTAATGGCATTTTAGCTATAGTTGTCTGTCCATCTAGAAATGAAATAAGAGATCATATGAATCATTAACACTCATTAGATGGTGAGATATTGGCTGTGTACTATCACTTCCTAATGGCATTTTAACCATAGTTGTCTGTCCATCTAGAAATGAAATAAGAGATCATATGAATCATTAACACTCATTAGATGGTGAGATATTGGCTGTGTACTACCACATCCTAATGGCATTTTAACCATAGTTGTCTGTCCATCTAGAAATGAAATAAGAGATCATATGAATCATTAACACTCATTAGATGGTGAGATATTGGCTGTGTACTACCACATCCTAATGGCATCTTAGCCATAGTTGTCTGTCCATCTAGAAATGAAATAAGAGATCATATGAATCATTAACACTCATTAGATGGTGAGATATTGGCTGTGTACTATCACTTCCTAATGGCATTTTAACCATAGTTGTCTGTCCATCTAGAAATGAAATAAGAGATCATATGAATCATTAACACTCATTAGATGGTGAGATATTGGCTGTGTACTACCACATCCTAATGGCATTTTAACCATAGTTGTCTGTCCATCTAGAAATGAAATAAGAGATCATATGAATCATTAACACTCATTAGATGGTGAGATATTGGCTGTGTACTACCACATCCTAATGGCATCTTAGCCATAGTTGTCTGTCCATCTAGAAATGAAATAAGAGATCATATGAATCATTAACACTCATTAGATGGTGAGATATTGGCTGTGTACTACCACATCCTAATGGCATCTTAGCCATAGTTGTCTGTCCATCTAGAAATGAAATAAGAGATCATATGAATCATTAACACTCATTAGATGGTGAGATATTGGCTGTGTACTATCACTTCCTAATGGCATCTTAGCCATAGTTGTCTGTCCATCTAGAAATGAAATAAGAGATCATATGAATCATTAACACTCATTAGATGGTGAGATATTGGCTGTGTACTACCACTTCATAATGGCATTTTAACCATAGTTGTCTGTCCATCTAGAAATGAAATAAGAGATCATATGAATCATTAACACTCATTAGATGGTGAGATATTGGCTGTGTACTACCACATCCTAATGGCATTTTAACCATAGTTGTCTGTCCATCTAGAAATGAAATAAGAGATCATATGAATCATTAACACTCATTAGATGGTGAGATATTGGCTGTGTACTATCACTTCCTAATGGCATCTTAACCATAGTTGTCTGTCCATCTAGAAATGAAATAAGAGATCATATGAATCATTAACACTCATTAGATGGTGAGATATTGGCTGTGTACTACCACATCCTAATGGCATCTTAGCCATAGTTGTCTGTCCATCTAGAAATGAAATAAGAGATCATATGAATCATTAACACTCATTAGATGGTGAGATATTGGCTGTGTACTACCACTTCCTAATGGCATTTTAACCATAGTTGTCTGTCCATCTAGAAATGAAATAAGAGATCATATGAATCATTAACATTCATTAGATGGTGAGATATTGGCTGTGTACTATCACTTCCTAATGGCATCTTAACCATAGTTGTCTGTCCATCTAGAAATGAAATAAGAGATCATATGAATCATTAACACTCATTAGATGGTGAGATATTGGCTGTGTACTACCACTTCCTAATGGCATTTTAACCATAGTTGTCTGTCCATCTAGAAATGAAATAAGAGATCATATGAATCATTAACATTCATTAGATGGTGAGATATTGGCTGTGTACTATCACTTCCTAATGGCATCTTAGCCATAGTTGTCTGTCCATCTAGAAATGAAATAAGAGATCATATGAATCATTAACACTCATTAGATGGTGAGATATTGGCTGTGTACTACCACTTCCTAATGGCATTTTAACCATAGTTGTCTGTCCATCTAGAAATGAAATAAGAGATCATATGAATCATTAACACTCATTAGATGATGAGATATTGGCTGTGTACTACCACTTCCTAATGGCATTTTAACCATAGTTGTCTGTCCATCTAGAAATGAAATAAGAGATCATATGAATCATTAACACTCATTAGATGATGAGATATTGGCTGTGTACTATCACTTCCTAATGGCATTTTAACCATAGTTGTCTGTCCATCTAGAAATGAAATAAGAGATCATATGAATCATTAACACTCATTAGATGATGAGATATTGGCTGTGTACTATCACTTCCTAATGGCATTTTAACCATAGTTGTCTGTCCATCTAGAAATGAAATAAGAGATCATATGAATCATTAACACTCATTAGATGGTGAGATATTGGCTGTGTACTACCACATCCTAATGGCATCTTAACCATAGTTGTCTGTCCATCTAGAAATGAAATAAGAGATCATATGAATCATTAACACTCATTAGATGGTGAGATATTGGCTGTGTACTATCACTTCCTAATGGCATTTTAACCATAGTTGTCTGTCCATCTAGAAATGAAATAAGAGATCATATGAATCATTAACACTCATTAGATGGTGAGATATTGGCTGTGTACTACCACATCCTAATGGCATCTTAGCCATAGTTGTCTGTCCATCTAGAAATGAAATAAGAGATCATATGAATCATTAACACTCATTAGATGGTGAGATATTGGCTGTGTACTATCACTTCCTAATGGCATCTTAGCCATAGTTGTCTGTCCATCTAGAAATGAAATAAGAGATCATATGAATCATTAACACTCATTAGATGGTGAGATATTGGCTGTGTACTACCACTTCATAATGGCATTTTAACCATAGTTGTCTGTCCATCTAGAAATGAAATAAGAGATCATATGAATCATTAACACTCATTAGATGGTGAGATATTGGCTGTGTACTATCACTTCCTAATGGCATTTTAACCATAGTTGTCTGTCCATCTAGAAATGAAATAAGAGATCATATGAATCATTAACACTCATTAGATGGTGAGATATTGGCTGTGTACTACCACTTCCTAATGGCATCTTAGCCATAGTTGTCTGTCCATCTAGAAATGAAATAAGAGATCATATGAATCATTAACACTCATTAGATGGTGAGATATTGGCTGTGTACTACCACATCCTAATGGCATCTTAGCCATAGTTGTCTGTCCATCTAGAAATGAAATAAGAGATCATATGAATCATTAACACTCATTAGATGGTGAGATATTGGCTGTGTACTACCACTTCCTAATGGCATTTTAACCATAGTTGTCTGTCCATCTAGAAATGAAATAAGAGATCATATGAATCATTAACATTCATTAGATGGTGAGATATTGGCTGTGTACTATCACTTCCTAATGGCATCTTAACCATAGTTGTCTGTCCATCTAGAAATGAAATAAGAGATCATATGAATCATTAACACTCATTAGATGGTGAGATATTGGCTGTGTACTACCACTTCCTAATGGCATTTTAACCATAGTTGTCTGTCCATCTAGAAATGAAATAAGAGATCATATGAATCATTAACATTCATTAGATGGTGAGATATTGGCTGTGTACTATCACTTCCTAATGGCATCTTAGCCATAGTTGTCTGTCCATCTAGAAATGAAATAAGAGATCATATGAATCATTAACACTCATTAGATGGTGAGATATTGGCTGTGTACTACCACTTCCTAATGGCATTTTAACCATAGTTGTCTGTCCATCTAGAAATGAAATAAGAGATCATATGAATCATTAACACTCATTAGATGATGAGATATTGGCTGTGTACTACCACTTCCTAATGGCATTTTAACCATAGTTGTCTGTCCATCTAGAAATGAAATAAGAGATCATATGAATCATTAACACTCATTAGATGATGAGATATTGGCTGTGTACTATCACTTCCTAATGGCATTTTAACCATAGTTGTCTGTCCATCTAGAAATGAAATAAGAGATCATATGAATCATTAACACTCATTAGATGATGAGATATTGGCTGTGTACTATCACTTCCTAATGGCATTTTAACCATAGTTGTCTGTCCATCTAGAAATGAAATAAGAGATCATATGAATCATTAACTCATTAGATGGTGAGATATTGGCTGTGTACTACCACATCCTAATGGCATCTTAACCATAGTTGTCTGTCCATCTAGAAATGAAATAAGAGATCATATGAATCATTAACACTCATTAGATGGTGAGATATTGGCTGTGTACTATCACTTCCTAATGGCATTTTAACCATAGTTGTCTGTCCATCTAGAAATGAAATAAGAGATCATATGAATCATTAACACTCATTAGATGGTGAGATATTGGCTGTGTACTACCACATCCTAATGGCATCTTAACCATAGTTGTCTGTCCATCTAGAAATGAAATAAGAGATCATATGAATCATTAACACTCATTAGATGGTGAGATATTGGCTGTGTACTATCACTTCCTAATGGCATTTTAACCATAGTTGTCTGTCCATCTAGAAATGAAATAAGAGATCATATGAATCATTAACACTCATTAGATGGTGAGATATTGGCTGTGTACTATCACTTCCTAATGGCATCTTAGCCATAGTTGTCTGTCCATCTAGAAATGAAATAAGAGATCATATGAATCATTAACACTCATTAGATGATGAGATATTGGCTGTGTACTACCACTTCCTAATGGCATCTTAGCCATAGTTGTCTGTCCATCTAGAAATGAAATAAGAGATCATATGAATCATTAACACTCATTAGATGGTGAGATATTGGCTGTGTACTATCACTTCCTAATGGCATTTTAACCATAGTTGTCTGTCCATCTAGAAATGAAATAAGAGATCATATGAATCATTAACACTCATTAGATGGTGAGATATTGGCTGTGTACTATCACTTCCTAATGGCATCTTAGCCATAGTTGTCTGTCCATCTAGAAATGAAATAAGAGATCATATGAATCATTAACACTCATTAGATGGTGAGATATTGGCTGTGTACTACCACTTCCTAATGGCATCTTAGCCATAGTTGTCTGTCCATCTAGAAATGAAATAAGAGATCATATGAATCATTAACACTCATTAGATGGTGAGATATTGGCTGTGTACTACCACTTCCTAATGGCATTTTAACCATAGTTGTCTGTCCATCTAGAAATGAAATAAGAGATCATATGAATCATTAACACTCATTAGATGGTGAGATATTGGCTGTGTACTATCACTTCCTAATGGCATTTTAACCATAGTTGTCTGTCCATCTAGAAATGAAATAAGAGATCATATGAATCATTAACACTCATTAGATGGTGAGATATTGGCTGTGTACTATCACTTCCTAATGGCATCTTAGCCATAGTTGTCTGTCCATCTAGAAATGAAATAAGAGATCATATGAATCATTAACACTCATTAGATGGTGAGATATTGGCTGTGTACTACCACTTCCTAATGGCATCTTAGCCATAGTTGTCTGTCCATCTAGAAATGAAATAAGAGATCATATGAATCATTAACACTCATTAGATGGTGAGATATTGGCTGTGTACTATCACTTCCTAATGGCATTTTAACCATAGTTGTCTGTCCATCTAGAAATGAAATAAGAGATCATATGAATCATTAACACTCATTAGATGGTGAGATATTGGCTGTGTACTATCACTTCCTAATGGCATTTTAACCATAGTTGTCTGTCCATCTAGAAATGAAATAAGAGATCATATGAATCATTAACACTCATTAGATGGTGAGATATTGGCTGTGTACTATCACTTCCTAATGGCATTTTAACCATAGTTGTCTGTCCATCTAGAAATGAAATAAGAGATCATATGAATCATTAACACTCATTAGATGGTGAGATATTGGCTGTGTACTACCACTTACTAATGGCATTTTAACCATAGTTGTCTGTCCATCTAGAAATGAAATAAGAGATCATATGAATCATTAACACTCATTAGATGGTGAGATATTGGCTGTGTACTATCACTTCCTAATGGCATTTTAACCATAGTTGTCTGTCCATCTAGAAATGAAATAAGAGATCATATGAATCATTAACACTCATTAGATGGTGAGATATTGGCTGTGTACTATCACTTCCTAATGGCATTTTAACCATAGTTGTCTGTCCATCTAGAAATGAAATAAGAGATCATATGAATCATTAACACTCATTAGATGGTGAGATATTGGCTGTGTACTACCACATCCTAATGGCATCTTAGCCATAGTTGTCTGTCCATCTAGAAATGAAATAAGAGATCATATGAATCATTAACACTCATTAGATGGTGAGATATTGGCTGTGTACTATCACTTCCTAATGGCATCTTAACCATAGTTGTCTGTCCACCTAGAAATGAAATAAGAGATCATATGAATCATTAACACTCATTAGATGGTGAGATATTGGCTGTGTACTATCACTTCCTAATGGCATTTTAACCATAGTTGTCTGTCCATCTAGAAATGAAATAAGAGATCATATGAATCATTAACACTCATTATATGATGAGATATTGGCTGTGTACTACCACATCCTAATGGCATTTTAACCATAGTTGTCTGTCCATCTAGAAATGAAATAAGAGATCATATGAATCATTAACACTCATTAGATGATGAGATATTGGCTGTGTACTATCACTTCCTAATGGCATCTTAACCATAGTTGTCTGTCCACCTAGAAATGAAATAAGAGATCATATGAATCATTAACACTCATTAGATGATGAGATATTGGCTGTGTACTATCACTTCCTAATGGCATCTTAACCATAGTTGTCTGTCCACCTAGAAATGAAATAAGAGATCATATGAATCATTAACACTCATTAGATGATGAGATATTGGCTGTGTACTATCACTTCCTAATGGCATCTTAACCATAGTTGTCTGTCCACCTAGAAATGAAATAAGAGATCATATGAATCATTAACACTCATTAGATGGTGAGATATTGGCTGTGTACTACCACATCCTAATGGCATCTTAACCATAGTTGTCTGTCCATCTAGAAATGAAATAAGAGATCATATGAATCATTAACACTCATTAGATGGTGAGATATTGGCTGTGTACTACCACTTCCTAATGGCATTTTAACCATAGTTGTCTGTCCATCTAGAAATGAAATAAGAGATCATATGAATCATTAACACTCATTAGATGGTGAGATATTGGCTGTGTACTACCACATCCTAATGGCATCTTAGCCATAGTTGTCTGTCCATCTAGAAATGAAATAAGAGATCATATGAATCATTAACACTCATTAGATGGTGAGATATTGGCTGTGTACTACCACATCCTAATGGCATCTTAGCCATAGTTGTCTGTCCATCTAGAAATGAAATAAGAGATCATATGAATCATTAACACTCTTTAGATGATGAGATATTGGCTGTGTACTATCACTTCCTAATGGCATCTTAGCTATAGTTGTCTGTCCATCTAGAAATGAAATAAGAGATCATATGAATCATTAACACTCATTAGATGGTGAGATATTGGCTGTGTACTACCACATCCTAATGGCATTTTAACCATAGTTGTCTGTCCATCTAGAAATGAAATAAGAGATCATATGAATCATTAACACTCATTAGATGGTGAGATATTGGCTGTGTACTATCACTTCCTAATGGCATCTTAGCCATAGTTGTCTGTCCATCTAGAAATGAAATAAGAGATCATATGAATCATTAACACTCATTAGATGGTGAGATATTGGCTGTGTACTACCACATCCTAATGGCATTTTAACCATAGTTGTCTGTCCATCTAGAAATGAAATAAGAGATCATATGAATCATTAACACTCATTAGATGATGAGATATTGGCTGTGTACTACCACATCCTAATGGCATCTTAGCCATAGTTGTCTGTCCATCTAGAAATGAAATAAGAGATCATATGAATCATTAACACTCATTAGATGGTGAGATATTGGCTGTGTACTACCACATCCTAATGGCATTTTAACCATAGTTGTCTGTCCACCTAGAAATGAAATAAGAGATCATATGAATCATTAACACTCATTAGATATCAATTTGTATAAATCATTCCATATTATATTACTATTTGATTTCAATATTTAATGACCTATTTATTATGGTCTCCTATGAAGACCATTAATTTCTTTAGATGCTCATGACTTATTGATATCTGTTAGATGTATCAGTTATGATCATTTGTACTAAGTGTAATGGTCTTTAACTAAAAGATTTTACCATCCTAGCTAGTAGTTAACTACTGTATACCTTGCTAGCTAGTAGTTAACTACTGTATACCTTGCTAGCTAGTAGTTAACTACCGTATAACCGCTAATTTCTGCGGTGTGAAATTTCTGTGGTTTTGGACTAAGCATAAGGCATTTAATTTCTGCGGATTGAAAATCTTGGTACCGAAAAAAATTGTTTGAATTACAGGAAGCAACAACTGAAGGGATGAAGGACAGTTTCATAATGTTACGATAAACAACTGTGCACAGGACAGTGGTCCTTGGAAGTAAAAACATATTTAGTTCTTTGGAAAGTTTTCAAAGGTTACAGCTTCTAAATACACATTTGGTAGCTTCAAATTTTTCAAAGAAACTATTTTTTCCACTGTTTTCACGATCTAATTTGTTGACAGGAAATACGAAGTCAACAGTTGGATCGATATCGGTATAATGTTTGATAGTTCGGATATATATTATATTCATTTCTTTTAGCATAATGTAGACATAAAAACTCGGTTAACCGGAATTCTACTACCAGTACATTTCTATATTTGTTTTTTTTAGATGAATTCTGAGATCACGCAGTTTGATAAAATTAGTCCGGAGTTGACCGCAGAATACCGCAGAAATTAGCGGTTATACGGTATGAGAATTGAATTGACCCTGTCCATGTTTATGTGATAGCATGTGTTGACCCTGCTATTGTCCATGTTTATGTGATAGCATGTGTTGACCCTGCTATTGTCCATGTTTATGTGATAGCATGTGTTGACCCTGCTATTGTCCATGTTTATGTGATAGCATGTGTTGACCCTGCTATTGTCCATGTTTATGTGATAGCATGTGTTGACCCTGCTATTGTCCATGTTTATGTGATAGCATGTGTTGACCCTGCTATTGTCCATGTTTATGTGATAGCATGTGTTGACCCTGCTATTGTCCATGTTTATGTGATAGCATGTGTTGACCCTACTATTGTCCATGTTTATGTGATAACATGTGTTGACCCTACTATTGTCCATGTTTATGTGATAACATGTGTTGACCCTACTATTGTACATGTTTATGTGATAGCATGTGTTGACCCTGCTATTGTCCATGTTTATGTGATAACATGTGTTGACCCTACTATTGTCCATGTTTATGTGATAGCATGTGTTGACCCTACTATTGTCCATGTTTATGTGATAACATGTGTTGACCCTACTATTGTCCATGTTTATGTGATAGCATGTGTTGACCCTGCTATTGTCCATGTTTATGTGATAGCATGTGTTGACCCTGCTATTGTCCATGTTTATGTGATAGCATGTGTTGACCCTGCTATTGTCCATGTTTATGTGATAGCATGTGTTGACCCTACTATTGTCCATGTTTATGTGATAGCATGTGTTGACCCTACTATTGTCCATGTTTATGTGATAGCATGTGTTGACCCTGCTATTGTCCATGTTTATGTGATAGCATGTGTTGACCCTGCTATTGTCCATGTTTATGTGATAGCATGTGTTGACCCTGCTATTGTCCATGTTTATGTGATAGCATGTGTTGACCCTGCTATTGTCCATGTTTATGTGATAGCATGTGTTGACCCTGCTATTGTCCATGTTTATGTGATGGCATGTGTTGACCCTGCTATTGTCCATGTTTATGTGATAGCATGTGTTGACCCTGCTATTGTCCATGTTTATGTGATAGCATGTGTTGACCCTGCTATTGTCCATGTTTATGTGATAGCATGTGTTGACCCTACTATTGTCCATGTTTATGTGATAGCATGTGTTGACCCTACTATTGTCCATGTTTATGTGATAGCATGTGTTGACCCTGCTATTGTCCATGTTTATGTGATAGCATGTGTTGACCCTGCTATTGTCCATGTTTATGTGATAGCATGTGTTGACCCTGCTATTGTCCATGTTTATGTGATAGCATGTGTTGACCCTGCTATTGTCCATGTTTATGTGATAGCATGTGTTGACCCTGCTATTGTCCATGTTTATGTGATAGCATGCGTTGACCCTGCTATTGTCCATGTTTATGTGATAGCATGTGTTGACCCTGCTATTGTCCATGTTTATGTGATAGCATGTGTTGACCCTGCTATTGTCCATGTTTATGTGATAGCATGTGTTGACCCTGCTATTGTCCATGTTTATGTGATAGCATGTGTTGACCCTGCTATTGTCCATGTTTATGTGATAGCATGTGTTGACCCTGCTATTGTCCATGTTTATGTGATAGCATGTGTTGACCCTGCTATTGTCCATGTTTATGTGATAGCATGTGTTGACCCTGCTATTGTCCATGTTTATGTGATAGCATGTGTTGACCCTACTATTGTCCATGTTTATGTGATAGCATGTGTTGACCCTACTATTGTCCATGTTTATGTGATAACATGTGTTGACCCTACTATTGTCCATGTTTATGTGATAACATGTGTTGACCCTGCTATTGTCCATGTTTATGTGATAGCATGTGTTGACCCTGCTATTGTCCATGTTTATGTGATAGCATGTGTTGACCCTGCTATTGTCCATGTTTATGTGATAGCATGTGTTGACCCTGCTATTGTCCATGTTTATGTGATAGCATGTGTTGACCCTACTATTGTCCATGTTTATGTGATAACATGTGTTGACCCTACTATTGTCCATGTTTATGTGATAACATGTGTTGACCCTGCTATTGTCCATGTTTATGTGATAGCATGTGTTGACCCTGCTATTGTCCATGTTTATGTGATAGCATGTGTTGACCCTGCTATTGTCCATGTTTATGCGATAGCATGTGTTGACCCTGCTATTGTCCATGTTTATGCGATAGCATGTGTTGACCCTGCTATTGTCCATGTTTATGCGATAGCATGTGTTGACCCTGCTATTGTCCATGTTTATGCGATAGCATGTGTTGACCCTGCTATTGTCCATGTTTATGCGATAGCATGTGTTGACCCTGCTATTGTCCATGTTTATGCGATAGCATGTGTTGACCCTGCTATTGTCCATGTTTATGCGATAACATGTGTTGACCCTGCTATTGTCCATGTTTATGTGATAGCATGTGTTGACCCTGCTATTGTCCATGTTTATGTGATAGCATGTGTTGACCCTGCTATTGTCCATGTTTATGTGATAGCATGTGTTGACCCTGCTATTGTCCATGTTTATGTGATAGCATGTGTTGACCCTGCTATTGTCCATGTTTATGTGATAGCATGTGTTGACCCTGCTATTGTCCATGTTTATGTGATAGCATGTGTTGACCCTGCTATTGTCCATGTTTATGTGATAGCATGTGTTGACCCTGCTATTGTCCATGTTTATGTGATAGCATGTGTTGACCCTGCTATTGTCCATGTTTATGTGATAGCATGTGTTGACCCTGCTATTGTCCATGTTTATGTGATAGCATGTGTTGACCCTGCTATTGTCCATGTTTATGTGATAGCATGTGTTGACCCTGCTATTGTCCATGTTTATGTGATAGCATGTGTTGACCCTGCTATTGTCCATGTTTATGTGATAGCATGTGTTGACCCTGCTATTGTCCATGTTTATGTGATAGCATGTGTTGACCCTGCTATTGTCCATGTTTATGTGATAGCATGTGTTGACCCTGCTATTGTCCATGTTTATGTGATAGCATGTGTTGACCCTGCTATTGTCCATGTTTATGTGATAGCATGTGTTGACCCTGCTATTGTCCATGTTTATGTGATAGCATGTGTTGACCCTGCTATTGTCCATGTTTATGTGATAGCATGTGTTGACCCTGCTATTGTCCATGTTTATGTGATAGCATGTGTTGACCCTGCTATTGTCCATGTTTATGTGATAGCATGTGTTGACCCTGCTATTGTCCATGTTTATGTGATAGCATGTGTTGACCCTGCTATTGTCCATGTTTATGTGATAGCATGTGTTGACCCTGCTATTGTCCATGTTTATGTGATAGCATGTGTTGACCCTGCTATTGTCCATGTTTATGTGATAGCATGTGTTGACCCTGCTATTGTCCATGTTTATGTGATAGCATGTGTTGACCCTGCTATTGTCCATGTTTATGTGATAGCATGTGTTGACCCTACTATTGTCCATGTTTATGTGATAACATGTGTTGACCCTGCTATTGTCCATGTTTATGTGATAGCATGTGTTGACCCTACTATTGTCCATGTTTATGTGATAGCATGTGTTGACCCTGCTATTGTCCATGTTTATGTGATAGCATGTGTTGACCCTGCTATTGTCCATGTTTATGTGATAGCATGTGTTGACCCTGCTATTGTCCATGTTTATGTGATAGCATGTGTTGACCCTGCTATTGTCCATGTTTATGTGATAGCATGTGTTGACCCTACTATTGTCCATGTTTATGTGATAACATGTGTTGACCCTGCTATTGTCCATGTTTATGTGATAGCATGTGTTGACCCTACTATTGTCCATGTTTATGTGATAGCATGTGTTGACCCTGCTATTGTCCATGTTTATGTGATAGCATGTGTTGACCCTGCTATTGTCCATGTTTATGTGATAGCATGTGTTGACCCTGCTATTGTCCATGTTTATGTGATAGCATGTGTTGACCCTACTATTGTCCATGTTTATGTGATAACATGTGTTGACCCTGCTATTGTCCATGTTTATGTGATAGCATGTGTTGACCCTACTATTGTCCATGTTTATGTGATAGCATGTGTTGACCCTACTATTGTCCATGTTTATGTGATAGCATGTGTTGACCCTGCTATTGTCCATGTTTATGTGATAGCATGTGTTGACCCTGCTATTGTCCATGTTTATGTGATAGCATGTGTTGACCCTACTATTGTCCATGTTTATGTGATAGCATGTGTTGACCCTGCTATTGTCCATGTTTATGTGATAGCATGTGTTGACCCTGCTATTGTCCATGTTTATGTGATAGCATGTCGTCTTCTTTGGTGGATCTCTGCAGGCTTTTTACTGTTTGTTTCTATCTGTTGCCGTTGGAGATTATCAAGAGGGGAGGATTGTAATGCCATTAACAGGTTTAACACTGCCACATTGGTGTGTCTGTTCCAAGCCAGTACCTGGATTTCTAACATCATATGTTGTAGTCCTATTTTTGGTCTTCAGTGAGTTAAGATGAGAGGTGATTGTATGTTTTGTTGATATTGGGTAATAATAAACAAAGACTAACCTGGTTGAGTTGTATTTGTACAAGACATAATGTGCTATGACTAACCTGGTTTACAAGTAATAATAAACTAAGACTAACCTAGTTATACAATCTTGTATGTTTGATACTGTACTGGGTTAGTGACTGGTTGAGTTGTATTTGTACAAGTAATAATAAACTAAGACTAACCTAGTTGTACAATCTTGTATGTTTGATACTGTACTGGGTTAGTGACTGGTTGAGTTGTATTTGTACAAGTAATAATAAACTAAGACTAACCTAGTTGTACAATCTTGTATGTTTGATACTGTACTGGGTTAGTGACTGGTTGAGTTGTATTTGTACAAGTAATAATAAACTAAGATTAACCTGGTTGTACAATCTTGTATGTTTGATACTGTACTGGGTTAGTGACTGGTTGAGTTGTATTTGTACAAGTAATAATAAACTAAGATTAACCTAGTTGTACAATCTTGTATGTTTGATACTGTACTGGGTTAGTGACTGGTTGAGTTGTATTTGTACAAGTAATAATAAACTAAGACTAACCTAGTTGTACAATCTTGTATGTTTGATACTGTACTGGATTAGTGACTGGTTGAGTTGTATTTGTACAAGTAATAATAAACTAAGATTAACCTGGTTGTACAATCTTGTATGTTTGATACTGTACTGGGTTAGTGACTGGTTGAGTTGTATTTGTACAAGTAATAATAAACTAAGATTAACCTAGTTGTACAATCTTGTATGTTTGATACTGTACTGGGTTAGTGACTGGTTGAGTTGTATTTGTACAAGTAATAATAAACTAAGATTAACCTAGTTGTACAATCTTGTATGTTTGATACTGTACTGGGTTAGTGACTGGTTGAGTTGTATTTGTACAAGTAATAATAAACTAAGACTAACCTAGTTGTACAATCTTGTATGTTTGATACTGTACTGGGTTAGTGACTGGTTGAGTTGTATTTGTACAAGTAATAATAAACTAAGATTAACCTGGTTGTACAATCTTGTATGTTTGATACTGTACTGGGTTAGTGACTGGTTGAGTTGTATTTGTACAAGTAATAATAAACTAAGATTAACCTAGTTGTACAATCTTGTATGTTTGATACTGTACTGGGTTAGTGACTGGTTGAGTTGTATTTGTACAAGTAATAATAAACTAAGACTAACCTAGTTGTACAATCTTGTATGTTTGATACTGTACTGGGTTAGTGACTGGTTGAGTTGTATTTGTACAAGTAATAATAAACTAAGATTAACCTGGTTGTACAATCTTGTATGTTTGATACTGTACTGGGTTAGTGACTGGTTGAGTTGTATTTGTACAAGTAATAATAAACTAAGATTAACCTAGTTGTACAATCTTGTATGTTTGATACTGTACTGGGTTAGTGACTGGTTGAGTTGTATTTGTACAAGTAATAATAAACTAAGACTAACCTGGTTGTACAATCTTGTATGTTTGATACTGTACTGGGTTAGTGACTGGTTGAGTTGTATTTGTACAAGTAATAATAAACTAAGACTAACCTGGTTGTACAATCTTGTATGTTTGATACTGTACTGGGTTAGTGACTGGTTGAGTTGTATTTGTACAAGTAATAATAAACTAAGACTAACCTAGTTGTACAATCTTGTATGTTTGATACTGTACTGGGTTAGTGACTGGTTGAGTTGTATTTGTACAAGTAATAATAAACTAAGACTAACCTGGTTGTACAATCTTGTATGTTTGATACTGTACTGGGTTAGTGACTGGTTGAGTTGTATTTGTACAAGTAGTAATAAACTAAGATTAACCTGGTTGTACAATCTTGTATGTTTGATACTGTACTGGGTTAGTGACTGGTTGAGTTGTATTTGTACAAGTAATAATAAACTAAGATTAACCTAGTTGTACAATCTTGTATGTTTGATACTGTACTGGGTTAGTGACTGGTTGAGTTGTATTTGTACAAGTAATAATAAACTAAGATTAACCTGGTTGTACAATCTTGTATGTTTGATACTGTACTGGGTTAGTGACTGGTTGAGTTGTATTTGTACAAGTAATAATAAACTAAGACTAACCTAGTTGTACAATCTTGTATGTTTGATACTGTACTGGGTTAATGACTGGTTGAGTTGTATTTGTACAAGTAATAATAAACTAAGATTAACCTGGTTGTACAATCTTGTATGTTTGATACTGTACTGGGTTAATGACTGGTTGAGTTGTATTTGTACAAGTAATAATAAACTAAGATTAACCTGGTTGTACAATCTTGTATGTTTGATACTGTACTGGGTTAGTGACTGGTTGAGTTGTATTTGTACAAGTAATAATAAACTAAGACTAACCTAGTTGTACAATCTTGTATGTTTGATACTGTACTGGATTAGTGACTGGTTGAGTTGTATTTGTACAAGTAGTAATAAACTAAGACTAACCTAGTTATACAATCTTGTATGTTTGATACTGTACTGGGTTAGTGACTGGTTGAGTTGTATTTGTACAAGTAATAATAAACTAAGATTAACCTGGTTGTACAATCTTGTATGTTTGATACTGTACTGGGTTAGTGACTGGTTGAGTTGTATTTGTACAAGTAATAATAAACTAAGACTAACCTAGTTATACAATCTTGTATGTTTGATACTGTACTGGGTTAGTGACTGGTTGAGTTGTATTTGTACAAGTAATAATAAACTAAGATTAACCTGGTTGTACAATCTTGTATGTTTGATACTGTACTGGGTTAATGACTGGTTGAGTTGTATTTGTACAAGTAATAATAAACTAAGATTAACCTGGTTGTACAATCTTGTATGTTTGATACTGTACTGGGTTAATGACTGGTTGAGTTGTATTTGTACAAGTAATAATAAACTAAGACTAACCTGGTTGTACAATCTTGTATGTTTGATACTGTACTGGGTTAGTGACTGGTTGAGTTGTATTTGTACAAGTAGTAATAAACTAAGATTAACCTGGTTGTACAATCTTGTATGTTTGATACTGTACTGGGTTAGTGACTGGTTGAGTTGTATTTGTACAAGTAATAATAAACTAAGATTAACCTGGTTGTACAATCTTGTATGTTTGATACTGTACTGGGTTAATGACTGGTTGAGTTGTATTTGTACAAGTAATAATAAACTAAGACTAACCTGGTTGTACAATCTTGTATGTTTGATACTGTACTGGGTTAGTGACTGGTTGAGTTGTATTTGTACAAGTAATAATAAACTAAGATTAACCTGGTTGTACAATCTTGTATGTTTGATACTGTACTGGGTTAGTGACTGGTTGAGTTGTATTTGTACAAGTAATAATAAACTAAGATTAACCTGGTTGTACAATCTTGTATGTTTGATACTGTACTGGGTTAGTGACTGGTTGAGTTGTATTTGTACAAGTAATAATAAACTAAGACTAACCTAGTTGTACAATCTTGTATGTTTGATACTGTACTGGGTTAGTGACTGGTTGAGTTGTATTTGTACAAGTAATAATAAACTAAGATTAACCTGGTTGTACAATCTTGTATGTTTGATACTGTACTGGGTTAGTGACTGGTTGAGTTGTATTTGTACAAGTAATAATAAACTAAGATTAACCTGGTTGTACAATCTTGTATGTTTGATACTGTACTGAGTTAGTGACTGGTTGAGTTGTATTTGTACAAGTAATAATAAACTAAGACTAACCTAGTTGTACAATCTTGTATGTTTGATACTGTACTGGGTTAGTGACTGGTTGAGTTGTATTTGTACAAGTAATAATAAACTAAGATTAACCTGGTTGTACAATCTTGTATGTTTGATACTGTACTGAGTTAGTGACTGGTTGAGTTGTATTTGTACAAGTAATAATAAACTAAGACTAACCTGGTTGTACAATCTTGTATGTTTGATACTGTACTGGGTTAATGACTGGTTGAGTTGTATTTGTACAAGTAATAATAAACTAAGACTAACCTGGTTGTACAATCTTGTATGTTTGATACTGTACTGGGTTAGTGACTGGTTGAGTTGTATTTGTACAAGTAATAATAAACTAAGACTAACCTGGTTGTACAATCTTGTATGTTTGATACTGTACTGGGTTAGTGACTGGTTGAGTTGTATTTGTACCTTGAATTGTGGCAGGTACATTCTGTGCAACATTAAAAATCTTCCTATTAACTGCCTTCAAAGCTCTCTCAATATCCTCTACTTGCTTACGGAGTTTTTCCCCTTTGTCTGGTAGCTCTGACATCTTCACTGTGGCAACTACAGTCTGATATAAAAGAAAAATAACAAAACAGCTAACAATCATGTTTGTTGATTGGTCACTTAGATATAGGCCATCCTTAGAAAAATACTTGTTGTGGTTGGTCACTAAGCTTTGAAGGGTTAGGGTTATGATGTTTAACGCCACTTTCAAAAATATTTCAAATATATCGTGGCGGTCAGTTTTATTGGTGGAGGAAACTGAAGTACCCGGAGAAAACCATCAACCTTCCGCATGTCACTGACAAACTTTATCACATAATGTTGTATTGAGTATGCCTCGCCATGAGTGGAATTCGAACTCACAGCTTTAATGGTTTAGTTTATGATGATTTTATTTGTTAAATTAACAAAAGGGATAGGACACAAGTTTTACCAACTTATGAAGCTTTAATGGTGATAGGCACTGATTGCATAGGTAGCTGTAAATCCAACTACCATATGATCACGAACACGAAGATTTACTATTAAGTATTTATACCTTTAATTTTCCTAACTGCCTTTGTAAATCAGTTCTTCTGTCCATGTCTAGTTGTAAGCTGTGCTGAGCTGCTGAAGTTAAACCACTTGGCTTTGGCTGTATGGATTGATATTGTGACTTTTGATGACCTTGACTTGCAGTTGGCATTGCCTGTTTAGATGACTTTATCTGACCTTGAACTTGCTTCATAGCATCTTTAATAATAGACTCAGACCCACTGCTTGGTGTTTCAGATTTCTGACTGATCTTCTGTTGTTGATCTTGAGGGGGTTGATATCTATTTGGTTGTTTCAGTAACACATCCTCATCATCATCACTACTGCTGACAAGATTAATTACCTCATCTCTACATAGTGGTGAACTAACACTCCCTGAGGTTGAAGAGCAACTTGATGTTGAAGATTTAATACTCTCGTTAGATTTCAGTCTTATACGTTCAGATAGAGGCAAATTTAAATTAGATTTTGAAGTCTGCCTTTCCTTCAGAGGACTGTCATCAATAATGGAGGTTTCACTGCTTGAGCTCACATCTTGTTCATCATTTTGCTTGATAAGATTGGAGGTTGATTTTTTCTTAATTTTATACTTGCCATATTTCTCTGCAATGTCTGTCCTTGTAAATAGTTTTGTGGCATCCTTTCCATGGAAACCAGGGCTTGGAAGGGAACCAGAAGAAGAACTAGACACAGAAGTATTTTTGTCACCATTATTTTCTGCTGTATCTTCTAATGTACTTAGATTTGACATGGCTTCACTTATTCCTTCATCATCTGATGACATTTCCACCCTACAAGTTTTACCCTTGTCAGGTTTATCTAAATCTTGATTCTTTATGTTGGAACTGCTTTCGTTATCAACATCAGATTCATCAATTATACTAAGATTTGATACACCATCAACAATATCCTCCTCTTTTTCTACATGATCCAACTTTAATCCTTCATCTGATTGGTTCCTCAGTTGATTGGTTTCTGCTGTCACTCTATTATGGTTATTACTTCCAGCTTGTTGTTTTGATGATGTCATCTTATATTTTGGATCAACAAGTAAGGATGGGTCAGTTGTCGTCTGCTTAAGAGAATGTTGGTGGTTATATTCTGCAAGTGGTTTTACTGTTTCCTGAAAGAGAAAAACAAAATATTATTTAAATTTCTTCAAAATGTAATCATTTGTTTGTTTCTTGTTTTATAGTTCGGGTTCTTTTTATTATACATATGCTTTTACTTTCAATACTTGGTTCATCACATTAATGAATGACATATTGAAAGGAAAGGCAAATGGATAGTTAGAAGACACTTTATTTTATAGTGTTAAAGGGTATAAATATTTACACAACACAAAAAAACCAGTCTTTACAGTTTGACACAAAGAAATAAGAATAAAACTTTTATTGTTCTTCATCCTGAAGTAACGAGGAGCTTTTGAATAGCGAGTACTTGAGAAATAACATATATCACACAGCAAGTTGATAGCTTAAACTGTAATAAAGTTTAAAACAGCAAAAATAACCAGATACTATATCACGGTCTGTTTTAAGGACAATGCATAGCAAAATTATGCATACATGTATCAGTGTATACGATATTGTGACTTTCTGTCCTACCTACATACCGTACATGAATCTAGGTGTATACATATTGTGACTTTTTGTCCTACCTACATACGGTACATGAATCAAGGTATATATATATATTGTGACTTTTTGTCCTCCTACATACATGTTAAGCAAAAATATAAGTTGTGACTTTTTGTCCTGTGACTTTTTGTCCGCCAGGGTAAAAAATATAGATTGTGACTTTTTGTCCTAGGAGTTTTGTGACTTTTTGTCCTGTGACTTTTTGTCCTGTGACTTTCTGTCCATTTACCTATATTACAACTGACAGCTAATGCATGACAAACAATTTTAATCAGCCATCTTTATCATAAAATACATTTTTTTAATCTTTATTTTGATGATGGCACCTAATTCCCATCACCTAATCCAAATTAGTATAGTAGAGGAGTACCGTATTTTTCGGACGATAAATCTAGATAAAAATGATGATTTTGTTTACAGTACAAAAAATGTATACCTTTATTTTGCTGTAGGTTTATTTCTAAATAAGAAGACTTGTATCATCGATGTTCTTGGTGTTATTTTTTTTTTAAATAAAGCAATAAAAAGTATACTAACAGGGGGTGCAATTCTGGGGATATTCAACATCCGAAAAAATCAATATTTAATGATTGAAGTGTAAGCGAAAATCAGTTCAATATTGTATTTTATAATAAAATATATACTATAAAAAAATGTATCTTGTTGAAAAAAATCACAGGGTGGATCGATTTACAATATAAAATTATTATCACAAAATATCTAAATATAGCTATAGCCTTCCATCAAACACGAGCATGCGCACGTGGTTGTAGTAAAAAATGGTGGTTGCAATACATCTCACAGTAAATGTGTAGAACAAGCTTTTTATACTAAATATACCGGAAAATAATTTACATCGATTTCGTTACATAATCGATATTTTATTGCAATGATTTATATGAGGCTATCGGTGTTTAAACGTCACTTTTCAACAATATTTCAGTTATATATTGACCTTTGAGCTACCCTTCCTGGCGCGAATATGGTGCAAGGTAGAAATACACTAGGGTATTTACGTACCCGGACATTCTACATACCGGAAAGAAAGTATGCTTACAAATACGCATCGATCACAAAATGTTTGACATGTTCACCTCAAGAAATGTAAAAAAAATCTTTAAATATCCACTCTCACGTCCGACCACAATGTCCGACCAAATAGTCGGACTGAGAGAGTGTTGACTCTCAAATTTGTCTGACATTTGTCAGACATTTTGGGAGGAATATGTCCGACCTGAGAGTATGATCGTTGATATACTTGGAGTGTACTGTATGTCTTAGTATCATGACAATAAAATAATCTGGCAAAAAAATTTCATACAAATTTGATTATTTCAAACCTTTTTCACAGTACTGTATCCACACCATGATTGTCCTTCAGTTCTCCCATGACAACGATGGTATTGTCTGAAACATCAACAAAATTTGATCACATCCTGTCATACAATATTAACATTTAAAATACCCGGTATATCTAAAAAATTCAAACTATTTCCGTTTTTCATTGAAATGTTACAATATGATTGGCTATGAAGTGGTCACATGATCATAAAAGAGATGTTTTACATCCCAATAAAACTCAAACACGAACTTGCACGTGCCTCCATGACGACGTCAGATGTAAATAATTAATGGCATAGTAATTTCCAACAGCAAATAATCTAAGGGCTGTTCCAGAATTAAATGTATGGGAGGGTCGGACGGCAGTGCAATTAAATTTGAATACCTTGTGGGGGTCATGTAAGATTTAAAATTATACATGGTCGGTCACGAAATTATTTTAATTCTGTGCATGGTGGGTTTCCTGAATCTCCACTGCCTCATCTAAGAAAAACAGAATACGTGTAAATGGAAATAATCGTTATAAACAAGTGTTTTTCTCGCGATTTCGGTCGGTTTTCCTGCAACTGGAAGTACTATTGCTCTAGAGTTACCTCCCATTGAAAGTAAATTCTTTCACTTCCGGTAGCGTGGCAATGGAAAATCAAAATTTGAAAGAGGTCAACTCCTGGATGACAGAGGATGTAGTCTCTTGGCTGAAAGACACTGGCCAAGAGACTATCCAAAATATAATAATAGGTACGATCATAATGATGTATAGGCTTCCATTTACTGTGTCATTAAATACGACATGAGGGAAAAAAGGGTGTGCCATAATGATAATGGTATCATTTCTTGGTTCGTGTATATCAATGACTTATCTCTTGCAGATGAATGGAAGTGCATTTAAGGTATAGAAAAATTCAATCTCCATTAATGTATAATTGTCCAAAAAACTTGTAAACACAGAAGAAATTTTATTTGATTTTATGCATGGTGGATGTACTTGCAATAATCATTTTCTACATGGTGGGGAGTATAGGTTTTCAAAATTTATACATGGTGGGTCTAAATACAGTGATTTTCCTACTCATTTGTATCTGGGGCCCAGGTTCCTTATAATTGGGAAAATTAGCGCGTAAATGATGTAAATTGGGAAAAGATGGGAAATTTTTTAGTTTGGATGTCCAGTAATAGAATAGTGATCATACTGTACCAAGGTTAATACCAACAGTAACAAATTCTTGTAATGAGGAAGAATGACCACAAAACTTACATAAATACCCTTCAATTGGTGTACCACACTGTGATATAGCCATGGGTATTTTTGTTCATTCTTTATTGAACTGAACACCCTGGCATCTGATACCATGACCTCTGGATCACAACTGTCCAAATCAGAGTAAGTCAAATTGCGAATCATTATCAACATCGCCAGGGTCTCCAAGAGAAATTTTGCAAGGTGGAACAAGACTGCTTTTTGGGGCCCCAGAGACAGGCTGAGACTTCCCTCAAAATTGAGGATTTTAGGTTCAATAAAACCACTGGTAAACTTTCATAAATGCTTTATTTCCTGTGCAGCAGAATGTTCAGATAACATATACTTGATACAAAGTAGTGACAAACATAATCAGTTGATGCAGCAAGGTGTTACTTGTTGAAGTTATTTTATAGTCACTAAAATCTGTTTTACTGCTATTAAGATAATATATCAATTTTTTTTCATAACCCTAACGTGATTATGAGAAAACCTTCCAGAATCTAAGGCTATGGGGCCCTTAAGAGATTCACAGCCTTCTTCTTGGCTCTCCAGGCCCCGGGCCAATATACTGGCTACCCCCTTTCTCATAGGCCCTGACCATCGCCACTATTTGCACTATTTACATGTTGTTGGATGTCATTTGAAGCTGTGTTAGGTAATAAAGAATTTGAATTTGTTGTTTCTGAAGTGACACTGACAGTGGTAACAAGGAGTTCAACTTCTGGGGGACATGGTGTATCAGTACTAGAATTGGTGACCGGTACTGCGGTAGTGAGTCGGACTCACTTCAACAGTTTCACTAGCTTTATTAACGTTATCAACCTCATTGCTCTTGGGCAGTAAAAACTTTTTTTTCATCCAAAGGATGCAAGTTACCTGTACTTGAATCCATCATTACTAGTACATTTTTAACATACTACCGGTATTCAGAATTATGCAATATCGTGACATTTCTATTTTTAACTTTAAAACTCAATATCCCATTTGCCAATTCCCGACTTGATTCTAAAATTATATGCCTTTTCCACATGTTTGTAGTAGTTGTTTTCCTTTAAGGCAGAAAAAAGTGTCGATTTCATGCAATATTCAACCAAAATGACAAATATTTTTCTCATTTATTAAATAATTTGCGTATTCCACTTCATCAACTGTTTTCCGTTTTTAATTCCCAATGAATTGACAATATATCAAGCAACGTAAATCACAGGACATATTTACTATTGTTATATTAAATTTATTTTAATAAATATCTTTAATATTCCAAATACTACAATTTCCGCTTTCGTTTTTCTGAAGTTTTATCGCAGTCCGGTACACGCCACTTTCAACAAATCAAGCGACCCAATATACTGCACTGGTTCCCGGTATCTTGTGCATAGTATTTCGCTTGCATAATCAAAACAAAAAGTAACCAGTTCATAAACTTGAAAATGTTTGGCTTTTAATTTCATTTGAAAAAGCTTTCATTAACGATTTTTATGAATAATTTTATCACCAGCTATTGGGAATTTCCCCCATGAAATTGGGAATAAAACAAAATTTATCACATTGGGACTGGGGCCGATATTCGGCCCCAAAAACGCAGTCGGAAAATCACTGAAATAAAATGTGCCTTCTGACCGCCTCCCCCATACATTTAATTCTAGAACAGCCCTAACACAAATAAAATTCACAACGAAAAATTCAACTATATTAAATTTTGGTGTGATTTAAATGTAATACAGTTGTTTCGAATCATGTCAATTCCGACCACGTTCCGTCTTTTTCTTGTCTTGACGTCTGAACAAATCGGCAGGCGACTTCCGGTGTTTACGCTATTACTGTGACAACGTCAGCATATCATAGTCGTAGATGCGGTAGATTATAAGTAATTGTAATATGGAGACACCAATGGAAACTGCTGAATAAATACTGGTGTTCGGTACCCCACTATCTGTCTAATATCAGAAATATATACTTAAAGGTAGATCGTTTTCCTTTGATGATGCTGACAGCCACAAATAAAGAAAGAAAACAAATTTAATTTTAAAGAAGTATTTGTCTCTGCATTGAAGTCTTTGATACAAATAAAATAATTTAATTGATATCTGTCTTTTACAGAAAATGCAAAGATTTTTTTAAGTTGAGGATCGAACGTTAAAACGGCACATAGCGATTGGAGTTTTTGTTGTGTACATTGACACTGGAAGTTCAATGCCGATTAGTCCATCGAAATCACGTGATCTGGCGGATGAAAATAACAAAATTTTGATGGAATGGAAATGATTCGAAACAACCGTATTATAAGAATTAAATGCATTTTTCTGTAGTTTTATTGGCGTGTAAAAGAGTGGACCAAAGCACATTTTGTATGAAGTGCTATTTTTTTGTAGTTTTATAGGTGTGTAAAAGCATGGACCGAGGCACATTTTGTGCTTCAGTCCACACTTTTACACGCCAATAAAACTACAAAAAAATGCATTCAATTCTTAAATAAATACAATGTATAGGTTTGGAATTATTGGTTTTTAATGCCACATCCAACAATATTTCAATAACATTGAAAGTCTGGCAATGAAAAACAAGTTCCTTTTTTAAATGTCTTTGTAACATTGTTTGAGTTTCATTCATGTACTTCTGACAGTCAATACACATATTTAGACTTCTGACACTCAGTCAATACACATATTTAGACTTCTGACACTCAATACACATAATTAGACTTCTGACACTCAGTCAATACACATATTTAGACTTCTGACACTCAGTCAATACACATATTTAGACTTCTGACACTCAGTCAATACACATATTTAGACTTCTGACACTCAGTCAATACACATATTTAGACTTCTGACACTCAATACACATATTTAGACTTCTGACACTCAGTCAGTATACATATTTAGACTTCTGACAGTCAATACACATATTTAGACTTCTGACACTCAGTCAATACACATATTTAGACTTCTGACACTCAGTCAATACACATATTTAGACTTCTGACACTCAGTCAATACACATATTTAAACTTCTAACAGTCAATACACATATTTAGACTTCTGACACTCAATACACATATTTAGACTTCTGACACTCAGTCAATACACATATTTAGACTTCTGACAGTCAATACACATATTTAGACTTCTGATACTCAGTCAATACACATATTTAGACTTCTGACACTCAGTCAATACACATATTTAGACTTCTAACAGTCAATACACATATTTAGACTTCTGACACTCAGTCAATACACATATTTAGACGTCTGACACTCAATACACATATTTAGACTTCTGACACTCAGTCAATACACATATTTAGACTTCTGACACTCAGTCAATACACATATTTAGACTTCTGACACTCAATCAATACACATATTTAGACTTCTGACACTCAGTCAATACACATATTTAGACTTCTGACACTCAGTCAATACACATATTTAGACTTCTGACAGTCAATACACATATTTAGACTTCTGACACTCAATACACATATTTAGACTTCTGACACTCAGTTAATACACATATTTAGACTTCTGACACTCAGTCAATACACATATTTAGACTTCTGACACTCAGTCAATACACATATTTAGACTTCTGATACTCAATACACATATTTAGACTTCTGACACTCAGTCAATGCACATATTTAGACTTCTGACACTCAGTCAATACACATATTTAGACTTCTGACACTCAGTCAATACACATATTTAGACTTCTGACACTCAGTCAATACACATATTTAGACTTCTGACACTCCGTCAATATACATATTTAGACTTCTGACAGTCAATACACATATTTAGACTTCTGACACTCAGTCAATACACATATTTAGACTTCTGACACTCAGTCAATACACATATTTAGACTTCTGACACTCAGTCAATACACATATTTAGACTTCTGACACTCAGTCAATACACATATTTGACTTCTGACACTCAGTCAATACACATATTTAGATTAGTTCATTATTTATCCATTGTCTGGACTATTCCATTTTATGTCCAGTGTTACACATATGGAAACCAATGTTTTTGTTTGTTCCAAGGGGGGGTTATGGTGTATAATGCCACTTTCAACAATATTTCAGCTATATTGTGGCAGTCAGTTTTATTGGTGGAGAAAACTGGAGTACCCAGAGAAAACCAACGACCCGTCGCAAATCACTTCAAACTTTATCACATAATGTTGTATCGAGTACACCTATGTATGGGGTTCAAACTCATAATTTTAGTGGTGATAGGCACTGATTGCACATCTAATTGTAAATCCAAATACCATACAATCATGACCACGACAGCCCCAACCCAACTAGGGTAATTATGTTTATTTCATTAAACCAAATATATCATCTTACCTTTTTTCACCAGACGTTTTACCAAAAAAGATAGCTTGAAGATCTACCATCTGATGTTTGTGCTGTGGACACTGCCAATATGAAATTCTAAAAAACAATAAAACATTTTCATTTAAAGTAAACAACTACAATAAAATTATTATTCCTCCTCCTTGTATATCTTCTGAGTCACCAATTTAAAATTATGTAAAACATATATAAATTACAATAATATGAAAGTACAAAATGTACAGCCACATATTAAGGAGATTTGCAACTTCCACTCAGTTGTAAAGATTTGGACTTTTACCCTGTTTTTCAGATATAAACTCCTGTCCTGTTGTACATATTTGTACCAATGCACATTGTTCAAATTTGTGCTCCTGTACCATTGTACAGATTTGTACTCCTGTCCCATTGTACAGATTTGTACTGCTGTCCCATTGTACAGAATTATATTGTACTCCTGTCTCATTATACAGATTTGTACTGCTGTCCCAATATACAGATTTGTACTGCTGTCCCATTGTAGATTTGTTCTCCTGTCCCATTGTATAGATTTGTACTCCTGCTCCATTGTACAGATTTGTACTCCTGCTCCATTGTACAGATTTGTACACCTGTCCCATTGTACAGATTTGTACTGCTGTCCCATTGTACAGATTTGTACGCATGCCCCATTGTACAGATTTGTACTGCTGTCCCAGTGTACAGATTTGTACTCTGTCCCATTGTACAGACTTGTACTCATGCCCCATTGAACAGATTTGTACTGTTGTCCCATTGTACAGATTTGTGCTTCTGTCCCATTGTACAGATTTGTACTCTTGTCCCATTGTACAGATTTGTACTGCTGTCCCATTGTTCAGATTTGTACTGCTGTCCCATTGTACAGATTTGTACTGCTGTCCCATTGTACAGATTTGGGCTGCTGTCCCTTTGTACAAATTTGTACTCCTGTCCCATTGTACAGATTTGTACTGCTGTCCCATTGTACAGATTTGTACTCCTGTCTCATTGACATTGTACAGATTTGTACTCCTGCCCCATTGTACATATGTGTACCCATGCTCCATTGTACAGATTTGTACTGCTGTTCAATTGTACAGATTTGTACTCCTCTCCCATTGTACAGATTTGTACTGCTGTCCCATTGTACAGATTTGTACTCCTGTCCCATTGTACAGATTTATACTCCTGCTCCATTGCACAGATTTGTACTGCTGTCCCATTGTACAGATTTGTACTGCTGTCCCATTGTACAGATTTGTACTCCTGCCCTATTGTACAGATGTGTACTCATGTCCCATTGTACAGATTTGTACCCATGCTCCATTGTACAGATTTGTACTCATGCCCCATTGTACATATTTATACTCCTGTCCCATCGTACAGATTTGTACCCAAGATCCATTGTACAGATTTGTACTGCTGTCCCATTGTACAGATTTGTACTCCTGTCCCATTGTACAGATTTATACTCCTGCTCCATTGTACAGATTTGTACTGCTGTCCCATTGTACAGATTTGTACTCCTGTCCCATTGTACAGATTTATACTCCTGCTCCATTGCACAGATTTGTACTGCTGTCCCATTGTACAGATTTGTACTGCTGTCCCATTGTACAGATTTGTACTCCTGCTCCATTGTACAGATTTGTACCCATGCTCCATTGTACAGATTTGTACTCATGCCCCATTGTACATATTTATACTCCTGTCCCATTGTACAGATTTGTACCCAAGATCCATTGTACAGATTTGTACTGCTGTCCCATTGTACAGATTTGTACTCCTGTCCCATTGTACAGATTTATACTCCTGCTCCATTGTACAGATTTGTACTGCTGTCCCATTGTACAGATTTGTACTCCTGTCCCATTGTACAGATTTATACTCCTGCTCCATTGCACAGATTTGTACTGCTGTCCCATTGTACAGATTTGTACTGCTGTCCCATTGTACAGATTTGTACTCCTGCCCTATTGTACAGATGTGTACTCATGTCCCATTGTACAGATTTGTACCCATGCTCCATTGTACAGATTTGTACTCATGCCCCATTGTACATATTTATACTCCTGTCCCATTGTACAGATTTGTACCCAAGATCCATTGTACAGATTTGTACTCATGTCCCATTGTACATATTTATACTTCTGTACCATTGTACAGATTTGTAACCATGCTCCATTGTACAGATTTGTACTCCTGCCCTATTGTACAGATTTGTACTCCTGTCCCATTGTACAGATTTGTACCCATGCTCCATTGTACAGATTTGTACTCATGCCCCATTGTACATATTTATACTCCTGTCCCATTGTACAGATTTGTACCCATGCTCCATTGTACAGATTTGTACTCATGCTCCATTGTACAGATTTGTACTCATGCCCCATTGTACATATTTATACTCCTGTCCCATTGTACAGATTTGTACCCATGCTCCATTGTACAGATTTGTACTCATGCCCCATTGTACATATTTATACTTCTGTACCGTTGTACAGATTTGTAACCATGCTCCATTGTACAGATTTGTACCCATGCTCCATTGTACAGATTTGTACTCATGCCCCATTGTACATATTTATACTTCTGTACCATTGTACAGATTTGTAACCATGCTCCATTGTACAGATTTGTACTCCTGCCCTATTGTACAGATTTGTACTCCTGTCCCATTGTACAGATTTGTACCCATGCTTCATTCTACAGATTTGTACTCATGCCCCATTGTACATATTTATACTCCTGTACCGTTGTACAGATTTGTAACCATGCCCCATTGTACAGATTTGTACTCATGCCCCATTGTACAGATTTGTACTCATGCCCCATTGTACAGATTTGTACTCCTGTCCCATTGTACAGACTTAACCATGCTCCATTGTACAGATTTGTACTCATGCCCCATTGTACATATTTATACTCCTGTACCTTTGTACAGATTTGTAACCATGCTCCATTGTACATATTTATACTCCTGCCCCATTGTACATATTTATACTCCTGTACCATTGTACAGATTTGTACTCATGCCCCATTGTACATATTTATACTCCTGTACCATTGTACAGATTTGTACTCATGCCCCATTGTACATATTTATACTCCTGTACCATTGTACAGATTTGTACTCATGCCCCATTGTACATATTTATACTCCTGTACCATTGTACAGATTTGTAACCATACCTTATTGTACAGATTTGTACCCATGCTCCATTGTACAGATTTGTAACCATACCTTATTGTACAGATTTGTACTCCAGCCACATTATTTTATGCTCTCATAATTCCAAAAGCTATGTCTTGCTACATCCTACATGTATCAACATCAAGCTCAAAATAAATTTTCAATTAATCAGAACCTTTATTTATATACAAAATTATATGAAAAGTGATTGATGAGCTCAAAAATGACAACCGTTTCTGTTTCACATATATTCTGATTATGAGTAATGATTAATTATTTTCAATATACCTTGAATTATGAAATTCCTTTCAATTTAAAACACTAGTATTCAAGTTATCTGTACAAACTACTTTTACCAAACCAAATTTTCAGTTGAAGTCATCCAATGAATAAGGGTAATAACAAAATTACCGAACTCCGAGCAATCTTACAAAGGGAAAGTCAAAACTCATAAGTATATAAACAGACAAAATCAGTCAACAACCGGAAAACTGTGAAAACCGTAATGACCCTGACTTGGTACAGGCATTTCTAAAGAAATGGTGGGTTGAATCAGATTTTAAAGCGCCAAACCTCCCCCTTTCATTACGGCTCAATGTTCCGGCAGTCACTATAACAGTATTTATAACAATACTTGAACAAAACAGGTAAAACAGTTGTCATAACAGCACCAAACTCAGTGAAATAAATGTCAAAAACATTTTTACGTCACACATTGATAAAAAAAAAAATTTGACATTTTTGTTTTTGACCACTTATCTTTATACATTTTCACTATATGAAAATCCATCGTTTATAATCTTTTCTGCAGCGACGGAATATATTTCGACAAGATCTTGGTATCGGAATATAAACTTTTTAAGAGATCGAATAAGGCGAATCTTTTTATAGCCCTGGTCCAGTAGCCTGTTTCTCAGATGAAGATGACGTTTCAGGAAATCAGAATAATTGCTACTGGCCCTTGCATAACAAATCAATTGCGAGATGTAAACACCGTATGCAGGAGAAGCTGGTATATTGCTGCACATATTTGGAAAATTTATGATTTTAAAATTGAAGTCGTCCCGTTTATCATATATTTTAGTACTGATTTGACCAGTCGTCAAATTCGAGGTATAAGTCCAAAAATGATGCGGACAAAGCGGCATCTGTGGTCTCTTTAACTTCCAGCTATGGAGGATATATCAATGGAAGAAATTCTGCAAATCTAGAATTATTGATAGATAAAACGTCATCAATATACCGTATAAGTGGTTTTTTTCGTGGGTACCTAATTTTCGCTTTATTCGCGATAGTCATCGATCAGCGAAAAACAAGAATCTGCGTAAATATCCACCATTTAGTACACAAGTTTTTGTTCTTTCTTAAATAATTGTATAAGATCTATCGTAGTATGATTGTATAGTGAATATTTAATAATTATATGGTCACTGTAATTCTTAAAACTGTTGAAATGACGCTTTTAAAATATCCAACATGGGGGGAATCCTTCCCGAAAACAATACATATGTTGACAATGATCATGAATGAACAACAAACAATGCCTTATTATTTAAGTGATGAAATAGCATCCAAGCCATACAATCGTAACTGAGATAATTTATTGTTAATCGGCTTAAATTTCACAGCTGGGAGCAATCAAACTTCCAGACTTGACATAAAAATTGTCAAATACATTTGAGTACTTCTTTTCTTTTTATTTCAATCATTAAAAGCTTGTGTAAACACGGCCTGACAGTCTAATTATTTGTAATTACGACACCTTAATAAAAAAATACACACACACTAAATCTTATCGACAACATTATTGATTATTTTACGCACAGTTAGATATAGTCACACTTCTATTTTTAGTTTATTTTCATATCAACTGTAAACTTTTACTGGTTCAAAACACAACTGCACTAGACTGACTAGAGAGTTTTAATTCTCTGAATAATTAAAAAATATTATATGCATTTAATGATTTTGTGGAATAGTGCCCAAACAAGTAAAGAAATACGAAAATATTTGACAATAGTAAACATTTTCGTTTCTAATGCAAAATAAAGAATCTGGACAAAATCCTGTGCATTTATAACCATAAGAAATTACGATACTCAATCATTTCAAAACATTTCCTATTTTGAATTGTTGGTCAACCAATTCAGATAATGTAATTCTAATATACCGGTCAATCCGCTAAAATTTGATTTTGGCTAAAGCACAGGATCGTGAATATTAAATACCACTGAAAATAAACACACCAATTTGGAAAAATATCGCGAAATTTGGCTCCCGCAAAAAAAACCTGTATGTGAAATTAAAGGCTCTAGCCTCATGAATCTTCTTATCTTTTACAAGCTTTTGAAGAAACTCTGACTCGTATGAGTATAAATATAAATCGGCTAGAAGAGGGGCACAATTCGCACCCATGGGTATGCCGATGACCTGCTGAAACAGTATCCCTCCAAAGGAGACAAATATGTTATCGATGAGGAACTCCAGCATACTGATCTACGATATCAATAGTAACTATGGCAACAAGATTCAGCTATATACTTACGATGTCTGCTGAAAAAATCCACATGACATTGGACACACGTAAAAACTAACACCAAAGTTTGGTCCATTTTTTGTACCAGTCTTCAAATAACAAATTTCTTCTGAATTAAAAAAAACATTGTGTGTGGCATTACTATATAATGAAACAACATGTGGGGTGGAGTAGCTAAATGGATTGGAATAAAGCACCTGAGGGAAACAAATTTGTAAGTGACTCTTTGCAAAAAAATGTTCACAACTCTTTGTGATTGGTGCCATTATACATCATTTTCAGTGAAGATTTTAAACGAAAAGAGCAGATCTATGATTTAATGCAATAGACGTTTAAAGAGTTTAATGAACTTATCAAAAGATATTGATGATTCAAACGCAATACTAAACTGTACAAGTTAATTTTCAATGAGATGATAATGAGGTCCGCTTTGTTCTAGACCAGCACGTTGAGTTGGATTTTTATAGTGCTAGCTCACTAAAACAACAGTCCGCGAATGGACATGTCACTCCACTCGGGCACCTTATCCTGATTCCGAGCCAGCCAGTCTGCTTTTTCTCCTCCGCATGTTTAGCCAAGAAGCAACAAATACCAATGTTATAGTCTTTGGTTTTACCTAATCAGGGCTCACGATCTAGACTATCACACTTGAGGGGAATACACTAACCCACGATCTAGACTATCACACTCGAGGGGAATACACTAACCCACGATCTAGACTATCACACTCGAGGGGAATACACTAACCCACGATCTAGACTATCACACTCCAGGGGAATACACTAACCCACGATCTAGACTATCACACTCCAGGGGAATACACTAACCCACGATCTAGACTATCACACTCGAGGGGAATACACTAACCCACGATCTAGACTATCACACTCCAGGGGAATACACTAACCCACGATCTAGACTATAACACTCCAGGGGAATACACTAACCCACGATCTAGACTATCACACTCGAGGGGAATACACTAACCCACGATCTAGACTATCACACTCAAGGGGAATACACTAACCCACGATCTAGACTATCACACTCGAGGGGAATACACTAACCCACGATCTAGACTATCACACTCGAGGGGAATACACTAACCCACGATCTAGACTATCACACTCAAGGGGAATACACTAACCCACGATCTAGACTATCACACTCGAGGGGAATACACTAACCCACGATCTAGACTATCACACTCCAGGGGAATACACTAACCCACGATCTAGACTATCACACTCGAGGGGAATACACTAACCCACGATCTAGACTATCACACTCGAGGGGAATACACTAACCCACGATCTAGACTATCACACTCCAGGGGAATACACTAACCCACGATCTAGACTATCACACTAGAGGGGAATACACTAACCCACGATCTAGACTATCACACTCCAGGGGAATACACTAACCCACGATCTAGACTATCACACTCGAGGGGAATACACTAACCCACGATCTAGACTATCACACTCGAGGGGAATACACTAACCCACGATCTAGACTATCACACTCGAGGGGAATACACTAACCCACGATCTAGACTATCACACTCCAGTGGAATACACTAACCCACGATCTAGACTATCACACTCCAGGGGAATACACTAACCCACGATCTAGACTATCACACTCCAGGGGAATACACTAACCCACGATCTAGACTATCACACTCCAGGGGAATACACTAACCCACGATCTAGACTATCACACTCGAGGGGAATACACTAACCCACGATCTAGACTATCACACTCCAGGGGAATACACTAACCCACGATCTAGACTATAACACTCCAGGGGAATACACTAACCCACGATCTAGACTATCACACTCGAGGGGAATACACTAACCCACGATCTAGACTATCACACTCAAGGGGAATACACTAACCCACGATCTAGACTATCACACTCGAGGGGAATACACTAACCCACGATCTAGACTATCACACTCGAGGGGAATACACTAACCCACGATCTAGACTATCACACTCGAGGGGAATACACTAACCCACGATCTAGATCTAGGCACTCAAGGCCTCAAGGGGAATACACTAACCATTACTTACACCACCGATACAGTTAATATTTCAATTAAAACACCACAAAGATACACAAAATATGAAAGAGTGAGTGAGCGATTGTTGCTTAACGCCAATTCAGCTATTTTTTTAGCTATACCATGGCGAGAAGAAGTTAATTTTCAATGAGATTGTTGAGGTCTGCTTGTATTTTTATAGTGCTAGTTCACTGAAACAATAGTCTGCGAGAACAGAATAGAACAGAACAGAATTGTTTATTGGTGTGAAATCCATATACAAAGGATTGTTACCAAAACAACACACTAAACACAAATTGACAAAACAAAGAAACTGTTAAATGCAATCAAACTACATATGTTTGAAACGCCTCACTATTAACGACATTAAGACATGTCGCTCCACTCAGACACATTATTCTGATTCCAAGCCAACCAGTCTTTGCTCTTTCTCCTTAATGCTGCGTGCTTAGCGGAGAAGCAACAATTACCAATTTTATAGTTTTTGGTTTTACCCGATCAGGGCTCAAACCCATGATCTAGACTACCGCACTCGAGGGGAGCACGCTAAGCATTACACCACTGATGCAGTTAATATTTCAATTAAAACACCACAAAGATACACAAAATATGAAAGATATTACACATTAAGATTATCAAACAATAATGTATGGTTTCAGGTCGTTCCGGCCCCAAGTCGATTCGGCCCCATTTGAAATTAAATACTTTTGAACTGAAATACACAAGTGTTTATCATTTCAAAATGTTTTTGATTGATTTTAATTCTAAAAATTCAAACATTAGAATTTTTTGTGTGTAATCAAGAAATCGATGTACTCGTTAAATAAATATATTTATTATGATTATACAGCAGTTAGTACTGATTAGTGTACAAGTCTTTGATTGTACTCTAAATTAAGCTACACCCAAGCTATTTTTTTTTTTGTTTATTCTCAAATCAGCATCCTTTCCAAACTCGCATGTATATCTATAGGCCTGTTTACACGATCAAAGTTTCCCATCAAAAAGAATTGTAATGACAGTTTTTTTTCCGTGTTTTTTGTTTTTATCTGTTTCTTAAAGTTGTTGTTTTTTGTTTTGTGTGTTTTTAAAGCATTTTCCCATTCATTAATATATATATAAAGACTTGCATTAAAGTTTTATTTTCAAAAAACTAATCAGCAGATGACCTACAAGAATCTTTTGTTTGCAACAATTTTGCATTTTAATTTTATCAAAATTGATTGTGTGGATTCTTAATTATATAGATATTCAAATCTCATTATTATTGTGTTAAAGAGAGATAACTGCTCAGTCCTCAAGTTCAATGATTCTAACATTGGCACAATATCTAATTTTCATTTTAATTTAATAGTTGTCACTTAGAAAAGCTGTTATGTTCTTTTTGTTTTCTTTTCTCTTAAAAAGGATTTGGAAAATTGAAATGTAATTTTTATACTTTCAAATGTATATACAATGTATTTCTTAAAGATCCATAGAGTTATAATCGAAAGAAAGTCACAGGAAAAGTTATTTTTGTTGAAGAATGTGAAGCCATACTTTTCCTCTAATGTCATTTTTAATTTGAAGTCATGTTAACATTCTTGGCTAGGCAGTATGTCTATTTTAAGAAAAAAATCTATAGTTGTTTATTTTAGCATTTCCTATACTGGACATACAATTAATTGTTAAAGAAACAAATATGCCTATCAGCAGTAATTAGTTTTTTACAACTGTTAATGAAATGAAAGAGTTGTATATTAGATAACCACAGAGGTCCAGTTTTATGACTTCATGTCAGGTATGCCAGGTATTGGAGGTGTCCATACAGGTTTGTCTTGTAGAGGAGCAGACTTTAGCCAGGTACCAGAGGACCACTTACAAAACATCACAAGGTAGACTGTCTACACTCTGAGAGTAGTATGAAGCCAAGACCATTCACACTTCAGAGCAGTGGGCAACATATCTGCCGTTGTGGTACAAAACCAGACCAGAAAGCTGATTCAGACAGTGATTGACTTTAATGTGTTTAATAGTGCTAAATGTATATTTATGTATATTTATGTATATTTATGTATTGTATGAGTTTATGCATCTGTGTCATCATTTTGTTTAAAATAGTGCTTCTTCTATTAAATAGTCAAGTTACATTCAAAGCACTTCGATTTGATTTTTGGTGTTTTAATGCCACTTTCAACAATATTTCAGCTATATCGTGGCGACCAGTTTTAGTGGTGGAAGAAGCCGGAGTACCCAGAGAGAACCACCAACCATGGACAAGCAACTGGTAAACTTTATCACATGTGGCTGCAAGTCGAGCACCCTTTTTTGTAATTTACAAAGCCGGGCGCGAACCCACGCCTTATTGGTGATAGGCTTGTATAAGTTGTTAGATCCAACAAATTAGTACCAGATTGCCGAATCCCATTTTGCCGAATCCTATATTGCCGACTTTTGTTAAAAATGACAAAATTTCATCATATTATTTTTTATCTAAAAAGAAAATATTGATGATGTGTACATATTTTATTGAAAGCAGTAATTTTTCGTGCAGTTTTAATTAGAAAAACCATAATCAAATACATACTGATTGTTGAATAGGAGAACAAGAACAATGGAAAAAAACTACAAATAAATAAATGTTTTTTTAGAGTTTTACTACATTTTGTAAGTAAGAAAGAAAAAAAAATGCTGAAAATTGTCGTTAAATAGCAAATTATTTAGAACTGATTGATGATTTCGGCAATCTAAAAATGAACTAGTATTATACCCACAATATCCAAGCTAGGTGATTATGGTATATTTTAATAAATGATCGGCAATTAATTAACTCCAAACAAATTTGGGGTATATTTACAAAACAAAAAATGTGTATTCTCTCATGTTTATGCTAGTTATTATTCACAGAGCATATGTTTTGAAATTATTTCTTGGCATCATTCATCTTGACAGAAATCATGGTTGTCTGCAGGACTAATCCACCGTATATCCTTTTGAGCTCGAATGCTATAATCTAAACTCCCTGGTATGTCGGACCATTTCAAAAGAAATATTTATTTACCGTATTCAGGGTTGTATAATGTGCAGGATTTTGCCCAGATTCTTTAATTTGTAGGAGGGGTGCGCATTATAAACAGGAACAATGTGCTTCACTCTTTCCCAGACTGGGAAATCACATGTCCACCAATAAAACTCAACACATTTAATATTTTGCAACTTTATTGAAGATGAAAAGAGATAAATGGTTCTTAAATTCTCCCAGCAAATGAAACATGCTCAAAGGACTGAAAAATATATACGATTGATATATCCATGCGCATTATAGACACGAACTAGTTTTTTTCAGTAGATTTTCAAGGCCAAGAGGGGGTGCGCATTATGCACCAATGCGCATTATACAACCCTAAATACCGTAATTATTTACAATTTTCCTTCATAAATTAGAAGCATTGTTCTACTTGCAATAACAATATTTTTCATATGTCGCCAATTTGGGAATCGGCTAATTGGACTCGGCAATTTGGGATTCGGCGAACTGGCAATCGGCAATTTGGGATGCTACCGATCCAACGACCTAACTCATTGAGCCACCCTGGCCCTCAAAGCACGTAACGAAACATGGCGGACTTCTCTCAAAACAGGAAACTAGTTGTCTCCCATTTATCGTTCGGAACACACTTTCAAAACAAAAACACAATGTGACAAGTATATACGTTCAGGTTTATTAGTTTAAAACGTAATATTTATAAGAGGGTCGAATCGATTTGGGGCCGGATCGACTTGGGCCGGAACGACTTGGGCCGAAACGACTTGGGGCCGGATCGACCTGATATCCCACATACCTAATGTATCATATCAAAAATGTTGATCTCAAGTTAACTACTGTATTAAAAGCAATTAAAATGATGTAATCACGTTTGGTCGGATCTCTCAAGATTTTTTTTAATATACGTAAACATAGAGGGCAAAATTATTGTACATAACTCGATTTTATAATCAACTTAATTTATTAATGCCATAATGGGGCAGGTTTGACTGGCATTCTCCCAATTTCTCCAGTGAGCAATCTCAATTTTTGCTATGGAATCCTAATTATGTGCGCATATATTCTGCTTTGCAAATTTAATTTCTTCAGGAAACAGATTAATATAAGTTTTGTAACTTGTTTCCGAATCCTATTAATGATTCATCCAAATAGTTTGTACATATTCATGCTTGTATTGTATTTAAGCGAAACCCAGCTACTAACAGAAATGAAAATAAATTACATACATATTGTAAATTTAAATTTATATTCCAACAGGAAAAATACTTAGATAATATAAAAGAATTATCAAATCGATCAACCCTAGCACGCTTTCGAATAAGTGCACATAAACTTGAAATTGAAAGGGGCAGATACACAATTCCAAAAACTGCAGTTGAAAATAGAATATGCAAACAATGTAACTGTGAGGCAGTTGAGGATGAAGAGCACTTATTAATTAAATGTAATAAATATTCCTTTGCTTGAAATACTTTCTTTCCTAATATAAATAACAATTTTTTTTCAGAATTATCAGATAGAAATAAGTTTATATGGTTATTAAGTAACAAAGACAGAGAAATCTGTAAAAATCTTGCAAATTTTATAGCAACTTGCCTTTCAATAAGAGATTTATCAGATAAGTAACTGAATATATTTATGTTCTATAACCAACACTGGCAACAGTGCTGATTCATGTTTTTATATATATATATGTATACCAGTGTATTGTTTATATATAGTCTACAAATACACCGTGTCCCCCGTCACATTTGGGGACATGGCTTTGTGAAGGTGGGGGACACGGATCTGAAGCGGCAGTTTCAGGTAAGCTGGTGTGAAATCATAAATTATAGCATTATTACAATTATTTAAAATACATGTATATGACTTATTTAGCGGAACACCAGGTTCATATCGGGAGATGTTGATCCCATTTTACCCACATTATTCGTCCAGTAAATAGGTGAACAGTTCTGCAATGTATGACGAGGGTGGTCAAAATTGAAAATTATCACAAGTCTCCGTCAGATTTTAGCTAATTTAAGGCTTGATGCACACACTTTCAATGACCTATGTTATCTAAAAAGTCGTCCGCGTTAAATGCAATCATTATTTCAAACCATCAACGCAATATAAGAAGCATACGATCGAATTGTCTCTCGCGTTAAATTGTGGCATATGGGGGTAAAATATTTGTGACGCCAGGGGATAGGGCTCACATTTTAAAAACAAGGATAATTATGTATATTACCCTTTTTCATGAAAGGCAAAGCAGCCCTTGTGTAATAAAAACCACAATTCAGGGCACGAAGGCACATGACAATTATATTTAATCTTATTTTGACCTTATTTATCATATGGATGTGTAGAAGAATGTACGTTTTTAGCTCACCTGACCCAAAGAGTCATGTGAGCTTATACATGTTTTTCTCCGTTTAATACATGTCTTAGCCCTAAGATAGCTTCTAGTTACCATCCCCTGGACCCAATATTTGAACAACATTCATAAGAATTTTAAGTAGACAATCATGGTAACTGTGAAGTATGTAATGGCAATATTTAAAATAGTTTAGAAACATTATAAAAACCAAGTGCCAAACAATCGTGATCCTTTAGACTTTGACTGAAAAATTAAAATGGGATGTCATGTATAAATATATTGGATTGAGGAACAAATGAAATCTGCTAAAAAAACAGACCGACAGACTAATAACTATGCGAGTTTGACACAGAAGAAATATGCAGATCTGATCCAAACTGTTTTGCACAGAGCACAATATACAAGCTGAGCATAATATAGACAAATTGAATTAAGAAAATGTATATAAATTACCTTCAATGCCAAGCAATTGAAACTCTTTTGAAATTCAAAATGTATTACATAATTCAGTGTAACCGTAATAATATTAAAATGTGTTATCATTTATAGTTGTTAAATTAATATATTATAAAGTCTTGTATGGGATATACCTAATATTGATGGGTCATTCTATCAATCGATTCTTTTTCAGATAAAAGAGCATTCATTCATTCATAAACAAGATATATGAATGTAAATGAATTCTGTATCTACAGCAACAAGTGTCCCGGTCGCTTTTTAGTATGACCATGCTAACGAGACCAATCAAAATGAGGCAGTGGTGGTATAGCTGTCTATTTGATGTACACATGGATTGTTGTTCATTGTCAGTTACGGGTCTACAGACTAGCACAAGTCAGGCGATATTAATCAAGTGCTACAGTAAACATTATCACCATATGAATGTTTCATGGATCAAAATCATTAGGAAATAGAAAATGCAAATATGCTCGTTATTTGGCAAATATAACTGGTAAAATGCAAATAATTAAAGATTACCAGTTATATTAGCGTTTACCAGTTAAATTAGCGAATTGTCTTGTTATATTTGCGTTTTTCCTTTTAAATTTGCATTGTCGTGGCATTTTTGCGTTTTTCCTTTTAAATTTGCATTGTCGTGGCATTTTTGCGTTTTTCCTTTTAAATTTGCATTGTCGTGGCATTTTTGTGTTTTTCCTTTTAAATTTGCAATGTCGTGGCATTTTTGCATTTTTCCTTTTAAATTTGCATTGTCGTGGCATATTTGCATTTTTCCTTTTAAATTTGCATTGTTGTGGCATTTTTGCATTTTTACCAGTTAAATCGCACGGTCATCTAAACCACCCGCTGAGTAGAGAGATTACGTAATACTGTAGTCATCACTAGCTCATTGAATATGATGATCTATAGTATTATATTATCGTGTATCTATATGTATTTATTTATTATTATTATTATCATTTATGTTATACTAGTCTGGCCCTTAATAAATTTAGTGTATTCAATACACAATAATCCATCAATTGTTGCGCATTTGATTTTCATGTCGTATTTTAACTTAATGCGATGTTTATTAAGAAATGTGACTTTAAATGTATTAAAATATTAGCAAAGTGTGATACACGTACAGAATACATATATACTGTTGTCACTTCACTATTACTTGTTTTTTATTATCATGCGATAAATACATTAACCTTGTATTACCTATGCTGAGACTATTTACTAAAAAATGAATTAAGTATATATTAAACTATCGGTCTCTATTAAGCTATTTATGTCTTCTTTTATAGCACAGGATTGCGTATGTACAGCGTCAAAGTTATTGTGCTTTACAAGTTCTGATTATTGCAATGAGGCACCTTAATGAACAATAAATATTTTTGTTTATGATATAAAATAAATAATCATATCCCTATGTAAACGCCGTAACGCGCCCTTGTCCGAGCCAACAGAAATATGCAATTTACATGTAAACACTATTTTGTCAGTTAATTAGATTGATCAATAAAAACAGGAATTTTTTTTTTTAAATGTTTATATAATTCCCCGATAAATATAAGAACAATCTATAAGATAAGATAAGATTTTATTGCCAATCAAGGTCCCAGCAAGGGGCAGAGTAATTAGTGATTCATATTACAAAAAAAACATCCTAATACATAAATGTAATAAACAGTATACAAACAAGCAATTTGCAGAAATTAGATTGGTACATAAGTACTAAACATATCTATGTCTCTGATGAGTATAATATTTGGAAGAGTCCACTGGGCAATTACAAAAAAAAAAAAAAAAAAAAAATATATATATATATCATTTAATAAGTTATTAACTTCTTCTGAACACCGAAATAGAAATAAACCCTTTTATATTTACAAGGGGCTAATTCAATGACAGAAGGCAGATCCAGCATCCTCCCCATGACCAATGTACATGCATGAGAGCAATGCCATACATATACAGAGGTCATCAAGGGCCGGTGCCTAAAGGACATTTAGACTGGAAATGATTAAACAAATTGAAATTAAAATGAAATTAAAGTCCTCCTCATGGCCAATGTACATGGAGGAAATTTGCATCATCCAGATACAGAGGCCATCATGGGCAGGTGCATTAGGACCAATTTAGTATTATATTATTGTTTATTTATTTGTACCATTCTAGATGATAATAACTTTAGCTATTCAATACACAATAATCCATCAATCGTTGTGTATTTTACAGTAAAGTCATGTATATTTGATTTCTTGATTTTGTTTTTCAGGATCGAGAACTATGCACTCATATTTATTTCAATTTGATGTTGATTTAAATGTAAACCTTTAATATTTTCACAGAGATTCAACATTATAATTTATGTTTATTCATTTTACAGGCGATTGATGCCTTTTAGTGGCCTTACCGTTCATCATTACGAACATATTGTTATATGGTAAATTACTTCAAGCCTTACAAATCGGGTACCCTATTGTGCGACATTATATCCAATTTAATCATGATTCGCTTCGACAACTCTGTAATTTATTAGTTTAAACATATTTGATTAATTAATTCAATATAACATTACAATATTCAGCTATATACATTACATAATAAGAAGAAATTAATATGATTGGGAAACGAGTTACAAGAACTTATATTAATCCCTATCCGTAGGAATAAATTTCATATATAATATACTGTGAATCTCTAAGGGGAGAAGTAAATAGAACTAACTAACTAATTTGATATAAATTACAGAAGGTATAAGAAGATAAAACAAAGAAAGTGATCTGGTGTTTGATGTAAAAAATGTTTGATTCAAAGTAATTAAAAAAGAAGAAAAAAGAAGAATGAAATAAGGGAACTAGGTACTGCTGATGTTAGATGAAACGTCTACTGTTTATTATAAACTTTTGTACATTTAAAAATAAACTGTTATTTTGATCGTCTGTGAGGTCAGGTGATCCAAAAAGTAAACGGTCAACTGTCAAGTTCATAGGAATATCAATTGATTCGATATACCGATTTCTCGAATCGTTGAATCTATGACAATAAAAAAGATAATGCGAGTTAGTTTATTTATTAGGGGCTTGTTTTCGATGTATATGGATATTTTTTTTAGATAATCGCTAATACAGTGTTAAACATCAATTTGTATGCATCTGAAAGCAAAGCTTGGAGCTAAGAAATTATTCATATGAATATTTTATGTCAAGCTTAACGTTTTAAAAAAATGAAATTCACTTCTGTAAACATCCGTTTTATAGGCCTTGTATTAAAATATGCGTTGAAATAGTGTAAAAACAATTGAATTTTCTATAATTCAGAGAGAACAAAATTGTTGTCCCCACAAGAGTTACATGCCTAGAGGCCTTTTCCTAAGGTGTACTACCTGTTGTGTTTACTGCTAAAGTGTATATTGTATTGGAGTGAGCTGTAAGTAATGAATTACCAAAGTAATAAAATGTTATGATTTCCTGTATCCCTCAAGGCCAACATTTTATAATATCAAAGAATGGTGTCCTTCCTAATTAAGAGGAATTAAGGGTGAATTATCAGGGTAATCACATGTAAATAAAGGTAAATTTGATTCTCTTTTTTGCTTTTCTACATAAATGGAATTACATAAAATACGAAAACAAATTAATGAATATATGTATTATTAAACTCTAAAACAATAAAATTACACATGAAATATGAAAATATAATATTGAATATTTTTAATAATTTTAAACCAATATAAACACACATCAAATATGAAAACATAATAATTAATATTTATATTAAACATTAATACTATATAAGCAAACCTGAAACATGCTCTCCAAGCTTGATTTTTCACTATTTTTTATAATTAAAAAAAGTCAAGTTACGTATATAATGAAAGAAATAATTTTCTTATAAAAATTAACTTTTAAAAATAGAACTTCATTTCCATTGTAAGAATATATATATATGATCTATTTTCTTTCCTTAATGTATACATATTTTACTGTTTTAAGGTGTATTATTTCTGTTAAAATTTTAATTAATGGTTTATTTTCCTATTGGACTTTTTTAACCAAAAAAAAATGACCATACTTTACTCTTACATAAAATATATTATTTCATTTCTCATTAATTTTGTAACTTTTCTTTATTTCAATTTTTCTTCTTAAATCAATATAAATTTACTTCCTTTTTATTAGATTTGAATCAATATTTTTATTGAACTACTTGATGATGCAAATACCACATGTTCAATCTTTAAAAAAAATAATTCCACAACCCATAATATACTCGTTTTATTCTTGTAATTCAACATTTCATTGACAAAAATAAACTTTTCAAAAGAAAATATTATTTATAACACGAGACTACATGACCCCTCGATGACCAGAATGCTATTCTCTTATCCAAACATATCCGGGTATTTAATAATAACACTTTTTTTTAGCAATCAATTTTAATCGTTTCATTTATATAAATCTTTATTCAATAATTCGTCTATCTTATTAACAAAAATAAACTATTGTAAAGAAAATATTACTTATTAGCAAAGTGTATGAATGGATCAGAGACTATATTATGTAACCTTGTACATGTCAATAAAAAAAAATGTCGGATGTAAAAATACGGATGAAAACACATAAATTGACGCTACATTGTAGGAATAATGACATTCTTTTCTTAAGAAAGGATAAATACAGCAAGCATGCTTGTTATACATTTAAATTTCACCCTGGGATCAAAATATTACTAAAACTAGGATGTCAACAAACAACATGCATAACCAACAAAACACATGACGCTATCAAAAAAAATAAATAAAAAAATATCGTTAACTAATGAAATAGAAAATTGAAGAACAACTTTTAAAATATTTTATTGAATGAAAATACAATAATGAATGGAGTATGTGATCTGAGCTCTTCCAAAGCTGCACTTCCTGTCCAAAAATATGCAGAAGAATATTCGATTATTAAATAAAAAATTTTGCTAAGGAAGGACAGGTACTGCTTTTTATTTCCTGCACACCCCATACATTCCAAGTTTTTGTCTCTTATAAAGCAGTATTTTTTATGGTTTGTATCCTAAAATATTAAATTCTCTATTATTCTGAAATATATACTTTGATATTTTGTCCTCACCAGTGGGTCTTAATGCATGGGCACACTTGGCCGGGTGACGTGGGGCATGCTAATCAAAGTATGTTGTGTACAGCATGTTTTTTAATGTTTAAATACTGATTTTGTTATACCAATACAATAAATACAGTACACACACAAACCACCTCATCTTGTTTCTCAAAAAACAATACATTTTCATTATTCCTGAGAGTGCCTGGCATATTTAAGGTAGAAAGAGAGCAACTGACACTTGATTAACCCAGATTAAGATTTGTCAACAATTTTTGTGACTGCCATCACATATTAATCTTTTTGAAAATACCACTTGGCCCATTTGAACTCAACTTGACAGTAATATTCATTTAGTTTTTTAACAGCTTTGGTGGTGTAATAATTAACATACTTGCCGCAAGTGCTGTAGGTTTCAATGATTGATTGATTTGTGTTTAACGCCAACATTACCAATATTTCAGCTATATGGTGGCATGAACAAATTTTATTATTTAATTAACCTATAGTGGTTTCAACCAAAGTCTATATCAACAATTTGTATTTGTGGCTTCGCCATTAAGGAGAAAGACTGATTGTCTCAGATTCGAATGATAATGTGGGAGTGTGTAATAAATGTCAAAATATGAAATAAGGCAATGGACTCAAGCTATTGACCAGATAGGAGATGTCAAAACATCTCATTCCACAATGTAAATAATTAATGGATTTAAACAGAAGTCATCAGAGCTTGTATTTATCACCTTTCAAACCAAATACAAGAAATGTCATCTTTATACAGGAAATTAAGGAATATTTGCAAAAAAAAAAGTTCTGTTGGACTCCTCTCTAAATGCTGTTTGCACTGTTCTACACCTGGATCATGGTCATATACCGGTATTAGATATATGTGAAATTTCTGACCCTTGTCTTTGTTATGGAGCCTTTAATATGATTATTTTGCACAAAAAAAACATGCATTAAAATTTGACCCAAAAAAATCTACCTCCTTTTATGTCTAAAATCGTAATAGTAACATGCATTCATTATTTTTTTTTATATATCAAAATCAGATCAAAAATGAAAATTAAGCTTGGTGTATAAATCATCGTTGGGCCTTTGTTTGGAAACATCTTTGTTATTTATGAAGGTCAATTCTTTTAAGATATATATCTATAAAGAGGGTTCCCGATTGTTCCCCCTGATAATTATAAATGCTATTTGATGGTTTATAGATAATAAATTGAGAAATTTTAAATATGGGGCATGCTAAAGTGTATGTTTCAATTATGAGCACAGTTGAACATTTCAGTCCCTTGGAATAGGTAAAGCAGGTAAAGATCACAGGCACTCGAATTCCGGACCCCCCCTTTTTCCTCATTTGGTCCCTCCCGCGATTATGGTATGGATCTTTGTCTGGAAGTATATCTTTGAGCCATTTATCCATATTTTACAACATTTCGTGTTACAACTCTCTCGTTCTACTAACTTTTGTTTCTAGGTCCAGCTGCCATTTTACTTAATTCGGAATTCGAGTGCCTGTGGTAAAGATGAGTGAATCTAAATTTTTCAAAACACACATGAGATCAAATAACACAAGCTGTGAGGTATATAATTATTTTATGTTTGCAGTTTGTTTCAAGATTGTTTTACTCATACCTACAAGCTTACATCAAAAGTGCATAATTACAGAACCAAAATTAATGAAAATAAAGAGATCAAAGATATACAATAATCCCAAATCAATAATTGTCAATTAAACATTTCAAACAATATACTTCATAATTGCTAGGAAAGAACTTACTTAATTTCCAAAAACTCATATTTTTTCTTTAAATTAATACTTTTCTATATCATCATCATCTCATTGAAAATTAACTTGTTTTAGGGAGAACGGACCCAACACCTATAGAGTGCAAGCTAAGGAAATCGAAAGATTAAAGGGATGTTAAATATTAAAGGGAAACTTCGCAAAAAAACTATTTTTTTATATGTTTTTCCTGATGTATAAATATGGATGTTTATATGTATATTAGCGTATTATTATGTTGGATAAGGGAATGAAATCGATTTTAAAATTCGGTCAACGATAGATGGATGTCGCCATTTTGATAGCATCTCGATATCAATTATCACGTGATGTCTAAATAACTGACCACGCCCCAAAAAAAGCGTGACAAACCGGGGTCTTCATTCAGTGTCGATATGGCTTGTCAAGCGTTATTCTTTTTATTTTTCTTATTATTCTAAATATATGAATTTATTACACAATCACTTTTTGCAGATTTACGTTTTGTTTCTATATACTTATGGCAAAACAAACGAATCGGAGAAAACTTTAATGAGACACATTTACAAAAGATTTTTTTCGACAATTGAAGAACTACGAAATTATGTGAAAAAAAAGAATGGACATCGGAACAATGCCATGAATTCGTAAAAAAATAAAAATAGGCCTATGCTATGGAGCAAAATTGTTTTGATGATATTATTTATAAGATCACACTTTGTAATCGATCGTTCATGCACTATAATAAAGCTACACATAAGCTCTGCTTCTTAGCTAAAAGAACAGAAAGTGACAGGGTAGGAAGCCATAAAATTGAGAGGATTATGTAAACATATAATTTGTAATAGTTTTCATTTGACAATTACAGACGATGAGTATTATAAATACTTTTAAAGTTTATTATACAAAACTTCAGGGTACATCTCTTACGTAGTATAATAATTTGTTTATGGAAATACAATATTCTTACTCGCCAACAGTAAAAAGATTAATCTGTTTTCACAACGGTTATTTCTGATTTGAACAAAGCATAACATATAATATGTCTGCGTAAAGAAAACATTTTTTGTTTATTTTAATCACGTCTTTCGAACTGGCGGACCCTTCTGATTAATCTCAGAATAGTCATAAAAAATATAGTTGTTGTTTTTATAAGGAAAAATAGCATATGAATGGTTTTTGTCTATTTTGCTTTTTGGGGTTTGCAAGAAGAATTTTCTACCCTGCCCTGTTCACCCTGCTTTACTTAATAATTTCGGTTGTTGCTATATCATTCTGATGACGCACAAAAAAAATCAAGATAAAAATGAACAATTCAATATAACTTACGATCAATGTTAATCTTAAGATTTGTTTGTGAAAATAGCCCCAGAATCATTGCTGCATCAGGCGTGGATCCAGCAGTTTTGAAAACTGGGTACCAGGCTCTTGTTTGCCAATTTTTACCCAATTTATACACGAATTTTACTAAATTGTCAAACACCCCCTTGATCCGCCAGTGTACATTAATATGCACCCATTCCTAATGCATACTTGATCAGGGTCGTGTATTTTGATCACCTATTAGAACCTTTAAAATGTGTATTGCATCTCCTATTCTAGTCATGGGTACTGCAAAATGTGCATTGCGTTTCTGATTATTGCCAAAGATTGTGACACATGTATTCAAGTATTAGGTCAGAGTCCCGTCGAACGGATGTAAAATGACACTTGTATATTCTGCCTGGCGACTTCCTGTGTGGACCTAAACTCATTATGCAATATTAGGTACCCTGCTGAGTGAACCGGTGTGAATGTACCTGTCGTTTTCAGAATGAAAATAAAAATAAGTAAATCCAGCCTTTCACTTCTTATTTCAGGAATTATTTGCCTTAATTTATTGAAGAATAAAATATTTCAAATTAAAACATGGTCTCTCGCTTCTGAAAATACATGAAAAATATAAGAAATATATTTTCCGCAAAATATTTTACGTTTCGTTCATCAAAAATGACAAACAAACAAAAAAAGGAAAAGAAATTAACATTTTTAAATCACTAAAGGCCACTAAAAGGCATCAATCGCCTGAAAAATAAATAAACATAAATTATAATGGTGAATATCCGTGAAAATATTAAAGCAGAGCTCCAGATAAGCTGCGTATTTGCGTTTTTTTACGCTATGAAAACGAGTAAAACACATGTATTATCAGATCAGAGTGTACACATTACACATACATATTGCTGTGTAAGCAAACTTTCCAAATTCGGAGCATACTTGTAGTCGTGTACATAACAATACATTTTTGTCTTTGAGAAATTCCCTGTAATTACTTCCCTTTATACTTTTCGAAGGAGAGAGCGTATACATCCGAGGGGTACTGAATGCTTGCCTTTCTAAGCATTGATGTCAAAAGAGATCTGATTGGATGTTTACGATAAATCATCCAATCGTGGTCAATATTACAAATCAATGCGTTTTACGTAATAAATAAGAACTAAAACGAAAGTAAATTTGGGAACACGTTGTTCGTTGAAAATGAGCAAGAACATGAATAGCGTGCTACTAAGCGCAAGAGCGCTACGGAAAATTCTATACTTAAGTTCCTGACAGTTTCATCTGTGTCTAGTGACAGTATAGTTAAAGGAATCATTGATGACATTATCAACACGGCTGTGAAAACTGCTGAAGTCGACGAGCAAAAAACAAAATATTTACAACATTTTATTAATAAACATGACACAATCATGTCAAATTAAACAGAGATATACATTTCACTTGCATCCTGCGTTTATTGAATAACACTTGTGTCAAACATAATTTTAAAAGCATACATGTAAGCAATCATTTCTGAAGTAGAGAGTACAACAGTGCAAAGGAAATATGCAAATACCCATCATTTTCAAAAGTAGGAGGTAATTACCTTTGGACTTGAAAATTATCTGGAGCTCTGTTAAAGGTTTACATTTAAATCAACATCAAATTGAAACAAGATATGATTATAATCTAACGATTATGAAGTCTCCCAAACCGGCCACTGACACTATCTACCCACACATCAAATTTTGATGATATCGGACAATGTTGAATTTTTACCCCCCATTTTTATGCCGTGTTTTCGCAGCCATTTTGAAAATGGCAGACATCTTGACAATTTTGAAAACACAGAATTGCTCCTCTAATGGTGACCTATCACTATGTCCAATTTTATGTCTCTATCATTATCCAGTTAGAAGTTATCAACATTAATGTACAAAATTTCAAGTTTCCCATAGGATTCTATAGTAACCCCCAGCCTCTTTGAACCCCCAAAAATATGACTTTGACCCCCTTTACCACAAATCTGAAAACTTTAGGATCAACTAGAAACATATATCTATAACTCCACCAAGTTTCGTGAAATTCAGTCCTGTAGTTCCCGAGATCTGCCGTGGACAAGTTCATGGTGCACGGAAAGAAAGAAGAAGAATAAGAAGAATAATAATAATAATAATAAGAAACGGAGCAAAAACAATAAGTCCCCCAAACTTTGTTTGGGTGACTTAATAAATACGAGTGCATAGTTCTAGATCCTGAAAAACAAAATCAAGAAATCAAATATACACAACGATTGATGGATTATTGTGTATTGAATAGCTAAAGTTATTATCATCCAGAATGGTACAAATAAATAAACAATAATATAATACTATTATAGATTATTCTTATATTTATCAGGGAATTATATAAACATTTAAAAAAAAAATTCCTGTATTTATTGATCAATCTAATTAACTGACAAAATAGTGTTTACATGTAAATTGCATATTTCTGTTGGATCGGACAAGGGCGTGTTACGGTGTTTACATAGGGATATGATTATTTATTTTATATCATAAACAAAAATATTTATTGTTCATTAAGGTGCCTCATTACAATAATCAGAACTTGTAAAGCACAATAACTTTGACGCTGTACATATGCAATCCTGTGCTATAAAACAAGACATAAATAGCTTAATAGAGACCGATAGTTTAATATATACTTAATTCATTTTTTAGTAAATAGTCTCAGCATAGGTAATACAAGGTTAATGTATTTATCGCATGATAATCAAAAACAAGTAATAGTGAAGTGACAACAGTATATACGTATTCTGTACATGTATCACACTTTGCTAATATTTTAATACATTTAAAGTCACATTTCTTAATAAACATTGCATTAAGTTAAAATACGACATGAAAATCAAATACGCAACAATTGATGGATTATTGTGTATTGAATACACTAAATTTATTAAGGGCCAGACTAGTATAACATAAATAATAATAATAATAATAAATAAATACATATAGATACACGATAATATAATACTATAGATCATCATATTCAATGAGCTAGTGACGACTACAGTATTACGTAATCTCTCTACTCAGCGGGTGGTTTAGATGACCGTGCGATTTAACTGGTAAAAATGCAAAAATGCCACAACAATGCAAATATGCCACGACAATGCAAATTTAATAGGTAAAACGCAAATATGCCACGACAATGCAAATTTAAAAGAAAAAAATGCAAATATGCCACGACAATGCAAATTTAAAAGGAAAAACGCAAAAATGCCACGACAATGCAAATTTAAAAGGAAAAACGCAAAAATGCCATGACAATGCAAATTTAAAAGGAAAAACGCAAAAATGCCACGACAATGCAAATTTAAAAGGAAAAACGCAAAAATGCCACGACAATGCAAAAATTAAAAGGAAAAACGCAAAAATGCTACGACAATGCAAATTCAAAAGGAAAAACGCAAATATAACAAGACAATTCCCTAATTTAACTGATAAACGCTAATATAACTGGTAATCTTTAATTATTTGCATTTTACCGGTTATATTTGCAAAAAAACGAGCATATTTGCATTTTCTATTTCCTAGTGAATGGTGTTCATGATTACTGGAACAACAAAGTATTCTATTGCCATTGGCCGTCGACCTCGGATATTAAAACACTTGTCTGTTCTAAGTACCGCAGGAAAATATATTCTGTTTCGGTAACTGTCCTACTACATACAGAATAACAGATTTCAATCTAAATAAAATACTGTCGACTTTTGAAGTGTAAAATTACGTTTACAGTACACAATGTTCTTTAACACAATACCTCACTGAAGTATGTACTGTGAAGTGATTATTCATTACAAATGTGGGATGTTTTGTTGTTGATAAAAAGGATTATACATAATTATCCTTGTTTTTAAAATGTGAGCCCTATCCCCTGGCGTCACAAATATTTTACCCTCATACGTATGCCACAATTTAACGCGAGAGACAATTCGATCGTATGCTTCTTATATTGTGTTGATGGTTTGAAATAATGATTGCCTTTAACGAGGACGATTTTTCACCTATATACCGGACGAATAACGTGGGTAAAATGGGATCAACATCTCCCGAAATGAACCTGGTGTTCCGCTAAATAAGTCATATATTCTAAATAATTGTAATAATGCTATAATTTATGATTTCACACCAGCTTACCTTTTATCCGAAATTTTTAATTATTCGATACTGTGGGTGTAAATAAGGTGCATATAGTGCAACTCTTAAAAAAAAAGAGAGAAAGATTAATACAAGTTTATATCGTCACGGTATGTGTTTTCGCATCATCCATTTTATTTTTATTTCCACAGCGCACGCATTATTTTTGACGTGTCTCCCGGTTTCTATTTATGGAACGTAAACAGGACTACAACGTGACATCTGTTAAAAATGTTAAAGTTTGCTTTCAAAGACGTAAGTACCAAAAACAGTGAACCTACCTATTGAACCATACTTTTTGTAATGCTAAAAATTTACTTCATTTACAAAGTAGCTGGAAAAAAATCCAGAAAGGCTATATAAAATTGAACTACCGTATGTCCCCTGCCTCTCAGACACCGGCTCTTCCTGTCATGGGGTCACTGATTGTACTTGTAAACAAAAGAGCTGACTGAAATGTGCCTGTTTCTTATATAAAATGCATGTCACTTTGCAGTGCATTGTGGTTTCAGCACTTAAAAAAACATCAAAAGTAAACACAATTTTGAAAGTGGTCATTTTCAAACATTCTATTATTTTATTTAGATGTAGTATGATTTGGTAGATGGCCAGAACCATGAAATTTTAAAACCAGCCATTTCCGGATTTTATATTCGTTTCCATCCCGTATATCGTCCCTGTTTTTACTTCATACGAAAACAGATGACGCCATTTTACTGACAGCAAAAGTTGCCAGATAATCGAGAGTATATTAAAATACAAGAATGGCTTTAAAAACAATCTTATGTACAAAGAAATATTTAACTAGCCACTCTTTGAAAATTCCAATCGTCATATGAATGAAGGGTTAACACTGTTAATCAGAAAATCGATAATAGTACGAAAACCCATAACACGATGAGCAGCCCGATATGTAACAAAAAGGTATCACAACACAAGCAGTGTTACATCTATGCTTAACCACCTAAATTGGAACACACTTGAAAACAGAAGAAACATCAATAGAGTGACTATGTTGTATAAGATTACACACAACTTAGTAGCAATAGATCCTAACCTCTACCTTGTCAAACAACTCATCATGTACACCAGGAATTCTAACATTTTACAGTACCAACTTTTCAACACTAGAACAAATTATTTCAAGTATAGTTTTTTCCCACACACAGTTGTCTTATGGAATTCTTTGTCACATGCAACACTCATGGCATCCACTTTGGACCAATTTAAATCATTGGCCCAAAGCCATTACTACTAAACTAGTAAACAACAAACTTCAGTCTGTAAATAAATTTTGTATATAATTTTATCTTGTCACTGTTTATATGATCTGCACTCTTTTTAGAAATTTTTTGTCTTTGCGCTGCGCTGCACCCGACAAGTAATCATCACCATTGATGGATTGTCGTAAAATGTAGATGTAGCATCGTGTTATCGGTTTTCGTGCTATTATCGATTTTCAGATATAGCGATTAACAGTGTTAACCCTTCATTCATATGACGATTGGAATTTTCAAAGAATGGCTAGTTAAATATTTCTTTGTACATAAGATTGTTTTTAAAGCCATTCTTGTATTTTAATATACTCTCGATTATCTGGCAACTTTTGTTGTCAGTAAAATGGTGTCATCTGTTTTCGTGTGAAGTAAAAACAAGGCCGATATACGGGATGGAAACGAATATAAAATCCGGAAATGGATGGTTTTAAAATTTCATGGTTCTGGCCATCTACCAAATCATACTATATCTAAATAAAATAATAGAATGTTTGAAAATGACCACTTTCAAAATTGTGTTTACTTTCGATGTTTTTTTAAGTGCTGAAACCACAATGCACTGCAAAGTGACATGTATTTTATATAAGAAACAGGCACATTTCAGTCAGCTCTTCGTCCGCATCATTTTTGGACTTATACCTCGAATTTGACGACAGTGGTCAACTCAGTACTAAAATTTATGATAAGCGGGACGACTTCAATTTTAAAATCATAAATTTTCCAAATATGTGCAGCAATATACCAGCTTCTCCTGCATATGGTGTTTACATCTCGCAATTGATTCGCTATGCAAGGGGCAGTAGCAATTATTCTGATTTCCTGAAACGTCATCTTCATCTGAGAAACAGGCTACTGGACCAGGGCTATAAAAAGATTCGCCTTATTCGATCTCTTAAAAAGTTTATATTCCGATACCAATATCTTGTCGAAATATATTCCGTCTCTGCAGAAAAAATTATAAGCGATGCATTTTCATATAGTGAAAATGTATAAAGATAAAGAGTCAAATATGTCAAGAATTTTTTTTTGTCAATGTGTGACGTAAAAATATTTTTGACATTTACGTCACCGAATATGGTACTGCTTTGACAACTATTTTACCTATTTTGTTCCTGTATTTAAATACTGTTAGTGACAGCCGGAACCTTTGAACCGTAATGAGAGCGGGAGGTTTGGCGCCTTAAAATCTGATTCAACCCACCATTTCTTTAAAAATGCCTGTACCAAGTCAGGGTCATTACGGTTTTCACAGTTTTCCGGTTGTTGACTAATTTTGTCTGTTTATATAATTATGAGTTTTGACTTTCCCTTTGTAAGATTGTTCGGAGTTCGGTAATTTTGTTATTACCTTTATTGTTTACAAGTACGATCAGTGACCCCATGACAGTTACATCACAGGAAGAGCTGGTGTCCGAGAGGCAGACGACATAGTTCAATTTTATATAGCCCTTCTGGATTTTTTTCCAGCTACTTTATAAATGAAGTAAATTTTTAGCATTACAAAAAGTATGGTTCAGTAGGTAGGTTCACTGTTTTTGGTACTTACGTCTTTAAATGCAAACTTTAACATCTTTTACAGATGTCACGCTGTAGTCTTGTTTATGTTCCATAAATAGAAACCGGGAGACACGTCAAAAATAATGCGTGCGCTGTGGAAATCAAAATAAAATGGATAAAACGAAAACAGATGACACACGAAAACACATACCGTGACGATAGATGTATTTTGGTGGTTCAAACCTGGACGCAAATACGGAAGAAAGAAGAAGAAGCGGGTCCCACACTGAGCAGGGGTATTCTAGCTATATATATTCTTTATGATATTTTAGCAGAAGGGGACATTTGTTTTGCAATACATTATTTGGACTAACGGTGTTCAGAACATTTCACTTCTTCCATTTCTCTTATTCTACTTTCGAATTTGGAAAATCCCGCGAATGCATACGAGATTTAGCTTGAATACGAGAAAGATTTTGCAGTTCACAGCTGATGATTTTACTAAAGTGCATCGATGGATGTATCCTAGATTTTATCACAATTAAGTGTCTTAGATTTTACCACATCTATGTGTCTTGATTTTACCACACCTATTGTCTTAGATTTTAGCACAATTATGTGCATCGATGGATGTGTCTTAGATTTTAGCACAATTATGTGCATCGATGGATGTGTCTTAGTTATTAAACGATTTATACTTTTATATGTGCGTGCATAAAAGTGTAAATATGAAAGCAAAGTGCGTGTGTTATGACATACTCTTTTTAAAACTGTCCCACATCCCGTATAAACTATAAAGTGATTAAAACGTAATAAATATAAACTACACTTCAAGAATGGTAGAAGATCCGTTGAAGAAGTGGTTCGCCTGACAAAGGCGGCAGCATACAGAGAAGGTAACAGGTAACAGTGCTGATTATATGTAAGAGTATAGCAAAAATAAGAAATCAGGGGTGGATCCAGAGGGGGGCGCACCCGGCGCCCCCCCCCCCCCCCCCCTAACATCGGAAAAAATATGATTTTTTTTGGCGTAAAATCGTGATTTTTCACATGAAATACCCCAAAAATTTCGCACGCCCCCCCTAAACTTGGAAAAATATGATTTTTTGGCGTAAAATCGTGATTTTTCACACGAAATACCCCAAAAAATTTCGCGCCTCCCTCCGCTCGGCGCAATTTTTTTTAGTGCGGCCCCCCCCCCCCCCCCTTAACTGGATCCGCCCCTGGAAATGGTATAGAGTTGAGTGCTAGGTTTACACAGAACCGTCTTAACATCATTATAGACCCCCGGGCAAAGCAGTGCACTGGGGTCACTACCTGTATTTATACACAAACTAAGAATATAAAAAAGGAATTATATTTATACATAAAATATATTTTTTAAAAAGTAATTAATTAGAGACACAAAGAACACAGTATTTATTATTAATTTACTAGAAAGTATGCATTTGAAAGTTCAATAGTCGGTAAGGGTAATAACAAAATTACCGAACTCCGAACAATCTTACAAAGGGAAAGCCAAAACTCATAATTATATAAACAGACAAAATCAGTCAACAACCGGAAAACTGTGAAAACCGTAATGACCCTGACTTGGTACAGGCATTTCTAAAGAAATGGTGGGTTGAATCAGATTTTAAAGCGCCAAACCTCCCGCTCTCATTACGGTTCAAAGTCTCCGGCTGTCACTATAACAGTATTTAAATACAGGAACAAAATAGGTAAAATAGTTGTCAAAACAGTACCATATTCAGTGAATGTAAATGTCAAAAACGCTTTTACGTCACACATTGATAAACAAATATTTTTGACATTTTTCTTGACTATATGAAAATGCATCGCTTATAATCGTTTCTGCAGAGACGGAATATATTTCGACAAGATCTTGGTTTCGGAATATAAACTTTTTAAGAGATCGAATAAGGAGAATCTTTTCATAGCCCTGGTCCAGTAACCTGTTTCTCAGATGAAGATGACGTGTGACTGCTAACCATCCATTGAAAATCCCATCAGTATGCCGCACGTTTTTGAACCGGGCAAAGTCAGTGTCAGGCTGTTCTTCTTCTTCTTCTTTAGAAAATCCAACCTATGTGCAGGGTCACCGCATAATTAATGCGTTTTAAAATTTTCATTTTTTTTTACATTAAAATTAATATATTATATATTTTTTATTTGCATAATACACCCATGTGGGTCAAGCAAATACAAGTACAAACAAACAAAACATAGAAAACATAGAAAATTACAAATTGATGATATTATAGGATATACAAAATAAATCCTTTTAACTATCATTATATTTTTTACATGTCATACATTTGACCGACAATTCTATAGATTGCTTTATAAGATCAATAGTAAGAACCGCGTTAAAAAGTTAGAAAATAAAAGATAAAAGAACGTGTATTTACAACTAGGCCTAGTACATGTCGATCTGGCCGCATGGTCAATTAATTATTTTTTTAAGAATTAAAAGTACATAATATCTTCCTTATTAAAAGTGATGAGGCATTTAAAAATGGTTTATCCATTATAAAATTAATATTGTTAAAGTCTGGTCTCTTATAGACAGGACTATTAATCTAAGAATATTTATTAATTCAATTATCATTATTTATTTATTTTATTATAAACACTGATGTCTGCATAGAGACCGACAGCTAGAAATGTCCTATTTAAGAGATACGCGATAAACGTTCAGAAGTAACTAAGCTTTACATAGCGTTTTAAACAATCATTTCCCATATCAATTTTGTTGGAAATTCCTTCGTTTTTACATAATTTTGGGATAATTTTTTAAATAATCTTCAAGTTTGTATTTACAAAGAATATAAAAAAAGGTAATTATATGTATGCACAAACAAATAATAATAAAAAAAAGTAATTAGATTAAAACACAAAAATAACTGACAAACGCGTTGCGGGTTTGGATTGTAAATGAACACTAAGAAATATTCCAACATCTTTCCTTTACTCAAATTTTGTTTTGACTTCCGTTCAATATTCTGACTTACCCATTATCTCCCCTGACTGCACACTTGCTGTAAACATTTACTGATTTATCGACAACAAGTGACATGTCAAACATTAATTCAAGTAAACAATGGGATCCTTGGAAAATGTACGATATGAACAAAGCTGACATGAAAGCAGTACAAGAGCGTGCTAAACGGAGAGCAGCATTGAAAGCTGAATGGCAACAGAAGGTCACCAACCCATACAAGCCAACTTCTTACATTGTATGTGTAATCATTCATATGAAACAAAAATTAACAGATTGTTTAATATGTTCGTGTGGGATATTTGGTTTAAGACTCCAAAATGTGTTCAGAGTTATCACATTTAATCATAAACATAGGTGCTTACTCCTAGACTTAATTATGTTTGTTCTCTCTCTGCTCCTAATATAGTCCGAGATTCCTCTGTCGTTTAACGGCATTGATAATCTTGCTGTAGCCGTTCAACGACAGAGGGTGATACATACGGAAACCATCAAATTTGCCTCACAGCCATAGTATCGGCACATTTCCACGTTTCGTGGCTATCAGATTTTATTTTCTATCATTAACCTTATATAAATCGCTTCACCAATCATTTTTCTATTCATTCATACCCATCTTACCCTCAGAAAGTGGTGTTACACTCCATTACAGCACGATTTTGCCTTAGATCCTATTATTCCGCCATTTGACTTCCATTTTCGAATCTACACACGTGATCTCGCGATACTAACTGAATGATGACAGCAACGCATTGCATGATGGGAGCTAATTAATGCAGCGTGTCAAATTATTTGGAGCATTATTTGCATACGTAAACAACATTCAAATCACATGGAAGACGATACATTTAAACGTATCCTGCAGGACAAACAGTCCATCTACAGATCAAAGAAGAGCAGAAGGAAATTATACAGAATGTGTTGGAAAGAAAATATTCAATGGCAGAGTGTTACCAACGTGCTTCGGAAAGAGCATGTGTTACGTTCCCCCTTTTTGTTTTTGGACAAGGTACTACATTTTTTTTTCCTTATGGTTATCTGTAATTCACTAAATTTGTTGTTAAAATCATTACCAATCAATATAATCAACTGTATTAAATTTTATGTTAATTGTTCTGCCTTAATAGGCGCCTATGATTGGCAATAAAAATATTTGTTTGTTTGTTTATATGCAAATTATCTCCCATGATACATTGCGGTAATCGTAGTTTTCTCGTAGTCACGTGACAAATGTTTGAAAAATGGAAGACAAATGTCGAAATCATAGGTTCTAAGGCAAAATCGTGCTGTAATGGAGTGTAACACCACTTTCTGAGGGTAAGATGTTTATGAATGAATAGAAAAATGATTGGTGAAGCGATTTATATAAGGTTTATGATAGAAAATAAAATCCGATAGCCACGAAACGTGGAAATGTGCTGATCCAGAGTTGGAGAAGCAAATCCGCTGTTTTCCGTATGTATCACCCTCTGTCGTTGAACGGCTACAGCAAGATTATCAATGCCGTTAAACGACAGAGGAATCTCGGACTACTCCTAATAGTAATACTAATGTGCAGGTCCACATGAAGAGAAGAAACCAAAATCTACGTTTTACATAGTTTTAAGTCTTATAAATCTAGATTTAATAACCATTTTCAGTACTTTATTTTTAAAAAAAAAATTATTTAACAAATATTATCATTGTTCTTCTTTTCCCAATCGCTGCCATTTGCAGATCGACACGAAGAAAAGAAGTCATAATTTACGATTTACTTAGTTTTGAGAGTTACCTATATGAAAATCTGGAATTAATCATCATTTTCTGTACTTTATTACAAAAAAAATAATTTAAAAACGATATATTTTAGCAAATATTATCATTGTTCTTCTTTTCCAAATCGCGGCGATTTGCAGATCTGAAAATTGCGGCGATTGAGAGAAGAAGAATAATGGGGCCCATACAAAAGTACGAAAATAACAAAGTAAATAAATGGTCAGTCATCTAGACGCCAATATGTAATGCGTATATATGTATCACTGTGATGTGTATTACCATGATTAATTTTTAAAAATCCCCTAATAATCCATACTAAAGTACAGACTACGACACTCAGTTTCTTTATCCATACTTATTAAATATAAATTATGGCCAAAATGGTTTGTGGACGAAACGTACTATGGACGAAACGTCTCGAAAGCCTATCAACGAGTTGATTATTATGCCAGGTACTTTTAGGTTCTCAGCAAATATTTTTCGATCTAGAAAAGAAGGAATTAGTATGTATAATTAAAAATTGTGCTATATACAAACTAACAGTTTAAAACTTTCTTTTCACGTCGTCGAATATTTAGTCTTGGACACCTGAGCTTTAAAGGCCTCAGATGTTTTGGCTGCCACAATGTCTGGTGGTAGGGCATTCCATTCTCGGATGGTACACGGGAAGAAAGATCCTTTGTTATCGTGAAACAGAAGAGCATATCTTCTTTCTTCTTTGGTTACGGAAAACCATCAACGTACTGATGTTTACTTTCCGGCTCATGCCTGGTAAAATGTTTCCAAATTTATAAAAAAAAAATCAGAACATAGTAAATTACAGTTTGATATAATTGTTAATATTATTTTTTTTTTTAGTTATATATTATATCAGTTTTTACAATTTTTCTTTTAATTTTCGATTTTACAATTTTTGTTTTTGTTTGATTTTCATTTTTTCATTTTTATTTTTTATTTTTACATTTATTAAGATAAAAACATGATTTCTGTTTATTTAAGGTGTGGATACGTATCAAGGAGCACATCGAGAGTGAGTGCACCCTTGAAGGATTCTGTAGTGGTGTTTTTGGTTATGTCGGGGGATAATTTGTTCCAGTCTTTAATGGTTTGACAAAAGAAAAAAAATTTATAACTGTCTTTATTGCATTGGATTTGTCTGTAGGAGTCTTTCCGGCAAAAATATGTTCGAGTTATTTGCAAGCTATGCATGTTAGGGATATAGGTCTGTAGTTACCTGGGTTGTGTTTATCCCCTTTTTTGAATACAGGCGTGACATTTGCGTGGTTCCAGTCAGATGGTACTTTGCCAGTTTCCAATGATTTGGTGAATAATAAAGTGAGGATGTCTGTACATATATCAATATTTTCTTTCAGTACTCTGCCTGTGATGGTGTCAGGACCAGTAGCTTTACTAGGGTTTATGTTTTTGATGAGTTTATAAACACCATCCCTAGAGATTTTTATGGGTTCCATTGTTGGATGAGTACTAGGACCTTTAACTGGAATGTTAGTGTTTGCTTCAGATGTAAAAGTAGACTGAAATTGTTTGTTTAGTATATTTGCTTTCTCAGATGGATTTGAGTGTAGGGTACCTTTCTGGCTTTTTATGTAAGAATAAAGTTTTTTCTGTGTATTTTTGAAGCTTGGTTCATTTATTTCAATATCAAAAATCATGTTTTCTATATACATTTGTATTGCCAGTATGAGTTTCTCATTTTGTTCTGGAGCTTGGTTTTAGTTTCCTGATATTGTTCTTTATACTTGGGATTTCGTTTTTTCTTTTTATATTTATAACTTGTTTTTCTTGTTAATTAACTTTTTTAGTTGGTTATTTACCCAAGGTAATCTTGATTTGTTGCCAATGCTTTTTGTTGGAATATGCTTATGGATAGGCGGCAGGGCTAGGTTTATTTCACTGTAGACTATATCATGATCACTCGCACCGATTGGTGGTAATGTTTCAACTCTATTGACAAATGATGGGTTTGTCATACACAGCAGATCTAGTGTTGTGTCTTTTCGAGTGTTCTTGTTTATGACTTGTGTTAGGTTGTTGTCATGTAATATATCGAGGAGTTGTTATAATAATAATAATAAACTTTATTTCAAGAGGGTAACTCAATTAGTTTTCACTAATCTAACTTGAGTCCCTCACAAGAATATGATACATTTTGTTTACAGCATAATTATGACACAACGTGAGCATGCACAATATCACAAATTCATACTAAATGTATATTATACAATGTTTCATACATAAAATGAAGTAGCATATTTATTATTATTTTCTTAATGTCTTAATTTTAAATGTCTTTAAGATATGTAAAGCATTTTGATTTAAATATACTTAAACTTGCAGATAATTTGATATTACACGGTAATTTATTCCAAAGAATGGCAGAACTATACGCAAATGATTTTTTCATAATATTTGTGTTTGGACGAATAACTGCCAAGTTGTTACTAGATACAGATCTTAGATTTCTAGTATGAACTTCGCTACTTGGAATACAAAGTTTCTTTAGGTAGTTTGGTGTCTTATCATGCAAAATTTTATATTTTGGGACTCGCCATAGAATTTTGTGGTGTAGTGAAGCTTCAGGTTTGTTAGGTATGACTGCTGGTGTATTCCAGTCTATGTGGCCAAGGTTGAAATCGCCACTTACCCAGATGTTTGAATTTGTTTTTTTACATAGAACTCTATTCAGTGAGATACCAAGTTGTTCTAATGATTCTCCTTTATCAGATGGTGGTCGATAGTATGTGCAAAGGTAAAGTGATTTGTTGTCATTATCTCTGAAAAATGTAATGTCCCAGATGGGATTAGATCGCAGGACCTCAAGTGTTCTCGTTCCACCACTCCTCCCAGGGACTTGTAGTAATTTATTTTGATGAGTCCAAAACACATTTCTGATAATTTTGTCGAGTCCCAACATTGTAAAATTCTATGGTGAGTCCCAACATTGTAAAATTCTATGGTGAGTCCCAACATTGTAAAATTCTATGGTGAGTCCCAACATTGTAAAATTCTATGGTGAATTCCAACATTGTAAAATCTATGGTGAGTCCCAACATTGTAAAATTCTATGGTGAGTCCCAATATTGTAAAATTCTATGGTGAGTCCCAACATTGTAAAATTCTATGGTGAGTCCCAACATTGTAAAATTCTATGGTGAGTCTTAACATTGTAAAATTCTATGGTGAGTCTTAACATTGTAAAATCTATGGCGAGTCCCAACATTGTAAAATTCTAAAATTTTGAAAAATGTATTCATTCTCTGCGAACATGGTACAAAGGCGAATATCATAGGCGCAAAGATGGCAAATAATGATAATCGGCATGCGATCAACAGGAATTTCTAGAGTAGATTGTTTGTTATATATACAGACATCACTAGACTACAGTAGATTATTTGTTATATACAGACATCGCCAGACATCACTAGACTACAGTAGATTATTTGTTATATACAGACATCACTAGACTACAGTAGATTATTTGTTATATACAGACATCACTAGACTACAGTAGATTATTTGTTATATAACAGACATCACTAGACTACATATACAATATACGTACATTGTCGGTAAATATAAAATTTATTTGTACAAGCTTTAGAAACAGGCAGAATAGCGAGCCTTCGGCAAGCTTTTCAGGCCTGTTTCGCAGCGAGTACAAATGAATTTTATATTTAACGACAATGTACGTATATTGTGTTTATCCTGCAATGTCAAAAAAGTCGGAAAACTTGTCAGATTTAAACAAAAAGGACAGAAACAAACGTCATTCCTCGCCTTTCATAAATGTTGTCAATGGTGTCTTCTTCGTGGTCCGCGTTACATTAGTACCAGTTTCATATTGTCTGCGCCCTCCACTGTACATAGCTACGGGGTACCAGGAAAGTTTATTCGTAGGCTGAAAAGTTTATTCGTCTAGTACGAATAAAGCAAAAATTTATTCGTATAGCATATTTGTACAGCAAATGTGCTGATTGCAGGATAAAGTAGATTATTTGTTATATACAGACATCACTAGACTACAGTAGATTATTTGTTATATACAGACATCACTAGACTATGGTAGATTTTTTGTTATATACAGACATCACTAGACTACAGTAGATTATTTGTTATATACAGACATCACTAGACTACAGTAGATTATTTGTTATATACAGACATTACTAGACTACAGTAGATTGTTTGTTATATACAGACATCACTAGACTACAGTAGATTATTTGTTATATACAGACATCACTAGACTACAGTAGATTATTTGTTATATACAGACATCACTAGACTACAGTAGATTATTTGTTATATACAGACATTACTAGACTACAGTAGATTGTTTGTTATATACAGACATCACTAGACTACAGTAGATTATTTGTTATATACAGACATCACTAGACTACAGTAGATTTAAGTCTTGCCTGTTATTCTGATAGTCACTTCTGCTATTCTTTAAACCCTGATGTCTTGTTTTAGCTCAGTTCAGCTCAATATCCCTATTTAATCTTTCCACTCTTTCGACGTGCACTTCACAAATGGCACAAACCGAATGCAACGGTCCGCAGCATTTTGACCGCCTTATATACTCTAAAATTTACTCGGGATCCTCTAATTAATCGATCACTTTTATGTAAACACCCGAGAATTCTACAATGGGCTTTCCAACTTTATAAATACAACATTGACGTAATGGAAAAATAGCGCTTTCAGTAAAGTGTTCATTTCATTTCACTACATTTACCCACGCCTCCGAACAAAAAGCGTCCTCGCTTTCCTCATGTACGAGCATTGTTTTCTTAACCAATTTAAATTATCCTTATTCTCCAACTTTTATCAATGATCCAACCAATATTAACTTTGACCCTAACACCTAAACCTATTTTGACAATAAGTAACCTAAGCAACAATGTACCTACTAACGTCTGCAATTTTGAGTGCCACGGCCAAAAGAATAAATTTTGTGTTCCCTAACAAATTTTGCCTCTGCAACAGCCCCAAGGAGCCTACTCTTAGCGAACTCTGCAGGAGGGATCTTTAACGTGGACAGGTTGTGGCAGTTCCTGCACACGGGACCTCAGATTTAACATCCCCATCCGACAGACATAAAAAAAAAATAAAAAAAAAATAACAACATACATGTATCTGTTTAATATGTTTCGTAATCCGCTAACCAAGCAGGTTTTTGTTTTTGTCTACCTGACTTTTGAGCTTCGTTTTCTACCCCTACATTGTCTGAGATTTCCTTGTTGGAGTCAAACTCCATGGCATTGTCTGTTTTCATACTTTCATTTGGTAAGTCATCTTTTGCCACGGTTTCCTCGTGAGACTCAATCTGCTCACTTTCTTCTCCTGGAAGATTTTGTGGATATTTCTTTCTTATCCTATCCACATGTATTACTTGTGGTTTACCTTTTCGACCACAGTTAATTTTGTAAGTGACATCTGTGATTTTTGCTATCACTTTGAAGGGTCCTCTCCACAAGCATGCTAGCTTGGTTGTTAACCCTGGTTTAACATTTGGAAAGAAAACAAATACTTGATCGCCTGGCTGAAAACTTTGCCGGGATAGTTTCTGGTCATAATATTTCTTCTGTCGGTGCATGGCACCTTTAACATTTTCCCTGACATATTTATGAGTTTCTTCCATTCTGTCCTTGAGTATCCATGCCCAACGATTTTGAGGGATATGTGCAATGCTACGTGGCATGCAATATTGAATATCCAGTGGAGTTGTAACCTCTCTTCCCAACATCATATAATTCGGAGTGTTTCCCGTTGTTTCATGCTCTGCGGCTCTATAAGCCATTGAAATGTAAGGGAGGTGTTCATCCCAATTGTTTTGATGTTCATTGACAAATGCGGACAACATCGTAAGTATTGTTCTATTATTCCGCTCGACCATCCCATCTGACTGAGGATGGTAGGGAGTAGTCCGAGTTTTCTGTATTTGCAGTAATCTACACATCTCCTGAAACAAGTTGCTTTCGAACTGTACCCCCTGATTCGTATGAATCACATATGGAGTCCCAAATCTGACTATAATCTCTTCAACTAAAAGTTTTGCCACTGTTTTTGCCTCCCTGTTAGGCGTTGCAAAACATTCTGTCCATTTAGTATAGTAATCACTGATTACTAAAATGTGCTTATTTCCTCCACTTGTTACTGGTAATTCACAAAGAATGTCCATAGCTATGCGTTCCATTGGGAACCCAGTTTCAACTATTTGCATATGAGCTCTTTTCTTCTTATGTGGAGGCTTCTTTTGTGAGCAGAACGAACAACCTGCTACATATAGCTTTACATCCTTTTGCAAACCTGGCCAATAATACCCCTGTCTAATTTTGGCTAGAGTTTTTCGCAACCCAAGATGTGCAGATGTTCGATTATCATGATGGTGTGACAGTATAGTCCTTCTTTCTGTCATAGGTACAAGAACTTGTAGCTTTGTTTTTAGTCCTTCTAATTGCCTAACAAGTACATCATCTATGATGGTAAGTTGGTCAAATTGAGCCCACATTGACTTCACTGTTATTGACTCTCCTGTAATTTCCTTCAATTCTGGTTTTTCTCCTTTCTCAACCCATTTTCTGATCAGTGTTAAATCTTTATCAGATTTTTGTTTCTCACTGATAGATACTTCCTTCTCATCTACTTCCTGTGTTTCTCGTTCCTGTATGTTTCTAGCATGTTGTGCCAGATTCTCTGAGTTTTCCCAATTTGGATCAAATCCACATTGTCTACATGGGATGCGACTGAGCGCATCAGCATTTTGATGCTGTCTACCTGGACGATGTACAATCGTCATATCATAGGAGCTGAGTACTTGAAGCCACCTTGCCATTTGTCCTTCGGGATTTTTGAAGTTTAAAAGCCACCTGAGTGAGCCATGATCTGTTCGCACGATAAATTGTTTTCCATACAAGTAATGTTTAAAATGTTTCACAAAGAAAACTACCGCTAGTAACTCCTTTCGTGTTACACAGTAGCGTCGTTCCGGTTTTGTCAAAGTTCGACTAGCAAACGCGATGGGTCTCTCTTTTCCATCAATTTCCTGAGACAGGACAGCTCCAATGGCTTCATTACTTGCATCTGTGTCAAGTATAAATTTCTTCGAAAAATCTGGATGAGCCAGAATCGGCGATGATACCAGTCGATTTCTGAGTTCTTCAAATGCTGACTGACATTCATTTGTCCATTCAAATTTTCGCCCTTTTTCTGTGAGTTTGTGCAAGCATTTCGCTAGTCTTGAGAAGTTTCGAATGAATTTTCTATAATACCCACAGAATCCCATAAATGACGGTAATTCTTTGACATTCGTTGGTACTGGCCATGATTCTACAATTTTTGTCTTTTCTGGATCGGTAGCTATTCCTGCTTCCGATATTACATGTCCCAAATAAACTACTTTCTTACAAAAGAGATGACATTTCTTTGCTTTTAATTTAAGTCCAGCGGCTAGCAGCCGATCATAAACCTTTTTAAGGTTTGTAACCATGTCTTCAAATGAGCGTCCCAACACAATAACATCATCCAGATAAATCAGACATATGTCCCATTGCAACCCTGCTAGTACTGTTTCCATCAATCTCTCAAATGTTGCTGGAGCTCCTTTTAGTCCAAATGGCATGACCCGAAATTCATAAAGTCCAGACCTTGTCGCAAAAGCGGTTTTGTGTCTATCACTACCCTCACATTCCACCTGCCAGTACCCCGAACATAGGTCGAGTGTCGAAAACCAGCAGCTACCAGATAAATGATCAAATGAGTCATCAATGCATGGTAATGGGTAGGCATCGTTGATGGTTACCGCATTCAAACGTCTGTAGTCTACACAGAAGCGGGTCATTCCATCCTTCTTTCTCACCAAGACGACAGGCGATGACCAAGGGCTTGAGGATGGAGTAATTACTTCATTGTTCAACATTCCTTTTACTTGTTTGTCCACTTCCTTTGCTAAGACATCTGGGAGTCTACGAGGTGGTTGTTTTATTGGATGTGCAGACCCTGTAGCAATTTTATGCTTTACTACGTTTGTCCGTCCATAATCGCTGTCTGAAGCTGCAAACAACCCTTCATATTCTTTTAGTAAACGCTTAGCTTCTGAACTTTGTTTGGGTGTTAAATGTTCTTGGGAGCGTTCCAGTAGATTAATTAAATCTGTTCTCAATTCTCCTTCTTCATCAATTTTACTGTTGGGATTAACAACCTCTTGAACAGGACTGACCTGTGCCACAATAGTTCCCGGATAAATAATTTGAGTGTCCGCTGACGGATTCATAACTCTAACAAAGACATTCTTACTAGCTTGAACTAGTGAACGGCCTACAAGCGCTTTATCCTTTTTCAAAAATGTTTCGTTTGCTTCTACTAACATATCTGTTTCATATGTTAGCTTATTCGCTGAATCATCTACTGCTCCTCTTATTATCATTTCACTCTGAGCAGGCATGACAACTTTGTCATGTGCAACAACCCGAAAACAACCTAGTTTTCCTGCATACTTGAGACTTACTCGCCTTCCATCTACCTCTAACATACTATTCTATAAATCTATTAAACCAGCATTTGATCTCAAGCAATCCAAACCTATTATTCCGTCTACTGTGATTTGTGCAACTAATGCCTGCACTACCATATCTTTTGTATCATCAAGTCTCATCTGAAAATTACCACGACCTAAAATCTTTAATTTGTCGCCACTAGCAGTCAAAACTTCTTGATTTGTGCTAGTCAGGGTTGGCCTAGCTACATCAGGTATCTTTTTATATATATCGTTTGATACTATAGACACAGTTGCTCCTGTATCTACTAACAACTTGCATTTGATTTGATGAATATCAGCCTCTACGTACATACCTGCCTCTTGAGCGGCAGATGACACTCCAATACTACCCTGTATACTACTCTGATTTGTTGTCACTTTGCTCCTAAGTGGTCTTGCTCTTCCGCGACCACGTCCAACATTCTCACTTTTCTTATCAGTTTGTGAATTCTACTGCGGAAGATTCACTCTGTACCCGTTTTGTCTATTATCTTGACCACGACCAAAGTTTTGTCTATACCCATGTCCACGACCATAATTCTGTCCGTAAGCTTGACCACGTCCATAATTAAATCTTGGTGTATTATCAAATTTGCGTGGTCTGAATGTTTCGTTCTTAAGCTGGTTGACATCTCTTTGTAAATCTGATAGTCTTTTTTGCATATCAGTCATTAATTTCATCATGTCTGTCTGATCTTTTGTTTGATCAGATACCTTGCCAGCAGTACTGTCTGCTGCAGTTGTACGTAAATATGAGCGGCCTTCCGTCATCCTTCGTTCAGCTCTATTAAAAGTCTCTAATTCGACAGCCAGTCGAATAGCATCATTTAAATTTTGGGGACGTGACTGCTTAATGCGTATCCTCATTTCTGAGTCTGCTAGAGCCTCTATTAAATGCTGCTTTGCAAGCGTGTCACGTACATTCTCTGGTACTGTAGGATAAGCCAGATTTACTAATCTTCTAATTGCCTGACCAAGTTCAGGTAGGCTTTCTGCTGGTTTTTGTCGTCGCTCAGTGAGCTGAACTCTGTACAGCTCAGTTTGATTAGGTGGGGCAAAACGTTCTTCGAGTGCTTTCACAAGAGATTTATAGTCTTATTGCTTATCTATAGGCAAATCTCCTAGTATGCCCTGGGCTTGTCCACGCAAAGCCACAGCCAGATATAACCCCTTTTCATTTTCTGACCATTGATTTATACGAGAGCAAGCATCAAAGTGAGACTTATAATCTAACCATGATGATGTACCATCATAGGTTGCAGCTTTTACCCGTGCAGTATTTGAGCCTTTAGCAGCTGCCGGTTGTGCAGGTTTCTTAGTTTGATCTGATTTTTTTCTCACTGCAACACCCGGAGGAACATAATTGTCATATAACGGTTCCTTAAATCGAACCGCGGAACTACCCTCTCTTTCTCTATATGCACTTTCCTGCACACTTCTGAGCTCTTCATTTTGCCTTAATTGCTCTCTCAATTTCTCAATTTCAACCTCTATTCTCTCCACTTCTGTACTTTCTCTTTGAGTACTAGCTCTTTCCCTTTATTGTCGTGCGGTTGCGAAACCTGAATCGACCGGGAAACCTACCGACTGACGCTCACCAGTCGCCATATATTTTGGTGTTGACTGACCAACCCGTTCGTACCCGCTCACTTATCTTGTGAGACGGTCAACCTCTGATTCTATTTCAGATAACTCTTCATCATAATCTGCCATATTGCAATTTTAAAGTACAACCAATAATTAAACAATCAAACAAGAAACGTATTTACAATTTAAGCACTTTATTTACACTACTCGAATCCCGCAACGCTGCCACCAATTTTGTAACGGGCCGGGTATCTATTGAAAATGATATGTTAAAGTAAATTAAAATAAATAGGAAAATAATCTGTAAGAAAGGGTTCGTACCTAAGTTACTTCTTATGGTTCGAGATTTATTGTGTAAAATGAAAAGAACCTATCCAAATTAATTGTATTATTTTAAAATGGTAGACAATCTTATATCTCAATTTTGCTCAGTAAACTACAACTATAACTATAAATAGAATGTTGGCTCGCTTTGAGCTATTCAACGATCAATCGTTTATCAGAATAACAGGCAAGACTTAAATGCAGTCACTTCTGCTATTCTTTAAACCCTGATGTCTTGTTTTAGCTCAGTTCAGCTCAATATCCCTATTTAATCTTTCCACTCTTTCGACGTGCACTTCACAAATGGCACAAACCGAATGCAACGATCCGCTGCATTTTGACCGCCTTATATACTCTAAAATTTACTCGGGATCCTCTAATTAATCGATCACTTCTATGTAAACACCCGAGAATTCTACAATGGGCTTTCCAACTTTATAAATACAACATTGACGTAATGGAAAAATGGCGCTTTCAGTAACGTGTTCATTTCATTTCACTACACAGACATCACTAGACTACAGTAGATTGTTTGTTATATACAGACATCACTAGACTACAGTAGATTATTTGTTATATACAGACATCACTAGACTACAGTAGATTATTTGTTATATACAGACATCACTAGACTACAGTAAATTATTTGTTATATACAGACATCACTAGACTACAGTAGATTATTTGTTATATACAGACATCACTAGACTACAGTAGATTATTTGTTATATACAGACATTACTAGACTACAGTAGATTGTTTGTTATATACAGACATCACTAGACTACAGTAGATTATTTGTTATATACAGACATCACTAGACTACAGTAGATTATTTGTTATATACAGACATCACTAGACTACAGTAGATTATTTGTTATATACAGACATCACTAGACTACAGTAGATTATTTGTTATATACAGACATCACTAGACTAGAGTAGATTATTTGTTATATACAGACATCACTAGACTACAGTAGATTATTTGTTATATACAGACATCACTAGACTACAGTAGATTATTTGTTATATACAGACATCACTAGACTACAGTAGATTATTTGTTATATACAGACATCACTAGACTACAGTAGATTATTTGTTATATACAGACATCACTAGACTACAGTAGATTATTTGTTATATACAGACATCACTAGACTACAGTAGATTATTTGTTATATACAGACATCACTAGACTACAGTAGATTATTTGTTATATACAGACATCACTAGACTACAGTAGATTATTTGTTATATACAGACATCACTAGACTAGAGTAGATTATTTGTTATATACAGACATCACTAGACTACAGTAAATTATTTGTTATATACAGACATCACTAGACTACAGTAGATTATTTGTTATATACAGACATCACTAGACTACAGTAGATTATTTGTTATATACAGACATTACTAGACTACAGTAGATTGTTTGTTATATACAGACATCACTAGACTACAGTAGATTATTTGTTATATACAGACATCACTAGACTACAGTAGATTATTTGTTATATACAGACATTACTAGACTACAGTAGATTGTTTGTTATATACAGACATCACTAGACTACAGTAGATTATTTGTTATATACAGACATTACTGGACTACAATAGATTGTTTGTTATATACAGACATCACTAGACTACAGTAGATTATTTGTTATATACAGACATTACTAGACTACAGTAGATTGTTTGTTATATACAGACATCACTAGACTACAGTAGATTATTTGTTATATACAGACATCACTAGACTACAGTAGATTATTTGTTATATACAGACATCACTAGACTACAGTAGATTATTTGTTATATACAGACATCACTAGACTACAGTAGATTATTTGTTATATACAGACATCACTAGACTACAGTAGATTATTTGTTATATACAGACATCACTAGACTACAGTAGATTATTTGTTATATACAGACATCACTAGACTACAGTAGATTATTTGTTATATACAGACATCACTAGACTACAGTAGATTATTTGTTATATACAGACATCACTAGACTACAGTAGATTATTTGTTATATACAGACATCACTAGACTACAGTAGATTATTTGTTATATATAGACATCACTAGACTACAGTAGATTATTTGTTATATACAGACATCACTAGACTACAGTAGATTATTTGTTATATACAGACATCACTAGACTACAGTAGATTATTTGTTATATACAGACATCACTAGACTACAGTAGATTATTTGTTATATACAGACATCACTAGACTACAGTAGATTATTTGTTATATACAGACATCACTAGACTACAGTAGATTATTTGTTATATACAGACATCACTAGACTACAGTAGATTTTTTGCTATATACAGACAGCACTAGACTACAGTAGATTATTTGTTATTTACAGACATCACTAGACTAGAGTAGATTATTTGTTATTTACAGACATCACTAGACTACAGTAGATTATTTGTTATATACAGACATCACTAGACTACAGTAGATTATTTGTTATATACAGACATCACTAGACTACAATAGATTGTTTGTTATATACAGACATCACTAGACTACAGTAGATTATTTGTTATATACAGACATTACTAGACTACAGTAGATTGTTTGTTATATACAGACATCACTAGACTACAGTAGATTATTTGTTATATATAGACATCACTAGACTACAGTAGATTATTTGTTATATATAGACATCACTAGACTACAGTAGATTATTTGTTATATACAGACATCACTAGACTACAGTAGATTATTTGTTATATACAGACATCACTAGACTACAGTAGATTATTTGTTATATACAGACATCACTAGACTACAGTAGATTATTTGTTATATACAGACATCACTAGACTACAGTAGATTATTTGTTATATACAGACATCACTAGACTACAGTAGATTATTTGTTATATACAGACATCACTAGACTACAGTAGATTATTTGTTATATACAGACATCACTAGACTACAGTAGATTATTTGTTATATACAGACATCACTAGACTACAGTAGATTATTTGTTATATACAGACATCACTAGACTACAGTAGATTTTTTGCTATATACAGACATCACTAGACTAGAGTAGATTATTTGTTATATATAGACTACAGTAGATTATTTGTTATATACAGACATCACTAGACTAGAGTAGATTATTTGTTATATACAGACATCACTAGACTAGAGTAGATTATTTTTTATATACAGACATTACTAGACTACAGTAGATTGTTTGTTATATACAGACATCACTAGACTACAGTAGATTATTTGTTATATACAGACATTACTGGACTACAATAGATTGTTTGTTATATACAGACATCACTAGACTACAGTAGATTATTTGTTATATACAGACATTACTAGACTACAGTAGATTGTTTGTTATATACAGACATCACTAGACTACAGTAGATTATTTGTTATATACAGACATCACTAGACTACAGTAGATTATTTGTTATATACAGACATCACTAGACTACAGTAGATTATTTGTTATATACAGACATCACTAGACTACAGTAGATTATTTGTTATATACAGACATCACTAGACTACAGTAGATTATTTGTTATATACAGACATCACTAGACTACAGTAGATTATTTGTTATATACAGACATCACTAGACTACAGTAGATTATTTGTTATATACAGACATCACTAGACTACAGTAGATTATTTGCTATATATAGACATCACTAGACTACAGTAGATTGTTTGTTATATACAGACATCACTAGACTACAGTAGATTATTTGTTATATACAGACATCACTAGACTACAGTAGATTATTTGTTATATACAGACATCACTAGACTACAGTAGATTATTTGTTATATATAGACATCACTAGACTACAGTAGATTATTTGTTATATACAGACATCACTAGACTACAGTAGATTATTTGTTATATACAGACATCACTAGACTACAGTAGATTATTTGTTATATACAGACATCACTAGACTACAGTAGATTATTTGTTATATACAGACATCACTAGACTACAGTAGATTATTTGTTATATACAGACATCACTAGACTACAGTAGATTATTTGTTATATTCAGACATCACTAGACTACAGTAGATTTTTTGCTATATACAGACAGCACTAGACTACAGTAGATTATTTGTTATTTACAGACATCACTAGACCAGAGTAGATTATTTGTTATTTACAGACATCACTAGACTACAGTAGATTATTTGTTATATACAGACATCACTAGACTACAGTAGATTATTTGTTATATACAGACATCACTAGACTACAGTAGATTGTTTGTTATATACAGACATCACTAGACTACAGTAGATTATTTGTTATATACAGATATTACTAGACTACAGTAGATTGTTTGTTATATACAGACATCACTAGACTACAGTAGATTATTTGTTATATATAGACATCACTAGACTACAGTAGATTATTTGTTATATATAGACATCACTAGACTACAGTAGATTATTTATTATATACAGACATCACTAGACTACAGTAGATTATTTGTTATATACAGACATCACTAGACTACAGTAGATTATTTGTTATATACAGACATCACTAGACTACAGTAGATTATTTGTTACATACAGACATCACTAGACTACAGTAGATTATTTGTTATATACAGACATCACTAGACTACAGTAGATTATTTGTTATATACAGACATCACTAGACTACAGTAGATTATTTGTTATATACAGACATCACTAGACTACAGTAGATTATTTGTTATATACAGACATCACTAGACTACAGTAGATTATTTGTTATATACAGACATCACTAGACTACAGTAGATTTTTTGCTATATACAGACATCACTAGACTAGAGTAGATTATTTGTTATATACAGACATCACTAGACTACAGTAGATTATTTGTTATATACAGACATCACTAGACTAGAGTAGATTATTTGTTATATACAGACATCACTAGACTAGAGTAGATTATTTTTTATATACAGACATCACTAGACTACAGTAGATTATTGTTATATACAGACATCACTAGACTACAGTAGATTATTTGTTATATACAGACATCACTAGACTACAGTAGATTATTTGTTATATACAGACATCACTAGACTACAGTAGATTATTTGTTATATACAGACATCACTAGACTACAGTAGATTATTTGTTATATACAGACATCACTAGACTACAGTAGATTATTTGTTATATACAGACATCACTAGACTACAGTAGATTATTTGTTATATATAGACATCACTAGACTACAGTAGATTATTTGTTATATACAGACATCACTAGACTACAGTAGATTATTTGTTATATATAGACATCACTAGACTACAGTAGATTATTTGTTATAGATAGACATCACTAGACTACAGTAGATTATTTGTTATATACAGACATCACTAGACTACAGTAGATTATTTGTTATATACAGACATCACTAGACTACAGTAGATTATTTGTTATATACAGACATCACTAGACTACAGTAGATTATTTGTTATATACAGACATCACTAGACTACAGTAGATTTTTTGCTATATACAGACAGCACTAGACTAGAGTAGATTATTTGTTATATACAGACATCACTAGACTAGAGTAGATTATTTGTTATTTACAGACATCACTAGACTACAGTAGATTATTTGTTATATACAGACATCACTAGACTACAGTAGATTATTTGTTATATACAGACATCACTAGACTACAGTAGATTGTTTGTTATATACAGACATCACTAGACTACAGTAGATTATTTGTTATATACAGACATTACTAGACTACAGTAGATTGTTTGTTATATACAGACATCACTAGACTACAGTAGATTATTTGTTATATATAGACATCACTAGACTACAGTAGATTATTTGTTATATACAGACATCACTAGACTACAGTAGATTATTTGTTATATACAGACATCACTAGACTACAGTAGATTATTTGTTATATACAGACATCACTAGACTACAGTAGATTATTTGTTATATACAGACATCACTAGACTACAGTAGATTATTTGTTATATACAGACATCACTAGACTACAGTAGATATTTTGCTATATACAGACATCACTAGACTACAGTAGATTATTTGTTATATACAGACATCACTAGACTAGAGTAGATTATTTGTTATATACAGACATCACTAGACTAGAGTAGATTATTTGTTATATACAGACATCACTAGACTAGAGTAGATTATTTGTTATATACAGACATCACTAGACTACAGTAGATTATTTGTTATATACAGACATCACTAGACTACAGTAGATTATTTGTTATATACAGACATCACTAGACTACAGTAGATTATTTGTTATATACAGACATCACTAGACTACAGTAGATTATTTGTTATATACAGACATCACTAGACTACAGTAGATTATTTGTTATATATAGACATCACTAGACTACAGTAGATTGTTTGTTATATACAGACATCACTAGACTACAGTAGATTATTTGTTATATACAGACATCACTAGACTAGAGTAGATTATTTGTTATATACAGACATCACTAGACTAGAGTAGATTATTTTTTATATACAGACATTACTAGACTACAGTAGATTGTTTGTTATATACAGACATCACTAGACTACAGTAGATTATTTGTTATATACAGACATTACTGGACTACAATAGATTGTTTGTTATATACAGACATCACTAGACTACAGTAGATTATTTGTTATATACAGACATTACTAGACTACAGTAGATTGTTTGTTATATACAGACATCACTAGACTACAGTAGATTATTTGTTATATACAGACATCACTAGACTACAGTAGATTATTTGTTATATACAGACATCACTAGACTACAGTAGATTATTTGTTATATACAGACATCACTAGACTACAGTAGATTATTTGTTATATACAGACATCACTAGACTACAGTAGATTATTTGTTATATACAGACATCACTAGACTACAGTAGATTATTTGTTATATACAGACATCACTAGACTACAGTAGATTATTTGTTATATACAGACATCACTAGACTACAGTAGATTATTTGTTATATATAGACATCACTAGACTACAGTAGATTGTTTGTTATATACAGACATCACTAGACTACAGTAGATTATTTGTTATATACAGACATCACTATACTACAGTAGATTATTTGTTATATACAGACATCACTAGACTACAGTAGATTATTTGTTATATATAGACATCACTAGACTACAGTAGATTATTTGTTATATACAGACATCACTAGACTACAGTAGATTATTTGTTATATACAGACATCACTAGACTACAGTAGATTATTTGTTATATACAGACATCACTAGACTACAGTAGATTATTTGTTATATACAGACATCACTAGACTACAGTAGATTATTTGTTATATACAGACATCACTAGACTACAGTAGATTATTTGTTATATACAGACATCACTAGACTACAGTAGATTTTTTGCTATATACAGACATCACTAGACTACAGTAGATTATTTGTTATTTACAGACATCACTAGACCAGAGTAGATTATTTGTTATTTACAGACATCACTAGACTACAGTAGATTATTTGTTATATACAGACATCACTAGACTACAGTAGATTATTTGTTATATACAGACATCACTAGACTACAGTAGATTGTTTGTTATATACAGACATCACTAGACTACAGTAGATTATTTGTTATATACAGACATTACTAGACTACAGTAGATTGTTTGTTATATACAGACATCACTAGACTACAGTAGATTATTTGTTATATATAGACATCACTAGACTACAGTAGATTATTTGTTATATATAGACATCACTAGACTACAGTAGATTATTTGTTATATACAGACATCACTAGACTACAGTAGATTATTTGTTATATACAGACATCACTAGACTACAGTAGATTATTTGTTATATACAGACATCACTAGACTACAGTAGATTATTTGTTATATACAGACATCACTAGACTACAGTAGATTATTTGTTATATATAGACATCACTAGACTACAGTAGATTATTTGTTATATACAGACATCACTAGACTACAGTAGATTATTTGTTATATACAGACATCACTAGACTACAGTAGATTATTTGTTATATACAGACATCACTAGACTACAGTAGATTATTTGTTATATACAGACATCACTAGACTACAGTAGATTTTTTGCTATATACAGACATCACTAGACTAGAGTAGATTATTTGTTATATACAGACATCACTAGACTACAGTAGATTATTTGTTATATACAAACATCACTAGACTAGAGTAGATTATTTGTTATATACAGACATCACTAGACTAGAGTAGATTATTTTTTATATACAGACATCACTAGACTACAGTAGATTATTTGTTATATACAGACATCACTAGACTACAGTAGATTATTTGTTATATACAGACATCACTAGACTACAGTAGATTATTTGTTATATACAGACATCACTAGACTACAGTAGATTATTTGTTATATACAGACATCACTAGACTACAGTAGATTATTTGTTATCTACAGACATCACTAGACTACAGTAGATTATTTGTTATATACAGACATCACTAGACTACAGTAGATTATTTGTTATATACAGACATCACTAGACTAGAGTAGATTATTTGTTATATACAGACATCACTAGACTACAGTAGATTATTTGTTATATATAGACATCACTAGACTACAGTAGATTATTTGTTATAGATAGACATCACTAGACTACAGTAGATTATTTGTTATATACAGACATCACTAGACTACAGTAGATTATTTGTTATATACAGACATCACTAGACTACAGTAGATTATTTGTTATATACAGACATCACTAGACTACAGTAGATTATTTGTTATATACAGACATCACTAGACTACAGTAGATTATTTGTTATATACAGACATCACTAGACTACAGTAGATTTTTTGCTATATACAGACAGCACTAGACTAGAGTAGATTATTTGTTATATACAGACATCACTAGACTAGAGTAGATTATTTGTTATTTACAGACATCACTAGACTACAGTAGATTATTTGTTATATACAGACATCACTAGACTACAGTAGATTATTTGTTATATACAGACATCACTAGACTACAGTAGATTGTTTGTTATATACAGACATCACTAGACTACAGTAGATTATTTGTTATATACAGACATTACTAGACTACAGTAGATTGTTTGTTATATACAGACATCACTAGACTACAGTAGATTATTTGTTATATATAGACATCACTAGACTACAGTAGATTATTTGTTATATACAGACATCACTAGACTACAGTAGATTATTTGTTATATACAGACATCACTAGACTACAGTAGATTATTTGTTATATACAGACATCACTAGACTACAGTAGATTATTTGTTATATACAGACATCACTAGACTACAGTAGATTATTTGTTATATACAGACATCACTAGACTACAGTAGATATTTTGCTATATACAGACATCACTAGACTACAGTAGATTATTTGTTATATACAGACATCACTAGACTAGAGTAGATTATTTGTTATATACAGACATCACTAGACTAGAGTAGATTATTTGTTATATACAGACATCACTAGACTACAGTAGATTATTTGTTATATACAGACATCACTAGACTACAGTAGATTATTTGTTATATACAGACATCACTAGACTACAGTAGATTATTTGTTATATACAGACATCACTAGACTACAGTAGATTATTTGTTATATACATACATCACTAGATTACAGTAGATTATTTGTTATATACAGACATCACTAGACTACAATAGATTATTTGTTATATACAGACATCACTAGACTACAGTAGATTATTTGTTATATATAAACATCACTAGACTACAGTAGATTGTTTGTTATATACAGACATCACTAGACTACAGTAGATTATTTGTTATATACAGACATCACTAGACTACAGTAGATTATTTGTTATATACAAACATCACTAGACTACAGTAGATTATTTGTTATATACAGACATCACTAGACTACAGTAGATTATTTGTTATATACAGACATCACTAGACTACAGTAGATTATTTGTTATATATAGACATCACTAGACTACAGTAGATTATTTGTTATAGATAGACATCACTAGACTACAGTAGATTATTTGTTATATACAGACATCATTAGACTACAGTAGATTATTTGTTATATACAGACATCACTAGACTACAGTAGATTATTTGTTATATACAGACATCACTAGACTACAGTAGATTATTTGTTATATACAGACATCACTAGACTACAGTAGATTATTTGTTATATACAGACATCACTAGACTACAGTAGATTATTTGTTATATACAGACATCACTAGACTAGAGTAGATTATTTGTTATATACAGACATCACTAGACTACAGTAGATTATTTGTTATATACAGACATCACTAGACTACAGTAGATTATTTGTTATATACAGACATCACTAGACTACAGTAGATTATTTGTTATATACAGACATCACTAGACTACAGTAGATTATTTGTTATATACAGACATCACTAGACTACAGTAGATTATTTGTTATATACAGACATCACTAGACTACAGTAGATTATTTGTTATATACAGACATCACTAGACTACAGTAGATTATTTGTTATAGATAGACATCACTAGACTATAGTAGATTATTTGTTATAGATAGACATCACTAGACTACAGTAGATTATTTGTTATATACAGACATCACTAGACTACAGTAGATTATTTGTTATATACAGACATCACTAGACTACAGTAGATTATTTGTTATATACAGACATCACTAGACTACAGTAGATTATTTGTTATATACAGACATCACTAGACTACAGTAGATTATTTGTTATATACAGACATCACTAGACTACAGTAGATTATTTGTTATATACAGACATCACTAGACTACAGTAGATTTTTTGCTATATACAGACATCACTAGACTAGAGTAGATTATTTGTTATATACAGACATCACTAGACTACAGTAGATTATTTGTTATATACAGACATCACTAGACTACAGTAGATTATTTGTTATATACAGACATCACTAGACTAGAGTAGATTATTTGTTATATACAGACATCACTAGACTAGAGTAGATTATTTTTTATATACAGACATCACTAGACTACAGTAGATTATTTGTTATATACAGACATCACTAGACTACAGTAGATTATTTGTTATATACAGACATCACTAGACTACAGTAGATTATTTGTTATATACAGACATCACTAGACTACAGTAGATTATTTGTTATATACAGACATCACTAGACTACAGTAGATTATTTGTTATATACAGACATCACTAGACTACAGTAGATTATTTGTTATATATAGACATCACTAGACTACAGTAGATTATTTGTTATATACAGACATCACTAGACTACAGTAGATTATTTGTTATATATAGACATCACTAGACTACAGTAGATTATTTGTTATAGATAGACATCACTAGACTACAGTAGATTATTTGTTATATACAGACATCACTAGACTACAGTAGATTATTTGTTATATACAGACATCACTAGACTACAGTAGATTATTTGTTATATACAGACATCACTAGACTACAGTAGATTATTTGTTATATACAGACATCACTAGACTACAGTAGATTATTTGTTATATACAGACATCACTAGACTACAGTAGATTTTTTGCTATATACAGACAGCACTAGACTAGAGTAGATTATTTGTTATATACAGACATCACTAGACTAGAGTAGATTATTTGTTATTTACAGACATCACTAGACTACAGTAGATTATTTGTTATATACAGACATCACTAGACTACAGTAGATTATTTGTTATATACAGACATCACTAGACTACAGTAGATTGTTTGTTATATACAGACATCACTAGACTACAGTAGATTATTTGTTATATACAGACATTACTAGACTACAGTAGATTGTTTGTTATATACAGACATCACTAGACTACAGTAGATTATTTGTTATATATAGACATCACTAGACTACAGTAGATTATTTGTTATATACAGACATCACTAGACTACAGTAGATTATTTGTTATATACAGACATCACTAGACTACAGTAGATTATTTGTTATATACAGACATCACTAGACTACAGTAGATTATTTGTTATATACAGACATCACTAGACTACAGTAGATTATTTGTTATATACAGACATCACTAGACTACAGTAGATATTTTGCTATATACAGACATCACTAGACTACAGTAGATTATTTGTTATATACAGACATCACTAGACTAGAGTAGATTATTTGTTATATACAGACATCACTAGACTAGAGTAGATTATTTGTTATATACAGACATCACTAGACTACAGTAGATTATTTGTTATATACAGACATCACTAGACTACAGTAGATTATTTGTTATATACAGACATCACTAGACTACAGTAGATTATTTGTTATATACAGACATCACTAGACTACAGTAGATTATTTGTTATATACAGACATCACTAGACTACAGTAGATTATTTGTTATATACAGACATCACTAGACTACAGTAGATTATTTGTTATATACAGACATCACTAGACTACAGTAGATTATTTGTTATATATAGACATCACTAGACTACAGTAGATTGTTTGTTATATACAGACATCACTAGACTACAGTAGATTATTTGTTATATACAGACATCACTAGACTACAGTAGATTATTTGTTATATACAGACATCACTAGACTACAGTAGATTATTTGTTATATACAGACATCACTAGACTACAGTAGATTATTTGTTATATACAGACATCACTAGACTACAGTAGATTATTTGTTATATATAGACATCACTAGACTACAGTAGATTATTTGTTATAGATAGACATCACTAGACTACAGTAGATTATTTGTTATATACAGACATCATTAGACTACAGTAGATTATTTGTTATATACAGACATCACTAGACTACAGTAGATTATTTGTTATATACAGACATCACTAGACTACAGTAGATTATTTGTTATATACAGACATCACTAGACTACAGTAGATTATTTGTTATATACAGACATCACTAGACTACAGTAGATTATTTGTTATATACAGACATCACTAGACTAGAGTAGATTATTTGTTATATACAGACATCACTAGACTACAGTAGATTATTTGTTATATACAGACATCACTAGACTACAGTAGATTATTTGTTATATACAGACATCACTAGACTACAGTAGATTATTTGTTATATACAGACATCACTAGACTACAGTAGATTATTTGTTATATACAGACATCACTAGACTACAGTAGATTATTTGTTATATACAGACATCACTAGACTACAGTAGATTATTTGTTATATACAGACATCACTAGACTACAGTAGATTATTTGTTATATATAGACATCACTAGACTACAGTAGATTATTTGTTATAGATAGACATCACTAGACTACAGTAGATTATTTGTTATATACAGACATCATTAGACTACAGTAGATTATTTGTTATATACAGACATCACTAGACTACAGTAGATTATTTGTTATATACAGACATCACTAGACTACAGTAGATTATTTGTTATATACAGACATCACTAGACTAGAGTAGATTATTTGTTATATACAGACATCACTAGACTACAGTAGATTATTTGTTATATATAGACATCACTAGACTACAGTAGATTATTTGTTATTGATAGACATCACTAGACTACAGTAGATTATTTGTTATATACAGACATCATTAGACTACAGTAGATTATTTGTTATATACAGACATCACTAGACTACAGTAGATTATTTGTTATATACAGACATCACTAGACTACAGTAGATTATTTGTTATATACAGACATCACTAGACTACAGTAGATTATTTGTTATATACAGACATCACTAGACTACAGTAGATTGTTTGTTATATACAGACATCACTAGACTACAGTAGATTATTTGTTATATACAGACATTACTAGACTACAGTAGATTATTTGTTATATACAGACATCACTAGACTACAGTAGATTATTTGTTATATATAGACATCACTAGACTACAGTAGATTATTTGTTATATACAGACATCACTAGACTACAGTAGATTATTTGTTATATACAGACATCACTAGACTACAGTAGATTATTTGTTATATACAGACATCACTAGACTACAGTAGATTATTTGTTATATACAGACATCACTAGACTACAGTAGATTATTTGTTATATACAGACATCACTAAACTAGAGTAGATTATTTGTTATATATAGACATCACTAGACTACAGTAGATTATTTGTTATATACAGACATCACTAGACTACAGTAGATTATTTGTTATATACAGACATTACTAGACTACAGTAGATTATTTGTTATATACAGACATCACTAGACTACAGTAGATTATTTGTTATATACAGACATTACTAGACTACAGTAGATTATTTGTTATATACAGACATTACTAGACTACAGTAGATTATTTGTTATATACAGACATCACTAGACTACAGTAGATTATTTGTTATATACAGACATCACTAGACTACAGTAGATTATTTGTTATATACAGACATCACTAGACTAGAGTAGATTATTTGTTATATACAGACATCACTAGACTACAGTAGATTATTTGTTATATATAGACATCACTAGACTACAGTAGATTATTTGTTATTGATAGACATCACTAGACTACAGTAGATTATTTGTTATATACAGACATCATTAGACTACAGTAGATTATTTGTTATATACAGACATCACTAGACTACAGTAGATTATTTGTTATATACAGACATCACTAGACTACAGTAGATTATTTGTTATATACAGACATCACTAGACTACAGTAGATTATTTGTTATATACAGACATCACTAGACTACAGTAGATTGTTTGTTATATACAGACATCACTAGACTACAGTAGATTATTTGTTATATACAGACATTACTAGACTACAGTAGATTATTTGTTATATACAGACATCACTAGACTACAGTAGATTATTTGTTATATATAGACATCACTAGACTACAGTAGATTATTTGTTATATACAGACATCACTAGACTACAGTAGATTATTTGTTATATACAGACATCACTAGACTACAGTAGATTATTTGTTATATACAGACATCACTAGACTACAGTAGATTATTTGTTATATACAGACATCACTAGACTACAGTAGATTATTTGTTATATACAGACATCACTAAACTAGAGTAGATTATTTGTTATATATAGACATCACTAGACTACAGTAGATTATTTGTTATATACAGACATCACTAGACTACAGTAGATTATTTGTTATATACAGACATTACTAGACTACAGTAGATTATTTGTTATATACAGACATCACTAGACTACAGTAGATTATTTGTTATATACAGACATTACTAGACTACAGTAGATTATTTGTTATATACAGACATTACTAGACTACAGTAGATTGTTTGTTATATACAGACATCACTAGACTACAGTAGATTATTTGTTATATACAGACATTACTAGACTACAGTAGGTTATTTGTTATATACAGACATTACTAGACTACAGTAGATTGTTTGTTATATACAGACATCACTAGACTACAGTAGATTATTTGTTATATACAGACATCACTAGACTACAGTAGATTATTTGTTATATACAGACATCACTAGACTACAGTAGATTATTTGTTATATACAGACATCACTAGACTAGAGTAGATTATTTGTTATATACAGACATCACTAGACTACAGTAGATTATTTGTTATATACAGACATCACTAGACTACAGTAGATTATTTGTTATATACAGACATCACTAAACTACAGTAGATTATTTGTTATATACAGACATCACTAGACTACAGTAGATTATTTGTTATATACAGACATCACTAGACTACAGTAGATTATTTGTTATATACAGACATCACTAGACTACAGTAGATTATTTGTTATATACAGACATCACTAGACTACAGTAGATTGTTTGTTATATACAGACATCACTAGACTACAGTAGATTATTTGTTATATACAGACATCACTAGACTACAGTAGATTATTTGTTATATACAGACATCACTAGACTACAGTAGATTATTTGTTATATATAGACATCACTAGACTACAGTAGATTATTTGTTATATATAGACATCACTAGACTACAGTAGATTATTTGTTATATACAGACATCACTAGACTACAATAGATTATTTGTTATATACAGACATCACTAGACTACAGTAGATTATTTGTTATATACAGACATCACTAGACTACAGTAGATTATTTGTTATATACAGACATCACTAGACTACAGTAGATTGTTTGTTATATACAGACATCACTAGACTAGAGTAGATTATTTGTTATATACAGACATCACTAGACTACAGTAGATTATTTGTTATATACAGACATCACTAGACTACAGTAGATTATTTGTTATATACAGACATCACTAGACTACAGTAGATTATTTGTTATATACAGACATCGCTAGACTACAGTAGATTATTTGTTATATACAGACATCACTAGACTACAGTAGATTATTTGTTATATACAGACATCACTAGACTACAGTAGATTATTTGTTATATACAGACATCACTAGACTACAGTAGATATTTTGCTATATACAGACATCACTAGACTACAGTAGATTATTTGTTATATACAGACATCACTAGACTAGAGTAGATTATTTGTTATATACAGACATCACTAGACTAGAGTAGATTATTTGTTATATACAGACATCACTAGACTACAGTAGATTATTTGTTATATACAGACATCACTAGACTACAGTAGATTATTTGTTATATACAGACATCACTAGACTACAGTAGATTATTTGTTATATACAGACATCACTAGACTACAGTAGATTATTTGTTATATACAGACATCACTAGACTACAGTAGATTATTTGTTATATACAGACATCACTAGACTACAGTAGATTATTTGTTATATACAGACATCACTAGACTACAGTAGATTATTTGTTATATATAGACATCACTAGACTACAGTAGATTGTTTGTTATATACAGACATCACTAGACTACAGTAGATTATTTGTTATATACAGACATCACTAGACTACAGTAGATTATTTGTTATATACAGACATCACTAGACTACAGTAGATTATTTGTTATATACAGACATCACTAGACTACAGTAGATTATTTGTTATATATAGACATCACTAGACTACAGTAGATTATTTGTTATAGATAGACATCACTAGACTACAGTAGATTATTTGTTATATACAGACATCATTAGACTACAGTAGATTATTTGTTATATACAGACATCACTAGACTACAGTAGATTATTTGTTATATACAGACATCACTAGACTACAGTAGATTATTTGTTATATACAGACATCACTAGACTACAGTAGATTATTTGTTATATACAGACATCACTAGACTACAGTAGATTATTTGTTATATACAGACATCACTAGACTAGAGTAGATTATTTGTTATATACAGACATCACTAGACTACAGTAGATTATTTGTTATATACAGACATCACTAGACTACAGTAGATTATTTGTTATATACAGACATCACTAGACTACAGTAGATTATTTGTTATATACAGACATCACTAGACTACAGTAGATTATTTGTTATATACAGACATCACTAGACTACAGTAGATTATTTGTTATATACAGACATCACTAGACTACAGTAGATTATTTGTTATATACAGACATCACTAGACTACAGTAGATTATTTGTTATATACAGACATCACTAGACTACAGTAGATTGTTTGTTATATACAGACATCACTAGACTAGAGTAGATTATTTGTTATATACAGACATCACTAGACTACAGTAGATTATTTGTTATATACAGACATCACTAGACTACAGTAGATTATTTGTTATATACAGACATCACTAGACTACAGTAGATTATTTGTTATATACAGACATCACTAGACTACAGTAGATATTTTGCTATATACAGACATCACTAGACTACAGTAGATTATTTGTTATATACAGACATCACTAGACTAGAGTAGATTATTTGTTATATACAGACATCACTAGACTAGAGTAGATTATTTGTTATATACAGACATCACTAGACTACAGTAGATTATTTGTTATATACAGACATCACTAGACTACAGTAGATTATTTGTTATATACAGACATCACTAGACTACAGTAGATTATTTGTTATATACAGACATCACTAGACTACAGTAGATTATTTGTTATATACAGACATCACTAGACTACAGTAGATTATTTGTTATATACAGACATCACTAGACTACAGTAGATTATTTGTTATATACAGACATCACTAGACTACAGTAGATTATTTGTTATATATAGACATCACTAGACTACAGTAGATTGTTTGTTATATACAGACATCACTAGACTACAGTAGATTATTTGTTATATACAGACATCACTAGACTACAGTAGATTATTTGTTATATACAGACATCACTAGACTACAGTAGATTATTTGTTATATACAGACATCACTAGACTACAGTAGATTATTTGTTATATATAGACATCACTAGACTACAGTAGATTATTTGTTATAGATAGACATCACTAGACTACAGTAGATTATTTGTTATATACAGACATCATTAGACTACAGTAGATTATTTGTTATATACAGACATCACTAGACTACAGTAGATTATTTGTTATATACAGACATCACTAGACTACAGTAGATTATTTGTTATATACAGACATCACTAGACTACAGTAGATTATTTGTTATATACAGACATCACTAGACTACAGTAGATTATTTGTTATATACAGACATCACTAGACTAGAGTAGATTATTTGTTATATACAGACATCACTAGACTACAGTAGATTATTTGTTATATACAGACATCACTAGACTACAGTAGATTATTTGTTATATACAGACATCACTAGACTACAGTAGATTATTTGTTATATACAGACATCACTAGACTACAGTAGATTATTTGTTATATACAGACATCACTAGACTACAGTAGATTATTTGTTATATACAGACATCACTAGACTACAGTAGATTATTTGTTATATACAGACATCACTAGACTACAGTAGATTATTTGTTATATATAGACATCACTAGACTACAGTAGATTATTTGTTATAGATAGACATCACTAGACTACAGTAGATTATTTGTTATATACAGACATCATTAGACTACAGTAGATTATTTGTTATATACAGACATCACTAGACTACAGTAGATTATTTGTTATATACAGACATCACTAGACTACAGTAGATTATTTGTTATATACAGACATCACTAGACTAGAGTAGATTATTTGTTATATACAGACATCACTAGACTAGAGTAGATTATTTGTTATATACAGACATCACTAGACTACAGTAGATTATTTGTTATATACAGACATCACTAGACTACAGTAGATTATTTGTTATATACAGACATCACTAGACTACAGTAGATTATTTGTTATATACAGACATCACTAGACTACAGTAGATTATTTGTTATATACAGACATCACTAGACTACAGTAGATTATTTGTTATATACAGACATCACTAGACTACAGTAGATTATTTGTTATATATAGACATCACTAGACTACAGTAGATTGTTTGTTATATACAGACATCACTAGACTACAGTAGATTATTTGTTATATACAGACATCACTAGACTACAGTAGATTATTTGTTATATACAGACATCACTAGACTACAGTAGATTATTTGTTATATACAGACATCACTAGACTACAGTAGATTATTTGTTATATACAGACATCACTAGACTACAGTAGATTATTTGTTATATATAGACATCACTAGACTACAGTAGATTATTTGTTATAGATAGACATCACTAGACTACAGTAGATTATTTGTTATATACAGACATCATTAGACTACAGTAGATTATTTGTTATATACAGACATCACTAGACTACAGTAGATTATTTGTTATATACAGACATCACTAGACTACAGTAGATTATTTGTTATATACAGACATCACTAGACTACAGTAGATTATTTGTTATATACAGACATCACTAGACTACAGTAGATTATTTGTTATATACAGACATCACTAGACTAGAGTAGATTATTTGTTATATACAGACATCACTAGACTACAGTAGATTATTTGTTATATACAGACATCACTAGACTACAGTAGATTATTTGTTATATACAGACATCACTAGACTACAGTAGATTATTTGTTATATACAGACATCACTAGACTACAGTAGATTATTTGTTATATACAGACATCACTAGACTACAGTAGATTATTTGTTATATACAGACATCACTAGACTACAGTAGATTATTTGTTATATACAGACATCACTAGACTACAGTAGATTATTTGTTATATACAGACATCACTAGACTACAGTAGATTATTTGTTATAGATAGACATCACTAGACTACAGTAGATTATTTGTTATATACAGACATCATTAGACTACAGTAGATTATTTGTTATATACAGACATCACTAGACTACAGTAGATTATTTGTTATATACAGACATCACTAGACTACAGTAGATTATTTGTTATATACAGACATCACTAGACTAGAGTAGATTATTTGTTATATACAGACATCACTAGACTACAGTAGATTATTTGTTATATATAGACATCACTAGACTACAGTAGATTATTTGTTATTGATAGACATCACTAGACTACAGTAGATTATTTGTTATATACAGACATCATTAGACTACAGTAGATTATTTGTTATATACAGACATCACTAGACTACAGTAGATTATTTGTTATATACAGACATCACTAGACTACAGTAGATTATTTGTTATATACAGACATCACTAGACTACAGTAGATTATTTGTTATATACAGACATCACTAGACTACAGTAGATTGTTTGTTATATACAGACATCACTAGACTACAGTAGATTATTTGTTATATACAGACATTACTAGACTACAGTAGATTATTTGTTATATACAGACATCACTAGACTACAGTAGATTATTTGTTATATATAGACATCACTAGACTACAGTAGATTATTTGTTATATACAGACATCACTAGACTACAGTAGATTATTTGTTATATACAGACATCACTAGACTACAGTATATTATTTGTTATATACAGACATCACTAGACTACAGTAGATTATTTGTTATATACAGACATCACTAGACTACAGTAGATTATTTGTTATATACAGACATCACTAAACTAGAGTAGATTATTTGTTATATATAGACATCACTAGACTACAGTAGATTATTTGTTATATACAGACATCACTAGACTACAGTAGATTATTTGTTATATACAGACATTACTAGACTACAGTAGATTATTTGTTATATACAGACATCACTAGACTACAGTAGATTATTTGTTATATACAGACATTACTAGACTACAGTAGATTATTTGTTATATACAGACATTACTAGACTACAGTAGATTGTTTGTTATATACAGACATCACTAGACTACAGTAGATTATTTGTTATATACAGACATTACTAGACTACAGTAGGTTATTTGTTATATACAGACATTACTAGACTACAGTAGATTGTTTGTTATATACAGACATCACTAGACTACAGTAGATTATTTGTTATATACAGACATCACTAGACTACAGTAGATTATTTGTTATATACAGACATCACTAGACTACAGTAGATTATTTGTTATATACAGACATCACTAGACTAGAGTAGATTATTTGTTATATACAGACATCACTAGACTACAGTAGATTATTTGTTATATACAGACATCACTAGACTACAGTAGATTATTTGTTATATACAGACATCACTAAACTACAGTAGATTATTTGTTATATACAGACATCACTAGACTACAGTAGATTATTTGTTATATACAGACATCACTAGACTACAGTAGATTATTTGTTATATACAGACATCACTAGACTACAGTAGATTATTTGTTATATACAGACATCACTAGACTACAGTAGATTGTTTGTTATATACAGACATCACTAGACTACAGTAGATTATTTGTTATATACAGACATCACTAGACTACAGTAGATTATTTGTTATATACAGACATCACTAGACTACAGTAGATTATTTGTTATATATAGACATCACTAGACTACAGTAGATTATTTGTTATATATAGACATCACTAGACTACAGTAGATTATTTGTTATATACAGACATCACTAGACTACAGTAGATTATTTGTTATATACAGACATCACTAGACTACAGTAGATTATTTGTTATATACAGACATCACTAGACTACAGTAGATTATTTGTTATATACAGACATCACTAGACTACAGTAGATTGTTTGTTATATACAGACATCACTAGACTAGAGTAGATTATTTGTTATATACAGACATCACTAGACTACAGTAGATTATTTGTTATATACAGACATCACTAGACTACAGTAGATTATTTGTTATATACAGACATCACTAGACTACAGTAGATTATTTGTTATATACAGACATCGCTAGACTACAGTAGATTATTTGTTATATACAGACATCACTAGACTACAGTAGATTTTTTGCTATATACAGACATCACTAAACTAGAGTAGATTATTTGTTATATACAGACATCACTAGACTAGAGTAGATTATTTGTTATTTACAGACATCACTAGACTACAGTAGATTATTTGTTATATACAGACATCACTAGACTACAGTAGATTATTTGTTATATACAGACATCACTAGACTACAGTAGATTATTTGTTATATACAGACATCACTAGACTACAGTAGATTATTTGTTATATACAGACATCACTAGACTACAGTAGATTATTTGTTATATACAGACATCACTAGACTATAGTAGATTATTTGTTATATACAGACATCACTAGACTACAGTAGAGCCTCTGGTTTGTTATATACAGACATCACTAGACTACAGTAGAGCCTCTGGTTTGTTATATACAGACATTACTAGACTACAGTAGAGCCTCTGGTTTGTTATATACAGACATTACATCAACTGTACATCTTATCTTTCAGTTTGATCCTGCTATACAAAGATTTGCTTCAATGAAAGTAACACAGTATGACCACTTTAAAGCCACACCTAAGTCTGGACTGATAGGATTTTTTGTACTCATCGTCCCTGTTACCTTGCTAACATACTTTGCTAATGAGCATCATGTAAGTGCATTAGTACTTATAAGTTGTATAACTTATTCTACTTTACAGCAATATCTAAATAAGTCTGGTTACAGCACATATCTAAATAAGTCTGGTTACAGCACATATCTAAATAAGTCTGGTGACAACACATATCTAAATAGGTCTGGTGACAAGACATATCTAAAGAAGTCTGGTGACAAGACATATCTAAAGAAGTCTGATGACAGCACATATCTAAATAAGTCTGGTGACAACACATATCTAAATAAGTCTGGTGACAACACATATCTATATAAATCTGGTGACAAGACATCTCTAAAGAAGTCTGGTGACAACCCATATCTAAATAGATCTGGTGACAACACATATCTAAATAAGTCTGGTGACAACACATCTAAATAAGTCTGGTGACAACACATATCTAAATAAGTCTGGTGACAACACATATCTAAATAAGTCTGGTGACAACACATATCTATATAAATCTGGTGACAAGATATATCTAAAGAAGTCTGGTGACAACACATATCTAAATAGATCTGGTGACAACACATATCTAAATAAGTCTGGTGACAACACATATCTAAATAAGTCTGGTGACAACACATATCTAAATAAGTCTGGTTACAACACATCTAAAGAAGTCTGGTGACAACACATATCTAAATAAGTCTGATGACAACACATATCTAAAGAAGTCTGGTGACAACACATATCTAAATAAGTCTTATGACAACACACATCTAAATAAGTCTGATGACAACACATATCTAAAGAAGTCTGGTGACAACACATATCTAAATAAATCTGGTGACAACACATATCTATATAAGTCTGGTGACAAGACATATCTAAAGAAGTCTGGTGACAACACATATCTAAATAAGTCTGGTGACAACACATATCTAAATAAGTCTGGTGACAACACATATCTAAATAAGTCTGATGACAACACATATCTAAAGAAGTCTGGTGACAACACATATCTAAATAAGTCTGGTTACAGCACATATTTAAATAAGTCTGGTGAAAACACATATCTAAAGAAGTCAGGTGACACCACATATCTAAATAAGTCTGGTGACAACACATATCTAAATAAGTCTGGTGACAACACATATCTAAATAAGTCTGGTTACAACACATATCTAAATAAGTCTGGTGACAACACATATCTAAATAAGTCTGGTTACAACACATATCTAAATAAGTCTGGTGACAACACATATCTAAATAAGTCTGGTGACAAAACATATCTAAAGAAGTCTGGTGACAACACATATCTAAATAAGTCTGGTGACAACACATATCTAAATAAGTCTGGTGACAACAGATATCTAAATAAGTCTGGTGACAACACATATCTAAATAGGTCTGGTAACAACACATATCTAAAGAAGTCAGGTGACAACACCTATCTAAATAAGTCTGGTGACAACACATATCTAAATAAGTCTGGTGACAACACATATCTAAATAGGTCTGGTGACAACACATATCTAAATAAGTCTGGTGACAACACATATCTAAAGAAGTCTGGTGACAACACATATCTAAATAGGTCTGGTGACAACACATATCTAAATAAGTCTGGTGACAACACATATCTAAAGAAGTCTGGTGACAACACATATCTAGCAAAGTCTGGTGACAACACCTATCTAAATAAGTCTGGTGATAACACATATCTATATAAGTCTGGTGACAACACATATCTAAATAAGTCTGGTGACAGCACCTATCTAAATAAGTCTGATGACAACAGATATCTAAATAAGTCTGGTGACAGCACCTATCTAAATAAGTCTGATGACAACAGATATCTAAATAAGTCTGGTGACAGCACCTATCTAAATAAGTCTGATGACAACAGATATCTAAATAAGTCTGGTGACAACACATATCTAAATAAGTCTGATGACAACACATATCTATATAGGTCTGGTGACAACACATATCTAAATAAATCTGGTGACAACAGATATCTAAAGAAGTCTGATGACAACACATATCTAAATAAGTCTGGTGACAACACATATCTAAAGAAGTCTGGTGACAACACCTATCTAAAGAAGTCTGGTGAAAACACATATCTAAATAAATCTGGTGACAGCACCTATCTAAATAAGTCTGGTTACAGCACATATCTAAATAAGTCTGGTGACAACACATATCTAAATAAGTCTGGTGACAACACATATCTAAAGAAGTCTGGTGAAAACACATATCTAAAGAAGTCTGATGACAACACATATCTAAATAAGTCTGGTGACAAGACATATCTAAAGAAGTCTGATGACAACACATATCTAAAGAAGTCTGGTGAAAACATATATCTAAATAAATCTGGTGACAGCACCGATCTAAATAAGTCTGATGACAACAGATATCTAAATAAGTCTGGTGACAACACATATCTAAATAAGTCTGATGACAACACATATCTATATAGGTCTGGTGACAACACATATCTAAATAAATCTGGTGACAACAGATATCTAAAGAAGTCTGATGACAACACATATCTAAATAAGTCTGGTGACAACACATATCTAAAGAAGTCTGGTGACAACACCTATCTAAAGAAGTCTGGTGAAAACACATATCTAAATAAATCTGGTGACAGCACCTATCTAAATAAGTCTGGTTACAGCACATATCTAAATAAGTCTGGTGACAACACATATCTAAATAAGTCTGGTGACAACACATATCTAAATAAGTCTGGTGACAACACATATCTAAAGAAGTCTGGTGAAAACACATATCTAAAGAAGTCTGATGACAACACATATCTAAATAAGTCTGGTGACAAGACATATCTAAAGAAGTCTGATGACAACACATATCTAAAGAAGTCTGGTGAAAACATATATCTAAATAAATCTGGTGACAGCACCGATCTAAATAAGTCTTGTTACAGCACATATCTAAATAAATCTGATGACAACACATATCTAAAGAAGTCTTGTGACAACACCTATCTAAAGAAGTCTGGTGACAACACCTATCTAAAGAAGTCTGGTGAAAACATATATCTAAATAAATCTGGTGACAACACATATCTAGATAAGTCTGGTGACAACACATATCTAAATAAGTCTGGTTACAGCACATATCTAAATAAGTCTGATGACAACACATATCTAAAGAAGTCTTGTGACAACACCTATCTAAAGAAGTCTGGTGACAACACATATCTAAATAAGTCTGGTGACAACACATATCTAAATAAATCTGGTGACAACAGATATCTAAAGAAGTCTGATGACAACACATATCTAAATAAGTCTGGTGACAACACATATCTAAATAAATCTGGTGACAGCACCTATCTGAATAAGTCTGGTGACAACACATATCTAAATAAGTCTGGTGACAACACATATCTAAATAAGTCTGGTTACAACACATATCTGAATAAGTCTGATGACAACACATATCTAAATAAGTCTGGTGACAGCACCTATCTAAATAAGTCTGGTTACAACACATATCTGAATAAGTCTGGTGACAACACATATCTAAATAAGTCTGGTGACAACACATATCTAAATAAGTCTGGTTACAACACATATCTAAAGAAGTCTGATGACAACACCTATCTAAAGGAGTCTGATGACAACACATCTAAAGAAGTCTGGTGACAACACATATCTAAAGAAGTCTGATGACAACACATATCTAAAGAAGTCTGATGACAACACATATCTAAATAAGTCTGGTGACAGCACCTATCTAAATAAGTCTGGTTACAACACATATCTGAATAAGTCTGATGACAACACATATCTAAATAAGTCTGGTGACAACACATATCTAAATAAGTCTGGTTACAACACATATCTAAAGAAGTCTGATGACAACACCTATCTAAAGAAGTCTGATGACAACACATCTAAATAAGTCTGGTGACAACACATATCCAAAGAAGTCTGATGACAACACATATCTAAATAAGTCTGGTGACAGCACCTATCTAAAGAAGTCTGATGACAACACATATCTAAAGAAGTCTGGTGACAACGCATATCTAAATAAGACTGGTGACAACACATATCTGAAGAAATCTGGTGACAACACATATCTAAATAAGTCTGGTTACAACACATATCTAAAGAAGTCTGGTGACAACACATATTTAAATAAGTCTGGTGACAACACATCTAAATAAGTCTGGTGACAACACATATCTAAAGAAGTCTGGTGACAACACATATCTAAATAAGTCTGGTTACAACACATCTAAAGAAGTTTGGTGACAACACATATCTAAATACGTCTGGTGACAACACATATCTAAAGAAGTCTGATGACAACACATATCTAAATAAGTCTGGTGACAACACATATCTAAAGAAGTTTGGTGACAACACATATCTAAATAAGTCTGATGACAACACATATCTAAATGTACTCTTTAAATGTAACTTTGTATATTAATTATTTTGAACTAAACAAATATTCATTTCATCTTTTCAGGAAAAGCAAGAGAGGAAGATTAAGTCTGGTGAAATAACAGCTAAAGATCGAGGATATAAATTTGCATATTGAGACATGTTTGCATATAATTATAGAATATTTGTACATAAGGAATTTGTTTTATCAGTAAATGATGATCATGAACTATTAATTTGTTTGTTTGCGTTAGTTACCCTCTTGGTGGTGTCATTTTTGGCATGCTTGTAAAGTTTGGACAAGTAAAAATTCAAAGACCAACTTGAATATTTAATGAGGGTTTTTCTTATCAGTTCCTACCACCACAGGGCATATTTAACATACGACCCTATGAGAAATAGATATTTCCATATTATTCTCTGAAACCAATAAACAATTTAAAAGCATACTTTAACATATGACCTAATCATAAATTCTTCTCAGAAACTGGAAATTTGCTTGAACCCAAACGTGTATAAATAACCAGTTGAGCCTCTAGTTTTTAAAGGTAAAATATTTCTGAAAAAGCTTCATTTGCATCCAAACTTTTCTAATTTATCTTGCAAAACTATTCAAGGTTAGATAAATTGCTTTATCTGGAATGCCATTAACAATATTATTAACTTCAGACATGGCCTACAGTCTTCTTTGTTAGCTATAGGTTCTTTTCCTCATTCATGACTTATAACTTTGTAACAAGAGTCAAACATGTCACTAGTGAAGCAGGAACTGCTTGTCCTTCTGGAGCACCTGAGTTCACACTCCATTTTTAGTGGGGTTCGTGTGGCTCAATCTTGAGTTCTCGTATTCTATTGGTTGGTAGAGACCAGGATTGTATTAAGATTTTTATTAATACAATGTAGTACATATGGGGTAGTTTTACATATACCAATGCAATCAGTGCCTATCATTACTAATGTTGTTAGGGGTCATTGTGGTTGTGATGGTATGGACGGTACTTGGATTTACAACTACATTTGTACCTATGAAATGGTGAGGTGTGCTCCATACAACATTATGTGATAAAGTCTGTCAGTGACTTGCAGCAGGTTGGTGGTTTTCTCCTGATACTCCGGTTTCCTCCACAAATAACACTGATTGCCACAATATAGCTGAAATATTGTTGAAAGTGGCGTTAAAGCCCTAAAGTTGTTAGTTTTGATTCCTACTTATGGCGAGGTGTACTGATAAAACCTTATGTGATAAACGTTTGTCAGTGACTTGTTGTAGTTATATAGGTGGTTACCTGTTGTTACTCCTCCACCACTAAAACTGATGGCCATAATATAAATGAAATGTTGAAAATGGGATAATACACACATTAGCCCAATTATTTTGCCCAAAAAAAAGGAAGGGACAGATGCCCCCTTGCCTACTCGACTCCTAAATTCCTGCTTTAACTCACTAGAAAGTGATAACATACCATGAAGGACTGAATCTTAATGTCAATGAAGAACAAGAAAGATCGGTGAAGTATATAGCGGCAGTTGTCTTAATGTATGTGTAAAGTAGCACTATTCCTATAGCCTCGGGATTCCCATCATCGGTAACCCACGCGGCCGATAACGCTTTAATACTTCCCACTCATCACCACAGAGAGTATGGGAGTGTGATCGATCAGCATGGGCTACTAACGATGTGGGATTCCCTTGGGGTGATGTTAGGTGTGTTTTAAAAGTACTTTCTTTATGATAAACTTGTTAAGTGTATATAAATAAATCAGGCTTATTTACAATTACATTTAAAGATAATTCATCAAGGGTTCACCAGGGGAGTTGTGATAAGAAAACCCTGTCACTGTTTCCAGTTACCATCATTCAATGCAACAACCAGGAAAGAATCCTTCTACCCGAGAAGAATCCGGGATTGGAACACCTTACCCAACTCGGTGACCACCGCAAGTAGTCTCGAATCCCTCAAGATCTACTAGCCACCAAGTAAAATATTCTGTCATTCTGTTTTTATTCTCACTGTAAATATGTAAAGCACCGATTTAACTGATCCAATACATGCGCACACCTAATGTGATGGAATAGTCAGCCAGATGACGGTGATCACAGTATGGTAGAAGTAGAAGACTGTTAATAAATCGAGTTCAGTTCAAAATAAATTGAGGGCCCGGGTGGCTCAATGAGTTAGGTAGTTGGATTACCTAACAACTCATACAAGCCTATCACCAATACGACGTGGGTTCGTGGGCAGCTTTGTAAATTACAAAAAGGGTCACTCGACTCGCAGCCGCAAGTGATAAAGTCGACTAGTTGCTTGCCCATGGTCGATGGTTCTCTCCGGGTACTCTGGCTTCTTCCACCACTAAAACTGGTCGCCATGATATAGCTGAAATATTGCTGAAAGTGACGTTAAACACAATAAATCAAATCAAATCAAAATAAATTGCGTCAGAAAAATCATATCCAAGTAAGCAGTATGTTGCCGTGTAATTGTGTTTTCAATTTCTATATAAAACAAGTGTAGACAGATCTATGTATCGCCTGTCCCCTTCAAATTGTTTGAGTGAAATATTTTTCAGAAAATAGATTAATTTATTGTATGATGAAACTGTACCGGCTCCATCATCTAAGTGTAGACCAAATATGGTCATATGATGAAACTGTACCGGCTCCATCATCTAAGTGTAGACCAAATATGGTCATATGATGAAACTGTACCGGCTCCATCATCTAAGTGTAGACCAAATATGGTCAACCTAGGTTGTAGAAACTGACCTAAGCATCAACACTTGAAGTCAGTAGACCGTGAAAATGGGATCATGGTAAAGGTAACACGTGCCTGACTGACATGTACCCTCCACAATCAATGTGTGGATCAAACCTGACTGACATGTACCCACCACAACCAATGTGTGGACCAAAAAAGGTGAGCCTAGATTGTATGGCAATGGAGAAATTGACATGACCACTACAACTATAAAGGACATAAGCTTCCACGTGGAAACAAATGTGATGTCTGATAACACCTTGTGATGTCTGATAACACCTTGTGATGTCTGATAACACCTTGTGATGTCTGATTACACCTTGTGATGTCTGATTACACCTTGTGATGTCTGATAACACATTGTGATGTCTGATAACACCTTGTGATGTCTGATAACACCGTGTGATGTCTGATTACACCTTGTGATGTCTGATAACACCTTGTGATGTCTGATAACACCTTGTGGTGTCTGATTACACCTTGTGATGTCTGATTACACCTTGTGATGTCTGATAACACCTTTTGATGTCTGATAACACCTTGTGATATCTGATAACACCTTGTGATGTCTGATTACACCTTGTGATGTCTGATAACACCTTGTGATGTCTGATAACACCTTGTGATGTCTGATTACACCTTGTGATGTCTGATAACACCTTGTGATGTCTGATTACACCTTGTGATGTCTGATAACACCTTGTGATGTCTGATAACACCTTGTGATGTCTGATAACACCTTGTGATATCTGATAACACCTTGTGATGTCTGATTACACCTTGTGATGTCTGATTACACCTTGTGATGTCTGATAACACCTTGTGATGTCTGATAACACCTTGTGATGTCTGATTACATCTTGTGATGTCTGATTACACCTTGTGTTTTCAACTTCTCTATCTGCCTTTATGGAGCCGTCGTGGTTGCCGTGATCGTATTGTAGTTGGATTTACAACTACAATGTACCTATGCAATCAGTGCCAAGCACCACTAAAGTTGTGAAGTACGAACCCCGTTCATGACGAGGTATACTCGATACAACATTATCTGATAAATTTTGTCAGTGACTTGCGACAGGTTGGTGGTTTTCTCCGGGTATTCCGGTTTCCTCCACCAATAAAACTGACCACGACGATATAACTGAAATATTGTTGAAAGTGGCGTTATAACCATAAACCAACTAAATCAACCAACCAGCTTTCATGGAAGGACAAAATGAATACAGAAATCAATGCTAGTGTCGAGTTATTGGCTTAAGACAGTATTATTCTGAAATGGAGTGCAAGGCAAATTAGGAGGGTTATAGAAGCATGAGTAAGAAAGGCCTATGACAATGTCAAAAATATTATACATATGGGCCGGAGGCCCCTAGATTTTGAGGCCCTAGGCTTCAGCCTGACAAGCATATAGGTAAATCCGGCGCTGCCTTCATGATCGATGCGTGGACCAAGTAAGATGAGCCTATTACTAGTATATAGCTAGGTTGTATGGTAATGGAGAAGTAAGGTGAGCCTATTACTAGTATATAGCTAGGTTGTATGGTAATGGAGAAACTGATCTAATCACGAAAACTTGACGCAAATTTAACAATGTCAGTAGACCGTGAAAATGAGATCAAGGTCAGTTGACACATGCCTGTCTGACATGTACCCTGCATGATCAATGTGTGGACCAATTATAGTGAGCCTAGGTTGTATGGTTATGGAGAAACTTACCTAACAGGAAAACTTGATGTAAATTTAACAGTCAGTAGACTGTGGAAATGATGTCAAGGGCAGGTGACACATGTCGGGTTACATGTACCCTCAATGGTCAATTAATGTGTGGACCAAATATAGTAAGCCAGATTGTATGGTAGTGGAGAAACTGACAAAATCACGAAAACTTGACATTGTTAAACGCGCCGACGCCACCGGAAAGGCTATACATATGTCTCGTCTTCAGAGACTTTCGTTGCAGGCGAGACAAAAGAATATGAAAGCAGTGGTAACCTTGTGCACGTATTACATAAGTAGATATAATCCAATAGTGTACGATGGTCCCTCAAATCAATCATAACTACATAAGTAAATAAATAGTAATACTGTGGATTTTATCTTTTATTATCAACAAAATGTGTATCATCACGAGATATGGTTCATTCGAACTTTAATCAGACTACTTACAAGTATAACTTACTCACAATAATTTAAACTTAAGTTAAAAATGGTCACCCATCAGAGATTTAAGATGTGGGCAAAGACATTTTGCTTTGTTGTGCTTTTTACAGTATCTACTTTTTCTGCACCTACTTCACAGACCACTGAAGGTAAGACTTAAGAAAGGTAACTGGTCTCCAATGTTAAAATGCTCCAACTTTATAGCTATTCATTCACTTAAATCCATTTATAAAATGCAATGACAAAAGTGTGACACCTTGATTTCGGGAGATCATTACCAGTGGGGTCAAACCTTGAGTTCGGGAGATCATTACCAGTGGGGTCAAACCTTGAGTTCGGGAGATCATTACCAGTGGGGTCAAACCTTGAGTTCGGGAGATCATTACCAGTGGGGTCAAACCTTGAGTTCGGGAGATCATTACCAGTGGGGTCAAACCAAAGGTAATAAGATTGATATTTGCTGCTTCTCCTCTATGCAAGCAACATTCGGAAGTAAATGCAAAGACTGGTTGGCTGGGTAATGTGTCCGAGTGGAGCGGCATGTCTACCTGCGGACTGTTTTTTCAGTGAGCTTACACTATAAAAAGAACAACTAAGCGTGTTGATCTAGTATAAAGCAGACATCATTATCATTTCAGTCAATGTTACTTGTTCTCGCCATGGTATAGCTGAAAAATGCTTATTTGGCGTTAAACAACAATCACTCACCCACTCGATATGTTTATTGCAGCATGCTAACACTATATACCAATATTAACGTGTTGGTATAGTACAGAGTAATCATTAAGTCTAAAAATATAACACTATAAAACTATAAACTCTACAAATATAGTACTCAGCTATACAATAGCTGTAGAAAAGTCTTGTCACTGGATTAGCTTGGTAGAGTTACCCAATAGTTACAGAAGATTACCACAGTTAAGTATAACTTTTTTCAACCCATTCCAATACCAATATTACAGATTGAATTGCAAAACTGTATCACTGGTTGAACAATTTAAACTGGAATGGCAAATTGTTCAGTATGAATGCTGTTGTTACCTGACAAATCTAGTAAACTAGCCAGGCAATAAGTATTCATGACGGTATATGGTGCTAGTTGTGGTACAGTAATACATGGCCTAAGTGTCAATGATTATACCTATTATGTAGGGCCTAAGTGTCAATGATTGTACCTAGTATGTAGGGCCTAAGTGTCAATGATTGTACCTGTTATGTAGGGCCTAAGTGTCAATGATTGTACCTATTTTGTAGGGTCTAAGTGTCAATGATTGTACCTATTATGTAGGGCCTAATTGTCAATGATTGTACCTATTATGTAGGGCCTAAGTGTCAATGATTGTACCTATTTTGTAGGGTCTAAGTGTCAATGATTGTACCTATTATGTAGGGCCTAATTGTCAATGATTGTACCTATTATGTAGGGCCTAAGTGTCAATGATTGTACCTATTATGTAGGGCCTAAGTGTCAATGATTGTACCTATTATGTAGGGCCCAAGTGTCAATGATTGTACCTATTATGTAGGACCTAAGTGTCAATGATTGTACCTATTATGTAGGGCCCAAGTGTCGATGATTGTACCTATTATGTAGGGCTAAGTGTCAATGATTGTACCTATTATGTAGGGCCTAAGTGTCAATGATTGTACCTATTATGTAGGGTCTAAGTGTCAATGATTGTACCTATTATGTAGGGCCTAAGTGTCAATGATTGTACCTATTATGTAGGGTCTAAGTGTCAATGATTGTACCTATTATGTAGGGTCTAAGTGTCAATGATTGTACCTATTATGTAGGGCCTAAGTGTCAATGATTGTACCTATTATGTAGGACCCAAGTGTCAATGATTGTACCTATTATGTAGGGTCGAAGTGTCAATGATTGTACCTATTATGTAGGGCCCAAGTGTCAATGATTGTACCTATTATGTAGGGTCTAAGTGTCAATGATTGTACCTATTATGTAGGGCCTAAGTGTCAATGATTGTACCTATTATGTAGGGTCTAAGTGTCAATGATTGTACCTATTATGTAGGGCCTAAGTGTCAATGATTGTACCTATTATGTAGGGTCTAAGTGTCAATGATGGTACCTATTATGTAGGGCCCAAGTGTCAATGATTGGACCTATTATGTAAGACCAAAGTGTCAATGATTGTACCTATTATGTAGGGCCTAAGTGTCAATGATTGTACCTATTATGTAGGGTCTAAGTGCCAATGATTGTACCTATTATGTAGGGTCGAAGTGTCAATGATTGTACCTATTAAGTAGGGCCCAAGTGTCAATGATTGTACCTATTATGTAGGGCCCAAGTGTCAATGATTGTACCTATTATGTAGGGTCTAAGTGTCAATGATTGTACCTATTATGTAGGGCCTAAGTGTCAATGATTGTACCTATTATGTAGGGTCTAAGTGTCAATGATTGTACCTATTATGTAGGGCCTAAGTGTCAATGATTGTACCTATTATGTAGGGCCCAAGTGTCAATGATTGGACCTATTATGTAAGACCAAAGTGTCAATGATTGTACCTATTATGTAGGGCCTAAGTGTCAATGATTGTACCTATTATGTAGGGTCTAAGTGCCAATGATTGTACCTATTATGTAGGGTCTAAGTGTCAATGATTGTACCTATTATGTAGGGTCTAAGTGTCAATGATTGTACCTATTATGTAGGGCCTAAGTGTCAATGATTGTACCTATTATGTAGGGTCTAAGTGTCAATGATTGTACCTATTATGTAGGGCCTAAGTGTCAATGATTGTACCTATTATGAAGGGCCCAAGTGTCGATGATTGTACCTATTATGAAGGGCCTAAGTGTCAATGATTGTACCTATTATGTAGGGCCCAAGTGTCAATGATTGTACCTATTATGTAGGGCCTACGTGTCAATGATTGTACCTATTATGTAGGGCCTAAGTTTCAATGATTGTACCTATTATGTAGGGTCTAAGTGTCAATGATTGTACCTATTATGTAGGGTCTAAGTGTCAATGATTGTACCTATTATGTAGGGCCTAAGTGTCAATGATTGTACCTATTATGTAGGGTCTAAGTGTCAATGATTGTACCTATTATGTAGGGCCTAAGTGTCAATGATTGTACCTATTATGTAGGGTCTAAGTGTCAATGATTGTACCTATTATGTAGTGTCTAAGTGTCAATGATTGTACCTATTATGTAGGGCCGAAGTGTCAATGATTGTACCTATTATGTAGGGTCTAAGTGTCAATGATTGTACCTATTATGTAGGGCCGAAGTGTCGATGATTGTACCTATTATGTAGGGTCTAAGTGTCAATGATTGTACCTATTATGTAGTGTCTAAGTGTCAATGATTGTACCTATTATGTAGGGCCTACGTGTCAATGATTGTACCTATTATGTAGGGTCTAAGTGTCAATGATTGTACCTATTATGTAGGGCCGAAGTGTCAATGATTGTACCTATTATGTAGGGCCCAAGTGTCGATGATTGTACCTATTATGTAGGGCCTAAGTGTCAATGATTGTACCTATTATGTAGGGCCCAAGTGTCAATGATTGTACCAATTATGTAGGGCCTAAGTGTCAATGATTGTACCTATCATGTAGGGCCTAAGTGTCAATGATTGTACCTATTATGTAGGGCCTAAGTGTCAATGATTGTACCTATTATGTAGGGCCCAAGTGTCAATGATTGTACCTATTATGTAGGGCCTACGTGTCAATGATTGTACCTATTATGTAGGGCCTACGTGTCAATGATTGTAACCTATTTGAATTAATGATTTGCCAGGTGAGTGTATCAAATCTAAATATAATAAGCAACATTACCGGGTTCATAAAACTAGCTTAACACCGCCACGTTTTATTGAAGTGCCTGTCCCAAGCCAGGAAAATGAGTGGTCATGTATTTTTGTGTTAGGTGTATCAATCTAAAAATCCGCATTACGAATAAAATATTTACAATAGGAAAAATATATATAATTGGGATCTCGAACGTAAAAGGTAAAGTTGGTTACTAATTGAATGTCGAAGGACGATAAATGACCAACTTTACCTCGCTGTTATCATCAATATAAAATGTGTAAACAAAATAGTATAGATAATTGATAGCGTTTTTGGACATGTTCAAATCATAGTCAATCAAACACAATCTGGGTGGATATCATTTATTTTATGTCACTTGTGATTCATCAACATCATGCGCCCACATTGTGTACCCGCCAGTCATAGAAATTCTTCTTGGCTTGCGAACAACCGTCTACAATTTATCATGTTGAATTTCATTTTATTTTTTGTAATTAACTTTAAATGAAACCATAAAACCGAAGTTTAAGAAAGCTTTCGTGGGCATCTTTTATCGTGGTATTGCTCTTATGTTTACCAACGAAAGCTTTCGTGGGCACCTTTTATCGTGTCATTGCTCTTATGTTTACCAACGAAAGCTTTCATGGGCACCTTTTATCGTGTCATTGCTCTTATGTTTACCAACGAAAGCTTTCGTGGGCACCTTTTATCGTGTCATTGCTCTTATGTTTACCAACGAAAGCTTTCGTGGGCACCTTTTATCGTGTCATTGCTCTTATGTTTACCAACGAAAGCTTTCGTGGGCACCTTTTATCGTGGTATTGCTCTTATGTTTACCAACGAAAGCTTTCGTGGGCACCTTTTATCGTGGTATTGCTCTTATGTTTACCAACGAAAGCTTTCGTGGGCACCTTTTATCGTGGTATTGCTCTTATGTTTACCAACGAAAGCTTTCGTGGGCACCTTTTATCGTGGTATTGCTCTTATGTTTACCAACGAAAGCTTTCGTGGGCACCTTTTATCGTGTCATTGCTCTTATGTTTACCAACGAAAGCTTTCGTGGGCACCTTTTATCGTGGTATTGCTCTTATGTTTACCAACGAAAGCTTTCGTGGGCACCTTTTATCGTGGTATTGCTCTTATGTTTACCAACGAAAGCTTTCATGGGCACCTTTTATCGTGGTATTGCTCTTATGTTTACCAACGAAAGCTTCCGTGGGCACCTTTTATCGTGTCATTGCTCTTATGTTTACCAACGAAAGCTTTCGTGGGCACCTTTTATCGTGTCATTGCTCTTATGTTTACCAACGAAAGCTTTCATGGGCACCTTTTATCGTGTCATTGCTCTTATGTTTACCAACGAAAGCTTTCGTAGGCACCTTTTATCGTGGTATTGCTCTTATGTTTACCAACGAAAGCTTTCGTGGGCACCTTTTATCGTGTCATTGCTCTTATGTTTACCAACGAAAGCTTTCATGGGCACCTTTTATCGTGTCATTGCTCTTATGTTTACCAACGAAAGCTTTCGTAGGCACCTTTTATCGTGGTATTGCTCTTATGTTTACCAACGAAAGCTTTCGTGGGCACCTTTTATCGTGTCATTGCTCTTATGTTTACCAACGAAAGCTTTCATGGGCACCTTTTATCGTGTCATTGCTCTTATGTTTACCAACGAAAGCTTTCGTGGGCACCTTTTATCGTGGTATTGCTCTTATGTTTACCAACGAAAGCTTTCGTAGGCACCTTTTATCGTGTCATTGCTCTTATGTTTACCAACGAAAGCTTTCGTGGGCACCTTTTATCGTGTCATTGCTCTTATGTTTACCAACGAAAGCTTTCATGGGCACCTTTTATCGTGTCATTGCTCTTATGTTTACCAACGAAAGCTTTCGTAGGCACCTTTTATCGTGGTATTGCTCTTATGTTTACCAACGAAAGCTTTCGTGGGCACCTTTTATCGTGTCATTGCTCTTATGTTTACCAACGAAAGCTTTCATGGGCACCTTTTATCGTGTCATTGCTCTTATGTTTACCAACGAAAGCTTTCGTGGGCACCTTTTATCGTGTCATTGCTCTTATGTTTACCAACGAAAGCTTTCGTGGGCACCTTTTATCGTGTCATTGCTCTTATGTTTACCAACGAAAGCTTTCATGGGCACCTTTTATCGTGTCATTGCTCTTATGTTTACCAACGAAAGCTTTCGTGGGCACCTTTTATCGTGTCATTGCTCTTATGTTTACCAACGAAAGCTTTCGTGGGCACCTTTTATCGTGTCATTGCTCTTATGTTTACCAACGAAAGCTTTCGTGGGCACCTTTTATCGTGGTATTGCTCTTATGTTTACCAACGAAAGCTTTCGTAGGCACCTTTTATCGTGTCATTGCTCTTATGTTTACCAACGAAAGCTTTCGTGGGCACCTTTTATCGTGTCATTGCTCTTATGTTTACCAACGAAAGCTTTCATGGGCACCTTTTATCGTGTCATTGCTCTTATGTTTACCAACGAAAGCTTTCGTGGGCACCTTTTATCGTGTCATTGCTCTTATGTTTACCAACGAAAGCTTTCATGGGCACCTTTTATCGTGTCATTGCTCTTATGTTTACCAACGAAAGCTTTCGTGGGCACCTTTTATCGTGTCATTGCTCTTATGTTTACCAACGAAAGCTTTCGTGGGCACCTTTTATCGTGTCATTGCTCTTATGTTTACCAACGAAAGCTTTCATGGGCACCTTTTATCGTGTCATTGCTCTTATGTTTACCAACGAAAGCTTTCGTGGGCACCTTTTATCGTGTCATTGCTCTTATGTTTACCAACGAAAGCTTTCGTGGGCACCTTTTATCGTGTCATTGCTCTTATGTTTACCAACGAAAGCTTTCGTGGGCACCTTTTATCGTGGTATTGCTCTTATGTTTACCAACGAAAGCTTTCGTAGGCACCTTTTATCGTGTCATTGCTCTTATGTTTACCAACGAAAGCTTTCGTGGGCACCTTTTATCGTGTCATTGCTCTTATGTTTACCAACGAAAGCTTTCGCGGGCACCTTTTATCGTGTCATTGCTCTTATGTTTACCAACGAAAGCTTTCATGGGCACCTTTTATCGTGTCATTGCTCTTATGTTTACCAACGAAAGCTTTCGTGGGCACCTTTTATCGTGTCATTGCTCTTATGTTTACCAATGGTCGTCAGCAGAAATATCCGAAATATCCACATTTCAAATGATAATGGATCTTTTACTTTTTACATAGATGTTTTCTTTCCTCTATCACAGCCAAGACTTGTACATGATTTGACTGTATATATGAGTGAGTAACACAGCGGGTGTCTTATAAGACACAGGAACTGCCTACCCTTCGCGGTTTTTGGTGGAGTCCGTGTTGCTCATCTTTCTAGTTTTCTGTGTTCTGTTGTGTTTTGTTTGTCTTAGTCATGTGTCTTAATGTTGCCAGTGTCTCTGGATTGTCCATTCTTGATTGACCCTTCGGTTGTCTCTAACGTTTATTTATCTGGTGTAACCTATGTTTCCAGTGTCTCTGGATTGTCCATTCTTGATTGACCCTTCGGTTGTCTCTAACGTTTATTTATCTGGTGTAACCCATGTTGCCAGTGTCTCTAGATTGTCCATTCTTGATTGACCCTTCGATTGTCTCTAACGTTTATTTATCTGGTGTAACCTATGTTGCCAGTGTCTCTGGATTGTCCATTCTTGATTGACCCTTCGGTTGTCTCTAACGTTTATTTATCTGGTGTAACCTATGTTGCCAGTGTCTCTAGATTGTCCATTCTTGATTGACCCTTCGGTTGTCTCTAACGTTTATTTATCTGGTGTAACCTATGTTGCCAGTATCTCTAGATTGTCCATTCTTGATTGACCCTTCGGTTATCTCTAACGTTTATTAAGAAAACCCAAAAAAATAAAAAGGAGATAAAAGAAATTTAAGTGAGACCTACCTCCGTGTGGCCCATATCCTGTTGTGCATATTCAGATAATAAATTATAGAAGGCTTAAAATCTGTAGTACAATGTCCTCTAATGTCGTATGAATAGGGACCATTTTTTGTCCTACTGACATGAATTTATGTTCGAGATGTGTTTTCATGAAAATATGAGATTGGGTGGACTTTTTACTTTAAAACTCGATAAATAGTGTTAATTAAAGTTTTTAATGTACATACTCCTTGTAAAAAATATCTGGACAAAAAAAATCACCCAAATCAACGACACTACCTGTTTAAGTTTGCTAAGATCATCACTATTAAAATCTCTTATTTTTGCTTAACAGAAGAACATATTTATTCCGTTAATAATGAAAATGTCAATATAATTTTAAAATTAATGACATTTCCTGAATATTTTTAGCTACTATTCCAAATTTCCATTAGATAAATTGACTCCATAAAAGGCAGCATCACGTGAAGCTGTCTTTATAGTGGGTGTTCCCCTGAACGCCAACATTCTTAAAACAACATATAGGGCCATTTAAAGTTTGCTATAATTTTTTTAAAGTAATTACTAAGTGAAATATCACATGCTATAATAAAATGAAGTAAAATATAGTGATTAAAGGATGATGTATTCCACATTTTAGAAGAAATAAATTAAATAAAGAAAATGAGAAAATTAATGAGAAATGAAATAATATATGTTATATAATAGTAAAGTATTGTCATTTTATGCTAAAAAAAAAAAAAAAAAAAAAAAAGAGCCCAGAATTAATATGACTTTATGGAAATAATATGAAAGGAAAGCTATGAGGATAGGAGTTTTTATACCACTGGCTGTCTCGTATGAAAACGCCCTTATGCGAAGAAATCAGTCTCAATTTAGCTATATAGCTAGCAATAGAGCCTAATATATGATGTGACCTATTGATGATTGTCTAGGACTGGTGAGGGACATTTCTACATCACAAAGATAATCACAAGGTATATAAATAAGGTCCGGTTTCGCGTCTGTGGGGATGCAACGCATCTGAAAGGGTTTAAGCAGGGCGAATAAAATATACATCTCTTCCCCAAGAAAGGTACGTAAACAACCCATCCGAAATGATTTACGGAGGACGAATAAAACATACATATTTTCCCGAAATGCCGGTACGTAAATAACACATGCAGGGTTCATGCGGGACGATTCAAATGTTAGGTAGTTACGTGAAGGAATAGAATGTCCCGTGTTCGGAGAAGATCCCGTTCCTAGCACGTAAAAGGTAACTTGTTTCATAGACTAATGAGGAACAGTTTGGAATGAGTAGTCACGTTAGATGTGATGTCACATTTCAAACGACCAATAGGTGACCAGCTTATATATTACTTAGGCATTGATCAGTATATCGTTTATGAAGGAGTTAGACAGCTATCGCATGTGAATGAAATGGGACTTATGTGATCATAATCGGCAAACCTCGAGATAAATCACTGTTCTCCTTTAATGCTAGAATTATAAGAACGGAAACGACCGAGTTATGCCGAATGGACGTGAAGCGATAACGGGGGACGTTACATGTTAATGAGTCACCGTATGAAACAAACTTCACTAACATTTAATATTAATTATTAGACTGAATTATTTATAAGACAAATACAAAATCCTGATCCACGGGTAATAGTCAATAAAAAAAATCTTTTGCAGATTCCAAAACCATGGCAACTGGAACTTCAAAGACAATGACAATGGCTCAAACGACAAACAACATGATAACAACACACCAAGGGAAAATGTCAACAGACCAATCCTCAATGGACAAAACAACAATGATGATGACTACAAATCATGTGTCAACAGTGAATGACAAGTCGACAATGGTTTCTATGACAACGGAACAATCCAGCATGACAACGGGACAATCCAGCGCGACGGTTGTGTCTATGGCAACGGAACAAACTAAAATGACAACGGGACAATCCAACACGACAATGATTCCAATGACAACAGAACACTCAAACATGACAATGGTCCCAGTGTCACAGCAGACGATGACAATGGTCCCAGTGTCACAGCAGACGATGACAATGCCTCCTGATGTTACTACCAAGGGAATGATGACGTCACATAAGACAAATCCCACACCCAAACATACAACACAATCGCCACCAACAACAACTAAAAAAGCTAAATTTCAGGGAGGAGTTTTTGTGGGAGGAATATTTCTTGGTATTGGACTAATTGTGATAATTGCTGGACTTATTTACTTTCTTAGATTCCGTAATCGCAGTTACTCAAAGGTTAATTGAACAAACTACTTATTAACTGTATCTTTGTTTTTATTCTTTGAATATCAGTTATGTCTGCATATATTAATATTTTCAAAACATATAATGTACAAAATAATCACAATATTACTGATATTATTACTATAAGTCAATTATTATTTTTGTTTCTTCAGTTCATTGGTACAACAATAATCGGTATCAGGAATTAAACATCAGCATCGCATGTTCAACTTGGCTAATTTATCACGTGACGACCCTTAATTTCCTAATTTATTGACATTTATAGATAAAATAGGGACCCAGTCATTATTAGGACTACACGTTTCAGAATTCATTGCTTTATTTTCTGTAAAAAAATACTAAGATCCCAAACTTAAAAAGTAAGATTCGTTTCGGTGTTGTTTGATTTTGTTACATTTTCATGTGTGTTAATTAATTATTAATCTCGAGCTCACTGACTACGTTATTTGAAAATGGGGTAATAATTTAAAATTTGGAATCTACGAATATTAAATATTGGCCTTATCCCACATTTTCATGAACGCAATTAAGATTATTCTTAGAAACTGCATTTTTTCTGATATTTAAATAATGCAGTATTTGTAATTGTTCGCCTTTGTATGTACTCGTGGTTTTCATTGATAACAATTCATCATAAACAATGTCTATCTTGGTTTGAGATTTAATCTTCCTTTATTTCATACTCTTTTGCAGGACGGAGTTTTATACACAACGTAGCTGACGGTTACAGCCTTCATTACCCTCAACACTTTACAGCCACATTTTATTGTTCTACGGTGTTTATTGAGTTTCTTCCGATATCAAATATTTTTCGTCGTTGATCGACAAGGTGTATATACGTTGATTGAATATTTCTGTTTGCACGCGGATGTGTTTTAAAAGTCGTTAATGTTGTTTTCATATGCAAAAGGAATACATTTGTTTTGAAAGACAAATAAAATATGCCAAAATCTATCGCATTTGCAAGTTACTAGTTCCCACAGATCAGATCTTACGAACTCTAAATGTCTAACAAATCGTCTAAAACTATCAATAATATCGTTTTCTAACAAAGGTGACACAGTGAGCAATCAAGACATGTCATTCTTTGTTGGAGAGGAAGATAATAGGACATGCCATTCTTTGTTGGAGAGGAAGATAGTAATACAAAGAAGAACGAAAAACGAAAAATACCACACTGTTCTAAAATACCACACTGTTCTAAAATCTAATAAACAAATACCACACTGTTCTAAAATCTAATAAACAAATACTACACTGTTCTAAAATCTAATAAGCAAATACCACACTGTTCTAAAATCTAATAAACAAATACCACACTGTTCTAAAATCTAATAAACAAATATCACACTGTTCTAAAATCTAATAAACAAATACCACACTGTTCTAAAATACCACACTGTTCTAAAATCTAATAAACAAATACCACACTGTTCTAAAATCTAATAAACAAATACTACACTGTTCTAAAATCTAATAAGCAAATACCAAACTGTTCTAAAATCTAATAAACAAATACCACACTGTTCTAAAATCTAATAAACAAAAATCACACTGTTCTAAAATCTAATAAACAAATACCACACTGTTCTAAAATACCACACTTTTCTAAAATACCACACTGTTCTAAAATCTAATAAACAAATACCACACTGTTCTAAAATCTAATAAACAAATACCACACTGTTCTAAAATCTAATAAGCAAATACCACACTGTTCTAAAATCTAATAAACAAATACCACACTGTTCTAAAATCTAATAAACAAATATCACACTGTTCTAAAATCTAATAAACAAATACTACACTGTTCTAAAATCTAATAAACAAATACCACACTGTTCTAAAATCTAATAAACAAATACTACACTGTTCTAAAATCTAATAAACAAATACCACACTGTTCTAAAATCTAATAAACAAATATCACACTGTTCTAAAATCTAATAAACAAATACCACATTGTTCTAAAATACCACACTGTTCTAAAATCTAATAAACAAATACCACACTGTTCTAAAATCTAATAAACAAATACTACACTGTTCTAAAATCTAATAAGCAAATACCACACTGTTCTAAAATCTAATAAACAAATACCACACTGTTCTAAAATCTAATAAACAAATATCACACTGTTCTAAAATCTAATAAACAAATACCACACTGTTCTAAAATCTAATAAACAAATACCACACTGTTCTAAAATCTAATAAACAAATACCACACTGTTCTAAAATCTAATAAACAAATACCACACTGTTCTAAAATCTAATAAACAAATACCACACTGTTCTAAAATCTAATAAACAAATACCACACTGTTCTAAAATCTAATAAACAAATACCACACTGTTCTAAAATCTAATAAACAAATACCACACTGTTCTAAAATCTAATAAACAAATATCACACTGTTCTAAAATCTAATAAACAAATACCACACTGTTCTAAAATCTAATAAACAAATACCACACTGTTCTAAAATCTAATAAACAAATACCACACTGTTCTAAAATCTAATAAACAAATATCACACTGTTCTAAAATCTAATAAACAAATACCACACTGTTCTAAAATCTAATAAACAAATACCACACTGTTCTAAAATCTAATAAACAAATACCACACTGTTCTAAAATCTAATAAACAAATACCACACTGTTCTAAAATCTAATAAACAAATACCACACTGCTCTAAAATCTAATAAACAAATACCACACTGTTCTAAAATCTAATAAACAAATACCACACTGTTCTAAAATCTAATAAACAAATACTAGAAACAGAGGCCAAATCTGTATCACATATATATATGTCTGTATGACCGCTCACTATCACATATATATATGTCTGTATGACCGCTCACTATCATATATATATATATGTCTGTATGACCGCTCACTATCATATATATGTCTGTATGACCGCTCACTATCACACACACTATCATATATATATATATGTCTGTATGACCGCTCACTATCATATATATGTCTGTATGACCGCTCACTATCACATATATATATATATGTGTATGACCGCTCACTATCACATATATATATATGTCTGTATGACCGCTCACTATCACATATATATATATATGTCTGTATGACCGCTCACTATCACATATATATGTCTGAATGACCGCTCAATATCACATATATATATATGTCTGTATGACCACTCACTATCATATATATATGTATGTATGACCGCTCACTATCATATATATATATATATGTCTGTATGACCGCTCACTATCACATATATATATATATATATATATGTCTGTATGACCGCTCACTATCACATATATATATATACGTCTGTATGACCGCTCACTATCACATATATATATATATATGTCTGTATGACCGCTCACTATCACATATATATATGTCTGTATGACCGCTCATTATCACATATATATGTCTGTATGACCGCTCACTATCACATATATATATGTCTGTATGATCGCTCACTATCATATATATATATATGTCTGTATGACCGCTCACTATCATATATATATATATATGTCTGTATGACCGCTCACTATCATATATTTATATGTCTACATGACCGCTCACTATCACATACATATATGTCTATGTGACCGCTCACTTTCCTGGCTTGGTACAGGTCGGTACAACTATCACATATATATATTTCTGTATGACCGCTCACTTTCTTGGCTTGGTACAGGTCGGTACCACTATCACATATATATGTCTGTATGACCGCTCATTTTCCTGGCTTGGTACAGGTCGGTACCACTATCACATATATATATGTCTGTATGACCGCTCACTTTCCTGGCTTTGTACAGGTCGGTACCACTATCATATATATATATATGTCTGTATGACCGCTCACTTTCCTGGCTTGGTACAGGTCGGTACCACTATCACATATATATATGTCTGTATGACCGCTCACTTTCCTGGCTCGGTACAGGTCTGTACCACTATCACATATATATATATCTCTGTATGACCGCTCACTTTCCTGGCTTGGTACAGGTCGGTACCACTATCACATATATATATATGTCTGTATGACCACTCACTTTCCTGGCTTGGTACAGGTCGGTACCACTATCATATATATATATGTCTGTATGACCGCTCACTTTCCTGGCTTGGTACAGGTCGGTACCACTATCACATACATATATGCCTGTATGACCGCTCACTTTCCTGGCTTGGTACAGGTCGGTACCACTATCACATATATATATGTCTGCATGACCGCTCACGTTCTTGGTTTCCTACAGGTCGGTACAACTATCACATATATATGTCTGCATGACCGCTCACTTTCCTGGCTTGGTACAGGTCGGTATCACTAGCACATATATATGTCTGCATGACGACTCACTTTTCTGGCTTGGTACAGGTCGGTACCACTAGCACATGTCTGCATGACCGCTCACTTTCCTGGCTTGGTACAGGTCGGTACCACTAGCACATATATATGTCTGCATGACCGCTCACTTTCCTGGCTTGGTACAGGTCGGTACCACTAGCACATATATATATGTCTGCATGATCGCTCACTTTCCTGGCTTGGTACAGGTCGGTACCACTATCACATATATATATGTCTGTATAATCGCTCACTTTCCTGGCTTGGTACAGGTCTGTACCACTATCACATATATATATGTCTGTATGATCGCTCACTTTCCTGGCTTGGTACAGGTCTGTACTACTATCACATATATATATGTCTGGATGACCGCTCACTTTCTGGGCTTGGTACAGGTCGGTACCACTATCACATATATATGTCTGTATGACCGCTAACATTCCTGGCTTGGTACACGTCGGTACCACCAGCACATATATATATGTCTGCATGACCGCTCAAGTACTTGGTTTCCTACAGGTCGGTATCACTAGCACATATATATGTCTGCATGACCGCTCACTTTCCTGGCTTGGTACAGGTCGGTATCACTAGCAGATATATATGTCCGCATGATCGCTGTACCACTAGCACATATATATGTCTGCATGACCGCTCACTTTCCTGGCTTGGTACAGTTCGGTACCACTAGCACATATATATATGTCTGCATGACCGCTCACTTTCCTGGCTTGGTACAGGTCGGTACCACTAGCAAATATATATGTCTGCATGACCGCTCACTTTCCTGGCTTGGTACATATCGGTACCACTAGCACATATATATGTCTGCATGACCGCTCACTTTCCTGGCTTGGTACAGGTCGGTACCACTAGCACATATATATGACTGCATGACGCTCACTTTCCTGGCTTGATACAGGTCGGTATCACTAGCACATATATATGTCTGCATGACCGCTCACTTTTCTGGCTTGGTAGAGATCGGTACCGCCAGCACATATATATGTCTGCATGACCGCTCACTTTGCTGGTTTGGTACAGGTCGGTACCACTAGCACATATATATATCTACATGACCGCTCACTTTGCTGGCTTGGTATAGGTCGGTACCACTAGCACATATATATGTCTGCATGACCGCTCACTTTCCTGGCTTGGTAGAGTTCGGTACCACTAGCACATATATATATGTCTGCATGACCGCTCACTTTCCTGGCTTGGTACAGGTCGGTACCACTAGCACATATATATGTCTGCATGACCGCTCACTTTCTTGGCTTGGTACATATCGGTACCACTAGCACATATATATGTCTGCATGACCGCTCACTTTCCTGGCTTGGTATAGGTCGGTATCACTAGCACATATATATGTCTGCATGACCGCTCACTTTCCTGGCTTGGTACAGGTCGGTACCACTAGCACATATATATATGTCTGCATGACCGCTCACTTACCTGGCTTGGTACAGGTCGGTATCACTAGCACATATATATGTCTGCATGAACGCTCACTTTTCTGGCTTGGTACAGGTCGGTACCACTAGCACATATATAAGACTGCATGACGCTCACTTTCCTGGCTTGATACAGGTCGGTATCACTAGCATATATATATGTCTGCATGACCGCTCACTTTTCTGGCTTGGTAGAGATCGGTACCACCAGCACATATATATGTCTGCATGACCGCTCACTTTCCTGGTTTGGTACAGGTCGGTACCACTAGCACATATATATATCTACATGACCGCTCACTTTGCTGGCTTGGTATAGGTCGGTACCATTAACACATATATATGTCTGCATGACCGCTCACTTTCCTGGCTTGGTACAGGTCGGTACCACTAGCACATATATATGTCTGCATGACCGCTCACTTTCCTGGCTTGGTACAGGTCGGTACCACTAGCACATATATATGTCTACATGACCGCTCACTTTCTCGTCTTGGCACAGGTCGGTACCACTAGCACATATATATGTCTGCATGACCGCTCACTTTCCTGGCTTGGTACAGATCGGTATCACTAGCAGATATATATGTCTGCATGACCGCTCACTTTCCTGGCTTGGTACAGGTCGGTACCACTAGCACATATATATATGTCTGTATAACCGCTCACTTTCCTGGCTTGGTACAACTAATTTTCTACCTGATTGTAGTCTTGCTGGTACATGTCGACAGTCAAACTAGTACCAAACAATCTTCTACGAGATTGTAGTCTTGCTGGTATATGTCGACAGTCAAACAATCTTTTAAGAGATTGTAATCTTGCTGGTACATGTCGACAGTCAAACTAGTACCAAACAATCTTCTACGAGATTGTAGTCTTGCTGGTACATGTCGGTAGTCAAACTAGTACCAAACAATCTTCTAAGAGATTGTAGTCTTGCTGGTACATATCGACGGTCAAACTGGTACCAAACAGTCTTCTAAGAGATTGCAGTCTTGCTGGTACATGTCGACAGTCAAATTAGTACCAAACAATCTTCTAAGAGATTGTTGTCTAGCTGGTACATGTCGACAGCCAAACTAGTACCAAACAATCTTCTACGAGATTGTAGTCTTGCTGGTACATGTCGACAGTCAAACTGGTACCAAACAATTTTCTAAGAGATTGTAGTCTTGCTGGTACATGTCGACAGTCAAACTAGTACCAAACAATCCTCTAAGAGATTGTAGTCTTGCTGGTACATGTCGACAGTCAAACTGGTACCAACTAATCTTCTACGAGATTGTAGTCTTGCTGGTACATGTCGACAGTCAAACTAGTACCAAACAATCTTCTACGAGATTGTAGTCTTGTTGGTACATGTCGACAGTCAAACTGGTACCAACTAATCTTCTACGAGATTGTAGTCTTGCTGGTACATGTCGACAGTCAAACTGGTACCAACTGATCTTCTACGAGATTGTAGTCTTGCTGGTACATGTCGACAGTCAAACTGGTACCAAATAATCTTCTACGAGATTGTAGTCTTGCTGGTACATGTCGACAGTCAAACTGGTACCAAACAATCTTCTAAGAGTTTGTCGGCTTGCTGGTACATGTCGTCAGTCAAACTGGTACCAAACAATTTTCTATCAATTTGTCGGCTTGCTGGTTCATGTCGACATTTAAACTGGTACCAAACAATCTTCTACGAGTTTGTAGACTTGCGGGTACATGTCGACAGTCAAATTGGTACCAAACAATCTTCTACGAGTTTGAAGGATGGCTGGTACATGTCTACAGCCAATCTGGTACCAAACAATCTTCTACGAGATTGTAGTCTTGCTGGTACATGTCGGAAGTCAAACTGGTACCAACTAATCTTCTACGAGATTGTAGTCTTGCTGGTACATGTCTACAGTCAAACTGGTACCAACTAATCTTCTACGAGATTGTAATCTTGCTGGTACATGTTGACAGTCAAACTGGTACCAAGTAATCTTCTATGAGATTGTAGTCTTGCTGGTACATGTCGACAGCCAAACTAGTACCAACTAATCTCCTACGAGATTGTAGTCTTGCTGGTACATGTCGACAGTCAAACTGGTACCAAACAATCTACGAGATTGTAGTCTTGCTGGTACATGTCGACAGTCAAACTGGTACCATCTATTCTTCTACGAAATTGTAGTCTTGCTGGTACATGTCGACAGTCAAACTGGTACCAACTAATCTTCTACGAGATTGTAGTCTTGCTGGTACATGTCGACAGTCAAACTGGTACCAAACAATCTTCTACGAGATTGTAGTCTTGCTGGTACATGTCTACAGTCAAACTGGTACCAACTAATCTTCTACGAGATTGTAGTCTTGCTGGTACATGTCGACAGTCAAACTGGTACCAACTAATCTTCTACGAGATTGTAGTCTTGCTGGTACATGTCGACAGTCAAACTGGTACCAAACAATCTTCTACGAGATTGTAGTCTTGCTGGTACATGTCGACAGTCAAACTGGTACCAAACAATGTTCTACGAGTTTGTCGGCTTGCTGGTACATGTCGACAGTCAAACTGGTACCAACTAATCTTCTATGAGATTGTAGTCTTGCTGGTACATGTCGACAGCCAAACTAGTACCAACTAATCTCCGACGAGATTGTAGTCTTGCTGGTACATATCGACAGTCAAACTGGTACCAAACAATCTTCTACGAGATTGTAGTCTTGCTGGTACATGTCGACAGTCAAATTGGTACTATCTATTCTTCTACGAGATTGTAGTCTTGCTGGTACATGTCGACAGTCAAACTGGTACCAACTAATCTTCTACGAGATTGTAGTCTTGCTGGTACATGTCGACAGTCAAACTGGTACCAGCTAATCTTCTACGAGATTGTAGTCTTGCTGGTACATGTCGACAGTCAAACTGGTACCAAACAATCTTCTACGAGATTGTAGTCTTGCTGGTACATGTCGACAGTCAAACTGGTACCAAACAATGTTCTACGAGTTTGTCGGCTTGCTGGTACATGTCGACAGTCAAACTGGTACCAACTAATCTTCTATGAGATTGTAGTCTTGCTGGTACATGTCGACAGCCAAACTAGTACCAACTAATCTCCGACGAGATTGTAGTCTTGCTGGTACATGTCGACAGTCAAACTGGTACCAAACAATCTTCTACGAGATTGTAGTCTTGCTGGTACATGTCGACAGTCAAATTGGTACTATCTATTCTTCTACGAGATTGTAGTCTTGCTGGTACATGTCGACAGTCAAACTGGTACCAACTAATCTTCTACGAGATTGTAGTCTTGCTGGTACATGTCGACAGTCAAACTGGTACCAGCTAATCTTCTACGAGATTGTAGTCTTGCTGGTACATGTCGACAGTCAAACTGGTACCAAACAATCTTCTACGAGATTGTAGTCTTGCTGGTACATGTCGACAGTCAAACTGGTACCAACTAATCTTCTACGAGTTTGTAGTCTTGCTGGTACATGTCGACAGTCAAACTGGTACCAAACAATCTTCTACGAGATTGTAGTCTTGCTGGTACATGTCGACAGTCAAATTGGTACCAAACAATGTTCTACGAGTTTGTCGGCTTGCTGGTACATGTCGGCAGTCAAACTGGTACCAGACAATCTTCTACGAATTTGTCGGCTTGCTGGTACATGTCGACAGTTAAACTGGTACCAACTAATCTTCTACGAGTTTGTAGACTTGTGGGTACATTTCGACAGTCAAATTGGTACCAAACAATCTTCTACGAGTTTGTAGGATGGCTGGTACATGTCGACAGTCAAACTGGTACCAAACAATCTTCTACGAGATTGTTCGCCAAAGGGTTGAAATATCATGATCCTAAATCCATCAATTGGAAAAAGAACAGTAAATGTTTTATGGATCCGTCGCGATTATGCCAGACAATGGGCAAAGCTTGAAAAAGAGGACGTATATACTCTTTCCGAATGGGCGAAGAGTATGCGGTCATTGACACATATAATAATTTAAAAAAACGCAACTGGTCAATGAGCACTCGTACATCATCGATCTTTAAAGACCCTAATGTTGCTAAACACCAGTCTCACCTCCATATGTTGTTCTACCTGCAGACAAGGCCACTAACAACATCGTTTTTGTGTGTAAATTACATTATATAGATTCCTTGATAAAGTAATTAGGTAAGACAATTCATTTGGCAACTCTATATAGCTCTACAACGCGTACTAAAGAGGACATCTTGAACAATCGTAGGTCTGTTTTGTGTTCCTCTGGAAATAACCAAAGGTGAAGAACTGGATCTTTCTTCCTTCCTCAACTCTACTGGATTCCTAAATTCAAAGGTATCCTTACATACAGAATTATGTTACAGATTCCGTCAAATGCTCCACGAAACCTCTTTCCAAACTATTAACATCTATTCTATCAGCTGTCAAAACCAAACTTTACGACAAAATGATTTCCATTTTCCCATTTTGAACTTTCCATTTATATGTAGAAACATTCTAGCAGCACCAGTATATGAATTATATCTCTCTCAGTTGATCAGATACTCCAGTGCTGTCGTTCCTGTCATGATGTCCTTGATTGATGGTTAGGGATTGTGGTGTTTAACACAATTTTCAACAATATTTCAGTTATATCATGGTGGTCAAGTTTAATGGTTGAGGAAGCTGACGTACCCGGAGTAAACCACCTGTCGCAAGCCAATGACAAGCATTATCAAATAATGTTGTATCAAGTACACCTCGCCATGAGCGGGATTCGAACTCACGACTTTAGTTCGTGATTGTGGGTTGCTGCTAGGAAGGACGCTACTGAACCAAGGGTTCCTATTAGCTATGTTGAAGTCATCACTTTGAAAGTGTTAGATTCGCGACCATATGTGTGCCACGGATATGTTCCGTTTGTGTTAGATTCGCGACCATATGTGTGCCACGGATATGTTCCGTTTGTGTTAGATTCACGACCATATGTGTGGCACGGATATGTTCCGTTTGTGTTAGATTCACGACCATATGTGTGCCACGGATATGTTCCGTTTGTGTTAGATTCACGACCATATGTGTGCCACGGATATGTTCCGTTTGTGTTAGATTCACGACCATATGTGTGGCACGAATATGTTTCGTTTGTGTTAGATTCACGACCATATGTGTGCCACGGATATGTTCCGTTTGTGTTAGATTCACGACCATATGTGTGGCACGGATATGTTCCGTTTGTGTTAGATTCACGACCATATGTGTGCCACGAATATAGATTCACGACCATATGTGTGGCACGGATATGTTCCGTTTATCGTAATCATAATCCGGTCCTTTCCCAAATCATGGCATATCACCAGGTATGTAACAAGAATAACACTACGGGTGCAACATGTGGAGTAGGAACTGCTTACCCTTCCGGAGTACCTGCGTTCACCCCGGTTTTAAGAGTGGTCCGAGTTGCTCGATCTTTAGTTTTCTGTGTAATGTTTTGTAGGTCTTTGTTCTGTTGTCCTGTTTCTTGTGGCCATTATACAACCTGTCATTATACAACCTGTCCTTAGACAACCTGTCCTTATACAACCTGTCCTTAGATTTACGGCTTCAGACCACTACGGTATCATCAAACTTTTCTGTCACCAAATCAATAATCATTTGTGATTATCAAGATTACCAAACAGTTTGTTTATTGTTTGTTGGATGGTGTTTAACACCACTTTCAACAATATTTCAGCTATATCGTGACGGTGAGTTTTTTGGTGGAGGAAACCGGAGGACCCGGAGAAAACCACCGACCTGTCGTATGTCACTGATAAACATTATCACAAAATGTTGTACACCTCGCCCTCATCGAAATTCGAACTCACATCAGTGGTGAAAGGCACTGATTGCATAGGTAGTTGTAAAATCCAACTACCATACGATCACGGTCACGACGGCCACGTTTACCAAACAGTCAATAGGTAAAAATCAGTTGTGAAACTTAAATGAAAATTTAATTACAAGAGTACTGACCAAGAATTGACAGACTAAAGATTTACATTTTTGCTTAAAAGTTTGAATAATTCTTAACAATTTTTGGTGATAGGTCATGAACAAGGAAAGGATTGGATTTAACTACGACAATTGGGGCAATCCCATGATGACGTTTAACATATAGTCAAAATGGCGATCGAAAAACTTACGAAGTGATGCCTTCAACTTTACCATTATTAAGAACCCTTGGTTCTCAATCCACCACCATCAGGTCAGGAAATCCATGCTCTGGAACATAGTATCAACTAAAACCTATATACTCCAAGTACACGGTTTTCTGTTTGAAATTCAGTTTTGCTCGATAATGGATTACTAGGTTTTATTTCGGCAAAAACAATCTCCTTACATATTTACAAGTACATGGGAAATTTAGTCCCTAAGATGATATATGTATTTGTATATTGTAATTAATATTGTTTTCTCTGCTCGTTGTCCTGATTGACAATTAAGAATTTCTTGTTGTTGGTGTTGTTGATTAGGTAATGTTTTAATATCAAGATAACAATATCACTGTCGTGTACCCGATACGGAATGGTCATTTCAAGATGGCGGATTGTACATCGTCAAAAAGGTAGGTGTGAAGATTTTGACTATTATCGTTCTTTATAGCTTATCTTAGTGTCTATGAGTTACACGTTTAGATAGGGCAGTCTTTTTTCTACTTCACCATTAAGTCAGTAAAGCTCGATCCTTTTGTTTTTATCGTAAACTGTCTTCGCTAGTTGATCAATGCAGCCACAAAGATATCGAGGCGTAGAATCCAATTTATTTCACCAATTCCTACCGCCTAGTGACTTTTTATATTAATATGTTGATGCCAAAATTATTCAAACATGTGAATTGTCCAACAAATGTCATTTCAGCCTATGACAAGCCTTGTATCGGTCTTAAAACGTCTATGAAAATTTTGTTTATGTCACGGAACGATCACGACAAAAACATGACAAAAATGTATGGGAATGGTCTCATGTTTTGGGTGTAGGAATGGATTTCAAGCAAAGGAATGGTCTTTTTTGTTTAGGAATGGTCTGATTTAATATATCAGATGTAAAGCGGGAGCAATGCCAATGGCTTTTTGTCGTTCATCCAGTGTTCACACTCGCATAAAATCTTAATTTTCTTGTCTTACTACATTCACTGTTATGTATTTTAATTGGTTTGTCAATATGACGACATGCCACTCGCTTCTCTGATATACTGTAAGCGTACTTTCTTTCCGATGTGTATAATGTCCGGGTACGTAAATACCCTAGTGTATTTCTACCTTGCAGTATGCACTAGTGTGTTTATTCCGTCAGAAGAAATACACTAGTATATTTCTGTCGTGGAATTTCTACCCTAGTGCGTCTCAAGTGATATTTTCTTCGTATGGTAATCTAGCGAAACTCCTCAACTACAGGCAGTTATGTATTGATTTTTTTTAATTTTTGGTGATTAACGCCACTTTCAACAATATTTCGGCTATATCATGGTGACCAGTTTTAGCGGTGGAGGAAGTCGGAGTACCCGGAGAGAACCATCGACCATGAGCAAGTAAATAGTAAACTTTATCACTTGCGCTGCGAGTCGAGTGCACCCTTTTTTGTAATCTACAAAGCCGGGCGCGTATTGGTGATAGGGTTGTATGAGTTGTTAGATCCAACGACCTAACTCATTGAGCCACCCGGGCCTCGGCAGTTATGTATAATACATCATCATTTCAGTACACACTACGATTTTATTTGGACCGATGTTCTCAACTTTTATTATTATTTTTTTCTTCTTTTCTTTTACTTTTTCGGTTTTCTTACCTAAGTCTAGACCACTGTTAGGTTTATGTATTAGTTTTTTCGTGTATTAGTGCTTCGGTTCACATATATTATTTTAATCTTCCTGTGTTTAAAATCAGTACATGTATTTACTTCATGAAAACAAAAATATACGAGGTTACTTAAATCTTCAATAGATATATCGTGTATTTCTCATTTTTACAGGTTTACTGTGATAGATACATCTTTCCACGCCTCATGGAATGATTTTATATGCGAGGACCGTGGAAAATGTCTGAAAAGTAGAAGTGGTCTCAGACGACATCGCCTGAGACAACATTTAAAACAAGAGATGAAATTTAAATGTACCATTGATTCTTGCACAGCAGCATTTTGTGAAAAGGGAAGCTATTGGCTCATCAGACCAGCCACGGTGAACAAAAACGTATCACATTTAATTACTGTAACTACAAACTGGCAGGGAATATCACAGAGCTCATGAGGCAGAGATTCTTCCACATGTTCTGAGAGGATTATATCTTCAGGACTACTGGATCAAATGACTATAATTGTAATTGTTTGCAAATTGATAATAAAGATATAAAGAGTTGATTTCATAAGATTTATTCAAATAACAATGAATATTTCTTTTAACAAAAATATTTTTATGTAAAAAATGACTCCCTGTCAATATCACAAAGTATAAACGATTACAATATATGTACAATTGCTGAAAGAGTTCTTAACCAAAATTACCCACATTAGAGTTAAATTCAAAAGATCTAAATTTTAATGTTTCATCCCGATAATTCTGGCAGCAGTGGTCCACTATGGCTTGGTGATTGGAAGTATCAAATTGGCAGTAGTAACACTTGTACCTATAGATAAAAGAAACATTGCATAATGAAATGGAAAAGATTATAACAATTTAATAGCAAATAAGGCATTTCGAGTATTTTAAGGCAAGATTGATTATATGAAATAAGAAGATTTACATTAAAGACCACAAACGGAAATGAACTTCAATAATATTATTAATAAGCATATCTTATATGATGGAGACCATTCCTTTGCTTGAAAATCCATTCCTACACCCAAAACATGAGACCATTCCCATACATTTTTGTCATGTTTTTGTCGTGACCATTCCGTGACATAAACAAAATTTTCATAGACGTTTTAAGAGGGATACAAGGCTTGTCAAAGACTGAAATGACATTTGCTGGACAATTCACATGTTTGAATAATTTTGGCATCAACATATTAATATAAAAAGTCACTAGGCGGTAGGAATTGGTGAAATAAATTGGATTCTACGCCTCGATATCTTTGTGGCTGCATTGATCAACTAGCGAAGACAGTTTACGATAAAAACAAAAGGATCGAGCTTTACTGACTTAATGGTGAAGTAGAAAAAAGACTGCCCTATCTAAACGTGTAACTCATAGACACTAAGATAAGCTATAAAGAACGATATGTCAAAATCTTCACACCTACCTTTTGACGATGTACAATCCGCCATCTTGAAATGACCATTCCGTATCGGGTACACGACAGTGATATTTCAGCTACAACTTTACTATCAATCATGCTGGTAAATGGTGGCACTATGGTGGACCAACGAATTCATGTTTTATTATCACATGTGAAAGAGGAGAAAGTAATAGTGGATCAGATGTTGCCATTGTTGGGGAAAGACTTGGTTTACAGGCAACGACCACTAAAACATCATTGCCCATAATCACACGTGCTTTTATGTAGCTGCCAAAATACAAGAAATCTGATATTCTACACACACTTTGAGCCCATTTAGGTGTGGTCATAATGGTGAGATGTGTATTTCATTTCTTCACGGGCGTTCTACACACCCTAATGCGGAGAAACTGTCATATTTCATTTCTTCACGGGCGTTCTACACACCCTAATGCGGAGAAACTGTCATATTTCAATTGAGGTTCCCGTGCGAGGTTGATGTGTGTTTTTTTCTGTTTTTTTTTTTTATCAAATACACGTACTCATTGACATACAATACAAACGTGTCATTTTACAAAGTCCACACCAGTTAAATAAATGTGCTAAGATAACATAAATAACGATGAAGACGATTTTACTGCAGATTTTAACAGTCATATTATTGGTGCAAGGTAAATTAGCATAATGTTGTGCATGTTAATTAATTAAATGCTTCATTTTGAATGACTTTTTATCATTCCTCACTGTTAGAGTACAATTTCAAAATAACATTTAATTACAAAATTTTTATTTAAAGAAATACATGTGTTGCAAAAAAAGATAACGGTGAGCCACGACTCACAAATGAAAACCATCTTTTCGTGAAGAGTCCATTTCGATTCAAAATAGACAACTCTTCGTACTATCTTAAAAGAAGTATATTCAAAACAATAAATATGAAGAGACAAGAAAATGCATTGTTAATGTATAATATGAAAATCTTGTGCATGTATTTCAATTGTTCCTTTTCATGACATATCGAAGTGACTGGGATAAGTGATCTACAAGAGAGTGATATACCACGGGTTTAGTGACTGGGATAAGTGATCTACAAGAGAGTGATATACCACGGGTTTAGTGACTGGGATAAGTGATCTACAAGAGAGTGATATACCACGGGTTTAGTGACTGGGATAAGTGATCTACAAGAGAGTGATATACCACGGGTTTAGTGACTGGGATAAGTGATCTACAAGAGAGTGATATACCACGGGTTTAGTGACTGGGATAAGTGATCTACAAGAGAGTGATATACCACGGGTTTAGTGACTGGGATAAGTGATCTACAAGAGAGTGATATACCACGGGTTTAGTGACTGGGATAAGTGATCTACAAGAGAGTGATATACCACGGGTTTAGTGACTGGGATAAGTGATCTACAAGAGAGTGATATACCACGGGTTTAGTGACTGGGATAAGTGATCTACAAGAGAGTGATATACCACGGGTTTCTACGAATTAACTTATTTAAACAAATGAATCTTTCGGATTCGTTTGTTCAAGTACTTTAGTGAGTTAGACACGTGGTATGTATGCTTTGTGACATAAATAAAATGGTTAACATTTTACATGGAGCTTGAGCTATACAAGGACGTATATAATACAAGGACGTATTTATACGTCCTTGAGCTATAGTACAACATTCAGACCTGCATGTTATATCATGGTATAAGCACCACCCATTTGTATTTGGATTCAACAAAGTTTTAATGGCTGGTTAATTGAGTATGATGCAATATCAATTGCGGATCATAGACTATGGTTTTCTACAAACACATTTTTTAAGCTGAATAATCTGTAAAATCATCAAAGAAAAAGGTCATTTATACTACGCTTTATTCTGCCAGGTCTACATAAATAAAACACCATTTTCAAATTAACTACTGTATTAGCAAACTAAATAATAACGTATATACAATCAAACATAAAAACAAGAACTCACTAAGAATCCACGTGCTTATCTTTAATTACATTAATGAATATGCATCATTTCCCTAATCAGTAAGGAGGCGTGTCATTAACCATGCAAATCATATGGTTCCTTCAATTAATCACATGCCAATCTACTTCCGCTCTGAATTCACTAACCAGTATCAGAATCATGATTATAACACATATGTACATACCCTTTTTATTTATGTACTATATGTCTGCATCGGGTACATATGTTTTATCAAATATATAGTTAAATTGTGTGTTTTACTTCACGGCTCTATGAACAGTATTGATTTCAGCTATTGTGGCAGTCACCTGTTGGTAAGGACCACCGAATTACCCGGAGAAAGCTGTCAATCTACCACAAGTCACTGACAATTTTTATCTGTAGTTTACTAGCTGTTGGAATAAGTAGAATAAATATCATGCATTGCAAGCTTGAGTATCTGTATAAAGGTTTACAGCATAATTATGCGGACATGCAGCTGACGGACGGGGAAAATATGACATTCAACGCTAAATATCACTCGTTAACTCTAGATTTGTATAACATTATTTATATATCTTTTTTGGAGAAATCCATCAAAAATCATAAATAATAAGAAAAGTTTATTGCTTCCAAAGTTCGTTAGAATTGGAACCATGGTAACAAAATAACATCAAAATAATAATGAAATATTTGAAACGTTAACTCTTTGTGAAATTCTATATATCTTCAGTAACAATTCGATTCCCACTATACACAGAGAGTTAGAGAGATTGATCAAAGATGTTTTAAAATCACAAAAAAGTAGGGTGATATTTCATTGTAAGAAACGACGAATTTTCACACAATATTGAACCAGAAATAAGGCAGACACACATGGATCTCTGTTACCGTATTTATACATTATTGATAATTGATATTCCTTTTCAGATATTTCGAATGCTGACACTGCAACATTATCAACGTCTGAAGAAACAGCAGGTGATTCTACTTACTCTACCAACCAACCACCCAATGTAACAGAAGTTACGGACACTACACACACAAATACTGTTTTGTCTTCCATGTCAACAGATATCACAAATATTCATACGTCAACTTCTTCACTTTATACGTCAAAGTCAGAGACAGTTGACACGTCAACCTCTTCTTATCATACGTCAACAGCGAAGACAGTTGACACTTCAACGAATGATGTAACTAAACCTACTCCCCCTGAAGATGATGATTCTAGTTTTGGATTGTCGTTTGGTATTGGGGTACCAGTAGGAATATTTATCACCGTTTTATCTATGGTTTTAGTAGTGATATATCGCAGACGATATCCATATGAAACAATAAAGAGGAGATCTTCGTCTTCTTCTGCATTGAACTATTAGGTTTCTTGTAATATATACATACACAATTTAAGATTTAGTGTTAATTTTATTTATTTAATTTGTTTTATATTCGTTGATAAATAATTAGCAAATCGTCAGTAACCAACCGTTTATCACTCTCCGATACTCCCCATTTGGAGACCGCATCGGTTGTGTAGTGGTTAGCGTGCTCGCCACGAGTGCAGTAGATCGTGGGTTCGAGCCCCAATCGGGTCAAAGCAAAGACTATATAATTGGTATTTGTTGTTTCTCTGCCATGCACGCAGCATTAAGGAGAAAGAGCAAAGACTGGTTGGCTCGGAATCAGGATAATGTGTCCGAGTGGGGCGACATGTCTATCCGCATCTCATTGAAAATTAACTTGTTCTCGCCATGATATAGCTGAAAAATTGCTGAGTTGGCATAAAACAACACTAACTCACTCACTCACCCCATTCAATGCGTAATCAGACGTGAGTTAGTGACGATGTAACTTGTGTTGCACATTTAACTATACGTGTGACGTAATCAGACGTGCGTTAGTGACGATGTAACTTGTGTTGCACATTTAACTATACTTTTGACGTAATCAGACGTGAGTTAGTGACGATGTAACTTGTGTTGCACAGTTTAACTATACTTGTGACGTAATCAGACGTGAGTTAGTGACGATGTAACTTGTGTTGCACAGTTTAACTATACTTGTGACGTATCTTATGCTCACTCATTTACAGCAAAGATGAAACTATAGGTTGAAGTCAAGAAAACAAAACTGGAATTGCCCCCCCCCCCCCCAAATCGTCATGACACAGTAGTTTTTGTTGTTTCTCTGCCATGCACGCAGCATTAAGGAGAGAGAGCAAAGACTGGTTGGCTCGGAATCAGGATAATGTGTCTGAGTGGGGCGACATGTCTATCCGCATCTCATTGAAAATTAACTTGTTCTCGCCATGATATAGCTGAAAAATTGCTGAGTTGGCATAAAACAACACCAACTCACTCACTCACCCCATTCAATGCGTAATCAGACTGAGTTAGTGACGATGTAACTTGCGTTGCACAGTTTAACTATACTTGTGACGTAATCAGACGTGAGTTAGTGACGATGTAACTTGCGTTGCACAGTTTAACTATACTTGTGACGTAATCAGACGTGAGTTAGTGACGATGTAACTTGCGTTGCACAGTTTAACTATACGTGTGACGTAATCAGACGTGAGTTAGTGACGATGTAACTTGTGTTGCACAGCTTAATTATACTTGTGACGTAATCAGACGTGAGTTAGTGACGATGTAACTTGTGTTGCACAGTTTAACTATACTTGTGACGTAATCAGACGTGAGTTAGTGACGATGTAACTTGTGTTGCACAGTTTAACTATACTTGTGACGTAATCAGACGTGAGTTAGTGACGATGTAACTTGTGTTGCACAGTTTAACTATACTTGTGACGCATCTTATGCTCACTCATTTACAGCAAAGATGAAACTATAGGTTGTAGTCAAGAAAACAAAACAGGAATTGCCCCCCCCCCCTCTCCCCTATCGCCATGACACAGTAGTTGCTATGTTTTTTTGATTGATTGATTACTTTACATGTTTTCTGTTATATGCCCCCCCCCCAACAACCCCCTTCACAGAGGGAACAGCATGATTATCAAATTTACCTAGCTTTTCAGACTAGTGGTACAACTTCACTGTCAAACGGGGTATCTGTAAATGAGTGTCTCGTGTATTGATGTTATTAAAACAAGTTACAGCAGCTCCGGGTGAGCTGCAGTGTGTTAGAATTGGTTGTTCTGTCTCTTGCCAAGACAATATTGTCAGATCTTATCAACCAAGTATCCGTTACCTTGCTACTGTAAAGTGATAACCGACCAAAGACCCATCCAGGTGACAACTGTTTACCTGTGCGTGTCGTATATCCAGGTGACAACTGTTTACCTGATGCCCATCCAGGTGGCAACTGTTTACCTGTACTTGTCGTATATCCAGAACATGTTAAACTTCTTGGTGTTACAATAGATTATGAATTAAATTTTGTTAAGCATATATCAGAAATTTGTAAAAAATCTGCTCGTCAACTTAATGTTTTGAAAAGAATTGGTAGATATTTAAATAAGCTAGGTCGACTAACTATTTACTATTCATTTATATTATCCAACTTCAATTATTGTCCTGTAACATGGCATTTTTGCAGTGAGAAAAATACTAAGAAAATGGAAAAAATTCAAGAAAGGGCACGCAGGTTTATTTATAATGACTATGTTTTAAATTATGAAGAATTACTGGAAAAATCAAAAATGCCATCACTTAAAGTTAGAAGATTAAGAAGTATAGCAATTGAAACGTTTAAAATTATACATAAAGAAAGCCCTATTTATTTACATGATTTAGTAAATATTAAAAAAACATAATTATTCCTTTAGATACGAAAACACAGCTGATGTACCATCTGTATAAACAACAAGGTATGGTCTGAAATCATTCCGTTATTTTTCAACCAAACTATGGAATGAGCTACCAAACCATATTAGATTAGAACAAAACTTAAATCAATTTTCAAAATTATTGAATACCTGGAATGGTGGCTCATGTCATTGTAGTGCTTGCGTGTAAACAGTTTGTCTTGTTATGCTTTGTGTACTTAGTGCTATATAGTTTTAATAGTTTTAATATTACCCTATCCTGATCTGCTATTATGCTCTTAGATTCAGTTCTGATTAATTTTATATGAAACTGTATTTATGTATGAATGAGTTTGCTTTTATGTATGTCTATGTATGCATGAGCTTATGTGTTATGCTTTTAGATTCAGTTCTGATAAATTTTATATGTAACTATTTATGTATGCATGAGTTTGCTTTTATGTATGTCTATGTATACATGAGCTTATGCTTTTATGCTTTTAGATTCAGTTCTGATTAATTTTATATGTAACTGTGTTTTATGTATGCATAAGTTTGCTTTTATGTATGACTATGTATACATGAGCTTATGTTTTATACTAATGTCTATGCATGCATGTTTTTGTTTAGTTGTTTTGCTTTGTGATGTCATGTAATATGTGCTTGTAAAGTTATTTTATACTTGTATGTGCTTTTAAGTAATAGTCGATTCAAAAGCTCTAGTAAAGCTCACTAGAGCTTATGTTATGTGTTATAGATATTTCGACTTTAAATAAAACTTATTTGATTTGATTTGATTTGATTTGATCCAGGTGACAACTGTTTACCTGTACTTGTCGTATATCCAGGTGACAACTGTTTACCTGTAAAGACCCATCCAGGTGACAACTGTTTACCTCTAAAGACCCATCCAGGTGACAACTGTTTACCTGAGACCCATCCAGGTGGCAACTGTTTACCTGTACTTGTCGTATATCCAGGTGACAACTGTTTACCTGTGCTTGTCGTATACCCAGGTGACAACTGTTTACCTGTAAAGACCCATCCAGGTGACAACTGTTTACCTGAGACCCATCCAGGTGGCAACTGTTTACCTGAGACCCATCCAGGTGACAACTGTTTACCTGTACTTGTAGTATATCCAGGTGACAACTGTTTACCTGTACTTGTCGTATATCCAGGTGACAACTGTTTACCTGTGCTTGTCGTATATCCAGGTGACAACTGTTTACCTGTACTTGTCGTATATCCAGGTGACAACTGTTTACCTGTACTTGTCGTATATCCAGGTGACAACTGCTTACCTGTACTTGTCGTATATTCAGGTGACAACTGCTTACCTGTACTTGTCGTATATCCAGGTGACAACTGTTTACCTGTACTTGTCGTATATCCAGGTGACAACTGCTTACCTGTACTTGTCGTATATCCAGGTGACAACTGTTTACCTGTACTTGTCGTATATCCAGGTGACAACTGCTTACCTGTACTTGTCGTATATTCAGGTGACAACTGCTTACCTGTACTTGTCGTATATCCAGGTGACAACTGTTTACCTGTGCTTGTCGTATGTTGTTCTCGTCATGAGTATATGACTGTAAGACTGGTTACTTGACAATATACACCATTATTCCTTTATTTTTGCACTTTCTAATAATTTCCTATTTCATATAGATAGTAGTAAGAAATGATTTAATGAACATTAGAGACTATCCAACATTACACTTAAAATAAAGGAATAACGCTTTTATTGATGTCCCGCATTTCACAGTTACAGTCTTCAACAATGAGGAATAACGTATACCCTCAAATGAATGTGAAACGACCCCTTGCCTGCAGTTGAGCGGTAGTATTTTCTTCCGTCGAGCAACCCTACAATTATTTTAATGATCGATCCAAGTCAAATTTACAAGTAGAATTATTGGTAATTAACGCCACTATTTTTCAGTAATATTTAAGCTATATTGTTTTGGTGGTAAGTTTTACTAGTGTAGGAAACCAGACCACCCGGACAGAAATATCGGCCTGACTCAAGTAACTAACAAACTTTATCATGGCGGTAACGCCCATCGAGCGAGTAAGTGAGTGTCTGTCAATTTGTATACGTGTAATAATGTTTGAGGAGTGTGCTACATATATATAATTATTTTGAACACGACCATATTGTATTGCAAATAAACTAATTATCAGTGAAATTAGTTTGACAAGATTGTAGAATGTTATCAGTACAACACACTCATACATATAGAGACCCGTGACATTGAGAAAAGAAACAAAGTACAATTCTTTTCATTGAAACAATCATGGAGCGTAGCTGTGGATTTTTACTAAATATTGCTACACTAGCATTTTGCATAATATTAATTAACGGAGCTACTACAACTAACAGAGGTAGGCATTAATTAACGAAGAGAAGGCAATTATGCATAGTCAATTGTTTGGGGTGGTGATTCCATATTTAGGTTTGTTGTGTCTTTGTGTTTTTTGGCTTAGATATGTTCCTCTGGTTAGTTTGGTTAGGTGGTGTTCCTTTGGCTAATTGTGATGTGTTCCTCTTGTTAATTTGATTCAGTGGTGTTCCTTTGGCTATTTGTGATGTGTTCCTCTGGTTTATTTGGATGTATGGTGTTCCTTTTGCTCATTGTGATATGTTCCTCAGGTTAATTTGGATGGGTGGTGTTCCTTTTGCTAATTGTGTTTTGTTCCTCTGGTTTATATGGATGGGTGGTGTTCCTTTTGCTAATTGTGATATGTTCCTCTGGATAATTCGGTTTAGTGGTGTTCCTTTTGCTAATTGTGATATGTTCCTCTGTTTTATTTGGATGTGTGGTGTTCCTTTTGCTAATTGTGATATGTTCCTCTGGTTAATTTGGATGGGTGGTGTTCCTTTTGCTAATTGTGTTTTGTTCCTCTGGTTTATGTGGATGGGTGGTGTTCCTTTGGCTAATTGTGATGTGTTTCTCTGGTTAATTTGGTTTGGTGGTATTCCTTTTGCTAATTGTGGTATGTTCCTCTGGTTAATTTGGTTTGGTGGTGTTCCTTTGGCTAATTGTGTTGTGTTCCTCTGATTAATTTGGTTGTGTTGTGTTTTGCGTAATTTTCTTGGGTTATGTTTCGCTAAATAATTTTGTTGTGTTGTGTTCCGATGGTTAATTTTGTTTGTTTGTGTTCCTTTAGTTAATTGTGATATGTATCTCTGGTTAATTTTGTTTGTTTGCGTTCCTTTAGTTAATTGTGATATGTATCTCTGGTTAATTTTGTTTGTTTGTGTTCCTTTAGTCAATTGTGATATGCATCTCTGGTTAATTTTGTTTGTTTGTGTTCCTTTAGTTAATTGTGATATGTATCTCTGGTTAATTTTGTTGTGTTGTATTTTACGTAATATTCTTGGGTTGTGTTTCGCTAGATAATTTTGTTGTGTTGTGTTCCGATGGTTAATTTTGTTTGTTTGTGTTCCTTTAGTTAATTGTGATATGTATCTCTGGTTAATTTTGTTGTGTTGTATTTTACGTAATATTCTTGGGTTGTGTTTCGCTAGATAATTTTGTTGTGTTGTGTTCCGATGGTTAATTTTGTTTGTTTGTGTTCCTTTAGTTAATTGTGATATGTATCTCTGGTTAAATTTTTGGCGTTGTGGTCTCTGGTTGATTGTGTTGGGTTGTGTGAATGGAGATTACATTTCACAACTCACACGTTAACCTTGAGGTTGTGCTCAGTACAGTGATTTTCTGGACAGATCTCAGCTGCTGACACAAAGGCTATTCCTATCAGGATTTCCTTGATAGAGTGTTGCTGCTAACAAGGAAGCTACTGAACCAAGGCTTCCTCTTGATTAAGTTGAAGTAATCACTTCGAAAGGTTTACAGTCGCCACCATGACTTTGTTGACCATTATGGAATAATATGTGTCACAAATGACCCCGGATATGTTCCACTTGTCGTAAACACTTTCCCTCATTCATGATTTATCACCGGGTTTGTAACTAGGACGACGGTGCTACTAGAAGAGCAGGAACTGATTACCCTTCTGGAGTACATGAGTTCACCCCCGATTTTTAGTGGGGTATGAGTTACTCGATCTTTAGTATTATGTGTATGTTTTGTAGATCGTTGTTTGGCCATTTGTACTTTTTCTTTCGGCCATTGTGCTGCCTGTTCTTCTTCAATATACGGATTCTGATTACCCCTTTGGTGTCTTCAAACTCTTCTTCATGCTAAAACTGATAACTTGTGTTTGTTTTGAACGATTATTGTATCAATTGATTGTATTTATATTAATAACTATAAATTATAATATTGTTTGTAGGAGAACTGATGTCGTATTTATATTTTTTGCGTAACTTTGGTTTCTCTGGTTAAGGTGGTTGCGGTTTTGCTTTTCAGGTAAATTGTACTTGGGTATGTTTCTCTGATTAATTTGGTTCGGTTGAGTTTCTCTCGTTAATTTGGTTGTGCTGTGTTCCTCTAGTTAATTTGCTTGTGTTGTTATTCTCTGGTAATTATGTTGGGTTGTATTTCTCTGGTTAACTTTCTTGTGTTGTGTTTCGCTTGTTGGATTTTGCCATCATGGAAGAAATTCTGTTAAACAGGGATTCGGTTTAATGATCAAAGCTTGTTTACTTTTTGTTTTTAGTATTTTTGATCTATATGGTTGTATTGTGTTTCTCTTGTTAATTATGTTGGGTTGTGGTCCTCTTGTTAATTTTGTTGGGTTGTGTTTCTCTGATTAATCTTGTTGGGTTGTGTTTCTCTGGTTCATTTGGCTTGGTTGTGTTTCTCTGGTTAATTTTGATGGGTTACTGTTATCTAGTTAATTTTGATGTGTTATTGTTATCTAGTTAATTGTGTTGGGTTGTGTTTCTCTGGTTAATTTTGATGGGTTGTGCTTCTCTGGTTAATTTTGTTGGGTTGTGTTTCTCTGGTTAATTTTGATGGGTTGTTGTTATCTAGTTAATTGTGTTGGGTTGTGTTTCTCTGGTTAATTTTGATAGGTTATTATTATCTAGTTAATTGTGTTGGGTTGTGTTTCTCTGGTTAATTTTGATGGGTTATTGTTATCTAGTTAATTGTGTTGGGTTGTGTTTCTCTGGTTAATTTTGATAGGTTATTATTATCTAGTTAATTGTGTTGGGTTGTGTTTCTCTGGTTAATTTTGATGGGTTATTGTTATCTAGTTAATTGTGTTGAATTGGGTTTTTCTGGTTAATTTCGTTGGGTTGTGTTTCTCTGGTTAATTTTGATGGGTTACTGTTATCTGGTTAATTTTGATGTGTTATTGTTATCTAGTTAATTGTGTTGGGTTGTGTTCCTCTGGTTAATTTCGTTGGGTTGTGTTTCTCTGGTTAATTTTGATGGGTTACTGTTATCTAGTTAATTTTGATGTGTTATTGTTATCTAGTTAATTGTGTTGGGTTGTGTTTCTCTGGTTAATTGTGTTGGGTTGTGCTTCTCTGGTTAATTTTGTTGGGTTGTGTTTCTCTGGTTAATTTTGATGGGTTATTGTTATCTAGTTAATTGTGTTGGGTTGTGTTTCTCTGGTTAATTTTGATGGGTTGTTGTTATCTAGTTAATTGTGTTGGGTTGTGTTTCTCTGGTTAATTTTGATAGGTTATTATTATCTAGTTAATTGTGTTGGGTTGTGTTTCTCTGGTTAATTTTGATGGGTTATTGTTATCTAGTTAATTGTGTTTGGTTGGGTTTTTCTGGTTAATTTTGATGGGTTATTGTTATCTAGTTAATTGTGTTGGGTTGTGTTTCTCTGGTTAATTTTGATGGGTTATTGTTATCTAGTTAATTGTGTTGGGTTGTGTTTCTCTGGTTAATTTTGATTGGTTATTGTTATCTAGTTAATTGTGTTGGGTTGTGTTTCTCTGGTTAATTTTGATGGGTTATTGTTATCTAGTTAATTGTGTTGGGTTGTGTTCCACTGGTTAATTTTGATGGGTTATTGATATCTAGTTAATTGTGTTGGGTTGTGTTCCTCTGGTTAATTTTGATAAGTTATTGTTATCTAGTTAATTGTGTTGGGTTGTGTTTCTCTGGTTAATTTTGATGGGTTATTATTATCTAGTTAATTGTGTTGGGTTGTTGTTATCTAGTTAATTGGGTTGGATTGTGTTTCTCTGGTTAATTTTGATGGGTTATTGTTATCTAGTTAATTGTGTTGGGTTGTGTTCCTCTGGTTAATTTTGATGGGTTACTGTTATCTAGTTAATTGTGTTGGGTTGTTGTTATCTAGTTAATTTTGTTGGATTGTGTTTCTCTGGCTAATTTTGATGGGTTTTTGTTATCTAGTTAATTGGTCGGGTTGGGTTTCTCTAGTTAATTTTGATGTGTTATTGTTATCTAGTTAATTGTGTTGGGTTGTGTTTCTCTAGCTAATTTTGATGGGTTATTGTTATCTAGTTAATTGTGTTGGGTTATGTTCCCCTGGTTAATTTTGATGGGTTATCGTTATCTAGTTAATTGTGTTGGGTTGTGTTTCTCTGGTTAATTTTGATGGGTTATTGTTATCTAGTTAATTGTGTTGGGTTGTGTTCCTCTGGTTAATTTTGATGGGTTATTGTTATCTAGTTAATTGTGTTGGGTTGTGTTTCTCTGGTTAATTTTGATGGGTTTCTGTTATCTAGTTAATTGTGTTGGGTTGTTGTTATCTAGTTAATTGTGTTGGGTTGGGTTTCTCTGGTTAATTGTGATGGGTTATTATTATCTAATTAATTGTGTTGGGTTGTGTTTCTCTGGTTAATTTTGATGGGTTGTGTTTCTCTGGTTAATTTTGTTAGGTTGTGCTTCTTTGGTTTATTTTGTTGGGTTGTGTTCCTCTAGTTAATTTTGTTGGGTTGTGTTTCTCTGGTTAATTTTGTTAGGTTGTGCTTCTTTGGTTTATTTTGTTGGGTTGTGTTCCTCTAGTTAATTTTGTTGGGTTGTGTTTCTCTGGTTAATTTTGGTAGGTTGTGCTTCTTTGGTTTATTTTGTTGGGTTGTATTCCTCTAATTAATTTTGCTGGGTTGTGTTCCTTTAGTTAATCTTGTTGGGTTGTGCTTCTTTGGTTTATTTTGTTGGGTTGTGTTCCTCTAGTTAATTTTGTTGGGTTGTGTTTCTCTGGTTAATTTTGTTAGGTTGTGCTTCTTTGGTTTATTTGGTTGGGTTGTGTTCCTCTAGTTAATTTTGTTGGGCTGTGTTTCTCTAGTTAATTTTGTTGGGTTGTGTTCCTCTAGTTAATTTTGTTGGGTTGTGTTTCTCTGGTTAATTGTGTTAGGTTGTGCTTCTTTGGTTTATTTTGTTGGGTTGTGTTCCTCTAGTTAATTTTGTTGGGTTGTGTTCTTCTAGTTAATTTTGTTGGGTTGTGCTTCTCTGGTTAATTTTGTTGGGTTGTGCTTCTTTGGTTTATTTTGTTGGGTTGTGTTCCTCTTGTTTATTTTGTTGAGTTGTGTTTCTCTTGTTAGTTTTGTTAGGCTGTGCTTCTTTGGTTTATTTTGTTGGGTTGTGTTCCTCTGTTTAATTTATTGGGTTGTGTTTCTCTGGTTAATCTTGTTGGGTTGTGTTTCTCTAGTTTATTTTGTTGGGTTGTGCTTCTCTAGTTAATTTTGTTGGGTCGTGTTTCTCTAGTTTATTTTGTTTGGTTGTGTTTCTCTAGTTAATTTTGTTGGGTTGTGTTTCTCTAGTTAATCTTGTTGGGTTGTGTTTCTTTGGTTAATTTTGTTGGGTTGTGTTCCTCTAGTTTATTTTGTTGGGTTGTGCTTCTTTGGTTTATTTTGTTGGGTTGTGTTCCTCTAGTTAATCTTGTTGTGTTGTGTTTCTCTAATTTATTTTGTTGGGTTGTGTTTCTCTGGTTAGGTTGTGTTTCTCTGGTTAGTCTTGTTGGGTTGTGTTTCTCTAGTTTATTTTGTTGGGTTGTGTTTCTTTAATTAATCTTGTTGGGTTGTGCTTCTTTGGTTTATTTTGTTGGGATGTGTTTCTCTAGTTAATCCTGTTGGTTTGTGTTTCTTTGGTTTATTTTGTTGGGTTGTGTTCCTCTAGTTAATTTTGTTGGGTTGTGTTTTTCTGGTTAATTTTGTTAGGTTGTGCTTCTTTGGTTTATTTTGTTGGGTTGTGTTTCTCTAGTTTATTTTGTTGGGTTGTGTTCCTCTAGTTTATTTTGTTGGGCTGTGTTCCTCTAGTTAATTTTGTTGTGTTGTGTTCCTCTAGTTAATTTTGTTGGGTTGTGTTCCTCTAGTTTATTTTGTTGGGTTGTGTTCCTCTAGTTAATCTTGTTGTGTTGTGTTTCTCTAGTTTATTTTGTTGGGTTGTGTTTCTCTGGTTAGTCTTGTTGGGTTGTGTTTCTCTAGTTTATTTTGTTGGGTTGTGTTTCTTTAGTTAATCTTGCTGGGTTGTGCTTCTTTGGTTTATTTTTTTGGGATGTGTTTCTCTAGTTAATCCTGTTGGTTTGTGTTTCTTTGGTTTATTTTGTTGGGTTGTGTTCCTCTAGTTAATTTTGTTGGGTTGTGTTTCTCTGGTTAATTTTGTTAGGTTGTGCTTCTTTGGTTTATTTTGTTGGGTTGTGTTTTTCTGGTTAATTTTGTTAGGTTGTGCTTCTTTGGTTTATTTTGTTGGGTTGTGTTTCTCTAGTTTATTTTGTTGGGCTGTGTTCCTCTAGTTAATTTTGTTGTGTTGTGTTCCTCTAGTTAATTTTGTTGGGTTGTGTTCCTCTAGTTTATTTTGTTGGGATGTGTTCCTCTAGTTAATCTTGTTGTGTTGTGTTTCTCTAGTTAATTTTGTTGAGTTGTGTTCCTCTGGTTAATTTTTTTGGGTTGTGTTTCTCTAGTTAATTTTGTTGAGTTGTGTTTCTCTAGTTAATTTTGTTAGTTGTGTTCCTCTAGTTTATTTTGTTGGGTTGTGCTTCTTTGGTTTATTTTGTTGGGTTGTGTTCCTCTAGTTAATCTTGTTGTGTTGTGTTTCTCTGGTTTATCTTGTTGGGTTGTGTTCCTCTAGTTAAGTTTGTTGGGTTGTGTTTCTCTAGTTAGTTTTGTTGGGTTGTGTTCCTCTAGTTAATTTTGTTGGGTTGTTTTCCTCTAGTTAATTTTGTTGGGTTGTGTTCCTCTAGTTAATTTTGTTGGGTTGTGTTTCTCTAGTTAATTTTGTTGGGTTGTGTTCCTCTAGTTAATTTTGTTGGGTTGTTTTCCTCTAGTCAATTTTGTTGGTTTGTGTTCCTCTAGTTAAGTTTGTTGGGTTGTGTTTCTCTAGTTAATTTTGTTGGGTTGTGTTCCTCTAGTTAATTTTGTTGGGTTGTGTTCCTCTAGTTAATTTTGTTGGGTTGTGTTCCTTTGTTAATTTTGTTGGGTTGTGTTCCTCTAGTTAATTTTGTTGGATTGTGTTTCTCTTGTTAATCTTGTTGGGTTGTGTTCCTCTAGTTAATTCTGTTGGGTTGTGTTCCTCTAGTTAATTTTGTTGGGTTGTGTTTCTCTAGTTAATCTTGTTGGGTTGTGTTTCTTTGGTTTATTTTGTTGGGATGTGTTTCTCTGGTTAGGTTGTGTTTCTCTAGTTAATTTTGTTGGATTGTGTTTCTCTAGTTAATTTTGTTGGGTTGTGTTTCTCTTGTTAATTTTGTTATGTTGTGCTTCTTTGGTTTATTTTGGTGGGATGTGTTTCTCTAGTTAATCTTGTTGGGTTGTGTTTCTCTTGTTAATTTTGTTAGGTTGTGCTTCTTTGGTTTATTTGGTTGGGTTGTGTTCCTCTAGTTAATTTTGTTGGGTTGTGTTCCTCTAGTTAATCGTGTTGAGTTGGGTTTCTCTGGTTAGTCTTGTTAGGTTGTGCTTCTTTGGTTTATTTTGTTGGGTTATGTTCCTCTGTTTATTTTATTGGGTTGTGTTTCTCTGGTTAATTTTGTTGGGTCGTGTTTCTCTAGTTTATTTTGTTTGGTTGTGTTTCTCTAGTTAATTTTGTTGGGTTGTGTTCCTCTAGTTAATTTTGTTGTGTTGTGTTTCTCTGGTTTATCTTGTTGGGTTGTGTTCCTCTAGTTAAGTTTGTTGGGTTGTGTTTCTCTAGTTAATTTTGTTGGGTTGTGTTCCTCTAGTTAATTTTGTTGGGTTGTGTTCCTCTAGTTAATTTTGTTGGGTTGTGTTCCTCTAGTTAATTTTGTTGGGTTGTGCTTCTTTGGTTTATTTTGTTGGGTTGTGTTCCTCTAGTTAATCTTGTTGGGTTGTGTTCCTCTAGTTAATCTTGTTGGGTTGTGTTTCTCTAGTTAATTTTGTCGGGTTGTGCTTCTTTGGTTTATTTTGTTGGGTTGTGTTCCTCTGGTTAATCTTGTTGGGTTGTGTTTCTTTGGTTAATCTTGTTGGGTTGTGTTCCTCTAGTTAATCTTGTTGGGTTGTGTTTCTCTAGTTAATTTTGTTGGGTTGTGCTTCTTTGGTTTATTTTGTTGGGTTGTGTTCCTCTGTTTATTTTATTGGGTTGTGTTTCTCTGTTTAATTTTGTTGGGTTGTGTTTCTCTAGTTTATTTTGTTGGGTTGTGTTTCTCTAGTTAATTTTGTTGGGTTGTGTTTCTCTGGTTAGGGTTGTGTTTCTCTAGTTTATTTTGTTGGGTTGTGTTCCTTGTTAATTTTGCTTGGTTGTGTTCCTCTAGTTAATTTTGTTGGGTTGTGTTTCTCTAGTTAATTTTGTTGGGTTGTGTTCCTCTAGTTAATTCTGTTGGGTTGTGTTCCTCTAGTTAATTTTGTTGGGTTGTGTTTCTCTAGTTAATCTTGTTGGGTTGTGTTTCTTTGGTTTATTTTGTCGTGATGTGTTTCTCTGGTTAGGTTGTGTTTCTCTAGTTTATTTTGTTGGGTTGTGTTTCTCTAGTTAATCTTGTTGGATTGTGTTCCTCTAGTTAATTTTGTTGAGATGTGTTTCTCTAGTTAATTTTGTTGGGTTGTGTTCCTCTAGTTAATTTTGTTGGGTTGTGCTTCTTTGGTTTATTTTGTTGGGTTGTGTTCCTCTAGTTAATCTTGTTGGGTTGTGTTCCTCTAGTTAATCTTGTTGGGTTGTGTTCCTCTAGTTAATTTTGTTGGGTTGTGCTTCTTTGGTTTATTTTGTTGGGTTGTGTTCCTCTAGTTAATCTTGTTATGCTGTGTTTCTCTGGTTTATCTTGTTGGGTTGTGTTCCTCTAGTTAAGTTTGTTGGGTTGTGTTTCTCTAGTTAATTTTGTTGGGTTGTGTTCCTCTAGTTAATTTTGTTGGGTTGTGTTCCTCTAGTTAATTTTGTTGGGTTGTGCTTCTTTGGTTTATTTTGTTGGGTTGTGTTCCTCTAGTTAATCTTGTTGGGTTGTGTTCCTCTAGTTAATCTTGTTGGGTTGTGTTTCTCTAGTTAATTTTGTCGGGTTGTGCTTCTTTGGTTTATTTTGTTGGGTTGTGTTCCTCTGGTTAATCTTGTTGGGTTGTGTTTCTTTGGTTAATCTTGTTGGGTTGTGTTCCTCTAGTTAATCTTGTTGGGTTGTGTTTCTCTAGTTAATTTTGTTGGGTTGTGCTTCTTTGGTTTATTTTGTTGGGTTGTGTTCCTCTGTTTTTTTTGTTGGGTTGTGTTTCTCTGTTTAATTTTGTTGGGTTGTGTTTCTCTAGTTTATTTTGTTGGGTTGTGTTTCTCTAGTTAATTTTGTTGGGTTGTGTTTCTCTGGTTAGGGTTGTGTTTCTCTAGTTTATTTTGTTGGGTTGTGTTCCTTGTTAATTTTGCTTGGTTGTGTTCCTCTAGTTAATTTTGTTGGGTTGTGTTTCTCTAGTTAATTTTGTTGGGTTGTGTTCCTCTAGTTAATTCTGTTGGGTTGTGTTCCTCTAGTTAATTTTGTTGGGTTGTGTTTCTCTAGTTAATCTTGTTGGGTTGTGTTTCTTTGGTTTATTTTGTCGTGATGTGTTTCTCTGGTTAGGTTGTGTTTCTCTAGTTTATTTTGTTGGGTTGTGTTTCTCTAGTTAATCTTGTTGGGTTGTGTTCCTCTAGTTAATTTTGTTGAGATGTGTTTCTCTAGTTAATTTTGTTGGGTTGTGTTCCTCTAGTTAATTTTGTTGGGTTGTGCTTCTTTGGTTTATTTTGTTGGGTTGTGTTCCTCTAGTTAATCTTGTTGGGTTGTGTTCCTCTAGTTAATCTTGTTGGGTTGTGTTCCTCTAGTTAATGTTGTTGGGTTGTGCTTCTTTGGTTTATTTTGTTGGGTTGTGTTCCTCTAGTTAATCTTGTTATGTTGTGTTTCTCTGGTTTATCTTGTTGGGTTGTGTTCCTCTAGTTAAGTTTGTTGGGTTGTGTTTCTCTAGTTAATTTTGTTGGGTTGTGTTCCTCTAGTTAATTTTGTTGGGTTGTGTTCCTCTAGTTAATTTTGTTGGGTTGTGTTCCTCTAGTTAATTTTGTTGGGTTGTGCTTCTTTGGTTTATTTTGTTGGGTTGTGTTCCTCTAGTTAATCTTGTTGGGTTGTGTTCCTCTAGTTAATCTTGTTGGGTTGTGTTTCTCTAGTTAATTTTGTCGGGTTGTGCTTCTTTGGTTTATTTTGTTGGGTTGTGTTCCTCTGGTTAATCTTGTTGGGTTGTGTTTCTTTGGTTAATTTTGTTGGGTTGTGTTCCTCTAGTTAATCTTGTTGGGTTGTGTTTCTCTAGTTAATTTTGTTGGGTTGTGCTTCTTTGGTTTATTTTGTTGGGTTGTGTTCCTCTGTTTATTTTATTGGGTTGTGTTTCTCTGGTTAATTTTGTTGGGTTGTGTTTCTCTAGTTTATTTTGTTGGGTTGTGTTTCTCTAGTTAATTTTGTTGGGTTGTGTTTCTCTGGTTAGGGTTGTGTTTCTCTAGTTTATTTTGTTGGGTTGTGTTCCTTTGTTAATTTTGTTGGGTTGTGTTCCTCTAGTTAATTTTGTTGGGTTGTGTTTCTCTAGTTAATCTTGTTGGGTTGTGTTCCTCTAGTTAATTCTGTTGGGTTGTGTTCCTCTAGTTAATTTTGTTGGGTTGTGTTTCTCTAGTTAATCTTGTTGGGTTGTGTTCCTCTAGTTAATTCTGTTGGGTTGTGTTCCTCTAGTTAATTTTGTTGGGTTGTGTTCCTCTAGTTAATTTTGTTGGGTTGTGTTTCTCTAGTTAATCTTGTTGGGTTGTGTTTCTTTGGTTTATTTTGTCGTGATGTGTTTCTCTGGTTAGGTTGTGTTTCTCTAGTTTATTTTGTTGGGTTGTGTTTCTCTAGTTAATTTTGTTGGGTTGTGTTTCTCTGGTTAGTCTTGTTGGGTTGTGTTTCTCTAGTTTATTTTGTTGGGTTGTGTTTCTTTAGTTAATCTTGTTGGGTTGTGCTTCTTTGGTTTATTTTGTTGGGATTTGTTTCTCTAGTTAATCTTGTTGGGTTGTGTTTCTTTGGTTTATTTTGTTGGGTTGTGTTCCTCTAGTTAATTTTGTTGGGTTGTGTTTCTCTGGTTAATTTTGTTAGGTTGTGCTTCTTTGGTTAATTTTGTTGGGTCGTGTTTCTCTAGTTTATTTTGTTGGGTTGTGTTTCTCTGGTTAGTCTTGTTGTGTTGTGTTTCTCTAGTTTATTTTGTTGGGTTGTGTTTCTTTAGTTAATCTTGTTGGGTTGTGCTTCTTTGGTTTATTTTGTTGGGATGTGTTTCTCTAGTTAATCCTGTTGGGTTGTGTTTCTCTAGTTTATTTTGTTTGGTTGTGTTTCTCTAGTTAATTTTGTTGGGTTGTGTTTCTCTGTTTATTTTATTGGGTTGTGTTTCTCTGGATACTTTTGTTATGTTGTGTTCCAATTGTTATTTTTATTGGGTTTTGTTCCTCTGGTTATTTGTGATTGGTTGTCATTCTCTCGTTAATTTTGCTGGTTGTCTTTCTCTGGTTAAATTTAATGTGTTGTGCTTCTGGTTAATTTTGTTGGATCGTGTTTTGTTAATTTTGTTGGATCAGGTTTGGTTCAATTTGATGGGTTATATTTCTCTGTTCTCAATCTATAAGACAATAAATACAGAAAAGTTGAACTTAAAGTGGAAGGAAATCAAATCTTAATGTAATGTTATGAAAGCGTAATTATTTATTAAAAAAATAAAGGAATTACAGAAAGTTACTAATTAGGTATGCTAAAAATCAAATGTTAGAAATTTCCTGCTCGCAAGGCAGCTCTCATATTGACAGAGATAGTGACGTCACTTCCGGTTAATTCAAGCAATACTTGTCAACAGAATATACATTGGCAACCAATAACAAAAATGTACATTTACTAAACTTTAATGAATAGAGAATTAGACAATATAGATTTATTTCCTTATAGTTTCGATCCAGAATATTCGGTAGAGAAAATTAACAGTCGTCAACATTTAATCGCCGAAGCATCGCCGAAGCAACCATCCCTCTTTTCTGTACAACTCCAATAATTTTTCAGAACGTTTACATCTAAAATGTTGCTTTGATTTTCTTCCAAAAATATATGCGTGAAATATTTTATGGTTCAAGAATTATGCTTATCTTCGACTATTTTATAATCTGTGTCGTTTGCGAATGTTATTTAATATAGGCGCAAGGAAACCGCAACAGACACCAAAGTGTTCCACAAAATGGCGGCCACCATCAATCTCAAACTCATGATTTTTCAAACGTCTATGAGACTATCCTATTGGTTATTTAAAAAGATAGAAATACCATAGCTGTTTTGTTACATCTATTGTTTAAAATAAGCACACGTCTAATGTTGGGTTTCTCTCCCCTTTAAGATCAATGACACTGTTTGTAAACATGAACGAAAGTTCGCATAAACTGTAGAAATTCTTATTTGTACCACACGATCAAAATATTCGTATCCTCTCACAAAAGCTTAAGACTACTGTATTGTAGTCAAGAAAGGATGAACTGTTCCTGGTACGACCATTAGGTGTTAATTCCAACCGGCTTCGTTTATCATTTCATTCCACTCTGTAGTCTTGGTCGGTATTGAATCGTATACCTCGAAATATTAAGATTAAGTAAATAAATATTATTTATATTAAATCTGTAAACTTTCTGGTATAACTTTGAATGTAAAGAAGTATAAATCAACCAATGAGGATTAACTACAGATCTGTAGTTTTGAAGACAATTACCATATGAGCTAAAATGTACCAGACTCTGTGTTAAGGAAAGACAATCTCTCACGTCTGTTTGACCAATACAACTAGCTTAGGAAGGTTTGAAGATACCAAAGGGGAAATGAGAAGCCGTAAGTCGAAGGACATACAACACAATGGCCAAAAGAATTTGGACAAAAGGACAAACAATGATCTACAAAACACTACACAGAAAAGTAAAGATCGAGTAACGCGAACCACACTAAAACCGAGGGTGAAGTCAATTCCGGAAGGTTTAGCAGTTCCTGCTCCACATGTGACACCTGTCGTGTTACTGTTAAACGACACAAACATCATCTGATATGGAAATCGTGTTGGACTCCAGAATACGTAAATAAATACACAAAAAAACATAAATAAAACATGAAACCCTTACAAAACAAATTGGAGTTAATACGATTAGAACATATTTAAATAATGTTATTGTCAAATACAGGACAATTGGATCTAGAAAAAATACACAATATAGGTTACACATACGATTGACATCGATAGATTTTTATGTGATACTATTTATCGACGACTTCCGGTATGTCTGTCGCTTCATCCCCCAATATAAATGTAGCGATATAACTTACATACATGTACTACTGAAAGTGCCATTAATCACCCATAAACCATGAAGTATGTATAAATTTTGTTCGAAAGAATTGTTTATTGTATTTTGCTGTTAAATGCTTTTGGAATGTCAGTAAGATTGAAATAACAAGAATATAAATGTTTTTCTTTAGCTGATGTATCCACTGTATATGTCAATAATAATGTAACTTCCGGTGAGACAAGTCAGCCGACCAGTAATGCTGCCATGACAACTGGCACCAAAAACCAGACAACAAACAGTGAAACAACAAAACCAATGACAGGTGGTACAACAAAACCAATGACGGATAGAACAACAAAAACAGTTCCAATAACTGCTCCCGTGTCAATTGCATCAACGGCAGCACCAGTGCCAACCAAAAATCCAGGTCGTAAATTTGATGGTGCCTCTTTTGGAGGTGGTTTTGCTTTAGCAGCAGGACTGGTTATAATAGCAGGCATAATATATTGTGTTTATGCAAGACGAAACAAAACTGGATACGACCAATACTGATACTTCGGTTGGGATTATACTAAAAATGGGAAATATACTTCACTGAGAACGAAGAGACAGACAAACAAGAAACGACGGTGTATTTAATGAGGCATCAGTGAACTGTTTACCCCACGAAACATATTCAGAAATATTACATCGTTGTTTTTATGTCTCGGCTATCAACCTGTTATTTAAAAACGTTTTTGAAAATTAAAATCAAAATCCAGTATCCATCGTTCTGGTCAATTTAGCTATTATTTTCTTCGTTTACTATCTATTTATAATATTACCTAACACGTATAACGCAGGGGTCCGTTGTTGAACTTGTGATTAAGCCAATCATATGATTAGCCATAATTACATAATGAATTCCTAATCCCATACTTAGATAATGCAATGATTAAATTTTGTTGCTGAACTCTTTTTTTAATCAAAGTAATAACTAATCATATTTAATCATTGAATTAGCTAATTATGTGATTAGGAATGAATCATGTAATTATGCCTAATAATAATAAATAATAATAAATTTATTTATTTGAAAATCTACATAATATATAATATTTACATATAAAACAATCAATATCCAGTCAAAATATGATTAGCTTAATCACAAGTTCAACAACGGACGTTTAACCTATTAGGCGACACACTAACTTACGCAGCACCGACGTGTATTCATCCGAGTTTTGATGGATCATCGTACTATGTAGACTTTGGTTTATGGGTGTTGTAACAGACTTTGGTTTATGGGTATTGTAACAGACTTTGGTTTATGGGTGTTGTAACAGACTTTGGTTTATGGGTATTGTAACAGACTTTGGTTTATGGGTGTTGTAACAGACTTTGTTTTATGGGTGTTGTAACAGACTTTGGTTTATGGGTATTGTAACAGACTTTGGTTTATGGGTATTGTAACAGACTTTGGTTTATGGGTATTGTAACAGACTTTGGTTTATGGGTGTTGTAACAGACTTTGGTTTATGGGTATTGTAACAGACTTTGGTTTATGGGTGTTGTAACAGACTTTGGTTTATGGGTATTGTAACAGACTTTGGTTTATGGGTATTGTAACAGACTTTGGTTTATGGGTATTGTAACAGACTTTGGTTTATGGGTATTGTAACAGACTTTGGTTTATGGGTATTGTAACAGACTTTGGTTTATGGGTATTGTAACAGACTTTGGTTTATGGGTATTGTAACAGACTTTGGTTTATGGGTATTGTAACAGACTTTGGTTTATGGGTATTGTAACAGACTTTGGTTTATGGGTATTGTAACAGACTTTGGTTTATGGGTGTTGTAACAGACTTTGGTTTATGGGTATTGTAACAGACTTTGGTTTATGGGTATTGTAACAGACTTTGGTTTATGGGTATTGTAACAGACTTTGGTTTATGGGTATTGTAACAGACTTTGGTTTATGGGTATTGTAACAGACTTTGGTTTATGGGTATTGTAACAGACTTTGGTTTATGGGTATTGTAACAGACTTTGGTTTATGGGTATTGTAACAGACTTTGGTTTATGGGTATTGTAACAGACTTTGGTTTATGGGTATTGTAACAGACTTTGGTTTATGGGTATTGTAACAGACTTTGGTTTATGGGTATTGTAACAGACTTTGGTTTATGGGTATTGTAACAGACTTTGGTTTATGGGTATTGTAACAGACTTTGGTTTATGGGTATTGTAACAGACTTTGGTTTATGGGTATTGTAACAGACTTTGGTTTATGGGTATTGTAACAGACTTTGGTTTATGGGTATTGTAACAGACTTTGGTTTATGGGTATTGTAACAGACTTTGGTTTATGGGTATTGTAACAGACTTTGGTTTATGGGTATTGTAACAGACTTTGGTTTATGGGTATTGTAACAGACTTTGGTTTATGGGTATTGTAACAGACTTTGGTTTATGGGTATTGTAACAGACTTTGGTTTATGGGTATTGTAACAGACTTTGGTTTATGGGTATTGTAACAGACTTTGGTTTATGGGTATTGTAACAAAGTTTTATGTTATCATGGTTGTCAGTTTTATTGTTGTATAGGGAGATATTTAATAGTCAGGGTACCATCTTCGGATGGGAGTAACATGTTTTATCATACCTCATTAATATATTTTGCTTGATACTCGTTTTCTATTGGCCCTTTTTAATCACGTGACATGTGATAATGTTTGACAGTATGACCTGTGATGGCGTCATTATTGATCGTGTGATATGACCTAGCAATATTGACTCCATTCAAAAACAAAATGGCCGCTTTCAAGCACTTATTTTTGTTTGTTCAATTTATTATAGAGTTGACTTTTCAATCAATATCTTAATACATCAAAGGCCAAAACATACAAATAACACAGCAACAAAAACCAAACAAAACAACAACAACAAAACACACACATACACAAACAACAACAACAACAACAACAACAACAACATTTAATTTAGTAAAAATATACATATAGGTCACAAGCATTCAGAGCTTGCTTCCCTTGAATGTCAATGATCATGGGTTCAGTACAAGTTCTATCAAAATAGACTTAAAAATTGGTATTTGATGGCTCTCCAATAAACTTGCAGCATCAAGAGAAAAAGAGTTATAATAAAACAATTAATTACTTTTTGTGCTGTCAAAAGCAGGAAATTGGGATTCTTGATTTGTGATTCTCGATGACCTGGTATCGGTCAAGTCAGGTCACCTCTACTCACAGGTCTCGGGTCCATATTTCCTGCTATTGACCTCAAAGAGTAATTACTTGTGTATTCTAACATGGCGTCCTTCATTGGCTATATAAATACATAATGTAATACCGTGATAAAACAACCGATATATCTTAGTTCACACATGCGTATTGACGAACAAATTATAAGCATCATTCCTAAGTGAATTCATGTGTTTATATAGGACCGTGCTACATACACACATAGAAATTCTCGAATTGTTTCTTGACATATAATTTTTTTCAGGAAAAAATACTTAAGACAACCATTTATCGACTTTCGTCGTTTGTAATTTGTCATCTTCCGGTAACGTAGTTTACGAGGGTTTGGGTTTATGGTGTTTAAGGCCGCTTTTAACAATATTTCAGTTCTATCGTGGCGGTCCGTTGTATTGGTGGAGGAAACCGGAGTGCCCGGAAAAAATCCTGACTTGCCGTAATTCACTAACAAACTTTATCACATAATGTTGCATCGAGTGCACCTCGCCTAAGCGGGATTCGAAACCACAACTTCAGTAGTGATAGGCACTGACTGCATAAGTAAATTGTAGTTGTCAATCCAACTACCATACGATCACGACCACGACGGTCCCTGTGACAACTACCATAAGATCACGACCACGACGGTCCCTGTGACAACTACCATACGATCACGAACACGACGGTCCCTGTGACAACTACCATACGATCACGACCACGACGGTCCCTGTGACAACTACCATACGATCACGGTCACGACGGTCCCTGTGACAACTACCATACGGTCACGACCACGACGGTCCCTGTGACAACTACGAAACGATCACGACCACGACGGTCCCTGTGACAACTACCATACGATCACGACCACGACGGTCCCTGTGACAACTACCATACGATCACGACCACGACGGTCCCTGTGACAACTACCATACGATCACGACCACGACGGTCCCTGTGACAACTACCATTCCATCACGGTCACGGCGGTCCCTGTGACAACTACCATACGATCACGACCACGACGGTCCCTGTGACAACTACCAAACGATCACGACCACGACGGTCCCTGTGACAACTACCATACGATCACGACCACGACGGTCCCTTTGACAACTACCATACGATCACGACCACGACGGTCCCTGTGACAACTACCATACGATCACGGTGACGACGGTCCCTGTGACAACTACCATACGATCACGGTGACGACGGTCCCTGTGACAACTACCATACGATCACGACCACGACGGACCCTGTGACAACTACCATAAGATCACGACCACGACGGTCCCTGTGACAACTACCATATGATCACGACCACGACGGTCCCTGTGAAAACTACCATACGATCACGACCACGACGGTCCCTGTGACAACTACCATACGATCACGACCACGACGGTCCCTGTGACAACTACCATGCGATCACGACCACGACGGTCCCTGTGACAACTACCATACGATATGACAACTACCATATGATCACAACCACGACGGTCCCTGTGACAACTATCACGCGATCACGACCACGACGGTCCCTGTGACAACTACCATACGGTCACGACCACGACGGTCCCTGTGACAACTACGAAACGATCACGACCACGACGGTCCCTGTGACAACTACCATACGATCACGACCACGACGGTCCCTGTGACAACTACCATACGATCACGACCACGACGATCCCTGTGACAACTACCATACGATCACGACCACGACGGTCCCTGTGACAACTACCATACGATCACGGTCACGGCGGTCCCTGTGACAACTACCATACGATCACGACCACGACGGTCCCTGTGACAACTACCAAACGATCACGACCACGACGGTCCCTGTGACAACTACCACACGATCACGACCACGACGGTCCCTTTGACAACTACCATACGATCACGACCACGACGGTCCCTGTGACAACTACCATACGATCACGGTGACGACGGTCCCTGTGACAACTACCATACGATCACGGTGACGACGGTCCCTGTGACAACTACCATACGATCACGACCACGACGGACCCTGTGACAACTACCATAAGATCACGACCACGACGGTCCCTGTGACAACTACCATATGATCACGACCACGACGGTCCCTGTGAAAACTACCATACGATCACGACCACGACGGTCCCTGTGACAACTACCATACGATCACGACCACGACGGTCCCTGTGACAACTACCATGCGATCACGACCACGAGGGTCCCTGTGACAACTACCAAACGATATGACAACTACCATATGATCACAACCACGACGGTCCCTGTGACAACTATCACGCGATCATGACCACGACGGTCCCTGTGACAACTACCATACGATCACGACCACGACGGTCCCTGTGACAACTACCATACGATCACGACCACGACGGTCCCTGTGACAACTACCACGCGATCACGACCACGACGGTCCCTGTGACAACTACCATACGATCACGACCACGACGGTCCCTGTGACAACTACCATACGATCGCGATCACGACGGTCCCTGTGACAACTACCATACGATCACGGTGACGACGGTCCCTGTGACAACTACCATACGATCACGACCACGACGGTCCCTGTGACAACTACCATACGATCACGACCACGGCGGTCCCTGTGACAACTACCATACGATCACGACCACGACGTTCCCCGTGACAACTACCACACGATCACGACCACGGCGTTCCCTGTGACAACTACCATACGATCACGACCACGACGTTCCCCGTGACAACTACCATACGATCACGACCACGGCGGTCCGTCACAACTACCATACGATCACGACCACGACGTTCCCCGTGACAACTACCATACGATCACGGTGACGACGGTCCCTGTGACAACTACCATACGATGACGACCACGACGTTCCCCGTGACAACTACCACACGATCACGACCACGACGGTCCCTGTGACAACTACCATACGATCACGGTGACGACGTCCCTGTGACAACTACCATACGATCACGATCACGACGGTCCCTGTGACAACTACCATACGATCACGACCACGATGGTCCCTGTGACAACTACCACACGATCACGTGACGACGGTCTCTGTGACAACTACCATACGATCACGACCACGACGGTCCCTGTGACAACTACCATACGATCACGGTCACGGCGGTCCCTGTGACAACTACAATACGATCACGACCACGACGGTCCCTGTGACAACTACCATACAATCACGACCACGACGGTCCCTGTGACAACTACCATACGATCACGACCACGACGGTCCCTGTGACAACTACCATACGATCACGGTGACGACGGTCCCTGTGACAACTACCATACGATCACGGTGACGACGGTCCCTGTGACAACTACCACACGATCACGACCACGACGGTCCCTGTGACAACTACGAAACGATCACGACCACGACGGTCCCTGTGACAACTACCATACGATCACGACCACGACGGTCCCTGTGACAACTACCATACGATCACGACCACGACGGTCCCTGTGACAACTACCATACGATCACGACCACGACGGTCCCTGTGACAACTACCATACGATCACGACCACGACGGTCCCTGTGACAACTACCATACGATCACGACCACGACGGTCCCTGTGACAACTACCATACGATCACGACCACGACGGTCCCTGTGACAACTACCATACGATCACTACCACGACGGTCCCTGTGACAACTACCATACGATCACGACCACGACGGTCCCTGTGACAACTACCATACGATCACGGTGACGACGGTCCCTGTGACACCTACCATACGATCACGACCACGACGGTCCCTGTGGCAACTACAATACGATCACGACCACGACGGTCCCTGTGACAACTACCATACGATCACGACCACGACGGTCCCTGTGACAACTACCATACGATCACGACCACGACGGTCCCTGTGACAACTACCATACGATCACGGTGACGACGGTCGCTGTGACAACTATCATACGATCACGACCACGATGGTCCCTATAACAACTACCATACGATCACGACCACGACGGTCCCTGTGACAACTACCATACGATCATGGTGACGACGGTCCCTGTGACAACTACCATACGATCACGACCACGATGGTCCCTATGACAACTACCATACGATCACGACCACGACGGTCCCTGTGACAACTACCATACGATCACGGTGACGACGGTCCCTGTGACAACTACCATACGATCACGACCACGACGGTCCCTGTGACAACTACCATACGATCACGACCACGACGGTCCCTGTGAGAACTACCATACGATCACGACCACGACGGTCCCTGTGACAACTACCATACGATCACGGTGACGACGGTCCCTGTGACAACTACCATACGATCACGACCACGACGGTCCCTTTGACAACTACCATACGACCACGACCACGACGGTCCCTGTGACAACTACCATACGATCACGACCACGACGGTCCCTGTGACAACTACCATACGATCACGACCACGACGGTCCCTGTGACAACTACCATACGATCACGATCACGACGGTCCCTGTGACAACTACCATACGATCACGGTGACGACGGTCCCTGTGACAACTACCATACGATCACGACCACGACGGTCCCTGTGACAACTACCATACGATCACGACCACGACGGTCCCTGTGACAACTACCACACGATCACGACCACGACGGTCCCTGTGACAACTACAATACGATCACGATCACGTCGGTCCCTGTGACAACTACCATACGATCACGACCACGACGGTCCCTGTGACAACTACAATACGATCACGGTGACGACGGTCCCTGTGACAACTACCATACGATCACGACCACGACGGTCCCTGTGACAACTACCACACGTTCACGACCACGACGGTCCCTGTGACAACTACAATACGATCACGGTGACGACGGTCCCTGTGACAACTACCATACGATCACGACCAAGACGGTCCCTGTGACAACTACCATACGATCACGATCACGACGGTCCCTGTGACAACTACCATACGATCACGGTGACGACGGTCCCTGTGACAACTACCATACGATCACGACCACGACGGTCCCTGTGACAACTACCATACGATCACGACCACGACGGTCCCTGTGACAACTACCATACGATCACGACCACGACGGTCCCTGTGACAACTACCATACGATCACGGTGACGACGGTCCCTGTGACAACTACCATACGATCACGACCACGATGGTCCCTATGACAACTACCATACGATCACGACCACGACGGTCCCTGTGACAACTACTATACGATCACGGTGACGACGGTCCCTGTGACAACTACCATACGATCACGACCACGACGGTCCCTATGACAACTACCATACGACCACGACCACGACGGTCCCTGTGACAACTACCATACGATCACGGTGACGACGGTCCCTGTGACAACTACCATACGATCACGACCACGACGGTCCCTGTGACAACTACCATACGATCACGGTGACGACGGTCCCTGTGACAACTACAATACGATCACGACCACGACGGTCCCTGTGACAACTACAATACGATCACGACCACGACGGTCCCTATGACAACTACCATACGATCACGACCACGACGGTCCCTGTGACAACTACCATACGATCACGACCACGACGGTCCCTGTGACAACTACCACACGACCACGACCACGACGGTCCCTGTGACAACTACCATACGATCACGACCACGACGGTCCCTGTGACAACTACCATACGATCACGACCACGACGGTCCCTGTGACAACTACCATACGATCACGACCACGACGGTCCCTGTGAAAACTACCATACGATCACGACCACGACGTTCCCTGTGACAACTACCATACGATCACGGTCAAGACGGTCCCTGTGACAACTACCATACGATCACGACCACGACGGTCCCTGTGACAACTACCATACGATCACGGTCACGACGGTCCCTGTGACAACTACCATACGATCACGACCACGACGGTCCCTGTGACAACTACCATACGATCACGACCACGACGGTCCCTGTGACAACTACAATACGATCACGGTGACGACGGTCCCTGTGACAACTACCATACGATCACGACCACGACGGTCCCTGTGACAACTACCACACGATCACGACCACGACGGTCCCTGTGACAACTACAATACGATCACGATCACGTCGGTCCCTGTGACAACTACCATACGATCACGACCACGACGGTCCCTGTGACAACTACAATACGATCACGGTGACGACGGTCCCTGTGACAACTACCATACGATCACGACCACGACGGTCCCTGTGACAACTACCACACGTTCACGACCACGACGGTCCCTGTGACAACTACAATACGATCACGGTGACGACGGTCCCTGTGACAACTACCATACGATCACGACCACGACGGTCCCTGTGACAACTACCATACGATCACGATCACGACGGTCCCTGTGACAACTACCATACGATCACGGTGACGACGGTCCCTGTGACAACTACCATACGATCACGACCACGACGGTCCCTGTGACAACTACCATACGATCACGACCACGACGGTCCCTGTGACAACTACCATACGATCACGACCACGACGGTCCCTGTGACAACTACCATACGATCACGGTGACGACGGTCCCTGTGACAACTACCATACGATCACGACCACGATGGTCCCTATGACAACTACCATACGATCACGACCACGACGGTCCCTGTGACAACTACCATACGATCACGGTGACGACGGTCCCTGTGACAACTACCATACGATCACGACCACGACGGTCCCTATGACAACTACCATACGACCACGACCACGACGGTCCCTGTGACAACTACCATACGATCACGGTGACGACGGTCCCTGTGACAACTACCATACGATCACGACCACGACGGTCCCTGTGACAACTACCATACGATCACGGTGACGACGGTCCCTGTGACAACTACAATACGATCACGACCACGACGGTCCCTGTGACAACTACAATACGATCACGACCACGACGGTCCCTATGACAACTACCATACGATCACGACCACGACGGTCCCTGTGACAACTACCATACGATCACGACCACGACGGTCCCTGTGACAACTACCACACGACCACGACCACGACGGTCCCTGTGACAACTACCATACGATCACGACCACGACGGTCCCTGTGACAACTACCATACGATCACGACCACGACGGTCCCTGTGACAACTACCATACGATCACGACCACGACGGTCCCTGTGACAACTACCATACGATCACGACCACGACGGTCCCTGTGACAACTACCATACGATCACGACCACGACGTTCCCTGTGACAACTACCATACGATCACGGTCACGACGGTCCCTGTGACAACTACCATACGATCACGACCACGACGGTCCCTGTGACAACTACCATACGATCACGGTCACGACGGTCCCTGTGACAACTACCATACGATCACGACCACGACGGTCCCTGTGACAACTACCATACGATCACGACCACGACGGTCCCTGTGACAACTACCATACGATCACGACCACGACGGTCCCTGTGACAACTACAATACGATCACGGTGACGACGGTCCCTGTGACAACTACAATACGATCACGGTCACGACGGTCCCTGTTACAACTACCATACGATCACGGTCACGACGGTCCCTGTGACAACTACCATACGATCACGACCACGACGGTCCCTGTGACAACTACCATACGATCACGACCACGACGGTCCCTGTGACAACTACAATACGATCACGACTACGACGGTCCCTGTGACAACTACCATACGATCACGACCACGACGGTCCCTGTGACAACTACCATACGATCACGGTGACGACGGTCCCTGTGACAACTACCATACGATGACGACCACGACGGTCCCTGTGACAACTACCATACGATCACGGTGACGACGGTCCCTGTGACAACTACCATACGATCACGACCACGACGGTCCCTATGACAACTACCATACGATCACGACCACGACGGTCCCTGTGACAACTACCATACGACCACGACCACGACGGTCCCTGTGACAACTACCATACGATCACGGTGACGACGGTCCCTGTGACAACTACCATACGATCACGGTGACGACGGTCCCTGTGACAACTACCATACTATCACGGTGACGACGGTCCCTGTGACAACTACCATACGATCACGACCACGACGCTCCCTGTGACAACTACCATACGATCACGACCACGACGGTCCCTGTGACAACTACAATACGATCACGGTGACGACGGTCCCTGTGACAACTACCATACGATCACGACCACGACGGTCCCTGTGACAACTACCATACGATCACGACCACGACGGTCCCTGTGACAACTACCATATGATCACGGTGACGACGGTCCCTGTGACAACTACAATACGATCACGACCACGACGGTCCCTGTGACAACTACCATACGATCACGGTGACGACGGTCCCTGTGACAACTACCATACGATCACAACCACGACGGTCCCTGTGACAACTACAATACGATCACGACCACGACGGTCCCTGTGACAACTACCATACGATCACGGTCACGACGGTCCCTGTGACAACTACCATACGATCACGACCACGACGGTCCCTGTGATAACTACAATACGATCACGACCACGACGGTCCCTGTGACAACTACCATACGATCACGACCACGACGGTCCCTGTGACAACTACCATACGATCACGGTGACGACAGTCCCTGTGACAACTACCATACGATCACGGTGACGACGGTCCCTGTGACAACTACCATACGATCACGGTGACGACGGTCCCTGTGACAACTACCATACGATCACGACCACGACGGTCCCTATGACAACTACCATACGATCACGACCACGACGGTCCCTGTGACAACTACCATACGACCACGACCATGACGGTCCCTGTGACAACTACCACACGATCACGACCACGACGGTCCCTGTGACAACTACCACGCGATCACGACCTCGACGGTCCCTGTGACAACTACAATACGATCACGGTGACGACGGTCCCTGTGACAACTACCATACGATCACGGTCACGACGGTCCCTGTGACAAATACCATACGATCACGACCACGACGGTCCCTGTGACAACTACCATACGATCACGGTGACGACGGTCCCTGTGACAACTACCATACGATCACGACCACGACGGTCCCTGTGACAACTACCATACGATCACGACCACGACGGTCCCTGTGACAACTACAATACGATCACGACCACGACGGTCCCTATGACAACTACCATACGATCACGACCACGACGGTCCCTGTGACAACTACCACACGATCACGACCACGACGGTCCCTGTGACAACTACCACACGACCACGACCACGACGGTCCCTGTGACAACTACCATACGATCACGACCACGACGGTCCCTGTGACAACTACCATACGATCACGACCACGACGGTCCCTGTGACAACTACCATACGATCACGACCACGACGGTCCCTGTGACAACTACCATACGATCACGACCACGACGGTCCCTGTGACAACTACCATACGATCACGACCACGACGTTCCCTGTGACAACTACCATACGATCACGGTCACGACGGTCCCTGTGACAACTACCATACGATCAAGACCACGACGGTCCCTGTGACAACTACCATACGATCACGGTCACGACGGTCCCTGTGACAACTACCATACGATCACGACCACGACGGTCCCTGTGACAACTACCATACGATCACGACCACGACGGTCCCTGTGACAACTACCATACGATCACGACCACGACGGTCCCTGTGACAACTACAATACGATCACGGTGACGACGGTCCCTGTGACAACTACAATACGATCACGGTCACGACGGTCCCTGTGACAACTACCATACGATCACGGTCACGACGGTCCCTGTGACAACTACCATACGATCACGACCACGACGGTCCCTGTGACAACTACCATACGATCACGACCACGACGGTCCCTGTGACAACTACAATACGATCACGACTACGACGGTCCCTGTGACAACTACCATACGATCACGACCACGACGGTCCCTGTGACAACTACCATACGATCACGGTGACGACGGTCCCTGTGACAACTACCATACGATCACGACCACGACGGTCCCTGTGACAACTACCATACGATCACGGTGACGACGGTCCCTGTGACAACTACCATACGATCACGACCACGACGGTCCCTATGACAACTACCATACGATCACGACCACGACGGTCCCTGTGACAACTACCATACGACCACGACCACGACGGTCCCTGTGACAACTACCATACGATCACGGTGACGACGGTCCCTGTGACAACTACCATACGATCACGGTGACGACGGTCCCTGTGACAACTACCATACTATCACGGTGACGACGGTCCCTGTGACAACTACCATACGATCACGACCACGACGCTCCCTGTGACAACTACCATACGATCACGACCACGACGGTCCCTGTGACAACTACAATACGATCACGGTGACGACGGTCCCTGTGACAACTACCATACGATCACGACCACGACGGTCCCTGTGACAACTACCATACGATCACGACCACGACGGTCCCTGTGACAACTACCATATGATCACGGTGACGACGGTCCCTGTGACAACTACAATACGATCACGACCACGACGGTCCCTGTGACAACTACCATACGATCACGGTGACGACGGTCCCTGTGACAACTACCATACGATCACAACCACGACGGTCCCTGTGACAACTACAATACGATCACGACCACGACGGTCCCTGTGACAACTACCATACGATCACGGTCACGACGGTCCCTGTGACAACTACCATACGATCACGACCACGACGGTCCCTGTGATAACTACAATACGATCACGACCACGACGGTCCCTGTGACAACTACCATACGATCACGACCACGACGGTCCCTGTGACAACTACCATACGATCACGGTGACGACAGTCCCTGTGACAACTACCATACGATCACGGTGACGACGGTCCCTGTGACAACTACCATACGATCACGGTGACGACGGTCCCTGTGACAACTACCATACGATCACGACCACGACGGTCCCTATGACAACTACCATACGATCACGACCACGACGGTCCCTGTGACAACTACCATACGACCACGACCATGACGGTCCCTGTGACAACTACCACACGATCACGACCACGACGGTCCCTGTGACAACTACCACGCGATCACGACCACGACGGTCCCTGTGACAACTACAATACGATCACGGTGACGACGGTCCCTGTGACAACTACCATACGATCACGGTCACGACGGTCCCTGTGACAAATACCATACGATCACGACCACGACGGTCCCTGTGACAACTACCATACGATCACGGTGACGACGGTCCCTGTGACAACTACCATACGATCACGACCACGACGGTCCCTGTGACAACTACCATACGATCACGACCACGACGGTCCCTGTGACAACTACCATACGATCACGGTGACGACGGTCCCTGTGACAACTACAATACGATCACGACCACGACAGTCCCTGTGACAACTACCATACGATCACGACCACGACGGTCCCTGTGACAACTACCACACGATCACGGTAACGACGGTCCCTGTGACAACTACCATACGATCACGACCACGACGGTCCCTGTGACAACTACCATACGATCACGGTCACGGCGGTCCCTGTGACAACTACCATACGATCACGACCACGACGGTCCCTGTGACAACTACCATACGATCACGACCACGGAGGTCCCTGTGACAACTACCATACGATCACGACCACGACGGTCCCTGTGACAACTACCATACGATCACGACCACGACGGTCCCTGTGACAACTACCATACGATCACGACCACGACGGTCCCTGTGACAACTACCATACGATCACGACCACGACGGTCCCTGTGACAACTACCATACGATCACGACCACGACGGTCCCTGTGACAACTACAATACGATCACGGTCACGACGGTCCCTGTGATAACTACAATACGATCACGGTCACGACGGTCCCTGTGACAACTACCATACGATCACGACCACGACGGTCCCTGTGACAACTACCATACGATCACGACCACGACGGTCCCTGTGACAACTACCACACGATCACGACCACGACGGTCCCTGTGACAACTACCATACGATCACGGTGACGACGGTCCCTGTGACAACTACCATACGATCACGACCACGACGGTCCCTGTGACAACTACCATACGATGACGACCACGACGGTCCCTGTGACAACTACAATACGATCACGACCACGACGGTCCCTGTGACAACTACCATACGATCACGGTGACGACGGTCCCTGTGACAACTACCATACGATCACGACCACGACGGTCCCTGTGACAACTACCATACGATCACGACCACGATGGTCCCTGTGACAACTACAATACGATCACGACCACGACGGTCCCTGTGACAACTACCATACGATCACGGTGACGACGGTCCCTGTGACAACTACCATACGATCACGACCACGACGGTCCCTGTGACAACTACCATACGATCACGGTGACGACGGTCCCTGTGACAACTACCATACGATCACGGTGACGACGGTCCCTGTGACAACTACAATACGATCACGACCACGACGGTCCCTGTGACAACTACCATACGATCACGACCACGACGGTCCGTGACAACTACTATACGATCACGACCACGACGGTCCCTGTGACAACTACCACACGATCACGGTGACGACGGTCCCTGTGACACCTACCATACGATCACGACTACGACGGTCCCTGTGACAACTACCATACGATCACGACCACGGCGGTCCCTGTGACAACTACCATACGATCATGACCACGACGGTCCCTATGACAACTATCATACGATCACGACCACGACGGTCCCTGTGACAACTACCATACGATCACGGTGACGACGGTCCCTGTGACAACTACCATACGATGACGACCACGACGGTTTATGTGACAACTACAATACGATCACGGTGACGACGGTCCCTGTGACAACTACCATACGATCACGACCACGACGGTCCCTGTGACAACTACAATACGATCACGACCACGACGGTCCCTGTGATAACTACAATACGATCACGGTGACGACGGTCCCTGTGACAACTACAATACGATCACGGTGACGACGGTCCCTGTGACAACTACCATACGATGACGACCACGACGGTCCCTGTGACAACTACCATACGATCACGGTGACGACAGTCCCTGTGAAAACTACCATACGATCACGACCACGACGGTCCCTGTGACAACTACCATACGATCACGGTGACGACGGTCCCTGTGACAACTACGATACGATCACGACCACGACGGTCCCTGTGACAACTACAATACGATCACGACCACGACGGTCCCTGTGACAACTACCATACGATCACGGTGACGACGGTCCCTGTGACAACTACCATAAGATCACGACCACGACGGTCCCTGTGATAACTACAATACGATCACGACCACGACGGTCCCTGTGACAACTACCATACGATCACGACCACGACAGTCCCTGTGACAACTACCATACGATCACGACCACGACGGTCCCTGTGACAACTACCATACGATCGAGGTGACGACGGTCCCTGTGACAACTACAATACGATCACGACCACGACGGTCCCTGTGACAACTACCATACGATCACGACCACGACGGTCCCTGTGACAACTACCATACGATCACGACCACGACGCTCCCTGTGACAACTACCATACGATCACGACCACGACGGTCCCTGTGACAACTACCATACGATCACGGTGACGACGGTCCCTGTGAAAACTACAATACGATCACGTGACGACGGTCCCTGTGACAACTACCATACGATCACGGTCACGACGGTCCCTGTGACAACTACCATACGATCACGACCACGACGGTCCCTGTGATAACTACAATACGATCACGACCACGAAGGTCCCTGTGACAACTACCATACGATCACGACCACGACGGTCCCTGTGACAACTACCATACGATCACGGTGACGACGGTCCCTGTGACTACAATACGATCACGGTGACCACGGTCCCTGTGACAACTACCATACGATCACGACCACGACGGTCCCTGTGACAACTACCATACGATCACGGTGACGACGGTCCCTGTGACAACTACAATACGATCACGACCACGACGGTCCCTGTGACAACTACCATACGATCACGACCACGACGATCCCTGTGACAACTACAATACGATCACGGTGACGACGTCCCTGTGACAACTACCATACGATCACGACCACGACGGTCCCTGTGACAACTACAATACGATCACGGTGACGACGGTCCCTGTGACAACTACCATACGATCACGACCACGACGGTCCCTGTGACAACTACAATACGATCACGACCACGACGGTCCCTGTGACAACTACCATACGATCACGACCACGACGGTCCCTGTAACAACTACCATACGATCACGGTGACGACGGTCCCTGTGACAACTACAATACAATCACGACCACGACGGTCACTGTGACAACTACAATACGATCACGGTGACGACGGTCCCTGTGACAACTACCATACGATCACGGCCACGACGGTCCTTGTGACAACTACAATACGATCACGACCACGACGGTCCCTGTGACAACTACCATACGATCACGACCACGACGGTCCCTGTGACAACTACCATACGATCACGGTGACGACGGTCCCTGTGACAACTACAATACAATCACGACCACGACGGTCCCTGTGACAACTACCATACGATCACGGTGACGTCGGTCCCTGTGACAACTACCATACGATCACGACCACGACGGCCCCTGTGACAACTACCATACGATCACGACCAAAACGGTCCCTGTGATAACTACAATACGATCACGACCACGACGGTCCCTGTGACAACTACCATACGATCACGACCACGACGGTCCCTGTGACAACTACCATACGATCACGGTGACGACGGTCCCTGTGACAACTACCATACGATCACGGTGACGACGGTCCCTGTGAAAACTACAATACGATCACGTGACGACGGTCCCTGTGACAACTACCATACGATCACGGTCACGACGGTCCCTGTGACAACTACCATACGATCACGACCACGACGGTCCCTGTGATAACTACAATACGATCACGACCACGAAGGTCCCTGTGACAACTACCATACGATCACGACCACGACGGTCCCTGTGACAACTACCATACGATCACGGTGACGACGGTCCCTGTGACAACTACAATACGATCACGGTGACCACGGTCCCTGTGACAACTACCATACGATCACGACCACGACGGTCCCTGTGACAACTACAATACGATCACGGTCACGACGGTCCCTGTGACAACTACCATACGATCACGGTGACGACGGTCCCTGTGACAACTACCATACGATCACGACCACGACGGTCCCTGTGACAACTACAATACGATCACGACCACGACGGTCCCTGTGACAACTACAATACGATCACGGTGACGACGGTCCCTGTGACAACTACCATACGATGACGACTACGACGGTCCCTGTGACAACTACCATACGATCACGGTCACGACGGTCCCTGTGACAACTACCATACGATCACGACCACGACGGTCCCTGTGACAACTACAATACGATCACGACCACGACGGTCCCTGTGACAACTACCATACGATCACGACCACGACGGTCCCTGTGACAACTACCATACGATCACGACCACGACGGTCCCTGTGACAACTACCACACGATCACGACCACGACGGTCCCTGTGACAACTACCATACGATCACGGTGACGACGGTCCCTGTGACAACTACCATACGATCACGACCACGACGGTCCCTGTGACAACTACCATACGATGACGACCACGACGGTCCCTGTGACAACTACAATACGATCACGACCACGACGGTCCCTGTGACAACTACCATACGATCACGGTGACGACGGTCCCTGTGACAACTACCATACGATCACGACCACGACGGTCCCTGTGACAACTACCATACGATCACGACCACGACGGTCCCTGTGACAACTACCATACGATCACGACCACGACGGTCCCTGTGACAACTACAATACGATCACGGTCACGACGGTCCCTGTGATAACTACAATACGATCACGGTCACGACGGTCCCTGTGACAACTACCATACGATCACGACCACGACGGTCCCTGTGACAACTACCATACGATCACGACCACGACGGTCCCTGTGACAACTACCACACGATCACGACCACGACGGTCCCTGTGACAACTACCATACGATCACGGTGACGACGGTCCCTGTGACAACTACCATACGATCACGACCACGACGGTCCCTGTGACAACTACCATACGATGACGACCACGACGGTCCCTGTGACAACTACAATACGATCACGACCACGACGGTCCCTGTGACAACTACCATACGATCACGGTGACGACGGTCCCTGTGACAACTACCATACGATCACGACCACGACGGTCCCTGTGACAACTACCATACGATCACGACCACGATGGTCCCTGTGACAACTACAATACGATCACGACCACGACGGTCCCTGTGACAACTACCATACGATCACGGTGACGACGGTCCCTGTGACAACTACCATACGATCACGACCACGACGGTCCCTGTGACAACTACCATACGATCACGGTGACGACGGTCCCTGTGACAACTACCATACGATCACGGTGACGACGGTCCCTGTGACAACTACAATACGATCACGACCACGACGGTCCCTGTGACAACTACCATACGATCACGACCACGACGGTCCGTGACAACTACTATACGATCACGACCACGACGGTCCCTGTGACAACTACCACACGATCACGGTGACGACGGTCCCTGTGACACCTACCATACGATCACGACTACGACGGTCCCTGTGACAACTACCATACGATCACGACCACGGCGGTCCCTGTGACAACTACCATACGATCATGACCACGACGGTCCCTATGACAACTATCATACGATCACGACCACGACGGTCCCTGTGACAACTACCATACGATCACGGTGACGACGGTCCCTGTGACAACTACCATACGATGACGACCACGACGGTTTATGTGACAACTACAATACGATCACGGTGACGACGGTCCCTGTGACAACTACCATACGATCACGACCACGACGGTCCCTGTGACAACTACAATACGATCACGACCACGACGGTCCCTGTGATAACTACAATACGATCACGGTGACGACGGTCCCTGTGACAACTACAATACGATCACGGTGACGACGGTCCCTGTGACAACTACCATACGATGACGACCACGACGGTCCCTGTGACAACTACCATACGATCACGACCACGACGGTCCCTGTGACAACTACCATACGATCACGATCACGACGGTCCCTGTGACAACTACCATACGATCACGGTGACGACGGTCCCTGTGACAACTACCATACGATCACGACCACGACGGTCCCTGTGACAACTACCATACGATCACGACCACGACGGTCCCTGTGACAACTACCATACGATCACGACCACGACGGTCCCTGTGACAACTACCATACGATCACGGTGACGACGGTCCCTGTGACAACTACCATACGATCACGACCACGATGGTCCCTATGACAACTACCATACGATCACGACCACGACGGTCCCTGTGACAACTACCATACGATCACGGTGACGACGGTCCCTGTGACAACTACCATACGATCACGACCACGACGGTCCCTATGACAACTACCATACGACCACGACCACGACGGTCCCTGTGACAACTACCATACGATCACGGTGACGACGGTCCCTGTGACAACTACCATACGATCACGACCACGACGGTCCCTGTGACAACTACCATACGATCACGGTGACGACGGTCCCTGTGACAACTACAATACGATCACGACCACGACGGTCCCTGTGACAACTACAATACGATCACGACCACGACGGTCCCTATGACAACTACCATACGATCACGACCACGACGGTCCCTGTGACAACTACCATACGATCACGACCACGACGGTCCCTGTGACAACTACCACACGACCACGACCACGACGGTCCCTGTGACAACTACCATACGATCACGACCACGACGGTCCCTGTGACAACTACCATACGATGACGACCACGACGGTCCCTGTGACAACTACCATACGATCACGACCACGACGGTCCCTGTGACAACTACCATACGATCACGACCACGACGGTCCCTGTGACAACTACCATACGATCACGACCACGACGTTCCCTGTGACAACTACCATACGATCACGGTCACGACGGTCCCTGTGACAACTACCATACGATCACGACCACGACGGTCCCTGTGACAACTACCATACGATCACGGTCACGACGGTCCCTGTGACAACTACCATACGATCACGGTGACGACGGTCCCTGTGACAACTACCATACTATCACGGTGACGACGGTCCCTGTGACAACTACCATACGATCACGACCACGACGCTCCCTGTGACAACTACCATACGATCACGACCACGACGGTCCCTGTGACAACTACAATACGATCACGGTGACGACGGTCCCTGTGACAACTACCATACGATCACGACCACGACGGTCCCTGTGACAACTACCATACGATCACGACCACGACGGTCCCTGTGACAACTACCATATGATCACGGTGACGACGGTCCCTGTGACAACTACAATACGATCACGACCACGACGGTCCCTGTGACAACTACCATACGATCACGACCACGACGGTCCCTGTGACAACTACCATACGATCACAACCACGACGGTCCCTGTGACAACTACAATACGATCACGACCACGACGGTCCCTGTGACAACTACCATACGATCACGGTCACGACTGTCCCTGTGACAACTACCATACGATCACGACCACGACGGTCCCTGTGATAACTACAATACGATCACGACCACGACGGTCCCTGTGACAACTACCATACGATCACGACCACGACGGTCCCTGTGACAACTACCATACGATCACGGTGACGACAGTCCCTGTGACAACTACCATACGATCACGACCACGACGGTCCCTGTGACAACTACCATACGATCACGACCACGACGGTCCCTGTGACAACTACCACACGACCACGACCACGACGGTCCCTGTGACAACTACCATACGATCACGACCACGAAGGTCCCTGTGACAACTACCATACGATCACGGTGACGACGGTCCCTGTGACGACAACTACCATACGATCACGACCACAACGGTCCCCGTGACAACTACCATACGATCACGACCACGACGGTCCCTGTGACAACTACCATACGATCACGACCACGACGGTACCTGTGACAACTACCATACGATCACGGTGACGACGGTCCCTGTGACAACTACCACACGACCACGACCACGACGGTCCCTGTGACAACTACCATAAGATCACGACCACGACGGTCCCTGTGACAACTACCATACGATCACGACCACGACGGTCCCTGTGACAACTACCATACGATCACGACCACGACGGTCCCTGTGACAACTACCATACGATGACGACCACGACGGTCCCTATGACAAATACCATACGATCACGACCACGACGGTCCCTGTGACAACTACCATACGATGACGACCACGACGGTCCCTATGACAACTACCATACGATCACGACCACGACGGTCCCTGTGACAACTACCATACGATCACGACCACGACGGTCCCTGTGACAACTACCATACGATCACGGTGACGACGGTCCCTGCGACAACTACAATACGATCACGGTGACGACGGTCCCTGTGACAACTACCATACGATCACGGTGACGACGGTCCCTGTGACAACTACCATACGATCACGGTGACGACGGTCCCTGTGACAACTACCATACGATCACGACCACGACGGTCCCTGTGACAACTACCACACGATCACGGTCACGACGGTCCCTGTGACAACTACCATACGATCACGACCACGACGGTCCCTGTGACAACTACAATACGATCACGGTCACGACGGTCCCTGTGATAACTAAAATACGATCACGGTCACGACGGTCCCTGTGACAACTACCATACGATCACGACCACGACGGTCCCTGTGACAACTACCATACGATCACGACCACGACGGTCCCTGTGACAACTACCACACGATCACGACCACGACGGTCCCTGTGACAACTACCATACGATCACGGTGACGACGGTCCCTGTGACAACTACCATACGATCACGACCACGACGGTCCCTGTGACAACTACCATACGATGACGACCACGACGGTCCCTGTGACAACTACAATACGATCACGACCACGACGGTCCCTGTGACAACTACCATACGATCACGGTGACGACGGTCCCTGTGACAACTACCATACGATCACGACCACGACGGTCCCTGTGACAACTACCATACGATCACGGTGACGACGGTCCCTGTGACGACAACTACCATACGATCACGACCACAACGGTCCCCGTGACAACTACCATACGATCACGACCACGACGGTCCCTGTGACAACTACCATACGATCACGACCACGACGGTACCTGTGACAACTACCATACGATCAAGGTGACGACGGTCCCTGTGACAACTACCACACGACCACGACCACGACGGTCCCTGTGACAACTACCATAAGATCACGACCACGACGGTCCCTGTGACAACTACCATACGATCACGACCACGACGGTCCCTGTGACAACTACCATACGATCACGACCACGACGGTCCCTGTGACAACTACCATACGATGACGACCACGACGGTCCCTATGACAAATACCATACGATCACGACCACGACGGTCCCTGTGACAACTACCATACGATGACGACCACGACGGTCCCTATGACAACTACCATACGATCACGACCACGACGGTCCCTGTGACAACTACCATACGATCACGACCACGACGGTCCCTGTGACAACTACCATACGATCACGGTGACGACGGTCCCTGCGACAACTACAATACGATCACGGTGACGACGGTCCCTGTGACAACTACCATACGATCACGGTGACGACGGTCCCTGTGACAACTACCATACGATCACGGTGACGACGGTCCCTGTGACAACTACCATACGATCACGACCACGACGGTCCCTGTGACAACTACCACACGATCACGGTCACGACGGTCCCTGTGACAACTACCATACGATCACGACCACGACGGTCCCTGTGACAACTACAATACGATCACGGTCACGACGGTCCCTGTGATAACTACAATACGATCACGGTCACGACGGTCCCTGTGACAACTACCATACGATCACGACCACGACGGTCCCTGTGACAACTACCATACGATCACGACCACGACGGTCCCTGTGACAACTACCACACGATCACGACCACGACGGTCCCTGTGACAACTACCATACGATCACGGTGACGACGGTCCCTGTGACAACTACCATACGATCACGACCACGACGGTCCCTGTGACAACTACCATACGATGACGACCACGACGGTCCCTGTGACAACTACAATACGATCACGACCACGACGGTCCCTGTGACAACTACCATACGATCACGGTGACGACGGTCCCTGTGACAACTACCATACGATCACGACCACGACGGTCCCTGTGACAACTACCATACGATCACGACCACGATGGTCCCTGTGACAACTACAATACGATCACGACCACGACGGTCCCTGTGACAACTACCATACGATCACGGTGACGACGGTCCCTGTGACAACTACCATACGATCACGACCACGACGGTCCCTGTGACAACTACCATACGATCACGACCACGACGGTCCCTATGACAACTACCATGCGATCATGACCACGACGGTCCCTGTGACAACTACCATACGATCACGACCACGACGGTCCCTGTGACAACTAGCACACGATCACGACCACGACGGTCCCTGTGACAACTACCATACGACCACGACCACGACGGTCCCTGTGACAACTACCACACGATCACGACCACGACGGTCCCTGTGACAACTACCATACGATCACGACCACGACGGTCCCTGTGACAACTACCACACGACCACGACCACGACGGTCCCTGTGACAACTACCATACGATCACGACCACGAAGGTCCCTGTGACAACTACCATACGACCACGACCATGACGGTCCCTGTGACAACTACCACACGATCACGACCACGACGGTCCCTGTGACAACTACCACGCAATCACGACCACGACGGTCCCTGTGACAACTACAATACGATCACGGTGACGACGGTCCCTGTGACAACTACCATACGATCACGGTCACGACGGTCCCTGTGACAAATACCATACGATCACGACCACGACGGTCCCTGTGACAACTACCATACGATCACGGTGACGACGGTCCCTGTGACAACTACCATACGATCACGACCACGACGGTCCCTGTGACAACTACCATACGATCACGACCACGACGGTCCCTGTGACAACTACCATACGATCACGGTAACGACGGTCCCTGTGACAACTACAATACGATCACGACCACGACAGTCCCTGTGACAACTACCATACGATCACGACCACGACGGTCCCTGTGACAACTACCACACGATCACGGTAACGACGGTCCCTGTGACAACTACCATACGATCACGACCACGACGGTCCCTGTGACAACTACCATACGATCACGGTCACGGCGGTCCCTGTGACAACTACCATACGATCACGACCACGACGGTCCCTGTGACAACTACCATACGATCACGACCACGACGGTCCCTGTGACAACTACCATACGATCACGACCACGACGGTCCCTGTGACAACTACCATACGATCACGACCACGACGGTCCCTGTGACAACTACCATACGATCACGACCACGACGGTCCCTGTGACAACTACCATACGATCACGACCACGACGGTCCCTGTGACAACTACCATACGATCACGGTGACGACGGTCCCTGTGACAACTACCATACGATCACGACCACGACGGTCCCTGTGACAACTACAATACGATCACGGTCACGACGGTCCCTGTGATAACTACAATACGATCACGGTCACGACGGTCCCTGTGACAACTACCATACGATCACGACCACGACGGTCCCTGTGACAACTACCATACGATCACGACCACGACGGTCCCTGTGACAACTACCACACGATCACGACCACGACGGTCCCTGTGACAACTACCATACGATCACGGTGACGACGGTCCCTGTGACAACTACCATACGATCACGACCACGACGGTCCCTGTGACAACTACCATACGATGACGACCACGACGGTCCCTGTGACAACTACAATACGATCACGACCACGACGGTCCCTGTGACAACTACCATACGATCACGGTGACGACGGTCCCTGTGACAACTACCATACGATCACGACCACGACGGTCCCTGTGACAACTACCATACGATCACGACCACGATGGTCCCTGTGACAACTACAATACGATCACGACCACGACGGTCCCTGTGACAACTACCATACGATCACGGTGACGACGGTCCCTGTGACAACTACCATACGATCACGACCACGACGGTCCCTGTGACAACTACCATACGATCACGGTGACGACGGTCCCTGTGACAACTACCATACGATCATGGTGACGACGGTCCCTGTGACAACTACAATACGATCACGACCACGAAGGTCCCTGTGACAACTACCATACGATCACGACCACGACGGTCCGTGACAACTACTATACGATCACGACCACGACGGTCCCTGTGACAACTACCACACGATCACGGTGACGACGGTCCCTGTGACACCTACCATACGATCACGACCACGACGGTCCCTGTGACAACTACCATACGATCACGACCACGGCGGTCCCTGTGACAACTACCATACGATCATGACCACGACGGTCCCTATGACAACTATCATACGATCACGACCACGACGGTCCCTGTGACAACTACCATACGATCACGGTGACGACGGTCCCTGTGACAACTACCATACGATGACGACCACGACGGTTTATGTGACAACTACCACACGATCACGTGACGACGGTCCCTGTGACAACTACCATACGATCACGACCACGACGGTCCCTGTGACAACTACAATACGATCACGACCACGACGGTCCCTGTGATAACTACAATACGATCACGGTGACGACGGTCCCTGTGACAACTACAATACGATCACGGTGACGACGGTCCCTGTGACAACTACCATACGATGACGACCACGACGGTCCCTGTGACAACTACCATACGATCACGGTGACGACAGTCCCTGTGAAAACTACCATACGATCACGACCACGACGGTCCCTGTGACAACTACCATACGATCACGGTGACGACGGTCCCTGTGACAACTACGATACGATCACGACCACGACGGTCCCTGTGACAACTACAATACGATCACGACCACGACGGTCCCTGTGACAACTACCATACGATCACGGTGACGACGGTCCATGTGACAACTACAATACGATCACGGTGACGACGGTCCCTGTGACAACTACCATACGATCACGACCACGACGGTCCCTGTGACAACTACCATACGATCACGGTGACGACGGTCCCTGTGACAACTACCATAAGATCACGACCACGACGGTCCCTGTGATAACTACAATACGATCACGACCACGACGGTCCCTGTGACAACTACCATACGATCACGACCACGACAGTCCCTGTGACAACTACCATACGATCACGACCACGACGGTCCCTGTGACAACTACCATACGATCGAGGTGACGACGGTCCCTGTGACAACTACAATACGATCACGACCACGACGGTCCCTGTGACAACTACCATACGATCACGACCACGACGGTCCCTGTGACAACTACCATACGATCACGACCACGACGCTCCCTGTGACAACTACCATACGATCACGACCACGACGGTCCCTGTGACAACTACCATACGATCACGGTGACGACGGTCCCTGTGAAAACTACAATACGATCACGTGACGACGGTCCCTGTGACAACTACCATACGATCACGGTCACGACGGTCCCTGTGACAACTACCATACGATCACGACCACGACGGTCCCTGTGATAACTACAATACGATCACGACCACGAAGGTCCCTGTGACAACTACCATACGATCACGACCACGACGGTCCCTGTGACAACTACCATACGATCACGGTGACGACGGTCCCTGTGACAACTACAATACGATCACGGTGACCACGGTCCCTGTGACAACTACCATACGATCACGACCACGACGGTCCCTGTGACAACTACCATACGATCACGGTGACGACGGTCCCTGTGACAACTACAATACGATCACGACCACGACGGTCCCTGTGACAACTACCATACGATCACGACCACGACGATCCCTGTGACAACTACAATACGATCACGGTGACGACGTCCCTGTGACAACTACCATACGATCACGACCACGACGGTCCCTGTGACAACTACAATACGATCACGGTGACGACGGTCCCTGTGACAACTACCATACGATCACGACCACGACGGTCCCTGTGACAACTACAATACGATCACGACCACGACGGTCCCTGTGACAACTACCATACGATCACGACCACGACGGTCCCTGTAACAACTACCATACGATCACGGTGACGACGGTCCCTGTGACAACTACAATACAATCACGACCACGAAGGTCCCTGTGACAACTACAATACGATCACGGTGACGACGGTCCCTGTGACAACTACCATACGATCACGACCACGACGGTCCCTGTGACAACTACAATACGATCACGACCACGACGGTCCCTGTGACAACTACCATACGATCACGACCACGACGGTCCCTGTGACAACTACCATACGATCACGGTGACGACGGTCCCTGTGACAACTACAATACAATCACGACCACGACGGTCCCTGTGACAACTACCATACGATCACGGTGACGTCGGTCCCTGTGACAACTACCATACGATCACGACCACGACGGTCCCTGTGACAACTACCATACGATCACGACCAAAACGGTCCCTGTGATAACTACAATACGATCACGACCACGACGGTCCCTGTGACAACTACCATACGATCACGACCACGACGGTCCCTGTGACAACTACCATACGATCACGGTGACGACGGTCCCTGTGACAACTACCATACGATCACGGTGACGACGGTCCCTGTGAAAACTACAATACGATCACGTGACGACGGTCCCTGTGACAACTACCATACGATCACGGTCACGACGGTCCCTGTGACAACTACCATACGATCACGACCACGACGGTCCCTGTGATAACTACAATACGATCACGACCACGAAGGTCCCTGTGACAACTACCATACGATGACGACCACGACGGTCCCTGTGACAACTACCATACGATCACGGTGACGACGTCCCTGTGACAACTACAATACGATCACGGTGACCACGGTCCCTGTGACAACTACCATACGATCACGACCACGACGGTCCCTGTGACAACTACCATACGATCACGGTGACGACGGTCCCTGTGACAACTACCATACGATCACGACCACGACGGTCCCTGTGACAACTACCATACGATCACGACCACGACGGTCCCTGTGACAACTACCATACGATCACGGTGACGACGGTCCCTGTGACAACTACCATACGATCACGGTGACGACGGTCCCTGTGACAACTACCATACGATCACGACCACGACGGTCCCTGTGACAACTACCATACGATCACGACCACGACGGTCCCTGTGACAACTACCATACGATCACGGTGACGACGGTCCCTGTGACAACTACCATACGATGACGACCACGACGGTCCCTGTGACAACTACAATACGATCACGGTCACGACGGTCCCTGTGACAACTACCATACGATCACGGTGACGACGGTCCCTGTGACAACTACCATACGATGACGACTACGACGGTCCCTGTGACAACTACCATACGATCACGGTCACAACGGTCCCTGTGACAACTACCATACGATCACGACCACGACGGTCCCTGTGACAACTACAATACGATCACGACCACGACGGTCCCTGTGACAACTACAATACGATGACGGTCACGACGGTCCCTGTGATAACTACAATACGATCACGACCACGACGGTCCCTGTGACAACTACCATACGATCACGGTGACGACGGTCCCTGTGACAACTACAATACGATCACGGTGACGACGGTCCCTGTGACAACTACCATACGATCACGGTCATGACGGTCCCTGTGACAACTACCATACGATCACGACCACGACGGTCCCTGTGATAACTACAATACGATCACGGTGACGACGTCCCTGTGACAACTACAATACGATCACGGTGACCACGGTCCCTGTGACAACTACCATACGATCACGACCACGACGGTCCCTGTGACAACTACCATACGATCACGGTGACGACGGTCCCTGTGACAACTACCATACGATCACGACCACGACGGTCCCTGTGACAACTACCATACGATCACGACCACGACGGTCCCTGTGACAACTACCATACGATCACGGTGACGACGGTCCCTGTGACAACTACCATACGATCACGGTGACGACGGTCCCTGTGACAACTACTATACGATCACGACCACGACGGTCCCTGTGACAACTACCATACGATCACGACCACGACGGTCCCTGTGACAACTACAATACGATCACGACCACGACGGTCCCTATGACAACTACCATACGATCACGACCACGACGGTCCCTGTGACAACTACCATACGATCACGACCACGACGGTCCCTGTGACAACTACCACACGACCACGACCACGACGGTCCCTGTGACAACTACCATACGATCACGACCACGACGGTCCCTGTGACAACTACCATACGATGACGACCACGACGGTCCCTGTGACAACTACCATACGATCACGACCACGACGGTCCCTGTGACAACTACCATACGATCACGACCACGACGGTCCCTGTGACAACTACCATACGATCACGACCACGACGTTCCCTGTGACAACTACCATACGATCACGGTCACGACGGTCCCTGTGACAACTACCATACGATCACGACCACGACGGTCCCTGTGACAACTACCATACGATCACGGTCACGACGGTCCCTGTGACAACTACCATACGATCACGACCACGACGGTCCCTGTGACAACTACCATACGATCACGACCACGACGGTCCCTGTGACAACTACCATACGATCACGACCACGACGGTCCCTGTGACAACTACAATACGATCACGGTGACGACGGTCCCTGTGACAACTACAATACGATCACGGTCACGACGGTCCCTGTGACAACTACCATACGATCACGGTCACGACGGTCCCTGTGACAACTACCATACGATCACGACCACGACGGTCCCTGTGACAACTACCATACGATCACGACCACGACGGTCCCTGTGACAACTACAATACGATCACGACTACGACGGTCCCTGTGACAACTACCATACGATCACGACCACGACGGTCCCTGTGACAACTACCATACGATCACGGTGACGACGGTCCCTGTGACAACTACCATACGATCACGACCACGACGGTCCCTGTGACAACTACCATACGATCACGGTGACGACGGTCCCTGTGACAACTACCATACGATCACGACCACGACGGTCCCTATGACAACTACCATACGATCACGACCACGACGGTCCCTGTGACAACTACCATACGACCACGACCACGACGGTCCCTGTGACAACTACCATACGATCACGGTGACGACGGTCCCTGTGACAACTACCATACGATCACGGTGACGACGGTCCCTGTGACAACTACCATACTATCACGGTGACGACGGTCCCTGTGACAACTACCATACGATCACGACCACGACGCTCCCTGTGACAACTACCATACGATCACGACCACGACGGTC